>CM014274.1:5505637-5537450 GCA_004135705.1 Alloteropsis semialata
GGCGCCAGCGTTTTTGAGCCCGAACGGCATTGTCACGTAACAATACGATCCGAACGGGGTGATGAAGGAAGTCGCGAGCTGGTCGAACTCCTTCATCGCGATTTGGTGGTATCCGGAATACGCATCAAGGAAGCATAGGGTTTTGCACCCCGAGGTCGAGTCGACTATCTGATCTATGCACGGCAAAGGAAAGGAATCCTTTGGGCATGCTTTGTTAAGAGCAGTATAATCAACACACATTCTCCATTTCCCATTCTTTTTTCGTACAAGGACGGGATTAGCTAACCACTCGGGATGATACACTTCCTTGATGAAGCCGGCCACCAAGAGCTTCGCGATCTCCTCGCCGATTGCCTTACGCTTCTCGTCGTCGAAGCGCCGAAGGCGTTGCTTCACGGGTCGGGACCCGGCTCGGATGTCCAGGGAGTGCTCGGCGACTTCCCTCGGGATGCCCGGCATGTCCGAGGGCTTCCACGCAAACACGTCGACGTTCGCGCGGAGGAAGTCGACGAGCGCGCCTTCCTATTTCGGGGACAGTTTGGCCCCGATCCGCGCCACCTTCGCGCTCGGGTGGTCGGGGTCCAGCTGGACCTCCTTGGTGCCCTCGAGCGGCTCGAACGACGCCAGGCCTTGGGTGAAGTCTGGCGCCTCTTCGACGAGACGCGCCTTGATTGGGGCCAGCTCTTCTGTCGATGCGATGATGGCCGACGCCAGCACGCAGCTTTTCGTGGACGGCCTGTTTACCGGGGACTACCCCGTGGAAGGGCGCCCCGGTCGGGCGAACGCGCCCTCGGTCGATCCCCATGGAGTCGAGCGTGTCGGCGTAGAGGATATTTAGCCCGCTCCCGCCGTCCATCAGCACCTTGGTGAGGCGCTTACGACCTATGACCGGATCAACCACGAGAGGGTACTTACCCGGCCTCGGGACGAACTGCGGATGGTCGGTTCGATCGAAGGTGATGGGTGCCTCTGACCACTTGAGGAAGGCCGGAGTGGCTGGCTCGGCGGCGTACACCTCTCGGCGCTCCACCTTGGCTCGCCCTTTGCTCACCGACGCCTCCGTTCCGCCGAAGATCATCAGACAGCCGTCCGGCTCCGGATAGGGGTCGGCGTCCATGTTCTGGTCCGCCCCCGGCTCCTGCGGGGCCGGGTCGGGCTTCTTCGACCGGGGCGCCGGCTTGCGGGAGCCCCCTGCCATGAATTTCTTCATGAGGGAGCAATCCTTGTACAGGTGCTTGACGGGGTACTCGTGATTCGGGCAGGGCCCGTTCCACTTCTTTTCGAAGTGGTCGGGGACCTCCCCAGTCGGAGGTTTGAAGGTCGGCTTCGGGTCGGCAGCGGCCACCATGGCGGTCTCGTCGTCGTGCCGCCTGCCCTTGCCCTTCCTCTTTTTCTTGGCGGGGGGCCCCGATGGGCCTCCTTCCGCTTCCTCAGTCTGCTTACCCTTAGGGTCGGCGGACTGGTGGAAGATGGCCCCCACTGCTTCCTCGCCAGCCGCGTGGCTCGTAGCGATGTCAAGCAGCTCCTTCGCGGTGCGGGGACTCTTCCGCCCGAGCTTGTGGACGAGGGATTTGCACGTCGTCCCGGTGACGAACGCTCCGATGACATCGGCGTCAGCGAGGTTGGGGAGTTCGTTGCACTGCCGGGAGAAACGCCTGATGTACTCCCGTAGCGTCTCCCCCTGCTTCTGCCTGCAGCTCCTGAGATCCCATGGGTTTCCAGGGCGGTTGTAGGTCGCCTGGAAGTTCCCCACAAAGACCTCCCTCAGGTCGGACCAGCTGCCGATTTGTCCGGCGGGGACATGCTGGAGCCAGGCCCGCGCCGAGTCGGCCAGATGGAGCGGCAAGTTGTGGATGATAAAGTCATCATCGTCGGCTCCTCCGGCTCTGCAGGCGAGTCGGTAATCCTCGAGCCAGAGCTCGGGGTCGGTTTCCCGTCGTACCTCGGGAAGTTCGACGGGGCTCTAAAGTTGGCGGGACGAGGAGCCGCACGGATCCGCGGGCTGAAAGCCCGTGGTCCCGGCGCCTCCGGACTCGGCGTCCTCTCGTCCTCGTCCTCGTCGTCGTACCGGCCGCCTCGCCGGGGGACACGTCCTCGCGGTCGCTCGGGTTCGCCCGCGGGGGGTCGCCGCCGGCGGGCGTCCAGTATGCTCCGAGCATCCTGGATAGGGCCGACCCGTTGTCGGACCGGAAGCGCGTCCCCGGGGGGACGGGGCTGGTGCACCGAGTCCCCTTGTTGGGCGCGTCCGCCGCGCCCGGCGGCCAGCTGCCTCGAGGCTCCGCGGTGGGCCATCTGCGATGCTCGTCGTCGCGACTGCGAACTCTCGGCCTGCTGCGCCGCGGCTCGCTCCAGTAGCTCGCCGAGTTCCCGCTGCGCCTTGCGGGCCTCCGGGGTCGCGGCGGGAGCCCTCTCACGAGCATGGCAGCCGCGGCTATGTTCTGCCCGGCGTGGGCAAAACACGGGGGCGGGGCACCGTCATCGTCGACGATTTGGCGCTGCACGTCCCGGGCGCGCTCCCGCGCCGGAGCCGCGTCTCTGACCTGCAGGAGCTCGCGCTCGATGCGTTCCCGTTCCTGCTCGATCCGCACCCGCTCCTGCTCCAACCGGCGGCGAGCTTCTTGGAGCTCCTCCCGGCGTTGCCGGGCGTCGTCGGCTTGGGAGCGTCGTGGCGGTGTAGCCGCTCTTTGCGGGGCCGGCTGCCTTGCCACTGCCGCGGCTTGGGCCGCAACCGGAGCGGGAGCAACGGGCGCGTCGGCCACCGGGTGACCGTCGTCAGGGCCCGCTGGCCCTGAGCCGCTCTCACTCGCTTCTCCCTCTGCCCCGTCGGGAGTGTCCGCCATGAAACATTCCCGGGAGGGGTGGTGGCTTTCTCCGACGAGCTCCGTGTCGGATGCCTCCGAAACGGGATCGTCCAACAGGTCGAAGACCGATTCGGAGACGTGATCGATCACCCCGACGAACTCGCTGTCCGTTGGGGTGGGGCTCAGGAGGCGTGTCACCAGGCGGGACACGACTTCGGCCGCGTTGCGCAGACCGTATGGGGCCGCATACGGTGGAATGGAGTCCAGCATCCCCAGGGGGAGAGGGGCTCCTCCCACAAGCTGAGTAGCGACGTTCGCCAGGGTGAACCTGACACAGCGCGCGTCTTCCTGCGTGGGCCGTGGCCCCAGGAAGACCTCGAGCTGCTCCCATAGCGGGGCCTCGTTGGCCCTCGAACGAGGGTTGCTAGCCTCGTCGCCAGGGGTGTTGATGTCGATGTCCGCGAGGGCCTCGGTGGCGGTCGCGACGTCAGCATCGGCAGTGTTGACCGGGGGCGTGAGAGCGACTCTCTCCAAGTCCCCGGCGTCGGTGATGACGAAATCCAAACTCCCAAGACGCAGCTGCGTCCCAGGAGTCCAGCTCGATCCGCGGGTGGCCATCCGAAGCCTGGTGATCGCCGAAACGCGCAAAGGCCCCTACCTGGCGCGCCAACTGTCGGTGTAAGAAATAACCAACAAGTAAATTTAGTGGATTGCGCGTTTGGGCTCCGGATGGTTCGCGAGAGGACACAAGGGTTATACTGGTTCAGGCACTAACGCCCTACGTCCAGTGTCGATCTGCTCGTGTTACTCGCGTTGCTCGTAGTAGGGGTTACAAGCGGTCGAGAGAGGGAGGGGCTCCCAAGTCTCTGGATGCGTCTGAGCGTGTGTGTGTCGTGGGTTGTGTTTTCGTGTGTGCGTCCGTCCCCCCTCCTGAGGCTTGATTTTTCTATTTATACTCAGGGGAGGTGACGCTGTACAAGACGTGTTCAACAAATAACAAATAATGGAAAACTTGCTGGAGAAGCTCCGCCGCCTACGGGACACTGTGGATGCTGTTCAGGACGCTGTGGACGCTGTTCAGGACGCTGTGGACGCTGTTGGGGTCGTGCTTCTCCTCGCGCGGCGCCTGCGGACGGGTAAAACAGTGAGAGTCACATCCCTTGGCCATACCGGACAGTGCTCGGTAAGGCCAATTAATGCTGATGGGGAGCGGCGTAGTGGCGACATGTCCTTATGCCGGGTCTTCCTGACACTCTACTACGGCCCGGGCCCACGCCGATTCGGGCGAGACGAAGAGAGGTCGGGCGAGATAGCGTAGGTTTGACCAGGACAGAAGTGGGTCGGCCGAGGCGGACAAGGGTCAGCCGAGGCGGACGGGGGTCGGCCGAGACGGACGGGGGTCGGCCGAGACGGACGGGGGTCGGCCGAGGCGGACGGGAGTCGGCTGAGGCGGACATAGGTCGGCCGGGACAGAACCAGGTCAGTCGAGTCAGGGGAAAATCGGTCCTCCCCTGACCTGATATTATCCTTGTTTGCGGGTTTTCCTATGCCCATCTTATTCCCGAAACTGCGTGGTCCCACCCGTCAGTGAGAGGGTCGGATATTGATATCCGACAGGTACCTTCAGGCGTCGGTCCAAGGCCAGAACATGGTGGGATTGAAGATTAGAGATGATGACTACTTTCGTGGCGATAATGTTATGTATCTGGAATTCTCATAATTTTACCAGATATACCATAGGGATGCCCTTGACGTGTCTCTCCTCAGCTGCTGGGTGCTGTAAGTGCTTCATTTATTTCTATATTTAACGTCTCCTATGTATTGTCAACCTATTATTAAACATTTATTTTTTTAAATTGTATCCTGTAGAATGGAGATTGAAGAATGCAGGAAAAACTCATACTTCCACTTGGGCTTCATCGACCCAAAAACTGTAAACCAGCATATGTTACTAAATTTTTATGAAGACACAATGAACAACATTGACAGATTCTTATGTGTACAACATTACAAGACAATGATTCTATTTCCTTACAACTTTGGGTGAGTACTTTTACTGTCTTGTGCATCTTTTAGTTTTCTTCCTAACATAATTTTTATTTCAATTGACGTGACTCTTGGTACAAAACTTGCATGTAAATAGGTTTCATTGGATATTATTTGTTATACAACCGGACATAAGCTTGTTGACCATCATGGACTCATTGAGGGGACCACGGGACGCGTACCAACCAATGATTAACCTCCTTCAAAAGTAATTTTCGTCCTCGCACTATTATTCCTCTTTAGCTCAGCCAAGAATTCCATTTATTTCATATGGTGTGCGCAGGTGTTGGAAAAAGTTTCGTGCAGAGCAAAAAGGTCCATTCAAGGAACAACTTGGTATCAAGGGAGACTTTTCGGTAAATACTACTATACATAGACCAACATCTCTTTTTTTGTGCCATTATCATGATTATGCATGTAATGACTTGACCATTTCTCCTATAAAGTGTTATAGGCAGAATCAAGCCACCAATTTATGTGGATATTATGTCTGTGAGTACATGCACACTCTTGTAGGGCATAAGACGATAGTCACTAATTGGGACCTGACGGTATGTTCCATTTCCATTGAAATGTATATGTATGTATGCATGCATGTGAGTCATAAAAGCTATTATTTATATTTTTCTATTAACCACATTCTCAGATGAAGACAATGAAAGATGAGATCTTACCGGACCAAAGAGTCGCGGCGATTCAAGAGACACTCTGCGGATTTATAATCGATGAGGTCGTGAGCAAGACAGGGGCGTTCTGGTGGGATGGACACGAGCCCGATACAAGGAGCAAATATTAGGAATTTTGTATATGCTCTTTTGAAATCTTGGTGTAAATATTAATATTGAAATCTTGATGTAAATATTAATATTATTCTTGGATTTATCAAAATTTGTTTTATTTAAATATATATAAGTTTAATATTATTACCGTATATATTAATATCAGTATTAATAGTTTAATGCATTAGTGACGTATAACTAATACATATATGGACATATACGTATATTATTATACAGGTATAATACGTATCTCTGTATAAAAGAAACCAGAAAAGAAAAAAAAAAGAAAAACAGAAAAGAAAAAAAAAGCCCTTTAGTCCCGGTTGGTAATACCAACCGGGACTAGAGGGGCTCCACCATGGGCGCCGCGTGGAGACCCTTTAGTCCCGGTTGGTATTACCAACCGGGACTAAAGGTGGCTTTTAGTCCCGGGTAAATACCCGGGACTAAAGGCCGAGACCTTTAGTCCCGCCGGCGTAGTCCCGGTTCAACAACCGGGACTACAACTAGTTAGGAACCGGGACTAAAGGCAAGTTCTGTAGTAGTGTGTGCACGACGGCCGCATCGGTGGATCGGACCGTGGCAAAGAGCGCCTGGCGGGAGAGCGGCAGGAGATCATCAGGCGCAAAATCAAAAAGAAGAAGGTAGCTGGATCGAAGTCAGAGCACGGAACCAGTTGCCTGGCCATACTGTCATTGGATCGTCGCTTTGGCCTCCTGGTCGTCCCGGCAGCCAGACGCGGTGGCCCGCCCGCTTAGACGCCACACCTGCTCGCGGTGGTGGGTCTTTGGCGCCTTGGAGGGGCGGCGAGGAGGGTAGCGAGCAGGAGCGGTGGTGGGTCTTTGGCGGCGAGGTAGGGTGAGATCGGGTGGAGCGGACGGAGGGAGAAGACGCGATTGGCGAGATTAGCGGGTGGTTCCATGGTTTGTTTCGTTTTTATCCCGTGGCGTGAACATGGTTTCCTTTTTTTCGCGATCTGGAGACGTGATTCGCGGACGCGCCGAGCGGACGGAAGGACGATGCCGAAGGACGAAGACGATGGACGAAGCAAAAGACGCACGAAAAAACCTCTGCACTTCCTTCCTTCTTTTGTAAAAAGAAGAAAACATAAAAATTTTGCACTATGGGCTTCATTTATTGCTGCCGATCGTTCAGTAATCTAGTCCGCAACATATATATTTTGCGCTAGTGCCGATCGTTCACGCGGTGTGCGCGGGCACGGCCGGCGCGTAATTGTTGCCTTCCACAGTTCCACCGCTTGCAGCCTTCGTTCACAGGTGAAAAGGATAGGACTGGAGCAGGCTCCAACTACGAAGCGTTGGATTGGATTTGGACGATGAATAAAGGGGCTCAAGTCTCGCCGTGACTTACCGAAGGTAAGTTACTGAATCTCTGTCCCGCCAGCACGTCGTGAAGGAGAGGGATGGAGGCTGCCGACGCGACGCAGTGGAGGAGGTGGAGGTCGTCGCCGCTGCCTCTTCAGGGAGGAGAGCTGCACCATTTACCACTTCGAATCGATTAATTTGGGAGACCACTTTGAATCGATTAATTTGGGAGACCGAATTGATGTCTTGAATCATGGGATTGAGCTCTTGCAGATGCAAACTATTGGATTCGGGCGGGGAAGGTGTTGTGCGGTCGTTGGTTCGGCCATTGATGCCACGATTCATCAAAATAGAGCTATTGTTATTTCAGAATCAAGCGCTTGCAACTAGGCCTGTTCAGTTATTTCAGAATCAAGCGCTTGCAAGTTGCAACCATGAATGGAGTTGTCGGCGCAAGAAATGGCCGACAGTGAGTTTAGTGGATTGCGTGCTAAGACTCGGATGGTTCGCGAGAGGACACAAGGGTTTATACTGGTTCAGGCACGAACGCCCTATGTCCAGTTCGAGACTTCTCGTGTTACTCGCGTTGCTCGTAGTAAGGGTTACAAGCGGTCGAGAGAGGGAGGGGCTCCCAAGTCTCTGTAAGTGTGTGTGTGAGAGTGTAACGGTTTCGAACCCTTGTTGAGGAAGACCCCTCACCCCCCTTCCCTTTTATAGTCCAAGGGAATGGGTCGGGCCGTTTACACGAGAGAGAGAGAGAGAGAGAAATCTTCGATCGGGAGGAAGCTGCCTGGCGTCAGTCTTCACCTACTCCGGGGGCCCCTCCTCGGGGCACTGTGGATGACGCTCAAGAAAGCACCTACAGACGTGTCAAACAGAGCCGTTTGACCCTCCATGCCGAGTGTCAGCGCTCCATCTTTCACCAGGACGAAGTGGTTGAAGATGTGGCGATGAGCGGTCATTCGTTAAGGACGGGACGGCCATTGCGTTAGGTGTACCGCCTCTACTCTGTCTGTCCTGGGCAATAAATGCCCATTCTGTCTTGTCTATGTTGCGGATCGTGCTCGTCTGGCCGATCCGACCCCTCCGAGCCCCCCTCTGTGGGTCCGATTACCAGCCTGGACGGAGGAGGTCAGGCGAGATGGAGGGGGAAGCCGTGGGTCCAATCTTGACTCGGGCACAAGGGTCGGGCGAGGCGGAGATTCCTGCCCTGTGGTGACTCCACTCCCAACCCCTCCTAGGGTCGAGCGAGGCGGAGTGGCTCGGGCGAGGTATGCCTTGTCTCCAACCCTGTTCTTGTGGGTTGGGCGAGTCGGAGTGGGGCACGCCAGGCCGTAGCTGGGCCCTAGTTGGGCCGTATTGGCGAAAGAGAGTACCGGGGGCTTTGCATTTTGTGATTTGTTTTGGGTGGTCAGCTCATTGATGTGCGTCTTGATCCTGTGAGTTTAGTCCTCCCGGATATTTATATCCGACAGTAGTTAAACCGAGCTCGTCCTGCATCCTCCGCTCCTCGCCTCGGCCGTGATGGTTGCCTTGCCGTCGAGCGGGAAGCCTCCTCCAGCAGCCGGACCCCACCATGGGCCCACATGGACATAGTGCTCTGCACATTCGCCCCGGTTGCTTGGTGACTGCAGTTCATTAAGCGATTATTTAGCCGTCAGCGTATTACAATTCTTCAAATGGTGATGTGGTGTCTGTCACACGGCACATTTGCTTCTATCTGCTTTCCAATGTCAGTCTTGTCTTATCGAAACGATGTGTTGACGCAGAAATCAGGTCAACACACGAAAGCACTAGAACGCGCAGCATGTAACACGGTAAACCCGCAGCTTCCCTGCGCCGACCGGTCAGACCGGTCAGGGGCACCGGTCAGACCGGTTCCCGTCGGGGAAGAAGGGGGTAAACCCTAAGCGCGCCTCCCGGAAGGATCCGTCAGGGAGAACGCGATCAGGGGTGCCCTAGAGTCGGCAGGCCACCTAGGACGCCTTCAAACGTCGCGGAGACGCAGGAAGAACAGCAAGTAGGGTTGGAAAAGCTAGGGTTTAGAGATGCAAAAAGTAAAGGATAAAAGTAGTAAATTTTGATAGATTCGATTGTTGCGTGTCCAATCGGCCGAATCCCCTTATATAGGGAGGGTAGGTCTTGTCCCGCAAGGAAACCAAGTTACAACTCATTACAATCCCGGAATCCCAAAATAAGAGTCCTAGTCGGATTACAATAAGGGTAACCGGTCTGACCGGTTCCCCACACCGGTCAGACCGGTCTGGGTACCGAACTTCGCCCTTTTGCTTGTTTTGCTCCACCATCGACTCTTGCGATCCTCCAAGCCTCTAAGCACCGCAACATCCTGTCATTCCAGAGAACATGCCATCCTCTGTGTCTTGCACGAAATCTTGCGGTCCTCCAGATCTTCCAGCACCGCAACAGTCGATCATTGCAGAGACTATGTCACTTATATCAAACTAGGACCAAATATTGTGGTGATCCATGTACCAGCACCGCAACTTTCTGAGTCGGACCGGTCAGACCGGTCAGGCTAACCGGTCTGACCGATCAGCCGTAGCCCGCGCCAATTTTGGTTGTCAACATATGCCCCCCTGTTTTTTGGGAAAGCTTGCGTACCATAAAACACGTCAGCACCAAAATTGTCACCTAAGGACGATATTTTAACAGAAGTCATCGGCCATTATATTTTTCTAAGGGCGATATCCAAATATCGGCCATATGCCACTTCATGCCTCTTGCCAAACACTTGGATAGTACTTCTTCAAGTACCTCCCGTTCAATGCTTTAGGCAAACGTCCTCCTTGCAGCGTCTCCACCATATAGAAATTCCCGCCATTGATCTTGAATATTCGATAAGGACCTTCCCAACTTGGAGACCACTTGCCGAACTTATTATATCTAGTACCAAGTGGCAAAATTGTCTTCCATACTAGATCACCAACTTGAAAAGCCTTCTCTTTAACCTTCTTGTTGTATGTTCTAGCAACCCGGATTTTGTCTTTCTCAATTTCCTTAAGAGCTTGTAAACGCTTATCGGTCACTTCATCAATGTTGTCCATCATCAAATCATAATATTCACCAACCGAAAGCTTATTTTGTCTAGCAAGTCTGTAAGCGTCCAGATTTACCTCAACGGGCAAAACGGCCTCTTGACCATAAACAAGCTCAAAAGGAGTGACTTTAGTAGCACCATGTCTAGATATGCGATGAGACCACAAAGCTTCAGACAAGACTTTATGCCATCTTCGGGGATTCTCCTCTATCTTCTTCTTGATCAACTTAATCGAAGTCTTATTACTAGACTCGGCTTGACCATTAGCCTGAGCATAGTATGAGATGAATTGAGCAACTTGATCTTATACATATCGGCAAAAACTCGCACTTCTTTAGACATAAAAGATGTGCCATGATCCGTAGTTAAAGTTTATGGAATGCCAAATCTGTGAATAATATGCTCAGTAATAAACTCAATTACCTCCTTATGAGTCATATTCTTGAGAGGAACAGCTTCGGTCCATTTAGTGAAGTAATCCGTAGCAACCAACACGAAGCGATGACCCTTTGAAGAAGAAGGATGTATTTCTCCAATAAAATCCAATCCCCATCCTCGGAAAGGCCAAGGTTTAATAATAGGATGAAACAATGCAGCAGGTACCATCTGAACATTACCAAACTTCTGACATTCTTCACATCCTTTGTAGTAACGAAAACAATCGGCCATCATAGTAGGCCAATAGAAGGCAGCTCTTCTAAGTAACCACTTCATCTTAGGAGCCGATTGATGCGTTCCACAAATTCCTTCATGAACTTCACCCATGGCCACTCTAGCTTGATCAGCATCCAAACATTTAAGCAATAAATCATCGGCGGTGCGACGATACAACTCATCATCAACTAAAGTATATTTAAAAGCCAAACGCCGAATTTTCCTGTCCGTTCCAGAACTGGGATTCTTCAAATATATAATAATAGGCGCTCTCCAATCATCCACTTCGGCCTTTTTATTTTGAGGATTTTCAACAGCCGAATTTGGAACAGAAGACGCCGGACCGGTCTGACCGGTCTCTGAATCGGTCTGACCGGTTCCTGGACCGGTCTGACCGGTCTCCGCAGCGGTCTGACCGGTCAGGTCTGGAACTGCTGCGAGCGCTAGAACTTCACTTGTGACATTAGCAATCAACGGCCTTTTTCTATGAAAGTGTCTCTTCTGGACATTATAGCCGGATGCTTGCTGTGCCAAAGTATTAGCTCTAGGATTTTCACATCTTGGAACATGATATATGGTGAATTCATCAAAATATGGTATAATATCAAGGGACTTGTCAAGATAAATATTCAATGAACTTTCTAAACATTGACACACCTTAGATACTTGCTGCACAACCAGTAATGAATCACCAAAAGCTTCAACATGTTTTACTCCCATGTCATACAAGATTTCTAATCCGAATAACAAAGCTTCATATTTGGCTTGATTATTTGTGCACTCAATTTCTAATCGGCTAAGAACTTCAAAAACAGCTCCATTAGGAGAAACAAGAACAATTCCAATTCCACATCTGTTCTTGCAAACCGATCCATCAAAATGCAATTTCCATGGAGTAAAAGTCATGTAATCAACTTCTAAATTATGCTCATCATTAATCCGATGCTCAACAATAAAATCAGCTACAATTTGGCCTTTCATGGATTTCAGAGGTTCACAAGCCAAATCATATTCAATAAGTGCATATGCCCACTTACCGATCCTTCCGCTCAAAATCGGTCTATGCAACATATACTTGATAACATCGGCTTGACATGCCACAATGCAAGTATTAGATAACAAATAATGTCTCAATTTTGTACAAGCATAATATAAAGACAAGCATAATTTCTCAACAGGTTTATACCTTGTTTCCGCATCCAAAAGCCGTCGACTCAAATAGGTAATAATATACTCTTTGCCATCTGTTTCTTGAGTCAAAACAGCCCCAATAACATTATCTTCGGCCAAAATATAAAGCCTAAATGGCACCCCATTCTTAGGCGCTTTAAGTACAGGCGGCGAAGATAAATACTTCTTGATTTCCTCAAAGGCCACTTGCTGCTTTGCCCCCCAAGTAAAATCGGCTTCATTCTTTAACCGAAGTATAGGAGTAAAAGCACTAACTTTCCCGGACAAGTTAGAAATAAACCGCCTCAAGTAATTAACTTTGCCCAAGAACTTCTGTAAATCATGTTTGCAAGTAGGCGCTTCAAGCTTATCAATAGCTTTTATTTTCTTAGGATCTATCTCTATGCCCCTCTCATGAACTATGAAGCCTAGGAATCTTCCAGCCGATACACCAAAGGCACATTTCAATGGGTTCATCTTTAAACCATACCGACGCATTCTTTTAAAAGCAAGACGCAAATCAGCCAAGTGAGAATTTAATCCAGCCGATTTGACAACAATATCATCAATATAGACTTCTAGGATCACACCAAGTAAGTCATGAAAAATTAAATTCATTGCTCTTTGATAAGTAGCGCCGGCATTCTTTAAACCAAAAGTCATCACAACCCATTCAAATAAACCAACAAAGCCGGGACATTTAAAGTCCGTTTTGTACACGTCTTCCTCGGCCATAAAGATTTGATTATATCCCGTATTTCCATCAAGAAAGCTAATAATCTTATGTCCAGAAGCATCATTAATAAGCATATCGGCTATAGGCATTGGATATTCATCTTTGGGAGTCGCTCTATTAAGATCTCTAAAATCAATGCACACTCCAATCTTATTAGAACCCTTCTTTTCAACAGGCACAATATTAGAGATCCATTCAGCATAGCGACATGGCCGAATAAACTTAGCTTCAAGCAAATGATTAACCTCTTCTTTTATGCGATCATAAAACAAAGGATTAAATTGTCTATTGCCTTGTTTATATGGCCTAAAACCAGGTTTAATTGGTAATCGATGTTCAACTAATTCACGACTTAAACCAGGCATCTCATGATACTCCCAGGCAAAGCAATCAGAATACTCTTTCAACAACTCGATTAATTCAACTTTATAATCGGCTTTCAAATTTTGATTTACAAAAGTCGGCCTTGGTATAGAACCATCACCTATATCTATCTTTTCTAAAGGATCAGCCGACGTAAATCCTTGTCCTAACTTTTCTACTCCTTCAAAATCATTAATGGCTTCATGCATCGTTCATGTTTGACCGATAATGCTCCACCCTCTCCTTTAGCCACTTCTCGCTTGTATCCATCTACTCTTCATTATCTGAATCAACCGATCTTTGAACCGGCCTTAGAGCAGCAGACACAAAGCCATCCTTAGTGCAAGCAAGGAACTCAAAGTCTGAAATATCAATCCCGGTCAAGCACTTGACATTATCATGAGTTCCCAAAATAGATGCATCGGCCATAGCAACACATGCCGAAGTATCCGCATGAACCACCTCAACTTCGTCACCAACCCATTGAATTAAGCATTGATGCAAGGTAGAAGGCACACATTGATTTACATGGATCCAATCACGCCCCAAGATAACACTAAAGTTACCTTGTACTCCGTGACGAAGAAAGCAGTCGCCAGCGTCTTGCTCCCAATGGTAAGCTCCAATGATGCAACTCCCTTGGCGCTCATCGGTTCTCCTCCTCCAACGCCGCTGATCGTCATGCTTGTCTTGATTAGCTCGCTGTCCAAACCTCCCAACTTCTTGTACAAGGTGTACGGCATGAGGTTCACAATAGCACCACCATCAACAAGCATCCTAGAAATCGGCTTTCCCTTAATGTGACCCTTCACATAAAGAGCTTTCAGATGGTTATCCGATTCTGAGGGCCTCTGAAACACGGCGTCCTTGGGAGCAAAATCAACTTGAGCCACCCGTTCATCATCTCTGATAAACAATAATCGGCGTTCATGTAGATAACATTGACCTCCATATCTGCTCTGCTAGGTGAAGGCTCAAAGTCAACAGCTTCATCGTCCTCGCCCATCTGAACATCTGAAACAACAGCGGGCGGAATCGAAACCTTAGCCGAAGAAGAAAATGCGTCGGCCACGGACTCCTCAGGCGACACCGGTCTGACCGGTTCCTCCTGACCGGTCTGACCGGTTCCAGTTGCCGGAACTGGAATAGGGGGTGACCGGTCTGACCGGTCAGGGGCACCGGTCTGACCGGCTGCGGCCAGCTCAGCCGACTTCGCCGCAGATGGCTCGGCCTTTTCTGGTTCTCCAGCTTGAATATCTTGGGCACCAGTACCATCCTTGGAACTCTGACCAACTGGTGGAATCATCGGCTTAGCCTCATTGAACCACTCCTCCCGCTTGTTAGCCGATTCTTCCTCCCTTTGTTTCTGGGTGCGCAACCGCTGCAATCTCCTCTTCTGAGAATGAGACAAGCCAGGAGGACACCACTTCGGCTGCGTATACTGAGGCAAAGGAACTTTTTTTACGGCCGAAGTACCAATAACATTAGGTGCGTCGGCCATCGATGAATCAACTGCCATAGTGCCAATTTGAATCACACTTTTCACAACTGGCTTCGGAATATCAGGGGCAGGCTCTTCCTTCTTATGCACGGGGCGATACTCCTGCTTAGCCGGCTCCTTGCCCGGCCTCCTCTGGAGACCGGTCTGACCGGTTGGAGGGACCGGTCTGACCGGTCCGTGCTGTTGGGGCACGAACACCGGCCTCTGTTGGGCACCGGTCTGATCGGTCAAGGGAACCGGTCTGACCGGTTTGTGCTGCTGTGGCACAAATACTTGTCTTGGTTGATTATTTGCAGGCCTAGGCTGTGGTGGATTCATCCTTGCACGCATAGGAGCCCCAAGCCGTGGTTGGTTTGGTACAGGACAGTAAGACACATACATAATACCATCCCTCTAAATAGGTTGGGGAGGGGGAGGTTGATATGGCCTCCATGGCTTAGAAGGACCAGCACCATTGAATGAGCTTGGGCCTTGATTCCACTGCCCTCTTGGTGCCTTCATCACACCAGAATTTCTTGGTGGCGAACTTGGTCTCTTTTTTGGTGGCCGATCTTGTTAAACGGTCGCGTTGTGCATGTGCTTAGCCATGACTTGATCAAAGGTCGCCTTTGGCTTGAAAGTTCTCCCCTGATCTTTGTCTTGATTCGTCTTCCAAGTGCCAACTTCGGGACGTTTAGGCACAAAGGTTCGGACCGGCCTCTGGGCCGGACCGGTCTGACCGGTTACGGCAACCGGTCTGACCGGTCTCCCCTGGGCAGGGACAACCGGCCTTTGATCCCGCGCTTGAGAGCTTGATTCTCCCCTAACTTCAGAATTCTTAACTGTAATAGTCAAGATCTTCTTTCCATCAGGAGTTTGCTTAAGCACAACTTCTCTCCCAAGCACTTTGTCTTGTTCCATCACCCTCCTTGGTTCTCCAATCACAACATTTTTGCCTCCTGTCGTATCGGCATTGTTGGACCGAACCAATATCTTGGCGTCTTGCAGATCCATGGTATTGACCACCATGTTGTTAACTGGAAACGGGCGCTTATCAACTTGCATCTCATTCAAAATCAATCGTCCATCATTTACAGCCGATTGAATCTGTCGACGAAAGAAATTGCAATCATTAGTCGCATGAGAAAACGAATTATGAAATTTACAATATGCACGCCGTTTTAACTCCTCAGGTGATGGAATATTAAAAGAGCATTTGATGTATCCATTCTTATGTAATTCATCAAAAATCTTATCGTATTTGGATACATCAAAAGTAAACTTCATCTCCTCTTGCCGATTCCTATGAGTCGGCTTAAGAGATGTGCAAGTAAAGGCTTTATTAGATGCTGGCCATACAAATTCAGCAGCCAACACCTCATGAGACTCTTTATCAGAGCTACTAGAATCACATTCTACATTATGTACATTAGCCCGATGAGTTCTATAGCTTTCTTTTAAATTTTTGCTTCGGCTTTCAACAGCCAAAGCTCTTTGATGCACTTGGTTTACACTAAAGAATTCAAAGCTCTCTAATTTCTCCTTGATGTGAGACTGTAAACTATTAAAAGCCAAATCAGCAAGATCCTTTTCGGCAATAGTAACACCAAAACAATGGTTTTTAGTATCATGGAAACGTTTAATATAATCATTAACTGTTTCATCACGCGATTGCCTAACCGATGTGAGATGCGACAATTTAAGCTCATTACTGCCAGAAAAGAAGTGATCATAAAACTTTTGCTCTAAATGTTCCCATGAAGTAATAGAATGAGGAGCTAATGTTGCAAACCATGAGAAAGTTGTACCAGTTAAAGACAAAGAAAATAAACACACTTTTAAAGCCTCACTAGAGCCAGAATCGCCTAGTTGTGCCATGTATTGACTTATATGTTCAAAAGTGCTTTTAGAATCCTCCCCATTAAACTTAACAAAATCAGAAAGTCTAAAACCAGTGGGGAAAGAAACTAAATCAAATCGAAGAACATAAGGCTTCTGGTACAACCTAGCCTTATCCCTGACATCTACTCCCAAATTTTCTTTAAGAGCTAAAGCCAAATCAAGTTTGTACTTAGAAAATATTTTATCTAAATACTCTAATGAATTATCCTGAGAATTTGGCTGCTGAGTATTTTACACAGGAGTAGAAGACAAATTCCCCGTGTCTGCTCCCCCGGGACCGGTCTGACCGGTTCCAGAGACCGGTCTGACCGGTTGATGCGGCACAATCTGATTGGCCGCATCAGACCCTCCAGGGCCGGTCTGACCGGTCACGGCGACCAGTCTGACCGGTTGGTGCTGGCCAGATTGATTGGCCGACACCTGCCCTTGTATCTGTTGGCCGAACCTTCCGAAAAGTTCATAAGGTACTGGGCCTTGTGAAAATAAATTTTGCACTAATGGGGGTACAGCATATCCATAGTTTGGATTTTGTGGGGTAAAACTTACAACTTCATTATTAATTCGGCTGTGATTAACCGAATTAGGTAAAGTTGCAAACTGTTGAGGTGCAGCAGGCCGAGTAATCATTGAATTAGATGGTGTAACAGATTGGCCTTCAAAATAATTCAACGGCATGTCATATGTAGGTTGCTCTACGGGCTTTGCTACCGATGTTTTAAAATCAGGCACTATAGGAATTTTAGGAATTAAAAGATTAGGATCGGCGGCAGGTGGTTCAGCCAAGGGCTGTTTGTCTTCCTATTCTAAACGCTTTTTCATCATCCAATTAACCAAATTAACATTGTTTTTCGCCAATTTATCCTCCATGTACTTAAGGAAAACTTCATGAGAGTTTTCATCAGATTGTACCTTAGGAGATGCCGCTGAAGATGTAGCAGATGGATCTACTTCCTTGATCTTGGAGACCACGCCCTTGCGGTTTTTCTTGAAGTGCGACAAGTAGTAGATACGTTCTTCTTCCGCCTTCTTCTTCAGATAATCTTCAAGTCCTTGGCGGTCTTCAGCAGAGAGTTCGTCATCCTTGATGGTGATGATGTTCTCCGGATCGAACTCGGTATTGGCACCCATCTAGACAGAATTAGATTGATCGGCTGCACGAACCAGATCTCCAATTCCCCAGCGGAGTTGCCAAAAGTATGTTGATGCAGAAATCAGGTCAACACACGAAAGCGCTAGAACACGCAGCACGTAACACGATAAACCTGCAGCTTCCCTGCGCCTACCGGTCAGACCGGTCAGGGGCACCGGTCAGACCGGTTCCCGTCGAGGAAGAAGGGGGTAAACCCTAAGCGCGCCTCCCAGAAGGATCCGTCAGGGAGAACGCGATCAGGGGTGCCCTAGGGTCGGCAGGCCACCTAGGACGCCTTCAAACGTCGCGGAGACGCAGGAAGAACAGCAAGTAGGGTTGGAAAAGCTAAGGTTTGGAGATGCAAAAAGTAAAGGATAAAAGTAGTAAATTTTGATAGATTCGATTGTTATGTGTCCAATCGGCCGAATCCCCTTATATTTATAGGGAGGGTAGGTCTTGTCCCGCAAGGAAACCAAGTTACAACTTGTTACAATCCCGGAATCCCAAAATAAGAGTACTAGTCGGATTACAATAAGGGTAAACCGGTCTGACCGGTTCCCCACACCGGTCAGACCGGTCTGGGTACCGAACTTCGCCCTTTTGTTTGTTTTGCTCCATCACCGACTCTTGCGATCCTCCAAGCCTCTAAGCACTGCAACATCCTGTCATTTCAGAGAACATGCCATCCTCTGTGTTTTGCACAAAATCTTGCGGTCCTCCAGATCTTCCAGCACCGCAACAGTCGATCATTGCAGAGACTATGTCACTTATATCAAATTAGGACCAAATATTGCGGTGATCCATGTACCAGCACCGCAATGTCCTAAGCCGGACCGGTCTGACCGGTCAGCCGTAGCCCGTGCCAATTTTGGTTGTCAACGTGATGCTTACATTACACTTCTTGTGAGTCCTCGGTCAATATCTGAGGCCAGTTTTTGACTTTGGTTCCTTTGCGTAGGCGGATGCACTGCTATATTGATGTTTTGTTTGTTTAACGGCCGCTTTTTTGGACTCGTGGTGTGGGTTTTTTACGTTGGGACTTGAGACGAACCAATTCAAAAGGTTTGCTTGTCGCTGTCCAATCGATATGCTTTTTTTACTCTTTATTAAATTAGTGTTAGATGTTTGGTGGTGATTTCGCACCGTTCGTGAATTATTCTGTAAGGCTGGTTTGAGAACTAGTGTATTGGATGGTAATATGAGGTATTAAAAGAAAAATTAGTTTATTTTTTTTAATTCCCTTCATTCCACTCCAATACACCTCTTTTCAAATAAGGCCGTAATTAGAACGATCTAAAAATTGTAGTAGAATGGGGGAGCAGCTTGTAGAGGTTGACAGTTGACACTGCGTGCTGGGATGCTGTGGTTTGTTACCTGTTGCCTCTAGTCGCTGTATGTTGCCTCTAGTTGCTGTAAAAAACATGTTATACGCGGAGTAATTGATTGGCCAGGGTCAAACATCTCAAGAGACTAGCCAAATGGTCTGTCAAGTCAAATTTTGGCTACTCAACACCAAAATAGCTGTCCAACAGACTAATCATCTATCTCGCCAAGCCATCCTGCTCTCCAAATTAGCTCCCTCGCTAGCAAAATTTGGCTAGCCAATGACTTGTAAGACCCACGCGTCGGTGTGGAGAGAGGGAGTTAGAGAGTGAGAAATAAAGAGTCTGCTGGAGTGAGATGCTCAATATAGAGTGGAATCTTCATGGAAAAGCAAATAGATAGTCAAATAGAGAGTCGAAAATGGAGAATCTCTTCGAGATGCTCTTAGGAGCTACTTCCTCCATCCTAAAATAAATGCCATTTTAATTTTTGTAGATTCATTCATTTTGATATGTATCTAGACACAGCGTACGTCTAGCTACATATCAAAATGAATAAATCTAGGAAACGTCTAGCTCCATATCAAAATGAATAAATCTAGGAAACCTAAAACGACATTTATTTTGGGACGGAGGGAGTAAGTCACATGGTTCAGATATGGTCCATCGTTTTATGAATCAGGAACTTTCATACCAGACGAGGTACAAATACGAAGTGGTATGTAGCCTTGGTTCATGGAGGGTACTTTGTTCCCTTTTCGTCCGGTTAGTGTGGTACTAGGGTGTGTTTGGTTGAGCTGTAGCTTTTGAAAAAGTAGCTGTGAGCTGTGGGCTGTGAAAAAGTAGCTATGAGCCGTGGGCTGTGGGCTGTCTAAAAGCCGTTTGGTGAAACAGTTGTGGTTTTTGGGACTACGAGAGGGAGACGCGAGTGGACAGGAGGAAAAAAAGAAAACGAGTGACAGATGGGTAATTTCTGGACCCAAAAGCCAGCAAAAGCAGGGGGATGAGGTGCTTTTGGATTTACACTAGGCAAAAGTTGGCTTTGGTAAAAGTATCTATGGGCTTTTGGCCCCTTTGGTTCAGCTTGTGGCTTTTGAAAGCAAAAGCCACAGCCAAAAGCCCAACCAAATGCACCCTTAGAGTCTTCTCTTCGTACATTAGCTTAAGTGACCTTATAATATTAGATTATATAGTTATGAAAATGACATCATATCTTAATAGCATATTTATTTATTTTTCTTTTTCTTCTCTTCTCTCTCTATTTTTTTTACTTATACGAGAGGTCGGTGGCATTTCATCTCATACTTCCGTTTCGAAAAACAGTTGGTTCACGTACCAAAGTATCGAACCATCGTTCCGAAAAATTAAATATACCTTTTTCATACAGAGAAATTAAAATATGTCGATCCACGTTTCACGTATAACCGGCAACTTTGTGACACTAGTTAGGAGCCTCTAGCCCATCAGCGTGCATAGGAGCAGCCAGCGGACCACGCGTTTTGGGCTTAGCGGGAGTCTCAGAGTTTCCTTTGGACGTCGCGCGCTTGTGTGGACGGGAGGTGAGGCGACCGAGAGCCAGACGACGGAGGTGGACGAGGTATAAACTGATTCTTTTATTTTGGTATTATTTTAATGAAAAATTATAGAAATAGGGACCGAAACGGATGAATTACAAATTTAGTGTAGCCAGTCGGCCACTTGACAGTTGACTAGGTATTTGTTAGCAGTTGGATCACCGAAAGCTCTCATGGCGCCGAGCTGGCAAGCAGCACCACCACGGAGCAGCGGCTTTCGACGCCAACAGGACCTGTCCGCCGTCCAACAGCCGACAGGTGCCCGATAGGCGATAGGCCTATCGGGACGTGCGAGCACCGACTGGCCTATTGGGCCTCAGATGGTCGATGAGCCTATTGGCCATTCAGTAGCCGAAAAGGTCATTTCGGTCGGCTACTGGTTGGCCGATATGCCCTTTCACTTGTTTGCTTATTTTCTTCAATTCCACATCATATTTTCGGTATTCCATATCGTGTCGCGTGCCCTCCAGGGCCGGGCCGAGCCGAGCAGCCCCGCGGCGAGCCGACCACACCGCCGTCGACTTGCCTCCGTCAAAGCCCACTGCCGCCTCTTCCGCTCGGCGCTCGGGAGCTGAGCGGATCGATCGGTAAGAGCAACTCCAGCAGCAGCCCCTATCCAAGCCCATACTCAAAAAGTAGGGGCCGAAGGAAAAAAAAACACTACTCCAGTAGGGCCCCTACTTCGGTCCCTAGAGTAGGGAGGCCCCCAGATTTCACCCCACAGCCCCATCTTCCTCAGGTCCGGAGGGAGGCCCTTATTCCCTCGATTCGTTCGTTGGTTCCCCGCGCTTCCTTGTCCTCGTCTTCCCCAACGGACCCGAGGCGGCCGACTCGACCCCCTCCGCGACACCAAGGCTGAGCTCAGCGGCCGTAGACCCATGGTTGGGCAAATCGTTGTCGCCCAAGCTGATTTTCCTTCACCACGAGCTGGAGCAGTTCCGCCGGTCTAGTTCTGCGCCGTGACTGCCGGGCGAGGCAGCAAAGCTCGAGGCCGATGGCTCGGTTGCAAGGCGGGCCAGTGTATGCGGGACCAACGGCCTGGCCACCGCACAGGGCGGCGAGCGCGGGGCCAAGCGGCCTGGCCGTGGGGCAGACTGGCAAGCTCAGGCTGGCAGTCGCGTGGGGCTGGTGACCTGGACGCGGGGCGGTCCGGTGAGCTCAGCCTCGTGCAGGGGCTGGTGGCCTGGCCGCGGGGTGGGCCGATGAGCTCAGCCTAGCTGCCGGGCAAGCGGGTTGAGTGTCGAGGGAGATCGAAGCAACGATGCGCTTGAGAGAAGGAGCGAAGGGGGAAAAAGAGGAGGAAGAAGAGAGGAGGTGAGAAAAGAAAAATAATAGAGGCTGACTAGTGGGTCCTATATGTCATAGCTAAAGTAGGGGCCAAAATTGTAGGGTTGTTGCTTGAAAGGATCTAGGATGTCAACTAGAAGAGGTGAATAGTTTCACTTAAAATAGCTGTCAGTCACAAAAATACGGAGACTCCGAAGATTTCTCCGGAGAGTCCGAAGATATTACTGAAATGAACAATCACAGATCAAACCTCAACAAGAATTGAATCGCTGAATTACCATACAACCTTGGATGAATACAACTCAATTCAAGTGTAGATTTCAGCAGAAACCTTCTTAGTAGATAGATCGAGACCAAACCCTAGAATATGACACAAGTAGCAACAAGTAGAGAAAGAACAAGCAATAATCACAAGGAGACACAGGGATTTGTTTCCCGTTTCACACAAGGAATCTACGTCTCCGTTGAGTAGCCCATGAAGGGCGGGTTTATCCACTAAACCACTTTTCTCTTCTCCACCAACCCGGAGATCGAATAGAGAACTTACTCAATCTGCAGGGGTAACACAAACTTCCCAACGCAACCACAACAGCTTGGTTGCTCTGGCAACGCCTAGCCGTCTAAGAGCCTTGAGCTTCAAGAGTAACAAACGCTTGAATCACCGGCTTGACGATGAACAAGGTGCTCAATGGATGGGGAATCAGCTCACAAGCACAATCTCTTGACCTTCATTCAATCCCTCACCAAATCTTACTTGGAAGTAAGGAGGGAGTAGAGAGGGGCTTAGAATGCTCAAAGGGAAACTTCAGTTCGAACTAGGTCAGAGAGAGATGAAAAGAGGGGACAGGAGGGGTATAAATACCCCTTCAGCCGAAACTAGCCGTTAGTCCTGTTAAGTTCCGGAGTCTTCGCAAAAATCTCCGGAGTCTCCGAACATTCTGGAGAAACACTATTCTCCAAACACCAACCTTCGGAGACTCCAAACAATTCTTCGGAAACTCCGAAACTTTCCAGGTGAAGCACTATCAAATAATTCCCAAGTGAAGTACAAGTGCAAGGTGTCTCTCATGGTTAAGTTAGATTAGATTTGAGCACCTTGCCATCACCAAACTAGTTTTTCAGTATCCCTCTTGATAGTACGGTTTTCCTAAACTCAATTTCACGAGAATAAGAATTAATCTTCATGTAAGCTCCATCCAAGCTTTCATTTTCTTTTTGAGTACTACATTTCTCTATTAGTTCTTTATGTTTCACATGTCACCTGTGTACATACCTTATTGCAAATATTAGATACTCAAGTGTATTGTCATTAATCAACCAAAACCAAAAGGGTCATAGATGCACTTTCATTGCTGGAGTTGGCTGCGAAAATTAGAGCCCGAGAAAGTAAGGATGGTCCCTACTCAATGAAGTAGGGGCTACTGCTGGAGATGCTCTAGTAACAATAGTCACGGTTATCTGAGGAAGCAGATGATTGCGGGGTAAAAGGAACCTATCGGTTGCTGAGCATAGTTATTAGGACCGGACATCGAACCGGTAGACCCCTTAGTTCTCTGTCCGATTGGTTCAACCTGGTTCAAATATATTAAGTTTCATTCCAAAATCAGCAACAAATACCTAGCTCAGTGGTGGAGACCTCAACTCCTGAGCATGTGGTTGCAGGTTCGAATCCTGCTTCCGCGATTTATCCCCGATTTTTGCCACCGGTCCGGTCCCAATAACTATGTTGCTAATATACCTGCAATTATCCCGTTTTGATCCACATGCTGCAACTCTTCATTAAAATAATACCAAAACAAAGAAATTTGTCTACACTAGAGGGTATTTTTGTAATATCTTATGCTTTTTTTAATAACAGATCGTCACTAAGGGCAAGTACATTGCTACACCTAGGCGGTCTCATAGGTTGTCTCATGCAGTTCCACGTAGAAGTTTTGATGATGTGGAAGAAAGAGAGAGTGATAAGAGAATGAGATGGTTGTTTCGTGAAGCAATCAGCTCAAAGCTAAAATTTAAAACTATAAGACTACTCAATCACCATTGTATGGGTTGTTGTTGCCATGCGACTCACAATTAATTAATTTTATATCTACAAATTAAAGATTTATTAATTACTATGAGACAACTTATAAGACAACCTATTGTACATGTTGTCTATTAAGCCGTCTTAAGATTACGTGTCACTGCATGAGACCGTCTAGCAGAGACACCAATGTACTTGGCCTAATAACCGCAATCCAAACGAGGGGACTGTTTGAAAAAACAATACCAAAACAAAAAAAATTGTCTGAACTAGAGGGTATTCTGTAATAACGCGATACAAACGAGGTGGCTGTTTGAAAAAAAAATAATACCAAAACAAAGAAATTTGTCTAAACTAGAGGGTATTTTGTAAGGTCTTATGTTTTTTAATAACAGATCGCCACTAATAACCGCGATCCAAAGGAGGGGACTGTTTGAAAAACGTAGGAGTTCTTTTGAGAATTACTTAGAGATAGACCTGATCATAGGTCACTCAGTGATCGGCTCGGGCCAAGCACATGCTAAAATTTTTGATCCGAAACTCGAAAAAAATCCGACACAATCTAAAAATTACACATAAAAACACCGGGTTGACCATGCCACGGGTTGGATGCGGGCAAAAAAAAATCCAACCTGATGGTCGGCTCGAGCTGAGCACGGGTCAAAATTTTAGACCTGGTAACGCGCAATGACTCGACCGAACCCGACTCGATAAATGATGAGATCTACTAAGAGGCAATTTGGAAATTATGGGAGTTCTTTTGAAAAATATTGGGTCACGATTATTGATCCCGATCCAAAACAGGGGCGCCGTGGCGGCCGACGGGGTCGCGGCCGTCGCGCTGCCATCGGCGACCGCCGGTAGCCCAGTGCCGCGCGTCTAGCTCGACCCGGCCGTCAGCCAGACGCGCGCGGAGCTAGCGCCGGCACAGTCGGCCCCACGCTCCGATTCCCAGGCAGACCAAAGACATGTGCACTAGTTTCTCCGGACTCAACGGCCGGTTCACCACCACCGGCGCGCCGCGCCCTTGGGCCTCGTATTGGGCGCTCATGCCCGAGCGCTCTTGATTCCGCGAAGTCCTTGGCTGTCGGGCGCAATGCCGACATGGGGGACGCGGAGCGCGGCGCCGCCGTTTCGGAAGTTTCGCGCTCGGGCTGTTCGATGAAATGCCGCCGGCAGTACCCACCATTTGGGCTCATGCCATGGTCGAAGACGTTGGCTGTCGAAAGGCTCGTGCGAGTGGGCTAGCCGAGCAGGACGAAGACAATGGCTGCAAGGTGCTGTGTGATGCAATGGCCTGATTTCCTCACCATACCAAGCTTCTCTGCCATGGTTGGTACTCCTACTTTGGACAGTCTAAATACATGTTCAGATTCATTTACTGATAATCTTAGAAACCGGAAGATATAAGTATCACACTTCCACTCCATTTCATATAACCACTTTTTTCTTGCATACTTGCTCTGCATCTCTACCCTTAAGCTCCAATGGTTTCTGAAGCTTGTCAATCAGAGCCAAGAGCTGAGTGACAGCACCTAAATGCATTAGTATCAGTACTTGAGCTAGCAAGGAACTCAACCAACACCAACCTGACCACTTTCACTTGCTTTCTGCTTTGTCAAAATACTCCAGAAACTGACAAGATTTTACATGTATATAGCACTTCAAGGAAAAAGGAGTGTGGGATCGATACTTTCCTCAAAATTAGTTTCAAAATGTGCAAAAAAAAAAGTTTCAAAATGTGCAAGAACTGTACAATACGCGCTGTAACACTTGCCAAACTCAAAACTAGTACCTCTACTGAAAAATACATCTATTTTATGGCACTGCACTACAATATTATCATGTTTCACTGGCTAGCTGCAGTGCTGCTCTATGTGTTGGCTGACTTTTTATGTCTGCAGGCCATCATCGACACTTTCCAGACATGACATTATTTGCATGATAGGTGGCCTCATAGAAGCGCTATGGTTCACACACTTGCAAGCAACTTCAAGCACCTTCAGCATTTGCTCTTCATGCCCTGCGCCACGGAGTGTTGGATCCAGGACCTCTATCTGCTTTCCCTGAGAGCTCATCTCTAGCACCCATGGGACAAGTTCTTTTGATGTCGACAGGACTGAAATAGGCCGCAATCCTGTGAGCAGCTCAAGCAGGACAACTCCGAAGCTGTATATATCACCTCTCAGAGTGGCCACGAACCCTTGCCCGTACTCAGGGGGGATGTAACCAAGAGTGCCAACCAACTCGGTCGTAACATGTGTTTTGCTGGGAAGGATCAACCTTGATAGCCCAAAATCTGCAACATGAGCTTTGAATTCTTTGTCAAGTAGGATGTTGCTTGATTTTATATCCCGATGGACAATGTGTGGTTTGCAGACATTATGGATATAAGAAAGGCCGTGGCTTGCTCCTTGTGCTATCTTTAGCCGTGTCGGCCAGTCAAGAAATGTGCTGGCATCATCATCCCTGTTGTGAAGCCAATCATCCAGACTGCCATTCTCCATGAAAGAATATATGAGGAACCACGAGTCTCCCTGAATACAGTATCCCCACAGCGGCACAAGATGGTCATGTTGAGCCATGGAGAGCGCTTCAACCTCTGCAGTGAACTCCCTTTCCATTAGGCACATTTCGCCATTGAGCTTCTTGATGGCAAGCTTGCAGCCATAAGGTAGCTCAGCTTTGTAGACTAGCCCGTAACCACCGCATCCAATGATGTGCTCCTTGTCAAAATTATTTGTAGCCTTCATGATTTCAGAGAACATGAGCTTTTTTTCTTCTGCCTTGCTGCCCAGCACCATGACCAACGCGTGATCTTGACTCGAGTTAAATGAATTTGTTTCCACATCTCCATTTGCCTCTATTTTACTTTTGGCTGTTAACCTCTTTACCTTAATTGAGACAAGACGCCCCAGCAACAGAAGAATGGCTACCACTGCAAAGAACACGCCAAATGCAATTGCGAAAATGACCACCTTATTTCTTCCTTTTGTGGGTACCATAGGTGCATCAGCTGAACTGCATCGATGACCAAATGTGGGGCCACACAGCTTTGGATTCCCACTAAAGCTAGAATTCTGAAATGTACTAAATTGGCCACCAGTTGGAATAGGCCCCTCCAGATCATTGTTTGAAATATTGAATTTGGAAAGGAAGTTCAGGTTCTCCAATGCGGACGGGATTGCACCTGTGAAATTGTTGTTGCACAAGTCTAGCACCTGCAGGTTTGTGAGATTGCAGATGGATGGGGGGATTGGTCCAGTCATGTTGTTGAAGCTGATATTGAGTGAAGTGAGGGCTTTCAACTGACCAATCTCCAGGGGAATCACACCTGTCAATTTGTTGCTGCTTAAATCTAGCAATTTAGGGAGAGCAACCAGTATGCGATATTGACGCGATGGACTGTCATAAATTGGCAGGTCGAAGATCATTGGGTCCAAATGGACTGCTGTCTTCTCTGAAGTTAGCATTGACATATTCATCAATGATATTGGAATTTCCCCTGTAAGTCTGTTGTTTGATATGTCTAAATAGAAAAGGTAGTTTAGGGTGTTGATCCAGGTTGGTATTGGTCCACTGAGTTGATTGCCTCCTAGGACCAACATCTCTAAATTTGCTAGCTTTGAGATCCAAAGAGGTATTTTCCCATACAATAGGCAATTTTGAATGTCCAAAACCTGAATATTCTCAAAACCATTAAATGTGTTATCCTGTGGCAAGAACTCTCCCCTGAAGTTGTTCCCAATAAGCAGGGTTGTAAGGTTAGCGCAGCTCTTAAGGATCTGAAGTGTATTTGTGATGTTTGTAAAATTGTTTATAGCAAGTGATAGGAAAGTGAGGGATCTCAAGTTACCCATTCTCGGTGAAAGTTGTCCATGTAACTTGTTGCCAGATAGCCTTAATGCAGTTAAATTTCTGCAAGAGTATATGCTTTCCGGAACTGTGCCAGTGAAGCTGTTGTACAGAAGGTCTAAAGTTTTTAGATTTTGCAGGGTGGAGAAATTGACCTTCACAAGCTCGCCGCTGAAGTTATTGCACTTGATGTCAATGGTTATGAGATTTGTGCAATTTCCAAGAGATGATGGCAGCTCCCCTGACATGTTGTTATTGTACAAATGGAGCCCCTCTAATCTCTTGAGCTGTCCTATAGAATCAGGGATATTGCCACTGAACTTGTTCACCCCAAGATCAAGGGTGACCAGATTCCCAAGGTTGACTAGGCGAGCACCATCGAGTACACCATCCAGATCATTGTTAGGAAAAGACAGGTACTCCAATGATGTCGCATTGAACAGTTCATCTGGGAGTGATCCACTGAGGTTGTTGTGGCCAGCCTTGAGAACTCTGAGCTTCGAGCAATTACCGAGCCCAGGGGGAATATTTCCACTAAATATGTTATAAGAGAGTTCAAGCACAGCCAAGGATGGTGATATGTTACAGAAATGACCTGGAAGTTCCCCAGTGAAGCTGTTGTTGCTAGCGTTGAGTTCAACCAGATTCCTCATCCCCTTCCATGTTGTGAAGGTAAACTGGCCTGTAAACATGTTGCTTGAAATGTTCAGTACCTCTAGAGGCTGGCCAGCGGTTGATGATGGCAGCTCATGCAGGTCTCCCATGAGTTGGTTGAAGCTGATGTCGAGGACGATGATGCTGCTGGATGACACTAACCTCGGCGGCAGGCCATCGGACAGCAAGTTGCAGGACAAGTTAAGGTGCTCCAGGCCGGTGAGGTTGCCAAGAGACGGTGAGATGCGCCCTTGAAGCCCCCTAGAAGCCAATGAGACATTGGTGACCGTCCCGTTTCTGTTGCAGGCAACGCCTTCCCATTTGCAGCAGTCTGTGCCTTCCCGCGATGACTTGGCGAGGCCGGCATCCTGGGAGAGCCCAGCGAGGAACTGGAGCAGAGAGGTCTTCTCCACCTCCGTGCAGGATCTGACCGGGGTGGCCAAGGAGATCAGCAGCAGAATGACAAGGCCAAGGAAAGGTACGGGTAATCTGTTGCTGCGCTTCTTTTGTGAAAAATGGTTTGGCTGCATGGCTTCCTGTTGAAACTGGCATGGAAACCAGATGCTTAACTTGTGCCCTGTCTAGATGAAAGTACTACTAATGGTCTACTCAGGGAAGAGCATGAGGTAGAAGAAGATATCAGCTCCTAGTCGTAGCCACCTCAAAGAAAAATGAAGTCAACGATTAGATGCCAGCTTGTTCGGTTGGCTTATCAGCCACCAGCCAGCAGTACTTTTCTCTCACAACAAATCAGCACCAGCCACCAGCCAGCCAGCAGTACTTTTCTCTCACAACAAATCAACACCAGCCATCAGCCACCAGCCAACCGAACAGACTGACCTAAGTACGTAACTGACATAATAGCTCGCTTGTCCCCTCTTTGACTGACGTTTCATTGATGGCTGCCTGACCGTACAAAATTTCTGCTTTTTTCAGTTCTTATCCTTGAATTAGGCCCTGTTTAGTTCATCAACTTTTTTTATCGCTACAATAAATTCGAATGTTTGGACACTAATTAGGAGTATTAAATGTGGATAACAGACAAAACTCATTCCATAACCCCCGGGTGAAATTGTGAGACGAATCTATTAAGCCTAATTAGGCCATGATTAGACAATGTTGTGCTACAGTAAACAATCTCTAATGACGGATTGATTAGGCTTAATAGATTCGTCTCACGATTTTCCGTCCATCCGTGTAATTAGTTTTATAATTAGATCATGTTTAATCCTTCTAATCTTCGGTTTAAAATTGCTACAGTAAATTTCGCTAAGTTTTTCACCGAATCTAAACAGCCACTTAGTAGAGCCACCACCCAGTGCTGAAAGCTGCCACACAAGATAGGGTCTTGAGAAGGGAATACCTAAACCTGCCGTGATCACTTATTTTGCCAGGTTCAGTTTTATACAGCCTGCCTTGATTTACCTGATCTCAGGTCTGGCATCACTTAGGCTAACCACCTTTACTTAACCAACCTTCTGTCTTTGACCTTAGCAATTAGCACATGCCATTAATATCTGTAGAACATTCATATGCGATTTGTTAACTTAGATGGGCAGAGTGGAAAATGAAGGCAGCACAATATAAGCGTTCTCTCTATCCTGTTTTAAGAGCCAACAGGGTCTAAGAGAGTTCGTCTGAACAAATTCATTTTTTTTAAAAAAAAAAGAGATTACAGTGTCAGGCAACCGTCACCAGGGTTTTTCTTCCCGACCGCTACCGGTCCGGTTCCCGCGGTAACCGGTGTAACCGGTCCGGACCGGTAGCGGTACCGGCCGGTTACAAACCGGCCAAATTTAAAATTTGAAATTTGAATTCAAAAAAATGAAAAATCAAAAAAAATTTCTAAAAATACTTCAAGGTGCGTAGAATGTAATGATGTCAAAATTTTTCAAATATTAGTTCATTTAGTATTTTTTTGCTGGCATTAGAAGTTCAAACAGCCTACTAAATCAGCACGTTAAACTTCTAATGCCCGCAAAAAATACTAAATGCACTAATATTTAAAAAATTTTGACACCATTAAATTCTACGCACCATAAAATATTTTTAGGAATTTTTTAGAATTTTTCTTTTATTTTCCAATTTTTAATTAAAATTCGAAAATATGTCAAATTCTTCAATGTTTTCGCAACCGGCCGGCTAACCGCTCAAACCGGCCGGCTAACCGCTCAAACCGTCGGCTAACCGGTGGGAACCGTTTGAACTAGCGTTTTTGGTTTGGATTTTGAATTTGACCGGTTTTGAGCGGTAACCGTGGTTAACCGACCGGTTAACCGCTACCGCCGGCCGGCGGTAACGGGCCACCGGTCGGTAAAAAAAACCCTGACCGTCACAGGCAATGGGCATGGTGATCAGGGTACAATTTGATAGAAAGAGAGCAGAGAGGCAAGGATTCACAATCGTAGCACGTACACGGACCAAACGCAAGACCGGACAGATTCTTGCCGTACAGACGATGTAAAGCATTACAGATTTACACGCTGGGGGGCAGCATGCGTTTTGCAAATGGAAATTCTTGCTTAGAATTCAAAAATGGTTGGTCTTCATAGGCCCGCGCCGCCCGCCGTACGTTGCCGGCAACAATGACGCGGTGTCGCGGTTCGGCGGTTGGACTCTGGAGTCTGGACGAGGCCCCCATCCCACTCGGGCGGCGAATTAGCAACGGCTTCATCGGAGCCGCCACCGAAATGCTCATTTCCTTGTCGCGCTTCTGATGGATGGGCGTTGGGAGGTGTGGCGGTCGGGGGCTCCGCGCTCCGTCGAGAGGACGGCGAACAGAGGAGCCAAAGAGGCCAAGACGGTTTGTCTGCTTAAATATTAGTTAGATAGGGGTATTTTGCAAAATATAGAGGTCTTAAGAAAAATCGGATCGCGATTAATAGTCACGATCCAAAAGTAGAGACCAGTTTGTAAAACAAATAGGGGCCAGTTTGCAAAATTTATGGGGTCCTTTTGCAAAGTAGCGGCTCGTGATTAGTAATCGTGGGCTTTTGCAAAAAATGGTACTCCCTTCGTCTCAGCATATAAGGCGCGGTCAAACTTGGCGCAGTCTTCAATAATAACATTTGACTCTTAATATCTCTTATAATATAATATTTGCAATAATAAAATTATAGTCGTATAAAATTACTTTTAAATATGAATACAATGATATCATTGTTGTAAGGCAAAGTTTTTATTATACAAGATTAGTCGTAAGTCAAAGTTTTTGAAATTTGAATCTTGAATTGCGTGCGTGCCTTGTATCCTGAGACGGAGGGAGCAGTTATTTGTCAAATTTCCTGTCCCGCCGCGGCACGGTCGCCAAGGAGGTCCCGCTTCCATCGGCGGCCGTCGGCAACCCCATCGCCACGCGTCTCGGGCAATTTTCCGTAGACAGAGCACACCAAGGCAAGGCGTCGTGCCAGCACTCGCAGCCTTAGCCCCATGCTCGCCGGGCGCGCCGCAAGCACCACGACTCCCAAGACCCAAGTGAATCATTTTTTTTTGATAAAGGATTGCCCCTGCTTTTAAAGAAAGCATATAAAGTTTGGTTACAGATGTTCTGGGGTTTGCAGATTACAATGATGAAAGATCATGGAGCCAAAAAGACCCAAGGGCTTGTTTAGTTCGTGAAACTTTAGAAACTTTGAAAACTAGTTTGCAAAAGTGT
>CM014274.1:5538450-5554140 GCA_004135705.1 Alloteropsis semialata
CCGCCCTCATGGCCTTTCGCCTGTTGGGGATTGGACATGGTGGGACCATTTCGAGCAGCCCCAGGAGGTTACACGCACATACTCGTCGCCATCGACAAATTCTCCAAGTGGATAGAGTATAAAGCCATCATCGGAACTCCAACGTCAAAGCAAGGCGCCGCCTTCATCGAAGAAATCACGCACCGCTTCGGGGTCCCAAACAGAATCATAACCGACCTGGGAACGCAGTTCACCGCGTCCGCCTTCTGGGATTTCTGCGAGAGCAGATGCATCGACGTATACTATGCCTCGGTCGCCCACCCCCGGTGCAACGGACAGGTGGAACGAGCAAACGCCATGATACTCCAAGGCCTAAAGGCGAGGATCTTCGACCCGTTGAAGAAGTTCGCTGGACGATGGCACCAAGAGCTACCACAGGTCATTTGGGGACTCAGGACTCAGCCGAGTCGTGCCACGGGCCACACTCCCTTCTTCCTGGTCTACGGCTCCGAGGCAATCCTCCCGACCGACATCGCCTTTGGATCACCGCGCATCAACAATTACGAGGAAGGCGAAGCAGAAGCAGCTCGCGAGGTGGATCTCGACTCCATTGAGGAACATAGCTCATACAGCATGCGCGTTACCAGCAACAACTCCCATGCTACCATGACAAGAACGTCCAGCAACGGGACTTCAACATCGGTGACCTCGTCTTACGCCGAGTGCAATCGACAGCAGGAGCTCATAAACTCTCCGCCCCATGGGAAGGACCGTTCATAGTGACCTAGGTCATATGTCCGGGTACTTTTCGACTCCAATACGAGGATGGCACCGAAGTCCCACACCCGTGGAGTATAGAGCACTTATACCGATTCTACCCATAACAAAGCTATGTATCACCAAGTTCAATAAAGATATCTCTTTTTCTTTACTTGTCCTCTTAACAAAACCACTTGGCATTACTCCATCCCGAGTAGTTCTTAACTAAATGCTGCGTAACCGGGCCTGGAACGACGCCTAAGCCTTTCTACACGTGCACGGGACACACTCTCGACGTTATGAACTTAGGATAAGTGAAGCAAAGGGAAAAGCACATTTAAGCAAAAAGAACTACTCGGGCAACCTTAAAACATAAGATGAACTCAACAAATTTTCTCATTCTACTCATTTCATAATATTTGTACATGCAAAAATCTACTCTACTCTACTCCACAACGCAGGATCCTACTCCAGCTTGAGGGCCTCGCCGACCTTCTCCGCGATCGGACGAGTCTGAGCCAGTGCCTCCTCCACTTGCTCGCTTGAAGCATCCGCTGCCACCCCATCACCAACTGGCGCAAGGTCGATCCGCGGATAGAGTGTCCGAACACGCGCAAGAGCGTCGTTCGCGCACACAACCGCCGACTCCTTGACTAGCTCGGCGATCCGGGCTGGCGCAGCTTGCAGTCGGGCGACAAGGGCTGTCGGCTCACCCTCTTCTGGAGCAACGGCGTCCATCAGCTCCTTCACCACGTCGTGGATGTCCGTCAAAGCCAAGTGTGACTAAGCTAGCTCTTGCTCCAAACCTGTTATGATTTGAGCATCATTCTGGATAGTATACATAGCTTGAAGCATCATCATGTCTGCACCTTTTCGGAAATCCTGCTCCGTCTTCAGCTTCCCCGCCATGACCTCCTCGGACTTCTGCAGATTGGCGTTCGCAAAACGCAAGTCCTTCAGCTCCTCGAGGTGACGGGCCCTCTCCATCTCTTTCTCTGCAAAAGCAGGGAAGCACTCGGTCAGGACGAAAAGTACATGGCAAAACTTGACGGCAAAGAAAAAGCACACGGAAAATAAAAAGCGCAACGCCGTACCGTGAAGACTCGAGCGATGCTGCACGATGGCGTCGTTCAAGCTCTTCTGGGCAGCGTCACGCTGACGTTTGACCCGTTTGAGCTCCGCCTTCAGCTCCGCCTCGCGCTCTCGCACCGACTGCACGTCACGGAGCTGCTCCAGGCGCGACTGCCGGAGCGTAGTCAACCTCTGCACCAATCAGCAGAAAGCAAAGAAGTCAGGCAAGGTACAATGAAGCACGACAAAATAAACAAAGCGGATGAGGAGACAAACCTCCACGCAGCGCCGGGACTGGTCAACTGCGAGCTGCAACTCGGCAAGCACCGCCTCCTCCTCCGCCGCGTTGGCATCAGTCGCGGGGACCGTCATAGTCCCCGGGTCATCCGACTGCTTTTGGAGGACCTCTCCTTGAGCAGCGCCATCCCTGTCCGCGTGCAAGGCTGGTACCGAGGGATCCACTACAGGATTCCTAGTGCCACCACTCGGGGAAGCCGCCGCCCTTCCGGCCCCGCCCTGCGCGTCCTCCGTCCTGGGCGCCTCCACGTTCTCCTCCGGTGCAGGCCCGGCTGGCACCTGCTCCGGTCGCGGCGCCATCGACTCCTGGGCCGAGTCCGTCACACCAGGCACCACGCCTGAGGGCGGCGTGCCAGCGGGGGTAACCGAGGGGGAACTCGGCTTCTGAGGGGTAGCAGCCGATGACCCCATCCCGCCGGCCGTCACACCATCAACATCGGAGGATTTGCTAAAAAAAAAGTCAGAATTTAAAATAAGAACTCGGAAATGATGATATGTACAAGAAGCATGAGAACTGAAGACTTACTGGGTACTTTTTACTACAACAACCCAGGGCCGCAAGATTGGGAGCTTGGACCGCCGCTGCGCCGTAGCTGTCATCGGGATCGGCCTGGTCCCCAGATTGGAGACAGGCCTGGCATCCGCGGCAGCCTGGATAACGGCTTCCGCTACCATCCACCGCTTCTCCTCCACTGACACGCCCATGGCCCGGGCGTGCTCCTGCTCTTGGAACAAGGAGTCGGACATTGCTTCGTCCTTCTCCTCTTCCTCCCTCTCCATGACGGCCGGGGAAGGTTGTCCCGGCTCGTCAACATCGGTGTCCGATCCGGCAGCCGGCTGCTTGGCCGGCTGCGTAGCCACCTTCTTCACGGTCATCTTCCTCAAGCGCTTCTGCTTAGGAGCCGGTGCCGCATGCACCACCGCTTCCTGGATGGAGGGCGCCTCGTCGGAGAGCGTGGCCGAGTCGTCGTCAGCCGCCTCGCCGGCCCCAGGCGCCACCGGCTTAGAAACACGGGCACTGCGAGCCCCAACTTTTGCCACGGCAACCCGCCACTTCCGTGGGCGGGTCTCATCTACGTCTTCATCCGAAGGGCTCAAGGAGCCCTCCGTGTCACTGGCCGCCCACTCCAGGGGAGCAGGCGGGTCAACCGGATCTCCTGCAGGGGCGTCGCCTTGATCACCCGGGGGTGCTACCCCCAGGTACGCCTTCCTAGGCGAATCTTCTGGAAGCGGAGAAGGAGAGAAGTATTCGAAGACCCGATCCTGCGAGAGTCGCAAAATCAGATGGCCAACGGATGATTAGATCAAAATCAAAAAATCAGTATCAAGACCAACACGCTAAAGCACTCGGAACGAAGACTTACCGGTGGAGCAGGCCTCTTCAAGGAGAATGGGCGCGGTTGATGCTTCTCCGACACGTGGCCGAGGAAGAACCCGCCCACGCGCGCCTTCATCTCCTCCTTGCCCACCGTCCGGCGGGCCCCCCGGGTAGGGTCATCTCGGCCCGAGTACTCGAAGCCCGGGTGCTTCCTCTCCTGGATCGGCTGCACCAGTCGCCGACTGAAATTGCAGGTGACGCCGACTGCTGTCAAACCCCGATCTTTGAGCTCCTTGATCATCCCAAGGAGCTCCTTCACTTCGGGCATCTGGTGATCCGCTGGAAGTTCGTTCCAGCAGGTCTTGATCTCCGGCCGCGCTCCGGTGTGGCAGGGGATTGTTGGCGCGTGGTTCCCGACGTAGAACCACTCTGACTTCCAGCCCTCGTTGGAGGTGTTGAGGGCGATGTCGAAGTACTTGTCCTTCCGGCCTTGGCGCAGCATGAATCCGGCGCCTCCCACCATGACCATCTTCTCCTCGCTTGGCTGAGGCTTCAACCAGTAAAGATACCTCCACAAGTCGAAATGGGGAGTAATCCCAGGAAGGCCTCGCACAGGTGGATGAAGACGGAGATGGCCATGATCGAGTTGGGGTTGAGGTGGACGGCCTCGATCCCGTAGAAGTGGAGGAGGCCCCGGAAGAAGGCCCCCGCCGGCAAACCGAACCCCGCCTTGAAGAATGGCTTGAAGAGCACCAGCTCGCCGGAGTTCTCCGACGGGAAGGCCTCCTTGGCGCTTGGGCGCCATTCCGCCACCGCTTGAGGCGGAAGGAGATTCCGCTCCACCATCTCCTCCAGCATCTCCACGGTTACCTTCCCCTGTGCCCATGCGACCGCGGGGGAGGGGATCTTGTCTGACTTGGGGAGGTCGGCGAGCTTCCTCTTCGGCGCCATGGCTTGGGGCACGGAACGCCTTGTTCGCATCCGTGGGGCTGCGCTCCTCGTGGTGGCTAAATCTGCGGGACGGATCTAGAAGCGAAGAAAGGCTCTGGTGGCGGCTGAATGAGGAATGGAGAGAAGGAGGAATGGATCTCGAAACAGTGGGATTTCCCTGTTGGACTTAACCCTAGCCTTTTATGGCGCTCTACAACGCCTGAAATTACCGCAAGACGGCGCGATTAATGGAAGTGAGCGCAACGGTAAAAAGATCCGTTGAACGCCCATGCGAACCGTTACGTTCGGAGCGTCAACGGTAAAAAAAGACCCCGTGCACTCGGGCAAGACGAAGGAGTCGGCGTGCCGCTAAGGCTCGACCAGCACTCGGACTCGGGGGCTGGCGCCGCATTAAAGACAGTGTGCCTCTCGGGCTCGATTGGCCCCGAACCACTCGGGAGCCAACACTGCAAAACGAATGGCGTGCCGCTAAGGCTCGACCAGCACTCGGACTCGGGGGCTGGCGCCGCATTAAAGACAGTGTGCCTCTCGGGCTCGATTGGCCCCGAACCACTTGGGAGCCAACACTGCAAAACGAATGGCGTGCCGCTAAGGCTCGACCAGCACTCGGACTCGGGGGCTGGCGCCACATTAAAGACAGTGTGCCTCTCGGGCTCGATTGGCCCCGAACCACTCGGGAGCCAACACTGCAAAACAAATGGTGTGCCGCTAAGGCTCGACCAGCACTTAGACTCGGGGGCTGGCGCCGCATTAAAGACAGTATGCCTCTCGGGCTCGATTGGCCCCGAACCACTCAGGATCCAACATTGCAAAACAAGTGGCGTGCCGCTAAGGCTCGACCAGCACTTGGACTCGGGGGCTGGCGCCGCATCAAAGACAGCGTGCCTCTTGGGCTCGATCAGCCCCAAAACGCTCGGGGGCTGACGCTGCAAACAAGCCACGGCGGTTGAACGAGCGCGGCCGAGCCTCTACAGCTCGGGGGGCTCGCGCTGTCGACAAAGAAAACGCAAAAGTTCCATTCTCAAAATAATCCATGAGAGAAATTCTTTTACAAAAAAAGAAAGGCTTACAAGGTACAAAGCGAGCCGGCCACAAGCCGGTTACAAAGATCAAACACATCAACCGTCAAGGTGACGGCCTCGGGCACTCGTCCCTGCGCCTAGTGCTGCATCCGAAGCAAACTTGGCCCACATGAGCTCGTCGCAAGCTCTCTTGTAGCACTACTGCAACCGTCGATGGGACAGCACCAACTGAGGGTTGTTAGCGAATGCCTCCGGCTATCCCTTGCTCTACAAAGCATTTCACCCCACATGGCCCTCGTCACATGGGAATGCGGCGGAGAATGGGACAGCACCCAGACGCTGATCAACACCTCAAGTACATCGCAAGCACTCTTCTAGCACCGCGCCCTTATAACTCCATGAACTTTCCCCGGTGGATGAACCCAGCCATGGGCCCCCAGCACACTCGCTACAAGGATCCTATGCATACTCTCGCCTCTGGGTAGCAGCTCTGTCTCCCCGGCGAGTATTTATAGCCTCGGGCTACCAGGGAACGAGGGACTCCCCTAGCATTGTGAAGCGTGTGGCTCCAAGCCACGTGTCCTCTCTCATCTCGAGGTGCACAGGTCATCCTTATCACCTTTGGTTTTGCTCGACCACGGGTGAGCCCTGTGCGTTCACGGGGGAAACTGTTCTTGTCGCCGCATGCCAGGAACGACGTTCTTCCTCGCGGCATTCGAGAAAGAGGGAATCTTCAAGAACATGGACACGAACCAAAGCTAAGTATTACTTTCGATTAAACATCCTATGATTTCGTGCTTCTCGGCTCTTCTATGTCTCCGTGACCTTCGTTGACCATCTCGGTCACATTCCGACCGCAGCTCCGTAAGCTTTTGTACAAGTCGCTAAAGTACTCGGGCAGCACACGCCTTAATTCGTGAAACCTCGACTCTTCCGTACGCCTACACTCCTACGCGTGCACGCGGCCCAGCTCCCTGCGCTACGGACTACGGCTATCGGGGATCAGGTGCATAAACGTAACAGGCTAACTACCCGGAGATTAATAGACTTAAAAAGCTGGAAGCAGGAATTATCTTCATGCATTACCGAATACCTTTTCTTCTCGGGTTGGCATTTTATTGCATCACATACTGCCGTCGCAGTGTGTTTTCGCTGCAGGCTATGGACGACTACTCGGCGCGCCTCGGCCCTCACGCCCGGGGGCTGGCGCCGGGACGATTACTCGGCGTGCTTCGACCCTCACGCTCGGGGGCTGGCGCCGGGACGACCGCTCGCCGCGCTTGCCTGCTAAGTCCTCACGCTCGGGGGCTGGCGCGGGGACAACTACTCGGCGTACCTCGGATGGTTCGACTCGGCCCTCACGCCCGGGGGCTGGGCGCCGCGACGACTACTCGGCGTGTCTCGCAGGACTCCGCTGGCCCTCACGCTCGGGGGCTGGCCGCCGAAATTAACGCCGGATGATTTAGTCAGATGCTCCTCGGTTAAGCCTTGAGCCGATTCCTACGGAATCGCCTTAAGGCTCGGGGGCTACGGCCAACGGACGCACCTCGCGGCGCATCCGTTGATTGTCTGGCGACCATGACGAAGATGATCAAAACAAGGTTACAAACCCTTGGACCGATTCCTTCGGAATTGCTTCAAGGCTCGGGGGCTACGGCCAACGACGCACCTCGCGGCGCATCCGTTGCAGACGGCTCTCTTTTCTCTCCAGTATCACGCGGTTTTGCTTCCAACCGCAGCAAGCTCGAAGCTCAGCAGATAGCACGACCTCGCCGAGTTGTCGCTCAACCACGTACTACTCGGGGGCTTGTCAAGGATAGACCCTCGGGGGTACCCAGAAGGCGGATTGGCCCAACCAGCGGGGGGTGGCCCAATTCGAGTGCTATCGGGTCGGTTTGTCGGACTGGGTGGACCACCACTCGGGAGGCCCACCAGTCGGGCGAACCGGATGACTACGACGACGCGCGCGGCAAGGAAGCAGACGGCGTATCACGCAAGAAGATCGGAGATCAAGATAAACTAGCCAAAATTCTAGGGAAAGATATCTGTAATCGTTATATGATCGAACCCTTGTATTTCGGGTAGGTTATGATCTCTAGCCGACTTGTAACTCAAGGTAACCTTGAGACCCCCCTCCAAAACACGAGCAATCATTCAACCTAGGACAGAACCCAACTACGGAGATCCTTCAGGAACTTCATACACAGCAATCCATACACCCAACACAGGACGTAGGGTATTACGTCATCTTGACGGCCCGAACCAGTTCAATCCTTGCGTCTTGTGTTACCATCGTCTTATGATCCTCGATCTGTCCCTCAACAAATCAACCACGTAGGCTGCCCTGTGTGGACTGCCGGTCTCATAAATCCGACACTGCTATACTGATGTTTTGTTTGTTTAACGGCTGCTTTTTTTGACTCATGTGGTGTGGGTTTTTTACGTTGGGACTTGAGACGAACCAATTCAAAAGGTTTGCTTGTTGCTGTCCAATCGATATGCTTTTTTACTCCTTATTAAATTAAGGTGCTGTTTGGTTCGATGTTTTTTGGGCGTAATCCGATCACGCTGCGATCGAATAACGTTAAATCTGTTTGTTTCGTGAGCTCTGTAATCCGTTGCCATGGTATCGGTTACATTCCTATTCAATCCCGATCCCCCTCCCCTTTCACCGTTAATGGATAACGCTGCATCTTCTTTTTTTTTAAGAATAACGCTGCATCTTCTTCTCCGCTGGGCTATGAAAGACGACGACTTTGCTCCTCCATATGTGTCCGTGCTTCCCTGATCCAAAGCTCGACAGCGTCGCTGGCTCGCAGCTGCCATCGGCCGCGCCGGAGCAATTCCGTTGCTGGTGTCTCACCACGACCGTTGGAGCGCGCAGGAAGAACGCGACAGCCACGCTCTGCAGCGGCACCAGCCCCACCATTCCTGTGCTTGCTCCCGCGCCTTCTCTGTAAGCCCCTCCGGCAGGCCATGCTCGGCGCGGACTTCCGGCCCCGCAGCCACGTAGGCCTCCTCGCCGCGGTTCACACCGGCTACGAGCTCGCCGCCTTCCTTGGCGTCTCCTATGCGTCCATCAATCACTCCGGCGGCGGCAACAATATCGTCTCCTCCGGGCATCCTTCTAGGTGACGGCGGCGGTAGCTCTCGCTCCTTCGAGCTGCTTGGCATGGATGATGCTTCTGAACCTGCATCTCAGCGCTGCACGGTGGCGGCAGTTCTTCGGCCTTGCCTATTGATGCAGCGGGTAGCCTCACCAATGTCATTGTCGGATTTATGAGCCCGGCAGTCCACACAGGGTAGCCTACATGGTTGATTTGTTGAGGGACAGATCGAGGATCACAAGACGATGGTAACACAAGACGCAAGGATTGAACAGGTTCGGGCCGTCAAGATGACGTAATACCCTACGTCCTGTGTTGGGTGTATGGATTGCTGTGTATGAAGTTCCTGAAGGATCTCCATAGTTGGGTTCTGTCCTAGGTTGAATGAATGTGTGTGGTGGTTGTGTTTTGGAGGGGGTCCCAAGGCACCTTATATAGTCCGGTTGCCTTGAGTTACAAGTCGGCTAGAGATCATAACCTACCCGAAATACAAGGATTCAATCCTATAACGATTACAGATATCTTTCCCTAGAATTCTGGCTAGCTTATCTTGATCTCTGATCTTCTTGCGTGATACGCCGCCTGCTTCCTTGCCGCGCGCACCGTCGTAGTCATCCCGGTTCGTCCGACTGGTGGGCCTCCTGAGTGGTGGGCCACCCAGTCTGTCAAACCGGCCCGATAGCACTCGGATTGGGCCGCCCCCTGCTGGTTGGGCCAATCCGCCTTCTGGGTACCCCCGGGGGTCTATCCCCGACAAGCCCCCGAGTAGTACGTGGTTGAGCGACAACTCGGCGAGGTCGTGCTATCTGCTGAGCTTTGAGCTTGTTGCGGTTGGAAGAAAAACCGCGTGATACTGGAGAGAAAAGAGAGCCGTCTGCAACGGATGCGCCGCGAGGTGCGTCCGTTGGCCGTAGCCCCCGAGCCTTGAAGCGATTCCGAAGGAATCGGTCCAAGGGTTTGTAGCCTTGTTCTGATTATCTTCGTCATGGTCGCCAGACAATCAACGGATGCGCCGCGAGGTGCGTCCGTTGGCCGTAGCCCCCGAGCCTTAAGGCGATTCCATAGGAATCGGCTCAAGGCTTAATCGAGGAGCATTTTGACATTTCCTTCTGGCGTCAATTTCGGCAGCCCGCCCCCTAAACGTGAGGGTCAAAGCGTGCCGACAGGTCATCCCGGCGCCAGCCCCCGAGCGTGAGGGCCGAGGCGCGCCGAGTAGTCGTCCCGGCGCCAGCCCCCGAGCGTGAGGGCTGAGGCCACGCCGAGTAGTCGTCCCGGCGCCAGCCCCCGAGCGTGAGGGCCGAGCACGCCGAGTGGTCGTCCCAGCGCCAGCCCCCGAGCGTGAGGGCCGAGCACGCCGAGTAGTCGTCCCGGCGCCAGCCCCCGAGCGTGAGGGCCGAGCACGCCGAGTGGTCGTCCCGGCGCCAGCCCCCGAGCGTGAGGGCCGAGGCGCGCCGAGTAGTCGTCCCGGCGCCAGCCCCCGAGCGTGAGGGCCGAGGCGCGCCGAGTAGTCGTCCCGGCGCCAGCCCCGAGCGTGAGGGCCGAGGCACGCCGAGTAGTCGTCCCGGCGCCAGCCCCCGAGCGTGAGGACTCGGCGGGCAAGCGCGGCGAGTAGTCGTCCCGGCGCCAGCCCCCGAGCGTGAGGGCCGAGGCACGCCGAGTAGTCGTCCCGGCGCCAGCCCCCGAGCGTGAGGGCCGAGCACGCCGAGTAGTCGTCCCGGCGCCAGCCCCCGAGCGTGAGGGCCGAGGCACGCCGAGTAGTCGTCCCGGCGCCAGCCCCCGAGCGTGAGGGCCGAAGCACGCCGAGTAGTCGTCCCGGCGCCAGCCCCCGAGCGTGAGGGCCGAGGCGCGCCGAGTAGTCGTCCCGGCGCCAGCCCCCGAGCGTGAGGGCCGAGGCACGCCGAGTAGTCGTCCCGGCGCCAGCCCCCGAGCGTGAGGGCCGAGCACGCCGAGTAGTCGTCCCGGCGCCAGCCCCCGAGCGTGAGGACTCGGCGGGCAAGCGCGGCGAGTAGTCGTCCCGGCGCCAGCCCCCGAGCGTGAGGGCCGAGCACGCCGAGTAGTCGTCCCGGCGCCAGCCCCCGAGCGTGAGGGCTGAAGCACGCCGAGTAGTCGTCCCGGCGCCAGCCCCCGAGCGTGAGGGCCGAGGTGCGCCGAGTAATCGTCCATACCCTACAGTGAAAACATAGTGCGACGGCAGTATATGATGCAATAAAATGCAAATCCGAGAAGAAAAGGTATTCGGCAATGCATGAAAACGATTCCTGCTTCTAGCTTTTTAAGTCTATTAATTTCTCCGGGTAGTTAGCCTGTTACGTTTATGCACCTGATCCCCGATAGCCATAGTCCGTAGCGCAGGGAGCTGGGCCGCATGCACGCGTAGGAGCGTAGGCGTACGGAAGAGTCAAGGTTTCACGAATTAAGGCGTGTGCTGCCCGAGTACTTTAGCGACTTGTATAAAAGCTTACGGAGTTGCAGTCTGGACAGACCAGGCTGTATAAGCAGTCGGAGTGTGACCGAGGTGATCGGCGAAAGTCACAGAGACATAGGAGAGCCAGGGCGCGCGAAGGTATACGGAAGCCGTAAAGTATGTAATTGAAAATAATACTTAGCTTGATTCGTAATTAAGTCGGAGAATCATCGTCGACCCGCGTGTAGCCGTACGTGACCTTTAGATGAGGTTGTCAGCGATGTCGATGCGCCGATGAAGATGATGGGCTTGTGCTCACGGTCGGCCGTGATCCATCGCGGACGCGCATGCGCGTAGACGGGCCTTGGCGCTCGCCGAAGATTTATTGCGGCCGTCCTGGAGCTAGACAAGCTGCGAAGCCGAGTCGCGGTGCTCACCGCCGAGTCGTGGCGGTCCTTGGGGCGGGGTCGCGCACGAGTCAGAGTGCGTGCCCGGCCATGTTGTTGGTGAGGTCGTGCAGGAACGCGTAGACATGGAGATTTTGCAGATGCGTTGGGCGCCGCCACAAGCTACCGCAGCCGCCCTGCAGTATGCATGTACTTCTTGTTGTCGATGATGATTGCAACCCGGTTGCATGGAGAACTTGCGCCGCCGCCGAAGATGAGTTGGATTCAGGTTTGGAATCTGCCATCGAGCTTGTAGATTGATCTCATCGATCAGCCCCTACCTGGCGCGCCAACTGTCGGATTTATGAGCCCGGCAGTCCACACAGGGTAGCCTACGTGGTTGATTTGTTGAAGGACAGATCGAGGATCACAAGACGATGGTAACACAAAAGGCGCAAGGATTGAACAGGTTCGGGCCGTCAAGATGACGTAATACCCTACGTCCTGTGTTGGGTGTATGGATTGCTGTGTATGAAGTTCCTGAAGGATCTCCGTAGTTAGGTTCTGTCCTAGGTTGAATGAATGCGTGTGGTGGTTGTGTTTTGGAGGGTGGTCTCAAGGCACCTTATATAGTCCGGTTGCCTTGAGTTACAAGTCGGCTAGAGATCATAACCTACCCGAAATACAAGGATTCGATCCTATAACGATTACAGATATCTTTCCCTAGAATTCCGGCTAGCTTATCTTGATCTCCGATCTTCTTGCGTGATACGCCGCCTGCTTCCTTGCCGCGCGCACCGTCGTAGTCATCCCGGTTCGTCCGACTGGTGGGCCTCCCGAGTGGTGGGCCACCCAGTCTGTCAAACCGGCCCAATAGCACTCGGATTGGGCCGCCCCCTGCTGGTTGGGCCAATCCGCCTTCTGGGTACCTCCGGGGGTCTATCCCCGACAGTCATCGCTCTCAAGCTGCTGCCTTGATCGATACTGTTACATGCTTGAAACCTTGAACCAAACAAATCGCGTTTTCACTTATTCTGTAACCATTCCCTCCGTATGTGATACCGTTACCATTTACGTTTGCACTGTTAGAACCAAACACTACCTTAGTGTTAGATGTTTGGTGGTGATTTCGCACCGTTCGTGAATTATTCTGTAATTGGAACGATCTAAAAATTGGAGTAGAATGGGGGAGCAGCTTGTAGAGGTTGACAGTTGACACTGCGTGCTGGGATGCTGTGGTTTGTTACCTGTTGCCTCTAGTTGCTGTAAAAAAAATGCGAAATAGCCAAATCCGTCCCTGAACTATCGCCGAAAGCTCAATTTCGTCCCTGAACTACGAAAACGGCCGTTCTCGTCCTCAAACTTTCGCAACCGGCTCAATTTCATCCCTGAACTACGAAAACGGCCGTTCTCATCCTCAAACTTTCGCAACCGGCTCAATTTCGTCCCTGCCCAGTCAGCTATGGTTGTGAATTACCGATTCTACCCCCTTGGCCATCTCTTTCCCCAGCCCCGATGATCTGCCTGGATGATCTGCCTGGTGCGTCTTCTGATGCCGAATAGCCTGCCCTGGAACGGCAGCATGGACCAACCATCCAAAACATTTGAGGGCACGTTCCAGCTCTTGGTGGCGTTCCACGCCACGATGGCGCACGGGGAGTGTTCCTGGGCCTCGTGGCCGGACCTGAAGAAGCCGCCGGCGTGGACGAGCATCCAGTAGAAGGTGCCGGCGGCGCACGCCACGGCCGCCGAGGGCTGCAGGCCGCCGTAGGCATGGAACGCCACCGGCCCGACGTGGAGGTGAACCAGTGCATGGCTAGGTGCCTGCCGTGGCGCCGCCGGGCAAGGTAGGCCACCGTGAGCTCCATGCCAGCGGTGCAGTGGAAGGCCGGGCACCCAGTGTACAAAACGGATTCCTGGAAGCCTGGCGGGTGCGGCAGGTAAACCCACACGTCCGTGGCGGAGTTGACGATCGAGTACCGCCCACCGCCAGCGGTGGCGCCGTCGTCACCGTGCGCTTGGCGGTGGCGAGGAACACGCGGAACGTCGCCGGGTCGACGACGTTGTATCCTCTGAGGATGCTGCGCGGGCCGCGGATGAACACGGTGTCCGGTGCGGGGTCCTTGCCGCGGCGGCGGCGGCGGCAGGTCTTCCTGCTGGTGGACAGGAAGAAGCCGGGCGGGCACTGGGGCGCGCCGGGGACGCCCCTCCGCAGGTAGCCGGTGAGGAAGGCCATGCGGGAGGCGCGCGGCGATCTCGAGCACGAGGTCCTGGCTGAGACGGCTCAGCTGGTTCCGCTGCTAGCGCTGCATCGGCGTCGCTGCCTGCAAGCCTTGCACGTCTTGCTCTGTTCCTCGTCTGCGTCAACGCCGGCAGCGATGCCGCCGTCACCGCCGGCCGCGATGGACACCGACAGAGATGGCCAAGAGGGTAGAATCGGTAATTCACAACCATAGCTGACTGGGCAGGGACGAAATTGAGCCGGTTGCCAAAGTTTGAGGACAAGAACGGCCGTTTTCGTAGTTCAGGGACGAAATTGAGCCGGCTGCGAAAGTTTGAGGACGAGAACGGCCGTTTTTGTAGTTCAGGGACGAAATTGAGCTTTCGACGATAGTTCAGGGACGTATTTGGCTATTCCGCCAAAAAAAACATGTTATACGCGGAGTAACTGATTGGCTGGGGTCGAGCATCTCTAAGAGACTAGTTAAATAGCTTGCCAAGTCAAATTTTGGCTACTCAACACCAAAATAGCTCTCCAACAGACTAGTCATCCAACTCGTCAAGCCATCCGGCTCTCCAAATTGGCTCCCTCGCTAGCCAAATTTGGCTTGCCAAGTGTGGGATAACGTGTGAGACCTACACGTCGGTGTGGAGAGGGAGAGTTAGAGAGTGAAAAATGAAGAGTTTGTTGAAGTGAGATGCTCAATATAGAGTAGAATCTTTATGGAAAAGCAAATAGATAGTCAAATAAAAAGTCGAAAATGGAGAGTCTCTTGAAGATGTTCTTAGGAGCTACTTCCTCCATCCCAAAATAAATGCCATTTTAATTTTTCTAGATTCATTCATTTTGATATGTATCTAGACATAGCATACGTCTAGCTACATATCAAAATGAATAAATTTAGGAAATCTAAAATGACATTTATTTTGGAGTTAATTCCCTCAATGCCATTGAAAATTATAGGACTTCTCTCATTGCCATCTGAATTTTTCGATTCCCTTCATTGCCACTAGATATAATTTCACCTCCCTTCATTGCCATTTCCGTTCATAGCTGTTAAGTATGTCTGACTGTCTAAATGGGCCCACAGTAAAAAAACAAGTTCCGTCTATTTGCAGTTCCTGTGATGCCCCCTCGTTCAATGACAACACGACCCCACATCCCAACCTTATCTCTTACCCAGGCGCCCAGGCAAGCATCACTCCTTTCCCCAAATCAGCCTCCTTCCCAAATCGAATCGTGACTCGTGAGTCGTAGGCCTCTAGGTGAGCTTGCCGAGAGCGGACAAATAGTGGGGCGCGGCCGGCGGTGTGGCCGCCTGGGCACGCACGGCACCGGCAGGGCAAGCCGGTGGAGCGCGGGAGGCGCGGCCACCTGGGCACGCGCAAACGCAGCACCGCAGGCCAGCGGAGCGCGGGCGCGGAGCGCGAACGACGCAGGTCGGCGGAGCGCGGGCGGCAAGCTCCACCGGCTTGGCGTATGTGGCGCGCGCCTTCGAGGTTCGGTCGGCGAGCACCACGCCAGCATGCGGGGGCGCCATCCATGGGACGTGCTCCTCTGAACGAGTAGTGTGGCCACCAGGCACCAGAACGAGTAGTCTACGTAGAACAAAGATATATTTCATGTCTCCGTGTGCAACTTATATATTCATGTTGGATTTATATAGGTCAAATAAATATATATCTACTGTCCAAAATATTTATATATATTTTTCATTATGGCTTTTCTCATTTGTTCTGCACCTTCAACTATTTCAAAGCATCGTTAAGTTGTGCAATGCCAGATAAGGAATGATGTAATATTCTTTGTGAGGGGCATAATTGTCTTTTCAATATCAGGATAACAGCAACTTAGCGGTCAACTAACGGAAATGGCATTGAAGGAAGATGAAATTATAACCAGTGGCAATGAAGGGAAACGAAGAATTTGGATGGCAATGAGGGAGCCACAAAAATTTTAGTGGCATTGAGAGAATTAACTCTTTATTTTGGGACGGAGGGAGTAAGTCACATGGTTCAGATATGGTCCATCGTTTTATGAATCAGGAACTTTCATACTAGACGAGGTACAAATACGAAGTGGTATGTAGCCTTGGTTCATGGAGGGTACTTCGTTCTCTTTCGTCCGGTTAGTTGTGGTACTTAGAGTCTTCTCTTCATACATTAGCCTAAGTGA
>CM014274.1:5555542-5604890 GCA_004135705.1 Alloteropsis semialata
GCCGGCCTAGCTTGGCCGCGCCGGCTGGGAGAGTGGGCGGCGCGAGCTGCGCGGGGGGAGGAGGAGCAGGGGGCGGCGGCCTGCGCGGGGGAGGAGGAGCAGGGGTGCCGGCGGAAGGGGAGGAGAGCCGGCGGGAGAGAGAGAAAGGAGAGGAGAGCCGGCGGATGGATCGAGGCGGACGGGAGGATAAAGGAGGAGGGAGAAAAAAATAATGTAACAGCTGGGCCCCACCAGGCGGTAGTTGGGATAGAGGATGGGATTTAGAGTATGACGGGTGCGGGAGAAGTTGATATAGAGGAAAGAATCTCGATGACCAGGCAGGAATATTCCTTTTAGAGGATGAATTTAGAGTACGACGAGTGCGGACAGCCTGAGCCTATCGGCCATTCGGTAGCCGAAAAGGTCATTTCGGTCGGCTACTGGTTGGCCGATATGCCCTTTCACTTGTTTGCTTATTTTCTTCAATTCCACATCATATTTTCGGTATTCCATATCGTGTCGCGTGCCCTCCAGGGCCGGGCCGAGCCGAGCAGCCCCGCGGCGAGCCGACCACACCGCCGTCGACTTGCCTCCGTCAAAGCCACTGCCGCCTCTTCCGCTCGGCGCTCGGGAGCTGAGCGGATCGATCGGTAAGAGCAACTCCAGCAGCAGCCCCTATCCAAGCCCATACTCAAAAAGTAGGGGCCGAAGGAAAAAAAAACACTACTCCAGTAGGGCCCCTGCTTCGGTCCCTAGAGTAGGGAGGCCCCCAGATTTCACCCCACAGCTCCATCTCCCACAGGTCCGGAGGGAGGCCCCTGTTCCCTCGATTCGTTCGTTGGTTCCCCGCGCTTCCTTGTCCTCGTCTTCCCCGACGGACCCGAGGCGGCCGACTCGACCCCCTCCGCGACACCAAGGCTGAGCTCAGCGGCCGCAGACCCATGGTTGGGCAAATCGTTGTCGCCCAAGCTGATTTTCCTTCACCACGAGCTGGAGCAGTTCCGCCGGTCTAGTTCTGCGCCGTGACTGCCGGGCGAGGCAGCAAAGCTCGAGGCCGATGGCTCGGTTGCAAGGCGGGCCAGTGTATGCGGGACCAACGGCCTGGCCACCGCACAGGGCGGCGAGCGCGGGGCCAAGCGGCCTGGCCGTGGGGCAGACTGGCAAGCTCAGGCTGGCAGTCGCGTGGGGCTGGTGACCTGGACGCGGGGCGGTCCGGTGAGCTCAGCCTCGTGCAGGGGCTGGTGGCCTGGCCGCGGGGTGGGCCGATGAGCTCAGCCTAGCTGCCGGGCAAGCGGGTTGAGTGTCGAGGGAGATCAAAGCGACGATGCGCTTGAGAGAAGGAGCGAAGGGGGAAAAAGAGGAGGAAGAAGAGAGGAGGTGAGAAAAAAAATAATAGAGGCTGACTAGTGGGTCCTATATGCCATAGCTAAAGTAGGGGCCAAAATTGTAGGGTTGTTACTTGAAAGGACCTAGGATGTCAACTAGAGGGGAGGTGAATAGTTTCACTTAAAACAGCTGTCAGTCACAAAAATGTGGAGACTCCGAAGATTTCCGGAGACTCCGAAGATTTCTCCGGAGAGTCTGAAGATATTACTGAAATGAACAATCACAGATCAAACCTCAACAAGAATTGAATCGCTGAATTACCATACAACCTTGGGGTGAATACAACTCAATTCAAGTGTAGATTTCAGCAGAAACCTTCTTAGTAGATAGATCGGGACCAAACCCTAGAATATGACATAAATAGCAACAAGTAGAGCAAGAACAAGCAATAATTACAAGGAGACATAGGGATTTGTTTCCCAGAGTTTAGTTCCACACAAGGAACCTACATCTCCATTGAGGAGCCCATGAAGGGCGGGTTTATCCACTAAACCACTTTCCACTTCTCCACCAACCCGGAGGTCGAATAGAGAACTTACTCAATCTGCAGTGGTAATACAAACTTCCCAATGCAACCACAGCAACTTGGTTGCTCTGGCAACGCCTAGCCGTCTAAGAGCCTTGAGCTCCAAGAGTAACAAACGCTTGAATCATCGGCTTGACGATGAACAAGGTGCTCAATGGATGGGGAATCAACTCACGAGCACAATCTCTTGACCTTCATTCAATCCCTCACTCAATCCCTCATCAAATCTCACTTGGAAGTAAGGAGGGAGTAGAGAGGGGCTTAGAATGCTCAAAGGGAAACTTCAGTTCGAATTAGGTTAGAGAGAGATGAAAAGAGGGGGCAGGAGGGAAACTTCAGTTCGAACTAGCCGTTAGTCTTGTTAAGTTCCGGAGTCGCCGCAAAAATCTCCGGAGTCTCCGAACATTCTGGAGAAACACTATTCTCCAGACACCAACCTTCGGAGACTCCAAACAATTCTTCGGAAACTCCGAAACTTTCCAGGTGAAGCACTCTCAAATAATTTCCAAGTGAAGTGCAAGTGCAAGATGTCTCTCATGGTTAAGTTAGATCAGATTTGAGCACCTTGTCATCACCAAACTAGTTTTTCAGCATCCCTCTTGATAGTACGGTTTTCCTAAACTCAATTTCACGAGAATAAGAATTAATCTTCATGTAAGCTCCATCCAAGCTTTCATTTCCTTTGTGAGTACTACATTTCTCCATTAGTTCTTTATGTTTCACCTGTCACCTGTGTACATGCCTCATTGCAAATATTAGATACTCAAGTGTATTGTCATTAATCAACCAAAACCAAAGGGGTCATAGATGCACTTTCATTGCTGGAGTTGGCTGCGAAAATTAGAGCCCCAGAAAGTAAGGAGGGTCCCTACTCAATGAAGTAGGGGCTACTGCTGGAGATGCTATGGGCTGTTTGGATTTCACATGCTAAAAATTAGCACCTTGTTTAGGTATCAATTAGATGAACTAAATATAAGCTAATTTTAAAACTAATTACATAAATCATGTCTAATTGATGAGTAGAATCTATTAGTCCTAATTAGGTCTTAATTATCTCATGTAATATTACAGTAAATATGGGCTAATTAAGACCTAGTTAGGACTAATAGATTCTACTCATCAATTAGACACGATTTATGTAATTAGTTTTAAAATTAGCTAATATTTAGTTCATCTAATTGGCACCTAAACAAAGTGCTAATTTTTAGCAGCCGGGATCCAAACAGCTGATAAGTAACAATAGTCATGATTATCTGAGGAAGCAGGTGATTGCGGGGTAAAAGGAACCTATCGGTTGCTGAGCATAGTTATTAGGACCGGACCGGACATCGAACCGGTAGACCCCTTAGTTCTCTGTCTGATTGGGTTCAACCTGGTTCAAATATATTAAGTTTCTTTCTAAAATCAGCAACAAATACCTAGCTCAGTGGTGGAGACCTCAACTCCCGAGCATGTGGTTGCAGGTTCGAGTCCTGCTTCCGCGATTTATCCCTGATTTTTGCCACCGGTCCGGTCCAATAACTATGTTGCTAATAGACCTGCAATTATCCCGTTTTGATCCACATGCTGCAACTCTTCATTAAAATAATACCCAAACAAAGAAATTTGTCTAAACTAGAGGGTATTTTGTAATATCTTATGTTTACCAATAACTATGTTGCTAATAGACCTGCAATTATCCCGTTTTGATCCACATGCTGCAACTCTTCATTAAAATAATACCAAAACAAAGAAATTTGTCTAAACTAGAGGGTATTTTGTAATATCTTATGTTTTTTAATAACAGATCGTCATTAAGGGCAAGTACATTGCTATTCCTAGACGGCCTCATAGGTACATTGCTACTCCTAGGCGGTCTCATAGGTTGTCTCATGCAGTTCCACGTAGAATTTTTGATGATGTGGAAGAAATAGAGGGTGGTGAGAGAATGAGATGGTTGTTTCCTGAAGCAATCAGCTCAAAGCTAAAATTTAGTACTATGAGACTACTCAATCACCATTGTATAAGTTGTTGTTGCCATGCGACTCACAATTAATTAATTTTATATCCACAAATTAAGGATTTATTAATTACTATGTGACAACTTATAAGACAACCTATTGTACAGGTTGTTTATTAAGCCGTCTTAAGATTATGTGTCACTGCATGAGACCGCCTATTAGACAACACCAATGTACTTGCCCTAATAACCGTGATCCAAACGAGGGGACTGTTTGAAAAAACAATACCAAAACAAAGAAATTTGTCTAAACTAGAGGGTATTTTGTAATAACGCGATCCAAACGAGGGGGGTGTTTGAAAAAAATAATACCAAAACAAAGAAATTTGTCTAAACTAGAGGGTATTTTGTAGTGTCTTATGTTTTTTAATAACAGATCGCCACTAATAACCGCGATCCAAAACAAAGAGATAGGCCTGGTCATGGGTCACTCGGTGATCGGCTCGGGCCAAGCACATGCTAAAATTTTTGATCCGAAACTCGAAAAAAATCTGACACAACCTAAAAATTACATATAAAAACACCGGGTTGACCCGACCCGACCCGACCCGACCCGACCAGACCATGCCACGGGTCGGATGCGGGCCAAAAAATCCAACCTGATGATCGGCTCGAGCCGAGCACGGGCCAAAATTTTGGACCTGGTAACGCACAACGACTCGATCCGAACCCGACTCGATAAATGATGAGATCTACTAATGTGTTTGGTTGGAGAGACGGGACGGGATGGAACGGGACAGATCCATCCCTTCACGTGTTTGGTTGAGAGACATGTGAAACAGGACGGCATCTTACAAGAATATTCTATGAAAAAAAATAGTCTGTTCGCTTGGCTTATCAGCCGCCAGCCAGCAGTACTTCGGTCTCACAACAAATCAGCACCAGCCACCAGCCACCTGCCAACCGAACAGGCTGAAAAGAGATGAGATGATCCCTCCAAAACTGGCGGACCAACTCGTCCCTTGTTTACGGCGTCTCAGAGCAAGTATAGTGATGGGCTAAAAGCCGGCGAGGTCCTGTGTGGCGGAGAGAGAAAGCAGGAGAGAGAGGAGAGCGGACGTCTCAGCGTGCGCCGGCACAAGGCTGGCGAAGAGCCGCTGCACCAATCCTGTTCTTCCACGTAACAGTTGAGGATTAAATTTTAGTAGGACCCGCGGCTGCTACCGAGCAGTGCTCGTGACCTGGAGCCTTCTCAGCCGGCCGGCAGGCGAAATCCATTAGCTTGCTCTCAGCCTCCATCTTCTCTTTCTTCCTCGAACCCGCCCCTTCCACCCTGACGCACACATGCGTGGATGCGCCCTCACTTGGAGCTCAGCCCCTTCCGGACCCCGCCCGAAGCTCGCGACGGAGTTGTGCCCCCCTGCCAGGAGCTCAACGGCGCAGATCTCGGCGGCGGAGCGGCTCGCCCCTTCCTCCTCCCCTCCCCGCGGAGCTCGCGGCCGAGCTGTTCGGCCCCCACCCGGAGCCCGGCGGCGGAGCGGCCTGCCCCTCCCCTGGAGCTCGCGGCCGAGCTGCATGCCCGCCGCCCGCAGCTCGAAGCTCCTTGGGTGGCCAGAGCCGTGCCACCGCAGGGGCCAGGGGGTCCAAGTCGGGGCGCCCGTGACCGGGCGGCGGTGCTGATGGTCGGGGACGTGCAGCAGCGGCGGCAAGGGAGGTGCAGCAACAGCAGATTGGGATTTTGGGTGTTGCCTCCATGGTCGATTGATTTCAAGCTCTGCCTCCATGCCCATTGATTTTGAGCTCTGCTTCCGTGGCCCGTCTCTGCGTTGGCGGCGCTGGGTCGGGCCGACGCAGGTGAGAGGCCAGTGGCGCGGGAAGGGCAGGGCATGGCCTCGGTGGTGCGAAGCTGAACAGGTGGCGGCGGCCGGCGCGCAAGGCAGACGAGCGGCGCCGCGGCGGGCGATGCAAGCACGCTCGGCTGCAAGCGGGGCGACCCACCATGGCCGTCGCAGCTGACCATTGGGCCACCATTTTTGTGAGGCTGACACTTGGGCTCATGTTTAACGGGAGGAAGACGGTGTTAATTTTGTTTGTCCCTCGTCCCTCCAACCAAATCTGTTCAGTTCGCCAAAGAAAGTTGTCAAAACGTCACATCTAACTATTCATCAAAAAGAATCTATCATGCATGGAGTACTAAACGTGTGTTAATGACAAAACCCATTCCATAACCCCTAGATAACTTTTCGAGACGAATCTAATGAGCCTAATTTGGTCATGATTAGACAACATCGTGCTACAGTAAACAATCTCTAACGATGAATTAATTAGGCTTAATAGATTCGTCTCGCGATTTCCCGTCCAACCGTGTATTTAGTTTTATAATTAGATCATGTTTAGTCCTCTTAATCTTTGATTTACAATTGCTACAGTAAACGATAACTTTCAATCTACCCAACTAAACACCCCCCAAATAGGGGTGGGCAAAAAATACCGATAACCGAACACCGAACCGAAAATACCGAAAACCGAACCGAAAATTTCGGTTCCCTGTTCGGTTCCTATTTCTCAGGTACCGAACTTCAATAGGTAAATTCGGTTTTTTACCTCGGTAAACCGAATTTACCGAATTCCAATGTGTTGAGTGTTGAAAGTTACATTATGACACTATGTTCTATTGTATTATGGATAGCTATATTATATATTTTGCTACTCTACTCATGTAATCTTGTGCATTTTATTTGTATAATTTTGGCACTGTTATTCTCTATGAAATTATGTTGAATTTCTATCAAAATTAGCTATTAAACTTGCTCTTACATGTTGATGTACTCTGTTCGGTATTTTTCGGTAAATACCAAAACCGAACCGAAAATACCGAAACCGAACTTCCTCGGTACCGAATTTTGGAAGGAACCGATCGGTACCAGTTTTCCGAGGAACCGAAGTACCGAAGAACCGAAGTACTGAACCGATCAATTCGGTAAATACCGAATGCCCACCCCTACCCCCAAACGTGTGAGACAGAGAGACAGGACCATCCCGTCTCTGACAAAAAGGATGACCCTATCCTGTCCCACGCCGACTCCCAACCAAACACACCCTAAGAGGCAATTTGGAAATTATGGGAGTTCTTTTGAAAAATATTGGGTCACGATTATTGATCCTGATCCAAAACAGGGGCGCCGTGGCGGCCGACGGGGTCGCGGCCGTCGCGCTGCCATCGGCGACCGCCGGTAGCCCAATGCCGCGCGTCTAGCACGACCCGGCCGTCAGCCAGACGCGCGCGGAGCTAGCGCCGGCACAGTCGGCCCCACGCTCCGATTCCCAGGCAGACCAAAGACATGTGCACTAGTTTCTCCGGACTCAACGGCCGGTTCACCACTTGATTCCGCGAAGTCCTTGGCTGTCGGGCGCAATGCCGACATGGGGGACGCGGAGCGCGGCGCCGCCGTTTCGGAAGTTTCGCGCTCGGGCTGTTCGATGAAATGCCGCCGGCAGTACCCACCATTTGGGCTCATGCCATGGTCGAAGACGTTGGCTGTCGAAAGGCTCGTGCGAGTGGGCTAGCCGAGCAGGACGAAGACAATGGCTGCAAGGTGCTGTGTGATGCAATGGCCTGATTTCCTCACCATACCAAGCTTCTCTGCCATGGTTGGTACTCCTACTTTGGACAGTCTAAATACATGTTCAGATTCATTTACTGATAATCTTAGAAACCGGAAGATATAAGTATCACACTTCCACTCCATTTCATATAACCACTTTTTTCTTGCATACTTGCTCTGCATCTCTACCCTTAAGCTCCAATGGTTTCTGAAGCTTGTCAATCAGAGCCAAGAGCTGAGTGACAGCACCTAAATGCATTAGTATCAGTACTTGAGCTAGCAAGGAACTCAACCAACACCAACCTGACCACTTTCACTTGCTTTCTGCTTTGTCAAAATACTCCAGAAACTGACAAGATTTTACATGTATATAGCACTTCAAGGAAAAAGGAGTGTGGGATCGATACTTTCCTCAAAATTAGTTTCAAAATGTGCAAAAAAAAAAGTTTCAAAATGTGCAAGAACTGTACAATACGCGCTGTAACACTTGCCAAACTCAAAACTAGTACCTCTACTGAAAAATACATCTATTTTATGGCACTGCACTACAATATTATCATGTTTCACTGGCTAGCTGCAGTGCTGCTCTATGTGTTGGCTGACTTTTTATGTCTGCAGGCCATCATCGACACTTTCCAGACATGACATTATTTGCATGATAGGTGGCCTCATAGAAGCGCTATGGTTCACACACTTGCAAGCAACTTCAAGCACCTTCAGCATTTGCTCTTCATGCCCTGCGCCACGGAGTGTTGGATCCAGGACCTCTATCTGCTTTCCCTGAGAGCTCATCTCTAGCACCCATGGGACAAGTTCTTTTGATGTCGACAGGACTGAAATAGGCCGCAATCCTGTGAGCAGCTCAAGCAGGACAACTCCGAAGCTGTATATATCACCTCTCAGAGTGGCCACGAACCCTTGCCCGTACTCAGGGGGGATGTAACCAAGAGTGCCAACCAACTCGGTCGTAACATGTGTTTTGCTGGGAAGGATCAACCTTGATAGCCCAAAATCTGCAACATGAGCTTTGAATTCTTTGTCAAGTAGGATGTTGCTTGATTTTATATCCCGATGGACAATGTGTGGTTTGCAGACATTATGGATATAAGAAAGGCCGTGGCTTGCTCCTTGTGCTATCTTTAGCCGTGTCGGCCAGTCAAGAAATGTGCTGGCATCATCATCCCTGTTGTGAAGCCAATCATCCAGACTGCCATTCTCCATGAAAGAATATATGAGGAACCACGAGTCTCCCTGAATACAGTATCCCCACAGCGGCACAAGATGGTCATGTTGAGCCATGGAGAGCGCTTCAACCTCTGCAGTGAACTCCCTTTCCATTAGGCACATTTCGCCATTGAGCTTCTTGATGGCAAGCTTGCAGCCATAAGGTAGCTCAGCTTTGTAGACTAGCCCGTAACCACCGCATCCAATGATGTGCTCCTTGTCAAAATTATTTGTAGCCTTCATGATTTCAGAGAACATGAGCTTTTTTTCTTCTGCCTTGCTGCCCAGCACCATGACCAACGCGTGATCTTGACTCGAGTTAAATGAATTTGTTTCCACATCTCCATTTGCCTCTATTTTACTTTTGGCTGTTAACCTCTTTACCTTAATTGAGACAAGACGCCCCAGCAACAGAAGAATGGCTACCACTGCAAAGAACACGCCAAATGCAATTGCGAAAATGACCACCTTATTTCTTCCTTTTGTGGGTACCATAGGTGCATCAGCTGAACTGCATCGATGACCAAATGTGGGGCCACACAGCTTTGGATTCCCACTAAAGCTAGAATTCTGAAATGTACTAAATTGGCCACCAGTTGGAATAGGCCCCTCCAGATCATTGTTTGAAATATTGAATTTGGAAAGGAAGTTCAGGTTCTCCAATGCGGACGGGATTGCACCTGTGAAATTGTTGTTGCACAAGTCTAGCACCTGCAGGTTTGTGAGATTGCAGATGGATGGGGGGATTGGTCCAGTCATGTTGTTGAAGCTGATATTGAGTGAAGTGAGGGCTTTCAACTGACCAATCTCCAGGGGAATCACACCTGTCAATTTGTTGCTGCTTAAATCTAGCAATTTAGGGAGAGCAACCAGTATGCGATATTGACGCGATGGACTGTCATAAATTGGCAGGTCGAAGATCATTGGGTCCAAATGGACTGCTGTCTTCTCTGAAGTTAGCATTGACATATTCATCAATGATATTGGAATTTCCCCTGTAAGTCTGTTGTTTGATATGTCTAAATAGAAAAGGTAGTTTAGGGTGTTGATCCAGGTTGGTATTGGTCCACTGAGTTGATTGCCTCCTAGGACCAACATCTCTAAATTTGCTAGCTTTGAGATCCAAAGAGGTATTTTCCCATACAATAGGCAATTTTGAATGTCCAAAACCTGAATATTCTCAAAACCATTAAATGTGTTATCCTGTGGCAAGAACTCTCCCCTGAAGTTGTTCCCAATAAGCAGGGTTGTAAGGTTAGCGCAGCTCTTAAGGATCTGAAGTGTATTTGTGATGTTTGTAAAATTGTTTATAGCAAGTGATAGGAAAGTGAGGGATCTCAAGTTACCCATTCTCGGTGAAAGTTGTCCATGTAACTTGTTGCCAGATAGCCTTAATGCAGTTAAATTTCTGCAAGAGTATATGCTTTCCGGAACTGTGCCAGTGAAGCTGTTGTACAGAAGGTCTAAAGTTTTTAGATTTTGCAGGGTGGAGAAATTGACCTTCACAAGCTCGCCGCTGAAGTTATTGCACTTGATGTCAATGGTTATGAGATTTGTGCAATTTCCAAGAGATGATGGCAGCTCCCCTGACATGTTGTTATTGTACAAATGGAGCCCCTCTAATCTCTTGAGCTGTCCTATAGAATCAGGGATATTGCCACTGAACTTGTTCACCCCAAGATCAAGGGTGACCAGATTCCCAAGGTTGACTAGGCGAGCACCATCGAGTACACCATCCAGATCATTGTTAGGAAAAGACAGGTACTCCAATGATGTCGCATTGAACAGTTCATCTGGGAGTGATCCACTGAGGTTGTTGTGGCCAGCCTTGAGAACTCTGAGCTTCGAGCAATTACCGAGCCCAGGGGGAATATTTCCACTAAATATGTTATAAGAGAGTTCAAGCACAGCCAAGGATGGTGATATGTTACAGAAATGACCTGGAAGTTCCCCAGTGAAGCTGTTGTTGCTAGCGTTGACTTCAACCAGATTCCTCATCCCCTTCCATGTTGTGAAGGTAAACTGGCCTGTAAACATGTTGCTTGAAATGTTCAGTACCTCTAGAGGCTGGCCAGCGGTTGATGATGGCAGCTCATGCAGGTCTCCCATGAGTTGGTTGAAGCTGATGTCGAGGACGATGATGCTGCTGGATGACACTAACCTCGGCGGCAGGCCATCGGACAGCAAGTTGCAGGACAAGTTAAGGTGCTCCAGGCCGGTGAGGTTGCCAAGAGATGGTGAGATGCGCCCTTGAAGCCCCCTAGAAGCCAGTGAGACATTGGTGACCGTCCCGTTTCTGTTGCAGGCGACACCTTCCCATTTGCAACAGTCTGCGCCTTCCCGCCATGACCTGGCGAGGCCGGCATCCTGGGAGAGCCCGGCGAGGAACTGGAGGAGAGAGGTCTTCTCCAGCTCCGTGCAGGATCTGGCGGGGGTGGTGAAGGAGATCAGCAGCAGAATAGCAAAGCCAAGGAAAGGTACGGGCAATCTACTGCTGCACTTGTGTGAAAAATGGTTTGGCTGCATGGCTTCCTGATGAAACTAGCATGTAAATGCTTAACTTGTGTCCTGTCTAGATGAAAGTACTACTACTAATGGTCTAATCAGCGAAGAGCATGAGCCATGAGGTAGAAGAAAGAAGAGGCTCTCTTGCTTTCATCTTGGTTATCAGTTCCTAGTCTTAGCCACCTCAAAGAAACATGAAGTCAACGATTAGATGCTATAGGATATTTATCCTTCTTATGGCTGTATTTAACGGAAGTACATAACTGACATAACACCTCGCTTGTCCACACTTTGACGTTTCATTGATGGCTGCCTGATGTACAAAAGTTTCTGCCTTTTTTTTTTAAGTTAGGCCTTGTTTAGATCAGCAAGTTTCTAGCAAGTTTTCACTATTCACCCATCACATCGAATGTATGGACACTAATTAGAAGTACAAAATGTGGATTAATGACAAAATCCATTCCATAACCCCAGATAAATTCGTGAGACGAATCTATTGAGCCTAATTAGGCCATGATTAGACAATGTCGTGCTACTGTAAACAATCTCTAATGATGGATTAATTAGGCTTAATAGATTCGAAATTCAATTTCCAGGTGAGTTGTGTAATTAGTTTTTTTTATTAGTATCCGAATACCCCTTTCGACATCCCATTTTTACGATTCGACAAGTTTCCACTTTTCGAACTAAACAAGTCTTATTATTAGTTATCGTTGCATTAATAAAGCCATACCTAGTTCTGAAAGCTGCAAACATAAGGTCTGCGGAAGAGAATTCTTAACCTGTTGTGATCACTTCTCTTGTTGTGATCACTTCTCTTGTCAGGGTGACTAAGGCCAGTCTCAGTAGGGGTTTCATCAGGAGTTTCATTCATATTAATTAGTGTGCCACATCAGCATTTTTGCTGACATCGCAATGCAATTATGATGAGAGAGGAGAGAAGGTTTCATATATGAGAAGAGTTTTATCCCCATGAAACTCATATGGTACAGTTAACTAGTTTTCATATTTGGTAACTGTGCAATGAAACTGTGGCCGTGTTCGGATGGAACCGATCAAAAAATTGTTCAAAGGAATCTTGCATGCATGGAGTACTAAATGAAGTCTATTTACAAAACCTTTTCACAGATGAGTGTAACTTTGCGCGACGAATCTAACGAGCCTAATTAATCCATGATTTGCTACAGTAATGCTACAGTAATCATCCTCTAATCATGCGGTCAAAGGCCTCATTAGATTCGTCTCGCGAATTTGTCAGGGGGTTGTGGAGGTAGTTTTATAAACTGACTTTATTTAATACCTCTAATTAGTGGTCAAAGTAGGTGCAAAAAATTTGTCCCCTAATCTGAACACGGCCTGTGCATTGAGACTGGCCTAAATAATAAATACAACCTGCCTAGCTTGATTTAATTACCTGATCTGAGGATCTGCCATCACTTGGCCTACCATCTTCACTTAACCAACTTGTTGCCTTTAGCTTAGCTAGTTGGGGTGCATGGCAAAACCTGTAGAACACTCGTTTGGGAATTAGATGGACAGAGTGAAAAATGAAGGCAGCACACAGCACAGGAGTCGCCCCAAATCCACTAGACGTTTCTTAGGAAAATACATACACGCTGGATATGTGAGTTTGAAGCGCCGACGATTCTAATCATAGGTGGTCACGTGTTAATAATTGATTCGAACATGCCACTGGAAAGAAGAAAGCACTGTGCCTTTTCCCTAGAAGCCAGTGGGACATTGGCGACCGTCCCGTTTCCCTTGCAGGAAATCCCTTCCCATTTGTAGCAGTTATGTGCCTTCTTCCCAGTTCCCAAAACTTGGCGAGGCCGGCATCCTGGGACAGCCCGGCGAGTCTGCAGTAGCTCCTCTCCGGCCAGTCAACCACTAACACCCGCGCACCGTGCCGTCACCGCCTCGCGTTTGGCCCTTATTTCCCCGCGCGCGTCCGCCGGCGCTATCCAACGCAATGCCGATCCTTGGGGCCCAGAACACGGCGCCGCCATCTCGGAAGCGGTGCGCCCAAGGTGTTCGAGGAAATGCTCATTTCGGGTCTATTCTTTGAAGCTTGAACGGACACGGGCTGTCAAAAGGCTCGTGCGAGCGACCGTGCCGAGCAGGTGGAGGACATTGGGCACACGGTCGCGTATGCTCTGCAATGTCCTGGTTTGCTTACCAGGCAAACTTCTCCTGCAGGGTTGGTACTGGTATGATGGTACTTCACTACTTTGCATAGTCTAAATATATGTCCAGATTCATTTACGGAAAGTGATTGTCTCAAAACCTAACATTGCATATGCTGCTGCTCCATTAATGAATTGAACTTGAACCAGACATTTTTGGCATTTACTCGCTATGTATCCCACTCAGTGGTTCAGGAAGTTAGTTGATCAGAGCCAAGAGCTAGGTGTAACTCAACAAATACAACCATGCTTTGCTTGCTTTTGCTTTGCCACAGTGGTCCAGAAACTGCGTTAATACTTCAAGAAAAAGAAGGGGAGCAAGGGGTGGGTATTTTCAAAATGTGCGAGGGAAACTGTACAGGATGCGCTGTAAAACTAGCCAAACTCAAAACTGTTACCTCAAGTAAAAAAATTATATCTACTTTGCTCAGCGAACTACAGTATTGTCATGTGTAATTGGATGCTAACTGCATTATGTCTAGGCTGACTTTTGCGTCTGCACACCAGCATCAACATTTTCCAGGCATGAGACTACTTCCATTATAGTTGGCCTCATGGAAGGATTATGGTTCACACACCTGCAAGCAACTTCAAGCATCTTTAGCATTTGCGGTTCGTGCCCTGTGCCACGGAGTGTTTGATCCAGGACCTCAATCTGATTCCCCTGAGACCTCATCTCCAGCACCCATGGGACAAGTTCTTTTGATGTCGACAGGACTGGAACAGGTCGCAGTCCTGTGAGCAGCTCAAGCAGGACAACCCCAAAGCTATATATATCACCTCTCAGAGTAGCCACCCATCCTTGCCCATACTCAGGGGGAATGTAGCCGAGAGTGCCAACCAATTCTGTTGTAACATGTGTTTTGTTGGGAAGGATCAACCTTGACAGCCCAAAATCTGCGACATAAGCTTTGAATTCTTTATCAAGTAGGATGTTGCTTGATTTGATGTCACGGTGGACAATGTGAGGCTTGGAGACATTATGGATGTAACAAAGGCCGCGGCTTGCTCCTTTTGCTATATCTAGCCGCGTTATCCAGTCAAGAAATGTGCTTGCATCATCATCCCTATTGTGAAGCCAATCGTCCAGGCTGCCATTCTCCATAAAAGAATATATGAGGAACCTCGACTTTCCCTGAATGCAGTAACCCCAGAGTGGCACAAGATTTTCATGTTGGGCCATTGAGAGTGCTTCAACCTCAGCAGTGAACTCCCTTTCCATGAGACACATTTCACCATTGAGCTTCTTGATGGCCAGATTAGAGCCATCAGGTAGCTCTGCTTTGTAGACTAATCCATAACCTCCACATCCAATGATGTTCTCCTTGCCAAAATTGTTTGTAGCCTTTGTGATGTCATTGAATGTGAGCTTGTTTCCTTTTGCCTTGCTTCCTGGCATTATCACCAAAGAATGCTCTGACTCGGAGTTGAATGATACCACTTCTATGTCATTATCATTGGCGCTCCTGTTTTTGGCCATGTAACTTGAACCCCTGAACATGACAAGGAGACGAATTACCAAGAATAGGATAGCGATGCCTCCAAAGAATACACCAAACACAAGTGCAAACAGGACCTTCTTGTTGTGTTGTTTCTTGGAGGCCAAAGCTGCTGGAGCTGAATTGCAATGGTGAATAAGCATAGGACCACACAGCTTTGGGTTACCATCAAAGCTAGAATTTGTAAACGTACTGAGCTGGCCCGTTGTTGGCACAGGACCTTCTAAATCATTGAAAGAAATGTTGAATATGGAAAGAAAGTGTAGATTATTCAGTGCTGCTGGGATTGTACCAGTTAGATGGTTGCTTGACAAGTCAAGCTCCAGCAAGTTTGTGAGGTTGCAGATTGATTGGGGGATGTCTCCATGTAATTTATTAAAGCTCAAGTTTAGAAAAAGGAGTTCTTTCAAGAGACCCATCTCTGGAGGGATTACACCAGTGAAGTTATTGTTTCCTAGATTGAGCAGTTTTGGAAAAGCATTGGCCCTCCGGTACTGAAGTGTTTTATCTACAATAATTGGCAGCTCAAAGACTCCAGGATCCAAACGTGCTGCAGTCTTCTCTGATTTTAACATTGGCATATCTGTTAATGCTGTAGGAATTTCCCCAGTCAGATTGTTTTCTGATATGTCTAGAAAGAACAGGTAGTTTAGGCTACTGATCCAGTCAGGTATTGGTCCAGTTAGTTGGTTATGATTTAAAAATAACATCTCCAAATTTGTGAGCTTTGATAACCAATGAGGTATTTTCCCCAACAATGAGCAACCATTTAAGGCAAGAACCTGAAGATTCTCAAAACCATTGATGCTTTCATCATCTGGCATTGTCTCGTGCATGAAATTGTGCCCCATAAGAAGGGTGTTAAGGTTCGTGCACCTCTCAAGGATTTTAAACGTATCTTTGATGTTTGTAAAATTGTTCCCAACAAGTGATAGGAAGGTGAGGGACTTTAGATTGCCTATTCTCGGTGAAAGTTGCCCATGTAAGTTGTTGCCAGATACCCTTAATGCAGTCAAATTTCTACAAGAGTATATGCTTTCTGGAACTGTGCCGGTGAAGTTGTTGTACAGAAGGTCTAACGTTTTTAGATTGTGTAGGGAGGAGAAATTGACCTTGGCAAGCTCTCCACTGAAGCTGTTGTTCTTGAGATCGATTGTTATGAGATCTGCACAGTTGTTCAGGGTTGACGGCAGCACCCCGGACATTATGTTGTATTCCAAATGCAGTTCTTGCAATCTCGGGAGCTGACCTATGGAGTCTGGAATATTTCCACTGATTTTGTTTTCTCCAAGATCAAGGATGGCCAGATTTCTGAGTTTGACAATACTTGTTTCATCAAGCGTTCCTTGTAAAGCATTGCTGGAAAAAGAGAGATGTTCCAACAAGGTAGCGTTGAAGAGTTCGTCAGGGAGAATACCACTGAGGTTGTTATGGCCAACCTTGAGCACTCTGAGCTTGGAGCAATTACCAAGCCCGGGGGGGATGCTGCCACCAAGTTTATTGTAACAGAGTTCAAGCACGGCAAAGGATGGTGATATGCTACAGAAATGACTTGGAATCTGCCCAGTAAAGCTGTTGTTGCTGGCATTGAGCACGACCAGATTCTCCATACCCTTCCATGTGGTGGATGTAAATTGCCCTGTAAACAAGTTGCTTGAGATGTTAAGTACCTGTAGAGGCTGTCTTGGGGTTGAAGATGGTAGCTGAAGCAGGTCTTCACTGAGCTGGTTAAAGCTGATGTCGAGGACAATGATGCTGCTGGATAACACCAATTCCAGCGGCAGGCCACCAGACAGTGAGTTGTAGGACAAGTTAAGGTGCTGCAGGCCAGTAAGGTTCCCGAGGTACTGCGAGATGTGCCCCTCAAGGCCCCTTGAAGCCAGTGAGACCTTGGTGACCGTCCTATTTCCGTCGCAGGTGATGCCTTCCCATTTGCAGCAATCTGTGCCTTCCCGCCATGACTTGGCAAGGCCGGCATCCTGCGAAAGCCCTGTGAGGAACTGGAGGAGGGAGCTCTTCTCCAGCTCTGAGCAGGAACTGGTGGGGATGGCCAAGGAGATCAGCAGCACAAGGGCAAGGCCAATGGAAGGTATGTGCAATCTGTCCAGTATTTCTTGTATGAAAAATGGAGTGGCTGCATGGCTTTGTGCTGAAACTAGCATGGAAACCAATTGCTTGAGTTGTGGCCTGTCTAGACTTTACCAATGGTCTAAACCTAATCAAGGAAGAGCATAAGGTAGAAGAAGGAGGTGGCTCCTGCTTCCATCTTGCTGATCCCTTCTAGAGTTCTAGTCAATGTCACTACAGAGAAAAAAAATTCTCATTATGGCCGTGTTCGGATGAGGTGATCAAAAAATTGATCCCTACTTTGACCACTAATTAGGGGTATTAAATAAAGTCAGTTTACAAAACTACCTCCACAACCCCATGGCAAATTCGCGAGACGAATCTAATGAGGGCTTTGACCGCACGATTAGAGAATGTTTACTGTAGCATTACTGTAGCATTACTGTAGCAAATCATGGATTAATTAGGCTCGTTAGATTTGTCGCGCAAAGTTACACTCATCTGTGGCTGAGTTTTGTAAATAGACTTCATTTAGTACTTCATGCATGTAAGATTCCTTGGGACAAAAAATTGTCCTGGGTCTGCCGAACAATGATTGTTATTTAAGCAGTAGAGAATATACAAAAGCAGCTCGCTGTTCACACACAAACGATTCATAGGTGGCTACCTGCTATGATCCATTAAAGAAGTCCAACTGACCAAGCTTCATGGCCGGACAAAAATATTTGCCTTTTTCTAGTCATCCTTGAATCAAATCCTTGTTGAATTATTACAATCTGCCGTGATTTACCTGATCTGACATAGTGACATCGCCTTAACAGGTACACATAAGGCACAGCCTGCCTTAATTTACCTGATCTCAGGATCTGTCATCACCTGTCCTACCAGTTTCACTTAACCAACCCGTGGTCTTAACCATAGTCATCAGTACTGACAAAATCTGACATTTTTTTATTGAAAAAATAGAATCACTACGTGATGCACCTTTTATTTTTGTATGTGCTCTATTTACTGAACAGGAAAAAGGCTTGTGTATTCTTTAAAGAAACTGAAGATCTACAAGATTCGGTTGCCAAGAGACAGTCCACGGAGAGCATCATTCCGGGAGGCGCGCATGATAATTTAGAGCAATCATCGGCGTCGCGGTCAAGGTGTGGACATTGTTTGGAAAACAAAAGTCGCAAGTGGAGGCAGGAAAATAAGAAAAAAAAAGCACAGGCTAATGGAGGTGGTGGCCTGGTGGGTGAGGGTGACCTGGTGCCCTATTCTTCTGGTTCCTGGCCTTGGCCCGAGGCGTTTACTTCCTGCTGTCCTTGCGGCTGATGCAGTGACGCGTACGCTTGCAGCGGTATGGCCCCGGCTGCACAGGTGCGTGATGGACCTTGTCTCTACTTGCTGACCGGAATTCAAAAGGGGCTTGAGTTCTGGAAGACTGGGAAAACATATAACTGGGACTTCAACGAACCCCTTGAGACTTGAGAACTTGCTCAGAAAGTCTGATGCTGATTTTGTGAACATGGCCTATCAATCGAATTTATTCAGCTAGTGATGCTAAAAAATCTCTCTTTTTTGGGCCTGTTTAGTTGAAAAAGTTTGAGAAAGTTTGAAAAGAAAGTTATCATTGGAAAGCGTGTTCTGTGAGAGGGGACACGGTCGTCAATGTGATGAAAGTTACTACTTTTTGGTAACTTTCACCGAACTAAACAGGGCCTTTGGTGCGTCGTCTTATTCTAATCAGTACTCTCGCGATTATGTTGATGATGCTTGCTTGCTTGCTTAATGCTTAGTGGGCGCAGTTGCGCGTTTTATATTGGTGTTTAGTCGTTGCTGTATGATTGGTTGTCTGTGCTTTCCTTGCGGTATTGATTGCAGAACAGCAGAAGGGGACACACTACCTTTGGGGTGTTTAGATGCAGCATTTTGCATAGTATTTTTGTATTGGGTCACGTGTCACATAGAGGAAAAAGTGTATTGGGAGACGTGCATTTTGCAAAATGGGGGTGAACTAAACACAGCTGACGGAGCTGCTGAGCTGGCGCGGCATCCGTTCCTGTTTGTCTGTGCTGTAGCACTCGCCACTCGGTTTGTTTCTTCCCTTGACACGTTAATTATCTGTTTATTTTTCTCATACATGCCTGTCTATTTTACATTACGTAGGCCTTATTTTATTGGTTGAGTTTCCTACGTAGGTCTTATTTAATTGGTTGAATTTCCTGTAGAAAAAGTGCATTGGGAGGTGTGTCGCAGTGTCGGCGCCGGAAACGGCCGACTAGTGAATTTCTTGGGATTGCGTGTTGAGGCCCGGATGGTTCGTGAGAGGACACAAGGATTTATACTGGTTCGGGCACGAACGCCTTACGTCCAGTTCGAGGCTGCTCGTGTTACTCGCGTTGCTCGTAGTAGGGGTTACAAGCGATCGGGAGAGGGAGGGGCTCCCAAGTCTCCGTGTATGCGTGGGTGCGTTGGATGGGTCGAATGAGTTCGTCGAGTCTCTGGGGGGCGAGAGAGAGAGATAAGGATGACCCTCTTTCCCTTTTATACTTTCAAGGGAAAAGGCCGGGTCGGGTACATAATTTTGGTAAAAAGAAAAGAAGACCTAGAGGGTAGGACCTAGAAGGTCGGGCGGGCCTTCACTCCTTCGCTCGTCGCCGTGTCTTGCCTTGGGGATTGTAGAGAGTGTTCATGATGACCCCTTCGTGTCCGTCAGTGATAGTTGACATTTGTGTGCCATGCGCGTGCGTCGTGCGCCAGGGCTCCATTACGGGGGGAAATGATGATCGAGCTAGGTAGAGCCGGGAGGAGCCAGGTGAGGTGTTTAGTAGGGACGCACGTGTCCGGGTCTTTGCCCGGGATCGAACGCGTGTGCACGACGTCCCATCGCCTGTTTATGGCGAAGCAGGTGTTGAGCATGCCGGCCCGCCATAATTAGGTTAGGCTGAGGAGGCTGGTGTATTAGGCGTGCGGCGCCTGCTTTGGTGTTCAATGAGGGCGGCCGTTCCGTCATATCTTGGGTCTGCCACATCTGACGGGCCCAACCCCCTCATCATGATGGCCTGTTGACCAGCTGGTGGGCCCGCACTTGGCGTGGGTCGGGCGAAGCGGACACTCTTGCCCTCAGTGATTTCCTTGTCCGACCCTCGTCGGGTCTTGCGAGGCGGAGACACTCGTCTGGTCCCAGTCGCCTCCTTAATAGGGCAATGCGAACTGCGATGCGTCGGGCCGTAGTTGGGCCATGTTTGAGTCTTAACTGGGCCATGACTACGTCGTTGTCGTGGCCCGGCTGTTTAGCGGGCTGCCCAAAGGGTAGTGTTTATCTGGTTATTAGGAGTCTTACCCTCGTGGTTCAGGCGCCCCGGATATTTATATCCGACAGTAGCCCCCGAGTCCCTGCACGGGTCGTTGCGACCTGTACAGGGACTTTGTGTTAGATTTCTCGGTTCCTGCCGTGGGTGAGCGCGAGCGCACCCACCGGGTGTAGCCCCCGACCCTTTGAGCGAGTCGTGGACTCGTTCGAAGGGTGAGTTTGAGAGTTTTTGTCGTTTCCTCCACCGGGAGGGCGCGAGCGCACCAGGTGGGTGTAGCCCCCGAGCAGTTGGGTGAACCCCGGTGTTCGCCCAGGTGCTGAAGCCGGCTCGAGTGGTCGCGTCGTCGCTCAGAGTCGTCGTTCCTTTTTAGGAATCAGACGTCGGTCAATAGCGTCTGAAAATAGGCCTGCACCCCGCGCTGGAAATCGCCGCGCGGCATGCTGGTCACGTGGGTTCCTGACCTGTTCGGTCTTGTCGGTCCCTTTCAGGACACGCGGCCGCTGCTTCTTTCGCAGGGGTTTTCGTCGCTTGCGCGGCCGCGCCACGTGGCCGAACCTTGTAGCCCCCATGTGTGGTTTGGGCGAGGCCGCTTCTTGCTATAAATAGGGGCTCCTGCCTTGGCTCCTGGGTCATCCAATCCAGTTTCTTTTCCGTTGCTCTCCTCTGATGGAGCGGGCTCGTGCCAGTGCTGCCTTGAGGCGTCCTCCGGAAGGAGGGACCGGGAGCTCAGGGTGTTGAAGCCAAAAGAATCCCAGCGAAGGGCGGGGGTCAAGGTGCATGGCACGTAGGGGTGGATATCGAGCCGGCTCGGCTCGGCTCGGCTCGCTTCAGCTCGTTTATATAACGAGCTGGCTCGGCTCGGCTCGTTAATGGAACGAGCAAAAATCACAGCTCGGCTCGGCTCGTGAGAAGCTCGAGCCAGCTCGTTTGAGCTCGCGAGCATGGCGTCTTCAACTCGTCCGAGAGTAGGCAGGCTCTACCGGTCGCACCAATGGCTCCGCCTCCAGCATGCCGCCATAGGCCATAGCGGCACTGAGCTTTCCCTCTCGCATGCCGAGTTAGCGGTACCGTGGATCTCGTCGGCGGCGTGGTGGATTTGGGTGTCAGAGTGGAGCTCTGCTAGGGGAGGAGATCCAGCAGCATGGCGAGGTCGGCAGCTCCCGCTCCACCTCGCCCGAAAGTACAGCCAGGTTCGCAAGTCGCGCCGCCAGGCTTCGCCTCCCGCGCCGCTGAGCTTTGCTCGCGTGTGTGGTGGTCTGGTGGATCTGCGAGTCGGCGCGGTGAACCTCGGCAGATGCAGCGTGTGTATCACGGAGGTGGTGGTGGATCTCGGCAGCGGTGGTTACTTCGTGGTAGGTTGGGCGGTGGAGATTTTCGGGTGGCGAGCAGTCGCCGGTGGGCAAGCAGGGACGGCGGCCTGGATGAGGAACGACGACTTCGCGAGAGACGACGAGCCTTGCTCTTGCGTGCGGTGATTATTGCAGCAGGTCACGGCCTCACGTGGCTGGGCCTACGAGGGCCCTTAGCTGTGTTTGTGGGCCTTAACGTTTGGGCCCTCAGCAGATGATAGAAACAGCTCCAGTCTATGATGGCTCGTTCGGCTCGTGAGCTGCTCACGAGCAGCTCGAGCCAGCTCGTTATGGTAAACGAGCAAAAAATTCTGCTCGGCTCGTTTCAATAGTTAGTCGAGCCGAGCCGAGCCGAGCCGAGCCGAGCTAGGCACGAGCCGAGCGAGCTAACGAGCTGCAAGCATTTTGTCCAGCCCTATTGGCACGACATCCGCGTGATGTCGTGCCGATGCAGGCGCGGCACTCTCGCCTCCCATGCCCGTCACCTTGGTGGTGACGGTGCGGGAGGGGGGGAGGGGGGAAAGGGTCGTCTCGCGCCGTGCCCGTCGTCGGTGCTGCCGATCCTCCCGCTACCCCCTTCTGATGCCTGCTTTCCGTGGGCCTTTTCCAGAAGGGTTCGAGGTCGTGGTGGATCGCTGGTGCCGCTCTCCGCCTTCTCGGTAGCGGGTTGTCACCTGCGCAGCCCTCAAGCGGCTCTCTGCCCGCTTTTCTGGGGTTAACCGTTGTCGGCGCTGCTAGCCGTCGGAGGCGGAGATGGCTCGGAGCCTACTGCGGCGGTCGGCTTGCTGCCGGAGGCCGTTCCTGTGCACCTTCACCCTTCAGGGCGTCTTTAGGGGAGAAGAAGCCAAAAGAAGGCCAGCGACCTCCGGACGCATGGCCTTCTGCTTGGTTTAGGACTCCTCCTCCTGTGAGATGCCCGCGGTCGCCGCATGAGAGCGGCGATTCCGTTTGTACCTTCTTACGGCCGTATGCCGTGTGTACTTTGTTTTCGTTATGGTGAAAGTGTTGTTTCGTTTATATTTTCTGCGACCCGTTGTTGGTCTCTTTTTGCGATTCCGACCCTCGTATGTATCCCGAGACCTGCGTCCGGACGAGGAATCGTTTCGTCTTTTAGCGTTTTCCCCTCGCGCTCTCCTTGCGATAGGAGGGAAGGTAAGAGATGCATCGTACTTTGCCACTCAGGCTGAAGCACGTTCTCGTTGAGTTCCAGACAGGTAAGTTCGAGTGAGGCCCAACTCCCCTTTTAGGGGGAGTCGATCGGATCAACTTGTGATCGGCCCCAGGCAATCCCCAGCGCCTAACCCCCTTAGTTCTCATGACCGTCCGCTAGGTCACAAGGGCTCGTCGCCTCTTTGCGGTAAGATACATGGGATCGGACGCCTCTGGGCTCGAACGCGGGCCGGGGTGCCCTTGGTGCTCGTGCACCAGGGTACTGGCCTCTAGGGGCCCACCCGTTCCTGCCCCTCACTCGGGTTGTCCTGGAGCGGCGTCATGAACCGGCGGTTGGCTGGAGTCGTCGTCGCTCGCCTCCCCTAGCGCCCCGTCGGGGGTGTTCGCCATGAAACACTCGCGGGAAGGGTGATGACTTTCGTCAACCAGCTCCGTCTCGGACGCCTCTGACATGCTGACGTCTAGCAAGTTGAGGACTGATTCCGAGGCATGGTCGATTACCCCCACGAACTCGTCGTCCGCGGGGGCCTGGTGTTCGTTGCGGGCCAGCCAGCGGGAAATCGTTTCTCCCGCGTTGCGTAGGCCAAAGGGCGCCACGTAAGGCAGTATGGGGTTCGGCGCGCCTGGAGAGAGTAGCGCACCTCCCGCAAGCTGGGTCGCGATGTTCGCAAAGGCGAACATGACGCAGCGTGCGTCCGCCTGGGACGGCCGTGGCCCCAGGAACGTGTCGAGCTGTCCCCAGAGGCCTCTTTCGCTCGAGTTCGCGGAGAACTCGTGGGACTCTGGGCGTCCAGCCGAACGCTTGCAAGGGTCTCGACGACCGCTGCGACATCGACGTCGGTATCGACGACTGAGGCGGGGTCGGTGACCCGCTCTAGTGCACCGCCGCTAGAGGTGATGAAATCCAGGCTCCCGAAACGCACGTGCGTCCCGGGGGCCCAGCTCGAATCATCACTGGCCATCCGGAGCCTGGGGGAAATCGTCGAACACGCAAAGTCCCCTACCTGGCGCGCCAACTGTCGGCGCCGAAAATGGCCGACTAGTGAATTTCTTGGGATTGCGTGTTAAGGCCCGGATGGTTCGCGAGAGGACACAAGGATTTATACTGGTTCGGGCACGAACGCCCTACGTCCAGTTCGAGGCTGCTCGTGTTACTCGCGTTGCTCGTAGTAGGGGTTACAAGCGATCGGAAGAGGGAGGGGCTCCCAAGTCTCCGTGTATGCGTGGGTACGTTGGATGGGTCGAATGAGTTCGTCGAATCTCTGGGGGGGCGAGAGAGAGAGATAAGGATGACCCTCTTTCCCTTTTATACTTTCAAGGGAAAAGGCCGGGTCGGGTACATAATTTTGGTAAAAAGAAAAGAAGACCTAGAGGGGGTAGGACCTAGAAGGTCGGGCGGGCCTTCACTCCTTCGCTCGTCGCCGTGTCCTGCCTTGGGGATTGTAGAGAGTGTTCATGATGACCCCTCCGTGTCCGTCAGTGATAGTTGACATTTGTGTGCCATGCGCGTGCGTCGTGCGCCAGGGCTCCGTTACGGGGGGAAATGATGATCGAGCCAGGTGGAGCCGGGCGGAGCCAGGTGGGGTGTTTAGTAGGGACGCACGCGTCCGGGCCTTTGCCCGGGATCGAACGCGTGTGCACGACGTCCCATCGCCTGTTTATGGCGCAGCAGGTGTTGAGCATGCCGGCCCGCCATGATTAGGTTAGGCTGAGGAGGCTGGTGTATTAGGCGTGCGGCGCCTGCTTTGGTGTTCAATGAGGGCGGCCGTTCCGTCATATCTTGGGTCTGCCACATCTGACGGGCCCAACCCCCTCATCATGATGGCCTGTTGACCAGCTGGTGGGCCCGCACTTGGCGTGGGTCGGGCGAAGCGGACACTCTTGCCCTCAGTGATTTCCTTGTCCGACCCTCGATGGGTCGGGCGAGGCGGAGACACTCATCTGGTCCCAGTCGCCTCCTTAATAGGGCAATGCGAACTGCGATGCGTCGGGCCGTAGTTGGGCCATGTTTGAGTCTTAACTGGGCCATGACTACGTCGTTGTCGTGGCCCGGCTGTTTAGCGGGCTGCCCAATGGGTAGTGTTTATCTGGTTTTTAGGAGTCTTACCCTCGTGGTTCAGACGCCCCGAATATTTATATCCGGCACGCAGAGAGGGGCATGTTTTTCAATGTGTTACTTTTGGCTGAATTGCAGAAACTTGCAGAAACTAAACAAGACCGTAGTACTAGTTCATAATTTATCAGAGAGTGGCGAAAACATGGAAGAGCAGAGCTCTGCTTTCTGCAGCCAGACAGCAGAGAGCTGTGCTGTGGGGGTGTTTAGATGCAGCGTTATGTATAGTATTTTTGCGTTATGCATAGTGTTTACAGAGAGAAAAAGTGCATTGAAAAACGTGCATTATGCAAAATGTTATACATAGTGCGTGAACTAAACTGGGCCTGTATTCCACTGTGTACACAACAGCGGCGGCTTGGCCCAGTCAGCGGATCGTCCGTGTCTCGCACCGTGCGCCGTACGCGTCCTCCTGACCTGACGACGAGCCGCTCCCCTTCCCTTTGGGGGTGTTCAATTCCAAAAAAAACTTTTCACCAAAATTTTTTTCAAGAAATCTTATATGCATGATGTAGTAAACATGTGTTAATGACAAAACCCATTCCATAACCCCCAGATAACTTTTCGAGACGAATCTAATGAGCCTAATTAGGCCATGATTTGCAATAGTGATGCTACAGTAACCATCCGCTAAACGCCCACTAATTATAGATTAATTACCATTATTAGATTCGTCTCGTGATTTTCAGGCGAGATCTATAATTAGTTTTATTATTAATCTACATTTAGTACTCCTAAATAGTAAAATTTTCTTGCAAAATTTTTCACCAAAATTTTTTCGCCCAATTGAACACCCCCTTTGCTGAAATGGGAACGCGCGGCGGCGGCCGGATGCAGAATGCAGCAGCAGCCACGGGCCCACGGGCCACGGCAACGGCGTGCGCGTGGGCGTGGCCGTGGACGCGGGCCCCGCACTCCACGCGGTCAGCGCCCTCGTCGCACGGACTCGGCCACAGCCACCGAACGTGCGGGCGCGCCTGCCTGCCTCGTCCTCGGTTCACACCGCCACACCACGCGGCCGCCGCAGGCGACGACGGCGCGCCGCGCGCGGACGCGCATTCCCGTATCCGCCGCGGACGGGCGGACGCGCTGTCCGTATCGTGTTCTTCTTGGGTTCGTTTTCTTTTCTTCCTTCCGAGTTCCGTCGTCGTGCAGAATCCAACAAATGCGTTCTCGGTTCAAAGTCTGAGCTCTGCAACTGGAAAGGTGGCGGCGTCCATAATTGCGGGTAGACTCCAGACTTGACCTACCACAACCTGATCAAATGATCTATGAATTCTTGAAATGGCATTCTAGCGAAATTAAATCCAGGATGTATTCATAGGGGTAACATTTGCGTACGTGTATTTATAGGGTGTGAGTGGGTTTGTATACGTGTATTCATAAGGATACGTGTGCGTATATGTGAGTGTCCGCGTTTGTACTGATCTTTCATAAAAAAATCAAATCCAGGATGACATTTGGGGCTGTTTAGATGCACCCATTATGTATAAAGTTTGTGCATTGAGCCGCGTGCACAGAGACAAGAAATGAAGTGAGACGGTTATCGAAGTGAAAATTTTATGCAAAATGTGGGGAACTAAACAGGGCCTTGGTCTTTTTTCCGACAAGAAAACATTATATTAAAAAAAAGCACAGTACATCTGGAAGTTTACAGAAAAACCCCTGATCAAACTAGAAACTACAAGACCGACCCCCCTGGACAGTTCTTACACCTTCCTCTTCTTCAACCTCGGTCGCTGCCGCCGCCGCCGTCGATTGCAGCCATCACCAGAGACAAGAAACATCTTCAAGCCAACATGGGATCTCAGAGGAGCTTCCACCATGAATTTCGGACCACCAACCAAGCCATATCTGATTATTGACAAGAAATCAAACCTAGAGGAGGAAGATGACCTGATCCGGTGGTTGCCGCCGCCGCCGGAATCGACCACGCCATTGCTTAAGAAGAAGAAGTGAACTCCCGAACCGCCAGACACCATCTTCACAAGCTCCTCGCCGCGCGTCGGAGCACACGCCGTCGAGACGGGGAAGGAGCCGAAAGCACTTATTCCGCAGGCTCGTCGTCGCCACCGCCTCGCCGACGACACCCTGGAAGAAGCAGTAGAAGGGATCCGCCGTCGCCGCCCACAGGACCGGCGACCGGAATAAGAGCGCACCACCAGGGATACGCAAGAAGTCCACCCTTTCACAAGAAAGATGGAAAACAGGCCTCCTGCTGTCGTCGCCGGCGAAGGCAGGGAAACCGCCGGAGATGTTGGGGACGTCCGCGCCAAAGTTTGGTCCAGACCCACCCGCGTCACATTTCCGCCGTCGCCCGTCGGAGACGAACCCGCCGAGGAAAAGGTACCTCCTGCTGGCGTCGCCGTCGAAGGCAGGGAAACCGCCGGAAAGGTCGAGGAAGTCCACGCCAGAAGTCGGCCTGGAACCGTCCATGTCGCCTCTCCGCCGTCGCCAGTCGTAGACAACCCAGCAGAGGAAAACACATCCATGCCGCACCGCCACCATGGATAAAACCTAACCCTAGCCTATCTAATTCAGCCTAATAGTCTAGGATATACCACCGGCCGTCGGTCTCCCCCCGGTTCCCCGTCCTCTCCGGCACCGGCGAGGCCACCGGAGTGGAGGGGAATCGGCGGGATCGGCTCCGGATCGGAGTTCGCCTCCCGGTCGCCCTCTCTCAACTATAGCGTGGGGAAAGGTTGGGCAAGAGCCGTCCAACTCAACAGGGCCTTGGTCGAAGCCTATTTTTTAGGCTGGAAAAATTCTAATTTTCTCCACGATGGTTCTTGGTTCCACTGACACGAACGGAACGGAGTGGATGCTGACGTGTGTTGGGGCCTGTACCGACCCCAGTTGTGTGCTCGGTTTGGGGTGTTTAGATGCACCCGTTATGCATAGTATTTATGCATTGGGTCGCGTGCATAGAGAGAAGAAATGAACTGACACGGTTCTTTAGGTGAAAACTTTATGCGTTCTTGTGAAGAGCCTTGGTTTGGTCGAGCCGTGTGGAAGTCGGTCATTTTTTTTTATAGGCCCGTTCTTGGTCCGTCGATTGCCGCCGTCGTTGCGTTGCACACAGTAGCCCTTGAGGCTTCAGGTCACGCACGTTTGCAAGGTGGCAAGTGTAGAGTTCCGTAGGAGTAGGAGGCAGTTTAATCTTTTCGTTTTAATATATGTCGCGTTGGAAGTAACGCGGGGCTGGTGAGTGGTGGCGATGACACATGCCTACTCGAGAAATTGTTGCGCCCCTCCGATACGAGCAGGGCCTCCTCCTTAATCGTTATCCTTGTTATTACCATGAATCTCGCATGTTAGTTAGGAGATTGTATCGAATCAATCAATCATCATACGGGGCTGTTCGCTGGCGCGCGCGCGCCGCGACGCGTAGCAGCGAGCGGTGGGCCCACCTTATCACCTTACCTTATCACAACCGAGCGTCGCGAGCGCGAGGGCGAGCGTCGCCGTTTCTTCTTCCTTCCTCCGCCCGCCCCACGCTCGCACCCCCTCCCCGGCCTCCGCCCCCCACCTCGCCGGCGTCGCCTCCGACGCCGGCGAGCGCCGCCCTCAAGCCCTCCCCTTCCCCCCTCCCCCTCTCCCTCCTGCTCGTCGTCCTCTCCGCCGCGGCTTTTCTTCCTCTCCGGCGAGATCCCCCGCCTCCCGCCCTCCTGCTTCGTCTCCGGCGGCTTCCGCCGCCGGATCCGCCTTCCCTGTCCCCCGCCGCGCTAACCCGGCTTCGCCGGGGCCGCGGAGCTTCCTTCTCCAACTTCGGCGAGCTCCCCCGCCCCGACCTGGCCCGACCGCCCCTACCACCGCCAGAGCCCTAAGCCGCCCGACCACCATCCCCACCGCCTGGCCTACCTGCCTCCCCCGGCCGGCCCCTTCGATCTATAGCCGCCGGAGTTGGAGACGACGGCTGAGGAAGCGGGTGGAGGAGAATCGGCCACGTCGCCCGTTCGCCGCGAGTGGTTCCCAGCGCGCGCGCGTCGAATAAGATTTTCGATCATCATATGATGGTTTAGAAACTTATAAATAAAATAAGGCCATAAAACAACTATAGCAATTTCATGACAAATGGTCCAAGAAAAAAGAGGAGGGATACAAGGCCTGTGTGTATTCAAGTCTCTGAGAGATTCTGGCTCAGTCCGTTAGTGACAGACCAGCCCAACCAAACCACTTGCTTCGCAGCCCAAATATCCTGTCTAAAACGGCAGCCCAGTCTGGGTTCCCCGACTCCATGGCTCGGCCCAATTTCACAATCTCCGATCGCACAGCTCCTTTTCACTAAAATCGAGGAGCCCCAACTCCACCATCCTCACCCCACCGCCGGCCGGAGAAGCTCAAACCTCAGCCGCTAGGGTTTATCGCCGCCGCCTAGGGTTTTAGCGGGCTCTGGTTGCGCGGGAGAGGAGAACAGAAGGAGGAGGAAGAGGAGGCGGAGAGCGAGGATGATACGGCGGAACCAGCGGATGCGGCGGGACTACCTGTACAGCAAGAGCCTCGAGGGCACCGAGCGGGCGCAGTTCGAGAAGAAGCGCCGCATCCGGCAGGCGCTCGAGGAGGGCAAGCCCATCCCCACCGAGCTCCGCAACGAGGAGCACGAGCTGCGGAGGCAGATCGACCTCGAGGACCAGGAGCGTGAAGGTGCGTTTGCTTTCGTATCCCCCCTTCCACGCCCTCTTGCTCGAGAGAGTGGAATGCGGTGTGTCAGTGTTCCCGCTCATTTGTTTGTGAGGAGACTTGCAAAATCTTTTGTGTCTGGCTAACGATTTGTTGCTCCCTTGTGAATGGTGATTGGGTGATGCAGTTCCAAAGAGCGTCGTTGATAATGAATACGCTACAGCAACAAATCGGGAGCCCAAGATACTGTTGACCACGTCTCGCAATCCCAGCGCGCCACTGGTCCAGTTTGTTAAGGTAATTTTGTTTTGCTGGAAGTTAGGCACTCTCTGCCACTTGAAAATGTGCATTGCATTCAGTTAATTGGCCTTTCTGGTTCTATTGTTAGGAGCTGAAGGTCGTCTTTCCCAATTCACAAAGAATGAACCGTGGTGGCCAGGTAGGAAGCAATTATCGATCACCATGCTATGTTTCTTTAGCTCATCCATGGACCTGTCATGCCCTTTTTGCAAAAAGAGGATAGACTTGTTGCCTGTAGTGGTTACAAGTGAACAATCGAACATATTGCTATGCCAAATTCATTTTCTTTTACTGTATCATACTGTCTAGTTTTTGTTGTCTTAGCAGTTCAGTTCTTTGTGCTGTGCATTCTTTTGGCAGGTCATATCAGAAATTGTTGAGGCCTGCCGGTCACATGATATTACTGATCTTATTTTGGTCCATGAACATCGTGGTCAACCTGATGGTTTGATCATATCTCATCTACCGCATGGTCCAACTGCATACTTTGGGTTACTCAATGTGGTAAGTGCGTTAATCCTGTTTAGAGGTACATATGCAGAGCTTGTGCCTAGTTTAAGTGCACAAAATGAGTGGCACACTTGGTTGTATTCTGAGCTTTTGTTGTCATGTGCAGGTGACACGGCATGATATCAAGGACAGGAAGGCGATGGGCAAAATGTCAGAAGCTTACCCCCATTTTGTAATGGACAACTTCGCAACCAAGGTAAGTCAATACATACATTGCATGCAATCTGTTAGTTAGTTTGCTTGTTGTGAACTTTCATGGTGAGCTCTTCACTAGGTGTGCTTGAAACGCTAAAGCAGCATTTCATAGCAAGGTAAACAACTTAAATAGTTACGATGATTTGCTCAGAAACTCGTACTAGAATTGACAGCTTCTTGTTAAGCATACATTGCTAGTATGATGGTGACAATAAGGTGCTGAGCTCCTCCAGTTCCACAATCGACCACTGCTATGTTTTTTTTTATTATTGTTTTTTTTGTTTGTTTGTTTGTTTTTTTTTTTTGTGTGCCTTGGACAAGTGCTGCTGCTGTTCCCAAGCAAGCTTGCTGTTTTGTTACATTTGGCGATGCTGCATATTGGTCAGTCCAATATGTGTTCCTACTAACATTATGCTGAATGGAAGCAAATTCTCACGTTATAGTTTGCATTCTACGTTTTGTGGCTGCATTGATGGACTTCTCGTTAACCTGAGACATACTATGAGGATAGCATCTATCCATTCAAAAAAACTATAACTGAGCAGCATTTATATTGTTTAAAGATATAGCAAATAGAGCTTTTTTTAACCATATTTTCTTTTGCTTTTGGTGCCTTGCAAGTATTTGCTTCCCAATCTATGATGTTGGAGGTTTCAATGATGTCTTTCTCGTTAACCTGAGACGTGTTTATTCCATGAAAGACACTAATCCATTCATTGCTCAAACTGAGAACCTCCACTTTCACTAGTTTGCTATGTTTCACTTTTTTTATTCTTTTTTTTTGGTGACTTCATTACCATTAGCCCAGTTAGTTTCTGTTCTGAATTAAACAGAATTGCCTGTGTATGTTAATTCTTTCTCGTTACAACGTTGGAGGTTGCAATGATGTCTTTTCTCGTTAACCCGAGGCATTTGTTCCATGATAGACTCAGAAATTCATTCATACTCAAGACTGAGAACCTCCACTTTCACAGCTTTACCATGTTTCCATAACCTTCTCCTCCATTCTGTTTCCTTCAGTTGTAAAATTTGACAGGATTGCATGTAAATACTAATATTTGCGCAGAACTCGGAGGCTGTGATGATATTTTTCTCGTTAACCTGAGATGGACTTACTACACTGAAGACAAGTCTCCGTCCATTCAAATCTACTAGACTGAACACCTCTACTTCCATTTGTTGCTTGATTTAGCTCGAATCACTTCCATGTTTGGCTGATGTGAGCTGGAGGCTATCTTTCTATTCTGTCTTTGTAGAGCATTGCATGCTGTGTCTGACTTACATCTCCACGACAGCTTGATAACCTGCTGTTTATTGCAGATTGGTCAAAGGACTGCTACTATTCTCAAGCACCTCTTTCCTGTGCCAAAGCCAGATTCAAAGCGAATAATTACTTTTGCTAATAGAGACGACTATATTTCTTTCAGGTGCACATTCACTTTTTTCTGTCATGTAGTTTCTTCTATGACTAGATGTAGAGTCTTGTAATTCATCTGTAGCCCTTATGCAAAAGGCTGATAGAGCTCTTGCTATTTCACCACGCAAGGCATCACATCTACGAGAAGTCAGGCGGCCCCAAATTAATAGACTTGAAGGAGGTCGGCCCCCGATTTGAGTTGCGGCTGTACCAGGTAGCAAACACACCTCTATCAAGTCACTATTGTTTGATGCTCTTAAAGGCATAAGTAGTTTTTATGTTTCTAACATGTTCATCTTGTCCGACAGATCAAGCTAGGAACTGTGGAACAAAGCGAGGCGCAAAGCGAGTTTGTGCTGCGGCCCTACATCAACACTGCCAAGAAGCAAAAGACTCTCGGGGCGTGAATTGAACGGTTTGGTTTATGACCAGCATCGCAGTACAACAACTAGGAGCTGTGGAACAAAGCGAACTACATAGCAGTGCTGTGGCCCTAAATCAACACTGCTATGAAAAAGACTCTTGGGGCGTGAATTTCATTAAAATGGTTTGGTTTATGACCGGCATCACAGTACAGCAACTAGGAACTGTGGAACAAAGCAAATTGTAAAGCGAGTTTGTGCTGCGGCCCTACATCAACACCGCCAAGAAGCAAAACTGCAAAAGACTCTTTTGTGTTGTGGGGTGGGGTGGGGGGGTGGGGGTGGCGTGAATTGAATTAAATGGTTTGGTTTATGACCGGCATCGCAGCTTGCAGCATTTTGTAGTTTTTAGCCCTTCACAGTTTGCTGTAACAGAAACATGAATGCATTGCACAGGATAAGTTGTCCTGGTGTGCCAAAGCCATGAACTCCTGTAAACCGATTATGGCATGCAGTCTTGTGGGGTGAGATAATGCCATTTGTTTTGGACGGCTTGTCTATGGTCGCAAGGATTGCGTAGGTGTGCCCTGTGTTGTGGCGCTAATAAGCACCGTGGAGGCTGGGGGTACATGACGAAGCCGCTGATTTCGTTTCTCTCTTCGCACATTATCTGTTTGTTTTTCTCTGTATTTAAACATTGTTCCAGAGCCAACTAGAGAGAGAGAAGAGCATGGCAAAAAAAAACATGGAAGAGCAGAGGTGAATGGCTTGGCCGTGCTATGCCACACCCACACACTAGTACATCGTTCAGCCAAGTCGTTCTCAAATGTGTAGTCCTGTAGCAAACCATTCGTTCTCAAATGTGTAGTCCTGTAGCAAATCATTCATTTTAGTTTCTCACGATACGCTTCTGATGCTATTTTAATTTTACTCTTCTAACTCAAGTTGGAAAAAAATGTCCGGCCTACTACAGTACTACTTGTATGAAGTTGTAATAATCGAACAGATCATGATATGATGCTATAATAAAAAACTTAAATTAATACAACAACTCCTTGACACCGGCTGGAGGCCTGGAAGGCCTGTGTGTATTTTAAGGCTCGCAGGGATTCTGGCCCATTACACTATTGAAAAATCAGCCCAACTAAATCGCCCCCGCCTTGCAGCCCGAATATGCCATAAAAAACAGCAGCCCAGTCTGCGTCCCCCGACTCATGGCACGGCCCAACTTCATCGTCACCTATCGCACAGGCGAACAACCTCCGAAGCGGAGCAGCGGCGGCGGCGGGCGGCGGCGTGGGGATGGGATGGGGAACCATTGCGCACGCGCTCCGGCGTGGGGACCGGCTCGGGCAGGGCGCCTGACGGCGTGGCACGTTCGCCGACCTCCGCTCTGCTTCCAAGGTAAATGCCTGCCAATTGGCATCACCAGTTCACCAAGGAGTAGCGGCGCCGTCTATGGATTTAGTCGCTGAATACCCAATGCTTCCGGTCATCTGTTGAAATTTTTCTCGAGTCAGATGAAAGATTTGGTTTTAGGTTTCCATCTTGCTCGCCCTGCTTGTATAATTTGTAATGCAGCATGAATTACATTTGCTACGGTGGGGGAAAAAAATACACCATGATTAGGTGATCAACACTTAACCGGCTGCCTATATCATGCCTTTACAAACTGTTAGGATGATATCGTTTGAACTCTGAGCTACTAATAGTTTATGTCGGTGTAAACAAACAATCTGACCTTCCAAACTCCAAACAAACAATCTGAGCTACTAATTTCTTTGAGCGTGTATTGTAAAAAGCAACTAATTTCACCTTGATAAGCAATCAATCAGAAAATATTTCCACACAGTTGTCAGTAAACTTTGAAACTTTTTACGGTGCTTTGAAAATACGCAGATACATGATATTGGTCCGCTTTCCAACATTAAACATTCCATCCTTGAATTTGCTTCCAGCATCACATTTTTGGAACAACGAAGTGACTTAATTCTGCGAATGCCAGATCTTGCAGGGGGATGGGAACAGACCACTGACCCGGACTAGGTCAAGCAAATACGCTGGAGACCACAAGTTCACGACATGCATCTATGTGGGTATTATGCAGCTTAAAAAAAAAACATCTACGTGGGTATTAACAATTACAGAGCTGCAGTTGTCTGCTGAGCGCTTAAGTTACATCCATTGCCTATCTTCATTCTTCCAGCCAGAACACATTGCTGCAGCACGTTTTGTTAGCCAAAGTATCTGGATAGTACCATCTGATCATATAGCACTCCTACTCCAACAAAAATACCGAAGCTGACAGCGAAGACAATGTCGGCACCACACAGTCCAGTGGAGCCAATGGGCGCAGGACCTGCCTCTACTGAAGTACAAGGGTGAGTAAGCACAGGGCCACACATCCTTGGGTTCCCAACGAAGCTAGAATTTGGAAACGTACAAAACTGGCCTCCTGATGGTATAGGACCTTCCATGTCATTTTTAGAAATGTTGAAATCAGAAAGGAAGTGAAGTTTCTCCAATGCAGCAGGGATTTCACCTGTCAGATGGTTGTTAGACAAATCCAGCAACTGCAGGTTAGTGAGGTTGCAGATTGATTGTGGAACCTCCCCATATAAGTTGTTGAAACTCAAGTTGAGTGCTGCGAGTCCTTTCAAATGACCAATCTCCATTGGAATCACACCATTCAACTCATTGTTTCCTAGATTCAGCAGTTTAGGGCAATAATTGGTCCTGTGGTATTGGAGAGATGGAGACGTATAAACAGGCAACAGAAGTACTTGTTCAGAACCATCTGCTATCTTCTCAGATTTTAGCATTGGTAGCTCCATCAGTGCTTTTGGTATCTCCCCTACAAGGCTGTTATTGGATACATCTATGACGAATAGGAGATTTAAGCTGTTGATCCAGGCAGGTATTGGTCCAGTGAGTTGGTTGTTGTATAAAAATAACTCTCTTAAATTTTTAAGCTTTGATAGCCAGTGAGGTATGTTTCCTGACAATGAGCAGTCAGCTATGGAAAGAACCTGAAGGTTTTGATAACCATTGATTGTTTCATCTTCTGGCATGGCCTCACCTTTGAAGTTGGTACCAATTAGCAAAGTAGTAAGGTTCCAAGAACTCTTGAGGACCTGAAGGGCATTTGTGATATTTGTGAAGGAGTTGTTTGTAAGGGATAGAAACTTGAGGGACTTGAGATAGAAACTTGAGGGCTTTGCCGCCATGATGCTGCCGGTGCTTGCTCTGTATGCTTTGCTGCCCGGCTTGTGGTCGTTGGGTGGATGCTTTACCACCGTTTGCTTGGGCGGATGCTTTGCCGCCTTTTCTGGTCGGGAGGGCTGCCTTGCCGCAGTTCCTCTTTCTTGGCGGATGCTTTGCCGCTGTTGTTGTGTAGTCCGGTGGATGCTTTGCCGCCGTTTGGTAGGCATCCTTGGTGATGGTGTACCCCTCTCTTAGGTCGCTTGCAGGTTCAGATCCTTGGTCGCTTGTTAGGGTGGATGGTTTGGTCGGGCCTTTCCCTCCACCATGCTGCTTCTGTTGTCTGTTTGTGTTGTTGTGCGTTTGTTTGTATTTTTTCTTCAGTGTTTTTCTGTTCTTCTTCCTTTGTGATCTTGGGTTGGCCAAGTTCTGTTTGGCGACTCGAAGAACTGTTTGTAAACTGCTTTCCTCTTAATGAAATACGTGCTAAGGCACGGTCGCAAAAAAGATTGCCTATTCTATGGGAAAACTGACCATGAAAATTGTTGGAAGATAGTCGCAGCGCAACAAGATTTCTGCAAAAGTATAGGCTTTCAGGAAATGTACCAGTGAGCTTGTTTAACATAAAATCTAAAATTTTGAGGTTGGATAAGGCGGAGAAGTTGACATTGTTCAGCTCTCCACGAAAGCTGTTGCTTCGGAGAATGATGATTCTGAGATTGGAGCATTTGCTTAGAGTTGATGGTAGATCTCCAGACATGCTGTTGTACTCTAGGTGAAGCTCCTCCAGTCTCTTGAGCTGTCCAATAGAATCGGGGATCTTGCCTGTGAATTCATTCTCTGCAAGATCAAGGATAACCAAATTATTGAGTCTGGCTATATGCTTGGGACTGAGTGCTCCTTGCAAACGGTTGTTTGGAAAAGAGAGATGCTCTAGTGATGTAGCATTATAAAGGTCATCTGGCATAGTCCCAGTGAGTTTGTTGTGGCCGGCCTTAAGCACTCTCAGCGCACGGCAATTGCCCAGCTCTATTTGTATACTTCCGTTGAATTGGTTTAAACTGAGATCAAGCACAGAAAAGAATGGCTTTTTGACACATATGGTGCTGGGAATTTGTCCAGCAAAGCTGTTGTTGCTCATGTTGAGAGCAACAAGATTCTTCATACTCTCCAATGTGGTGGATGGAATTAGTCCTGTAAACCAGTTGCTTGAGATGTTTATTACCTGCATAGGCCGTCCAGTCGTAGATGGCAACTTGTGGAGGTCACCATTTAGATTGTTGAAGCTGACATCAAAGATAACCATGCTTCTGGACAACAATAATTCCGCTGGGAGGTCACCAGAGAGTGAATTGCATGACAGGTTGAGGCTCATCAGGCTGGTCAGATTCCCCAGCGACGGTGAGATGCGCCCCTCAAGGGCCATGGAAGCCAATGAGATCTCCTTGACAGCGTCATCTGCATCGCAGATGATGCCCTTCCACATGCAGCAGTTTGTATCATTTCTCCAAGAAGTGGTGAGGTCAGAGTCTTGCATTAGCCCTTCGAGGAACCTGAGGAGGGAGAGCTTCTCTTGTTCTTTGCAGGAGCTGATGGGAGATGGCAAGGAGAACAATATCAGAAGAGCTACACCAAGTAAATGTATTGGCGATAATCTGGTTCTTTCAATGTTCCATGAAGAATGGAGTGGCTGCATCTTGTTTTCCATGGAACAGCTAAGGAATCAGATTCTTAAGCATATGTTGGGCCTTACTGCCCTGCTAAATAAGGACCAGCAGCCTGATTGTGGAAAATCATACAAGTCGACTGGTCCAACGCAACAATACTTTTAGCTTTTGTATTATTAGAGGGTTCACCTTTTCTGAAGTGCACAAACACCATTACAAGCATGTGTTATGGTCTTGATGTCATATTTGGATTCCCCCGGACAAAATTGGAAACTTTACCAGAGCTCGAACCTTTTTTCTGGAAACTTGTCGTTATCTGTATTTTTTTTTGACAATACCACCAAGTTTTTGTGTTATTTCGTTGACAGTGGCACCATGATTTCTCATTCTGGTTGTAAGCTATTTCATTTTTGTGTGTTTGTTGCCTTTGTACTAGTATCTGGTGACTTCTGAATTATGTAACAGTTCTTTTGGCGAGAAAGAAGAGATGTTGTGATGCATAGACTTTAAGGTCAGATACAATCTACTCTCTACATTTATTTTTTATAGGGTGCATTAGGATTGGAAAAAGGTCAAACTACATGTATTTGACCATCAGTTATGATAGCTGTTTGCCATATTTGGGAAAAAAAATGGAGAAAAAAAATCTAAGGCCAATTTCCTCTTGCCTTGAAGTGCTGCCACAAAGAAGGCGTTATTTTGCAATTCTTAAGTGTTTGTAACGATATTAAAAACTCTATAATATTTCATTGGTTTTGGAGTTTGGGTCTATATTTGCTTTTCCTTCCCCTGTCTGTAACGCCTTTTCTTTCTTTTCTGGACAAAAGGTGCTTTATTCACTGTGAAGAAAGCACAAACCATTTAACGTACAGAAGCGTATTTTAGGCTTGCCGGCCAAAAGATCTAAAACTTCCACTCTTCAGGGACTGAAATTTCACCAACCACAAATTAATAGGGAGGTCGGCGTCACGACCGCAGGCAACTTTGCAGATGTTGCTCTCTCCAAAGCACAGCTCATCTGTCCCTGCCACAAAAGAATTGCGGGAGTGCGAAGTCGATCAAGTCGCTAGCAAGCATCTTCAGAGTTCAGAGCATGTTGCCACAGTGCCCAAGCAAAGGCAAAGCCGAGCAGTCATGGGCATGGCACCATCACATCCCCAGTGCCAATGTAAAGCTGATCCACTAATGGCCATGGCACCATCACATCCCATTCATCTTTTGGGAAGAGATCAAAGATTCTCGCCGCCAACTATGCAGGTTCATCCCCTGCATTGTGTTTGAGTCGCGATTGCAAGGTGGAAGTCTTTTCCAATTCCATTTGAAAAGTTGGCTGCCCATCCATCTGAATCGTATCTGAAAGACTGAATTCAAGTGTCACATTTTCTTCGGCCGAGCAAATTCGAGTCCCGCGTGGGCCTTAGCACAGCCGAAGCCCTCAACTGCGTCCTGCCCGGCTCGTTCCTCGGCCCATACATTCTGGGCCACTCCACTGCTCAACTGTGTCCTCGCAACCTGGCCCATAACTGGCCCAGTTTGTCTCCTCTTCGCCTCGTATTTCCTCTCTCCCGGCAATATAACAATGTGCACGGGCACGGCAACAGGCGCGGCGCGGCGCACCGGCGGCGGCCGGAGGGGTGGGCGGCGGGGGCGGCTTCCGAGGGTACAGCTACCGTGCTGTACTCGATAAGTGAATGGTGCGGCGGATGTATTGCACAGATTATGCAGGGAGCTGTTGCTCAATCCCTGTACTTGTTTCAAATGTTGGGCTTGCGATCATCTAGGGTTAGTATAGCTCTTGCAGTTTCTGTATCTGCTATCTATGTATGTTACATCAGTTTCTGGAGATTTCTTTCGAGCTTACGGTTCCATGTAACTAGCTAGCTTACGCGATTGTTTGTTTGCTGCAGAATTCGAGATTGCTTGTAACAGTTATGGGAGAAGAAGCTAGATTAATTAGGTCCCATGCCATGATTCCATCTAGCTTGCTTGTTTCGTTTGGACTTACAAGATGATTCAGTATCCTGCTATATTAATAGGTAGTGGTTTGTTCCCTCATTTTGTTGGCACAATTATTACCACATTTTATCCATGATGAATGGATGATACAAAGTACTTGATATCGTAAAAAAGAATACATTTAGCAACACATTCTCAGAGGACACACATATATAGATATAGTTACAAATAACCCTGACATGGGTCACTGTCATATCAGTTTATTGTTTCAGTACAAATTGTTCCATGCCTCCACTGACCATTGCTTTGTTTTCCTTTTTATTTATCCCTTTTCCAAAAGAAGATGGCACTGAACATGACTAACAAACTTGCTGAGGCCTGGATATTCTGATAGCAATCAAGGTGCTCTGGCTATTTATTGCTAGATTCGGTTCTGTCCATTGCATATCCATAAACCCAGGACACGTTATTATATCCTTTTGCAGCTGAAGCATATTCGGTTCTGGCCATTGCATGTCCACATGCCGGTTTAGCCAGGACGTAAATGCTATTATTATATCATATATTGCCCCAGAAGTAAATTCGGCCAAAATAGACGTATCTGGATAAAACCATCTGGTCATATAGCACTCCTACTCCAAAGAACATACCAAAGGAAATCACAAAGATGACCTTGTCAATGTAGTGTTCTGTGGAGATACTGGAGACCGGAGTTGCATCTGCTGAACTACAATGGTGTACCAGCGTAGGGCTGCACAGCTTTGGGTTCCCAAGAAAGCTACAATCTGGAAATGTGTTGAACTGGCCTCCAGTTGGAATGGGGCCTTCTAAATCATTGTTGCTAATGTTGAATTTGGAAAGGAAGTGAAGCATCTCTAAAGTGGAAGGGATTGCACCGGTCAGATTGTTGTAGGACAAGTCTAGCACCTGCAGATTCACAAGGTTGCCGATTGTTTGGGGAATCTCCCCATATAAGTTGTTGAAGCTCAGGTTGAGTGTAATGAGTGCTTTCAGCTGACCAATCTCTGGGGGGATGACACCAGTAAATTTATTGTAGCCGAGATTAAGCATTCTAGGGAAACCACTGGTAGTACGGTATTCAAGAAATGGAGACAGATAAAGAGGCAACTTAAATATAATTGGGTCTGACTTGACAGACCCAAGCATTGGTATCTCCATCAGTGCTGTTGGTATATCTCCGTTAAGACTGTTATTTGATATGTCTAGATAGAAAAGAAAGTTTAAGGAATTAATCCACGCTGGTATTGGTCCACTGAGCTGATTGTTGTATAAAAGCAACGCTCGCAAATTTTTGAGCTTTGACAGCCATTTTGGTAAATTTCCATAGAGTGAACAGTCATTTATGGCAAGTCCCATGAGATTCTCAAAGCCATAAAATGTATCATAGTCTGGCATGATCTCATGCTTGAAGTTGCCCCCAAGTATCAACAGAGTGAGGTTGGTCGAGGAACTGAGGGTCTGAAGCATATTTGTGATATTTGTAAAGTTGTTATGAGAAAGAGCTAGGAGTTTGAGGGATTTGAGATTGTTTATTCCCGACGAAAATGGACCGTGGAGGTTGTTGTACGACAGCCGCAAGGCAATAAGGTTGCTGCAAGAGTAGAGGCTCTCTGGAAGTGTGCCAGTGAACTTGTTTGATCTAAAATCTAAAATTTTTAGATTAGATAGGGTGGAGAAGTTTACATTTGTGAGTTTGCCCTGGAAGTTGTTGCCCTTGAGGATGAAGGTTGTGAGATTTGAGCAATTGCTCAGAGCTGATGGCAGCTCACCAGACATGTTGTTATAGTCTAAGTGAAGCTCCTCCAGCCCCTTGAGCTGCCCAATAGAATCTGGTATCTTTCCATTTAGCCCATTCCACCCAACATCAAGGATAACCAATTTGCTGAGTTTGACTAAATGCTCAGGATCAAGTGTTCCTTGCAAATGGTTATTAGGGAGGGAGAGGTGCTCTAATGAGGTGACATTGAAGAGCCCTGCAGGGAGGGTCCCACTGAGTTGGTTCTGGCCAGCCTTAAGCACTCTCAACACAGAGCAGTTACCGAGCTCTGGGGGTATACCACCATGAATTTGGTTGTAACTGAGGTCAAGCACCACAAAGAATGGCTTGTCAACACAAACCGTGCTCGGAATTTTCCCTGAAAAGCTATTATTGCTTATGTTGAGAGCGGCCAAATTCTTCATGCCCTCTAGTGTGTTAGATGGAAAATATCCTGTGAATAAGTTGCTTGAAATGTTGATTACCTTTATTGCTCGGCCAGTAGTGGCTGGCAGCTCGTGAAACTCTCCATTGAGCTTGTTGAAGCTAACATCAAGGATGACAATGCTGCTGGACCGCAGCAGTTCTGGTGGGAGCTCACCGGAGAGTGAGTTGCCTGACAGATTGAGCCTCAACAGGCTGGTAAGATTGCCAAGTGAAGGCGATATGTGCCCCTCAAGGCCCATAGAAGCCAGTGCGATGTCTGTAACAGCACCATCCACATTGCAAATGATGCCCTCCCACAAACAGCAGTTTGTGTCATTTTGCCATGAAGTGATGAGGCCAGAGGCTTGAGAGATACCATCGAGGAACTGAAGGAGGAATATCTTCTCCTCTTCTTTGCAGGAGTTGACCGGAGAGGGAAGGAAGAGCAACAGCACAAGAGCAACACCAAGAAAAGTGGGGTTGCTTGAGGAGTGGGGTTGCTCCATGGTCTTCTCCGTTATACAACGTACGACTCCCCAAAGCGGGCCTGCTAAATAAGGCACTAGCAAACGGATATGGAGAAGCACGTGATAATGTTGATCCAATATTGCTTTTATTTTTCTTATGATTCGGTGCTTGTAGCTTTTCCGGAAGTGGAAATTCTGGTTGTGACCCTTTTATGTTTTCTTAGTCTTTATACACTTATGATTACTGAACAAAATAGCAATTCTTTTGGTGAGTGAGAGACACTGCAGATTTACAAGCTTGTATTGGTATTTCATTTGCAAAATTAAAGCCATAAAAACTATTTGGTACACATATACATATATATAAATGCAAGTGTTGTATTGGTAAAGACGCTTTGTGCTTGGTCGTATATGATGTAAACCTTCTAATAGTTATTCGTTTTCCATGGTTGTTCATGGTTCATTCACAAAAATAAATTTATAAATGTAGTGAAGCACCACAGACCGAAACTATTAGATTTTGGATGCACCCTCTTTGGGGTTTGAATAAGTGATAAGGTGAGCAAGGATAAGTGATCCACGATTCTAGATTGCATATACATGACTTATTTATGTTCTAAACTTAACATTCTTACCATATATGTTCACAATCTTAACTGGAAGCCACAATTTAAGAGAACATGTCTTTCTGTGAAGCTTATTTCCAATGCAGGAAAAAGAAAATTTTCGAACAAGCATGTTTACAACCACAGAATGACACCCGCTTGTCATTGGCAAGTGCATTCTAGGTGATTGATGACCATTCTGATCTGATCTGATACGCTTCTGGAAAAGAGAAGATGCCATCGTGATCTATTGGAAGGTAGTGTCAGTACGTGTCATCCGGTCCTGTGAAATGATTGGTCAACTGGTTCACTTCAAACTTTGTATATAATCCATGATTCTTGCATATACTTGCGTAAGTTACCACAGCGAAAACGATATGGAGCCTTTGAACAAGTGATGCTCAATAATTGGTTACTTGGGAATTTGTTGCAGAAGGATAAGAATGTGGCCAGTCAAATCAGCGTGGTGCATTTTAATTCTCCTTAGTCCTCCTGTTATTCCTTTTTTTTTTCATTGAAACTTTTTTATCTTTGCTGTGAATATTTGGCAGGTTTGATGAAGGAGATTAAATGAAGATGGTGGATGAGCCTTATTCTGACTGATGGTTGGTAGGGCAACACATCCCCCTCCACGATTGCGGCAGACCTGTGGAACCTCATCATCCATTTGTGCACCAGGAAGAGTAGAATGGTCGCCGAGGCTGTAGTGAACCACAAGGATCAAATATATTTTTCAGCAGCAGCAGGAGAACCGCGGGTACAAGCTCGGGTGCACCTAGCAAATGTCCCACCCCTCCCTTATCCTTTCCCAATCGTGGTTACCCACGGGCAGGAAAAGAAAAGGGAGCGAGAGGCCCGACACGGCGCCGGGTGCGGGGTGCGGGTCCGAGCGGAGTGGCGCCTCTGCTCCTGCCGCACGGGAAACCGGCGGCCGGAGGAGAGAGAGCCGGCGGGGAAGGGCAGAGCCCCCATGGCGCTGCAGTCCGCCGGCGACGACGGTGAAGCGGCACGGTGGAGGAGCGCAGCTCATCCCGGCGGTGGATCTCGATGGGCGGCGCCGGAATCGACCGGCGGCGGCGGTAACCCGGCTCGATCTCTCCGCCCCTGCAGCCGTGTCCTCGCACGCGAGGCAGAGGTGGCGCTGGGGAGGAAGAGCCGGCGATGGAGGGCGCTGCGGCCCGGCGGTGACGTCGACTGGCGGTGCTGCGGCCCGCCCGACCCCTCCGCGGTGGTTTCCCCTCCGCAGCCGCGCACGCGCGCTATGCGCAGCTGTGCGGCGGCGCTGGTAGGGGGCGCGGAAGGGGCGGCGGATCTCGATGCGGGGCCGGAGGACGACGACGCGGAGGTAGCGGCGGCCCAATGGCGGGGCCATGGCGACGCCGACGAGCGACGCGGCCATGGATCGGCGACGGGAAGAGGTGCGCCCTTCTGCTGCTTGACGACGATGACGGCGCGGCGGATCAGAAGGATCCGCCGTGCATCCTACGAGGGCGCTGCCCCCGGTGGAGATCGATCTCCCCGGGGGCGGGGGGGCGGCGGCGGCAGCGGAAGCCTAGAGCCTAGGTCGAAACCCTAACTCGTGATACCATGTAAGATTGTGTAGGATGCGTATAATGTGGTCGATGTATTGCAATGAGCCCCTAGGGGCGAATATATAGGAGTACAGAGTCTTAGAGGGCAAGGCACCTCCGTGGATACATATGGCAGTCCGGGATTCTATCCTAACCTACTATCTATACTCTAACAACCAAGTAAGTCTGGTACAACATTCTCACCACTCTTGGATCATACTATGTCATGATCCATCCCACCGCCTATAAACGCACCCATACTGGACTAGTGGCTGCAACTCCAGAAAGCCTGAATAAGCACCCATGGAGGTCTTTGAGTTCGACTAATCTTTTAATGTCGATTGCTTGGGAAATTTGGAAGGAGCACAATGCTCAGGTTTTCAGCCCGAAAGATAACACAGCTGCACACAAGTTGTGGGCATCTCACTGAGGAAGGTAAGCTCGCTCTGGATTCAAGCGGGAGCAAAGCACCTCGCTGGCTGGGATGGCCGACAACCATTATGAATGCTCACATTCTTTTCGGTTGTAACCTTTGCTGTATAAATCACGTCAGGTGAGCCAACATGTGAGTGTCTTCGGAGCAATAGGTGCTAATTTAACTTTGCTGCATAGTCTGAGCTTTCATTGAATATTAAGATTCCAAATGCATGTTTTTGCAGAATCACGAGCATCGTTTGTACAATCCCAATGTAAAGTTTCAATTTTGTTGCTTCCATGAGCTCTGTGTCATCTAGAGTGCCTTTAGTTAATGATTGAAAAAACATCATCCAATGCACAATGTCATTATTTATCTATGTTGTTTCCTAGCCATATCGTTTAATTGCAACATACGGGATTGGAGGAATGGAGGCAATAAGATGAAATGAAATGAAACCCTCCACTCCTAATGCTGAATCCGAAGCTTTTCGAGTCTAGGAAAAAAGAGTAAAATACATTGACGGTCATCAAACTTGTCTTGAGGTGTCATCTAGGTTCCTGAACTTTCAAAATGCATTTTTATATCCCTAAACTTGTCCAGATATGTCACTTGGGTCTCTAAACTATCAAGATGCATACAAGTCTTCGAACTTGTCTCAGTGCGGAATTTGGGTCCTTAAACTCTCAAGATGAATTTTCGTATGCCTAAAAATCACCATTAATTAATTGTATTTAAAATAGACTATTATTAAGCTATTTTTTCATGCGGTTCATTTAGAAATCTTACCACTAAGACCATTTAATTCTGAAAAGCTGCTTATTAACCATACATAATATGGGTTAATCCAGACCATTGGATCATTAAAAAATCAATGGTGGATATTATAGTTTTCTCGTTTAACATGCCAATATCTATGCTAATCTTGAGTACTTCATATACTAACTAATTATATTTTCCATTGGCTTTGTGTAGATTTACTAAGGTAGTTTGTTCCCCTTCTCAATAAAAACAAAATATTACTTTTATTATATTTAAAGTAGAAGCCAGTGAAATGTCCATGACAGCACCATCCATATTACAAATGATGCCCTTCCACAAACAGCAGTTTGTGTTATTCTGCCATGAGGTGGTGAGGCTAGAGTTTTGAGAGAGACCATTGAGGAACCGGAGGAGGGAGGTCTTCTCCTCTTCTTTGCAGGAGGTGCCAAGAAGAGCAACAGCACAAGAGCAACACGTGTATGATTTTCGATCTTCTATTGTTGCATGAAGACCAAAGTGGCTGCATGGTCTTTTCCATGAAACAACGAGGACCTCTCAAAACATCCTGCTATATAAAGCACCAACAATAGGACATTGAAAAACATGCGAGAATCTTGAAAGTGTTACTTTTACCGCATCTTTTTTCATTATAGATGCTTGTAGCTTTTTTGTGTGCAAGTCCACGTCCTGAAATCTAGAAGCAATGAACTTTGCCCTCAAAAAAAAAGATGCAATGAACTTTCTTGACAGTGACACTATAAATTCTTACTTTTGTTCCCAACCCCTTTCTGTGTTTCTTAGTCTTTGTACTGATTCTTTCAGTGAAAGAGAATCACTGTAAGATAGATTGTATTGGTATATATTTCATCAGCAAGAAGATTCTGTGGTTGGTTGGATATAATCTAAACCTTGCCATTGTCCTTTTCTGTATCCAATGTTTTTTCATGAACTGTGAACCTCATACTGAATCACCAAAATTACATTGTATAGTCGCAGTGAAGTGCTAAAGATAAAATGAGCAAGAAGTATCCCCCATAGCACTGATGTTGATCATAAGGGGAACATGATAAGTGTCGGGGGTAGACCCCCAGGGGTACCCAGCAGGCGGATTGGCCCAACCAGCAAGGGGCGGCCCAATCCGAGTGCAACTGGATCGGTTTGTCAGACTGGGTGGCCCACCAGTCGGGAGGCCCACCAGTCGGGCGAACCGGATGGGCGCGACGGCGCGCGCAAGGAAGAAGACGGCGTATCCCGCAAGAAGCTCGGAGATCAAGATAAACTAGCCGGAATTATAGGGAAAGATATCTGTAATCGTTATAGGATCGCATCCTTGTATTTCGGGTAGGTTACGATCTCTAGCCGACTTGTAACTCAAGGCAGCCGGACTATATAAGGCGCCTTGAGACCCCCCTCCAGAACACAACAACATCTACGAAACCTAGGACAGAACCCAACTATGGAGATCCTTCAGGAACTTCATACACAGCAATACAATCACCCCCAACACAGGACGTAGGGTATTACGTCATCTCGACGGCCCGAACCTGTTCAATCCTTGCGTCTTGTGTTACCATCGGCTTCTGATCCTCGATCTGTCCCTCAACAAATCAACCACGTAGGCTACCCTGTGTGGACTGCCGGGTCCAAACATCCGACAGTTGGCGCGCCAGGTAGGGGTTGATCGACGAGATCAATCTGCAAGCTCGATGGCATCCACTTCCGCCGTCATCACGCCGGCATCCGTGAAGATTTCCATCGCTGAGGGGGCTATGTTCTTCTTCGGATCCATGGTCTTCACCGCCGGACCCGAGGGAGAGCTCTCCTTCACCCGTGACGCCACCCCGGAGGAGACAGCGCCGCGACTTGACGCTACGCCAGACGGGATCGTCACCATCACCGCTCCATCGCCAATCATCGCCAACAACTCGGCGACCGCGATGGCCAGCGTCGTTCTCCCGCCATCCGGGGGGAACACGCTTCCTCTTGCACCGCCGACTGCTTCGTCCACTCCGCCTCCGCCACGCAGGGTGCAGCAGACGCCCGAGGAGCGAAGGCGCCGATGGGCTGCACGCCAACGCCGGTTCGAGGCGGACATGGACCACGCCATTGCTTCCATCGGTGAATGCATCGAACTCACCGAATCCGCCCGTCAGAGCATCATCTCACCGACACGATTCCCGCTGGGACTCGGGAACAGCGGGGCCGTCTACCAGCAAGCACTCGGCGAACGCATAAACGCCGACTACTCCCCAGATGCGATCAGGGCGGTCGATCCCATCGCGGCCACCCAGATCGGATCTACTCCGGACGATTGCGGCAACACGACACCTTCATCCTCAGGATACGCTGACTCCACCTGAACCAACTCCAACTTTCCCGCAAGTGACACGTGTCCTCCCTCCGAATAAGAGGATCACGCCTGCCAAGCGGGAGATGTTCGTCTCCGACATATCCGCCGACGAGCCAATGGTCCAAGGCGAGGATCAAGCACACCGCGACGCCAGGATCGGGCGCAACGGTGAGAAGCAACGACGCCGCGACGCGCGGCGAGAACGCCGAAACCCCAGGGTCACGCGTAACCTCCAAGACGACTTCGTCCAAGAAATTGGCGGCGTGGGTGTTTACGCCACCCCGTCAGCCAACCTTGCCGCCGCGCACCAAGAGCTAGAAGGAATTTCGGAAACCCCGGAGCTCAACCGGATCAAGGTTAGGCTGACTGCAGCCGCGGGCATGATCAATGCCCACAGGGCTCCTGCTTCCTCGTCTCGCCACTCCAAGTCGGCCAGCCGCCGAGAAGCCGATCGCGACGTGGTCGAGCAGCCGTATCTCCGCGAACAACTCCGCAACCGCGATCTCCGAAGGAACCTTGACGACCGTCATCGGCGAAGGGACGAGGAAGAGCTCCGACGGCGCGCCGAGTACAATCGTGAACACGGCCCCCAGGGCTGGATCGCGACGCGCGCCAACGCCGAGAGCTTGAGGCCGCTGAGGCCGCATGCCGCCGAGAGTTCGACCGCAAGTACGGGCCTCCACTCGGACAAGACAGGCCGCCCCGGGCTAACACCCCGGAAGACTACTCCGCCGACTCAGGACACGCGGACGCCGGGAACCTCAACGACTGCGACGGCTTCCCGGCATTCACTGCCCGAGTAAGATCCATTAGAATGCCTGCTAACTTCAAACCTACAGGCATAGAGAAATATGACGGGAAGGCGGACCCGACGATGTGGCTCCGGACGTACAGCATCGCCATCCGCGCGGTAAACGGCGACCACGACTCCATGTGCGCCTACTTCCCCGTCGCCATGACCAAGGTGGGGCTGACCTGGCTTCACAGCCTTGAGCCCGGCTCCATCGACAGCTGGGGCACCCTCTGCGACAAGTTCAAGAGCTACTTTCAGGGGAGCTCCATCCGACCAGGCACCGCCTGGGACCTGGGCAAGGTGAAGCAGAACCGCGGGGAGAGCCTCCGCGACTACACCGACCGGTATATGGAGAACCGGAACTTAGTTCCCGGTTGCTCCGAGTCCGAGATCATCAGCTACTTCCTCGATGGCCTCGCCGACTCCGCCGTCTTCGAGCGCCTCTGCGAGGACATGCCAAAGACCTCCGGCGAGTTCTTTGACCGGGTAAACAAGATGGCGAACGCCAAGGAGGCCGTCCGCCTCCACTACAGCAAGAAAAGCACTCGGGACGATGATCGTCCCCCTCGCCGAGAAGACCGCCCGAAGAAGGAGGACACACGCCGCCCCCGACCTGAACCAAGCAGGAGGGATGACCGAAAGCGCTCAAGAGACTTCACCGTCGCCGCCATGGACCGTAGCGGCCCTCGCCCGCGGTCCAACTTCAGCGCTGACTTCGAGAAGATGCTCCAGGGACCCTGCCCCATCCACAAGCAGTCCAAGCATCGCATGATCGACTGCATGGGGCTCGCCGACGCCTACAAGAAAAAGGAGGGGAAGCTGCCGCCACGAGATGACGACAAAGGCGACAAGGGAAAAGGGGCTCCCGCAAACCCTGCTTTCCCGAATGTCGACAGGCAGGTGAACTTCATCCTCGGAGGACCACCGCCCGTAGATGACAAGCGCCGGGAGAAAGTACGTGACCGGGAGATATTCTCCTGCTACACATCGCCGATCCAACCACTCCGCTGGTCCGAGCAGCCGATCACCTTCTCCAGGGAGGATCAGTGGTTCCAGGTCTCCGACGTGGGCGAGTACCCGCTGGTACTCAGCCCGATCATGCAC
>CM014274.1:5609300-5659071 GCA_004135705.1 Alloteropsis semialata
GGTCGCGGGTTCGAATCCCGTCGGTCGCATAGCACGCGAATTTTCTACGAAAAATGACGCAACTTGCCGTGTGCCCGACAAAAGGCCCACGGTAAAGTTCTTTTTGCCATCACGCCGGGTTGCCGTGCGGGCTTTGCCGTGTGAAATATGGGCTTTGCTGTGTGCCCTAGGCACACGGCAAACTATCGGTTTCCGGTGGTGAAACAGGGCCGTACCTAAGATTTTGAGGCCCTGGTGCGAAATATAAAATGAGGCCTATATTAAGAAATATATAACTAAAATAAATTTTAATTTGATTATATAATGCACCATGATTGATTTTTTGTTACATGTGGGACAGTAATAAATTAGAGGGAAGTAGAGGAAAAATGGTAATAAGTTGCAGCGTAAGTGCAAGGAGGATTATTGGAGGAGTAGATTTGTCTCATGGAGACATGGACTCGCCTTGCTTGTCTACTTGAGAAGATAAACTATGCACGTCGGAACCAATCCGATCTTGTTGCGTTAATGATGGAGCCTGATGTAGGAGAGACAGCAAATTGGACTAGATGCACTTTGCTTTGCAGACTTAGTGACTAGTACAGTTGTGGATAGCTAAATTTGACACCTTCAATGGCTTAAATAATAATGTGATCAAGAAATTTATTTGGCTCCATTTTCAACTTGGTTCGGCTTTACAAATTACAATAAAAAAACTAGCTAGATCAAAGTCAAGTTGGAATAGCAGATTGCATGCTAGAATTTATTTTTGAAAAAATGAAGGCAAAGAGAGAAACAAGCAAGCAAGCATGCGTTGGGATTTTGTAGGCATGTTGAAATCAAAGAAAAGAGGTCGTATGTTGTGCTTACATGCATGCATTAGGACGGCACAGTGGAGAGATTAAAAGACAGAGAAGAAAATCAATACATACATGTACATACACGTACGGAACTAGTACAACTAATTTTGCATGCACCCCAAGTTGGGGGCCCCTAGATTTTGGAGGCCCTGTGCCATCGCTCCACTTGCACTGCCCAATATACGGGCCTGATTGGAGGGTGCCGTGGCCCTTGCTGGCCCTCCTGGTTCCGCCATTGCCGGAGAAGCCAGTCTCACCAGCGTCACCGAAGAAGGAGAGAAGGGAGGGATCTTCACTGATACCGTTGCCTCCAGCGAAGTCGAGGAAGCCGCCATGGATGTCAAAATTGCTCTCCACACACCCATGTTGTCGCCCGCCGGAGACATCATCCAGGAAGAAGAACCCATGCCTCACCGGCATGTGAAAGCCTAACCCTAACCTATCTAAAATAAAACTACTAGGTATGGGTATGTACAAATCCTCCGTCGATTCATCCAACCCCCACCTCCTCCAACACCGACAAGAGCGCCAGAGGCATGGGCGGCGGCGAATCGACGGGGGAAAGCGAAATCGCCCCCGTCATCGCTCTCAACTGTAGCTATGCGAGACAGTATCGCAGAATTTAAGTCTAGCGACGATGTTTTGTGCTGCGCGAAAATCGCTGCAATTTCCTTATGCCCATCATTTTATTGCATGAAAATGAGGCCTCCTGAGAGAGCGCCGTCTCTATGGCGCTCGCCATGGCGGACTTCTCCAAATTCTCCACTACCAAAACCAGTATGGAGATTCTCAGGAGAGAGAGCGCGATGCGGGATGGATTCCAGGACGCCGGTTCAGCCGACATCCAGGATCCCTACCATCAAGGAAGCCCCACCTCTACCGATCAAGTCGTCGATGCGAAACCCTAACCTCGAGCAGAGAAGGAAAATCTCGCGAGGGGAGGGAGCAAGGGGGATTCTCAGAAGCCGATCTCCAATTCCGACGAGTCCAATCAGGGGAAGGGGAACGCCGCCGAGATCCGGGAGCATCTCCATGCCCAACGCGCCAAGAGAAATTTCAAACCGATGGCCACGCGGAAGCAGAAGATGCCTCCGGATTGTGGACGTGGATCTCGGAAGTTGCCCACGGGCTCCAGGGCTAGTGGATCCTCCGGACCCGGACGAGGCAGGGGCAATCCAGGAATTCTATGGGCAACTATGGTATATTCCACCCACGATTCCTGCACACCAGCGTTCGAGATCTAAATCGAGGAAGAGGGAGGGAGAGTCTGCCCTTCTCACCTGGATCCGCCGTGATCTGTGGCGATCCGGGAGATTTGCGAGCACCGATTGCCACCCCGTAGGAAGCAGTGATACCTGGCTAGATCACCCACACCAGTTAAGTTCCGTAGAAATCTTCCAAAGCAAAGAGAGGAGGAAGGAGTTCCTGGAAGAAGTACGAGCAAACATGGCTGGGAGGGGAAGAGGTGGAAGAGGCCCGCGCCTGAGCAATCTCGAGGGAGAGTGGAGTGGTTGGGGTGGAGGAGGGGGAGGCTACCCCTATCTGCCACCGTTCTATCACCAGCCGCCACCTCCGTTCAGTTTCTATCCGCCGCCGCCTCCGCTGGACTTTCAGTTCCAGGGCTATCAACAGCAACACAACTTCAATCAGCATCAGTTTAGGCCAAGGAATCAGGGTCCTCGAGCTAGACCCCCAGCAGCAAAACCGCAGGAGATCGGGAAGGGGAAGGTAATTGAGGAAAATAAGCAGGAGAAGCCTGAGAAGCTAGAGGTAAACACCAAACAAAATCTTGATGTGTTATGTTACAACTGTGGTGAGTTGGGTCATTATAGCTCAAGTTGCTCTGTGAAGAGAATCTGCTTCTGTTGCCAAAGTAGAGAGCATCAATCCCAAGCTTGCCCTGAATGGAAGAAGGATCACTCAGTTGCTCAGTACTTTGGTAGTGCTAACCAAGGTTTAGGATTTTTTTCATATAGAAGTGGATAAAGCTACTGAAAGAGTCACTAATTGAAAAGCCTTAGACAATTGTGCTGTTTTCACAGTAGAGGAGGGGGTTATGGATCAGGAGGAAATAGTTGAAAACTTGAAGAGAATTTTTAGTAGTGAGTGGGCCTGGCAGCTGAGGAAATTGGATGAATATAGATACTTGGTGAGATTCCCACCAGATCACAGGGTGGAACACATAGTTATTGAAGGTGTGAGCTACTTCTACCTAAGAAACAATTCTGTGATGGCTTCAATCAGGATTTGAAATGGTGAGGTAGAAGCAATTGGTGAACTTCAAAAGTTGTGGATTCAAGTAAGTGGAATCCCACCCAAGTGGAGCAAGATGAAGGTGTACCAACAAATTGCATCAAGTTTGGGGAAACTTTCTGATATTGATTGGCAGTCCCTTTTCATCAGCTTCTTCTCACAGATTAGACTTCAGATTGCTGTGAAGGACCCCTCTAAGATACCTACACAATGGGTGATGGAATTTGATGACAAGCTATTCACAATCAGCTTCAAGGTTGAGGGTCAGTCTGGGAGCCAACATGGTGGTTCTGATGGGGGAGGAGGTCCAGGAAGTGGTGACATGGGGTCAGATGAAGATGGAGAGGATGATGGAGACAAACACCAGGAAGATTCAGAAGGAAAACAAAATGAGGATCAGAAGAGTAATGATGGTAAAGGAACCAACAGTGACAGAGAAATGGGTGAAAGACTAAGTAAGACCAAGAAAGCAGATGGAGACAACTCTGGGGGCTCGAGGAAGAGATCAGAGTCACTGCATATACAGAATGCAGAAACAAAACAACAGGGAAAAAATGTTGTAGGCCAAGAAGATGATTGTGTGAGACTACTGCAAGCAATGGAGTTGCTGGATGAAGAAGACATGATCAACGGGGAAGATGACAAGGGTACAACTGAAGAAGAGGAAATGATGACGCTCCCTGAGGAATGGTGTTATGCACTACAGGACCAAAAACAAGGATTAGAGGTGAATCTGTTGTCTAGCTATGCGAAGGACACAGGAGAATGCCAGGAGAAGGAAGAAGAGAAGAAGGCTCAGTCAAAAAGGGAGTCAAACAAGAGATGGGGACCTAGCACAACTCAAAGAACAAGCAACATGATTCCAAAAGATGGGAGGCCTATAATGGAGAAAGCTCAAGCGTTGAAGAGGAAGGGTTACATGGAAGGACATCTTCCAACTAAAGGTAACAGGTAACATCTCTAAAAAGAACATTCATATTTCTTCTACTGATATGATTGATTTAGCAGACACTTTGAGATTGCATATAGGAGTAGATAGTCAAGGCAGTAGTAAGGTAGTTGACAGTATATTGCATAGTGAAGCAGTTAGACAATTATCTTTTAAGAATTCCTGTGATAACTGTACTAGTAAATGCCCCAATCATGAACAGAATTTTGTAGATGGTAATATAGCTGTTCAGGATATGGTTGTCAGGGTGTCTCAGAGAGTTGACTCTGTAGCAACTGACACTGAGTCCAGTAGAAGTAGTCTAGTAGATAGGAGTTATATTGAAAAGGTTCCATGATAGGGCATTTTTGGAATATAAAGGGTTTAAAGAAGATAGGTAGAATCCCAGCTCTGGTTAACAGAATTAGGGAAAACCATGTAGATTGGCTAGGTATTAGTGAAACAAAGTCTCATGATTTCTCACCAGGTTTGTTGAGATCTCTAACAGGAAATGTTCCTTTTAATTGGGAGTTCTTGCCTGCTAATGGAACTGCGGGAGGGATTCTGGTAGGATGTAATGCTGACATCTTTGATATGGTAGTTTGTGATAAGTTGGTTTTTTCTATTAGTATTATGCTTACTGATAAGAAATCTAGATATAGCTGGAAGCTGATTGTGGTTTATGGCTCCCCTTATGAGGAGGGTAAACAAGCCTTTTTAGATGAGCTTCATGAGGTGATAAATAGATGGCAGGGACCTACTTTGATTGGTGGTGATTTTAATTTAGTTAGATTTAGTTCAGATAAGAGCAATGGGATAATTAATCATAGATGGGTTGATAAGTTCAATGAATGGATAGATAGTTGGGGGCTGCTAGAGTTGAGTTTTAATAATAGAGCCTATACTTGGACGAATAATCAGGAAAATTTGGTTATGGCCAAGATAGATAGGATTTTTGTCAACACAAGCTGGGACAGTAACTTTCCTCTTTCTAGAGTCAAAGCTTTAGACAGACCTCCCAGTGACCACAATCCACTTCTCCTTGACTCAGGAGACAATGTGACTCAGTGTAAGAAAATCTTTAGATTTGAAAAATGGTGGCTTGAAAGAGAGGATTTTAAGGAGGTAGTGAGTAATGTTTGGAAGGCTGATTGCAAAGAATCCAGTAGTATGGATGTCTGGCAATTCAGAATTAGAACTTTTAGAAGAATGGTGAGAGGCTGGGCCTCAAATGTAGTGGCTGAGATGAACAAGAAAAAGAATGACTTGGCATTAGAATATCAGGACCTGGATCAGGTTGCTGAATCAGGTAGTCTGACCAATGCAGAACTAGAACGCCTAAAGGAAGTCACTAAGCAGATGGAGGAAATTTGGGCCTTAGAAGAAATTAAATCTAGACAGAGATCTAGAGAGAGAAACATTAAGGAAGGAGATAGGAATACGGCCTACTTTCAGGCGGTAGCAAACCAAAGAAATAGAAAAAAGAGAATTGATTGCTTGGAGAGTCCTAATGGGTTGATAGAAGATCAAAAAGGGATGATGAACATAGCTGTAGAATTTTATAAGAATCTCTTTGCCTTTGAAAATAGAGGTGAGGTGAGTCTAGGTGCTGATTTCTGGAAGGAGGATGAAAAAGTGTCTGTAGAGGAGTATAACACCTTAACTGAACCATTTACTGAGGCAGAGCTAAAAGAGGCTGTCTTTAGCTGTTATGCTGAAGGAGCCCCAGGGCCTGATGGGATTTCTTTCTTGTTTTATCACAAATTCTGGGACCTTGTGAAATATGATCTAGTCTGGATGTTTAATGATTTCTTTGAAGGTAAACTAGATCTGTTTAGACTTAATTTTGCCATGATTACCTTGATCCCTAAGGAAGAGGGTGCTAGGAGTATGAAGAAATTCAGACCTATTAGTTTAATCAATTGTAGTTTCAAATTTTTCTCTAAACTTTTGACCCAGAGGTTAGGAAGAATAGCGGATAGGCTTATCTCCAATCAGCAGAGTGCTTTTATCAAGGATAGATATATTTTGGAAAGTGTGGTGACGGCCCACGAGATTGTTCATGCGGTTCACAAATCCAAGGAACAGGGGATCATCTTGAAACTTGACTATGAAAAGGCTTATGATAGGGTGAGTTGGGAGTTCTTGTTTGAGATTCTTGCCACTAGAGGTTTTAGTCAGAAATGGGTTGGCTGGATGAAACAAATAGTAATAGGTGGGTCTGTAGGTGTCAACCTTAATGGGGAGGAGAGCAGATTCTTTAAGACAGGAAAAGGGCTTAGACAAGGGGATCCTTTATCCCCTTTGCTGTTCAACCTGGTAGGTGATGTGTTGACCAGGCTGCTATCTAGAGCAGCTGAGTATGGGAATATAGGGGGGCTTCTGTCAGAATTTAGAGCTGGAGGGATTGTGTCACTGCAATATGCAGATGATGCAATTATTTTTTTCTGATATAGATTTGGATCACCTTAAGAATTTAAAAGGAACTCTGGTATGGTTTGAGCAACTATCTGGTATGAGGATTAATTTCCACAAAAGTGAGTGCATTCCTATCAACTTAGATGAGGAGGTAGCTCATAATATTTCCCACCTTTTTGGGTGCCCCCTTGGGAGCTTCCCAATCAAATACCTGGGCATTCCTTTGCATTATGACAAGCTTAGGAGAGAGGACATTCAGTTTTTAATAGATAAAATCATTAAGCGAATAGCAGGGTGGAAAGGAAAACTCTTATCTTATGCAGGCAGGGTGACTCTAATTAGAACTTGTCTTGCTAGTATTCTAGTCTACCTCCTCTCTTTTATTAAATTTCCAAAGTGGGCCATAAAGCTGATTAACTCACATATGGCCCATTGTCTGTGGGGAAAGGAGAGTGGACAAAAAGGTATTCACCTAGTTAATTGGGATACAGTGAGTCTGAAAAAAGATTTTGGTGGTTTGGGTATACCTAATCTGAGGGATCTAAACATGTGTTTGATGGCTTCCTGGTTGAAAAGGTACAATAGTGATAGAGATAAACTTTGGAGACAGGTGATTGATTATAAATATAGGACACAACATTCAAACATTTTCTACAGTCCTGAAGTTGGTTGTTCAAACTTTTTCAAAGGAATTCTGTGGGCAGCAAAGGCTGCAAAAATGGGTTTTAGGTGGAATTTAGGAAATGGTAGAAGTATCAAGTTCTGGGAGGATACTTGGTTGGGCAATTCCAGCCTGGCCATACAATTTTGGAAGCTATATAGAATAGTGAATGAAAAGTCTAAGTCTATTGCTGAGCTTTGGGATGGGGAAAATTTGAAATGTACTTTTAGAAGGAATGTAGATGAGGAGTTGTTGTTACAGTGGGAGGAGATATGTCAGCTGATTAGATCTGTGAGTTTTTCTAGTGAAGATGATGCTTTGGTGTGGACCTTTAACACAAATGGCATTTTTTCTCTCAATCCCTCTATAGTGTCATTAATTTTAGAGGAATTATTCCTATTCACACTCCTGCTGTTTGGTCCTTAAAAATCCCTCCTAGAGTACATTTCTTCCTTTGGCTTTTGTCCAAAAACAGAATTCAAACCAGAGATAATGTGAGTAAATGGAAGGCCATTGAGGATCCTTCATGTCTATTCTATAATGAGATAGAAACTGCTAATCATCTCTTGTTTGAATGTGTAGTTGCTCAACAAATATGGGTTCATATCTCTGAAATCTGTGGTAGAAACCTAGGTACAAATTTTGAATCAATTGGCAGCTGTTGGATTAGTAATAAGAGATTTTTAGTTGTTAATATGATGACTTCTGCAACCCTTTGGGGGTTTGTGGAAACTAAGGAATAGTCTATGTTTTCAGGGTACAAAATGGAGGGATATGAAAGTTCTTATGAATTCAGTAGTTGGCTTACTGAGGAACTGGCAAATCCTGTGCCCACCAGACAAGATCTCACTGCTAGAAAGTTGGATTACTCAGCTGGAATTGAAGGCAAGCCAACCTGAAAGAATTTTTGGGTGAACAAGGGTTTTCATGAGGTGGTGATGTCTTTCCTGGAGGAAAATCAAGATCTATGGAAGCTGAAAGAGATGTCTGCTCACATTGAACAAAAGATGCGAGCGCAAGGTTGGATCAATCTGGCAGATGATTAAGAGTGATTACATTGCTTAGTCTACCTGTGCTCTTTTCTGTAATAGGAAGGGAACTGTTTCTGCAGCTGTTGCTGCTACCGCTGTGTAATCAGCGAACCAGTGCTGTTAAACGTTGTTGATTGTCTAATGAGACGGGGGCTGGTCCCTATTATTCTAAAAAAAAAAGAATTTAAGTCTAGCTGCTCTTGGCAGCTGAAACTTCGGCGGTCATCATCAACGTTTCCTTGAAAAAGTTCTAGGCCTCACTTTTTCGGCCCGAACGCGCAACTTCTAGGCCCTGCACGTTTAGGCTAAATTGAAGCACAGGGTCTCATTTTCTCAGGTCAAATGTGCAGCAGATTCTACGGCCCAACACTCACGTTCCACACGTCTGCGGCCCAACTCATCTCCAAGCCAACCAGGAGCGCCGCCGTTCCGGGGGCCGGCGCCGCAGCAATGCGCGGCGACACGGCGTCGGTCGTAGCAGCGATGGCCGCGGCGGACAGCCGCTGGAGTGGGCGATCAGGTCCTGTGCCACGCTTGGAAAATTGGAATGACTTAGGCCTGTTTGGTGAAGTTCAGTCTGATTCTGATTATCTATGAGAGAAGTGACTCTAATGTTGAAATTGATTTTCTTTGATTATCTAGCTAAAACTCTCAAAATCAAAATGGAAAATCACTTCACAGAATCAAAAGAAGTTATTTTTCCAGCTCCCAGCCTCTTAGTTCATTTCAAAGATTTAAAAAATCACTTTATAGAATCAACAAAGAATCATTTTTCTCTGAAAAACTGCTTAGCAGAGCTCCTGCTAGATTCAATCGAGAATCAGCTCTAGAAGCTCTGCCAAACAGGGACTTATAATTTGAAATGGAGAGAGTAAAATATAACCATCAGCGCATAACCTTAAACAGATGCAGCATGGCAAGCAAGTACCCAAAATATGCACTGAATTCTCATTTTGTTACAAATTGCGCGACAATATATGTAGCCTAAGTTTCAGGATACTGCGGCACCGTCAACCAGCAAGTGTAACATTCATTCTCCGAAGCCCAGCACTGAAACCTACAGATTGCTACAGCATGCTCAGTACAGGGCAACTGTGATCAAACTCGATAGCTACACTTGGAACTGACAAGTTACCATCCTGGGACACGCAACACCAAATGTCAGCTTGATGGAATAATCGCCCATGCATCCATGCAAAGGGCTCAGTGCTCAGTTGAAATACTCTGGCAGTGGTGCTGGACGACGTCACACAGGTGGAAACATGGGCTGCCACCTACTGCTGTGTGGTGCCTGCATATGTAGATTTTACCAATTCAAGGAATTCTTGGACTGTTGGAGCTTTGCATTGTATGCACTTTCCAGTTCCTCCTGCAAAATTTCATAGCCAAATAAAATTCAGACTCATGGCTTCGTAAATGTCATGGAACAGAGAGATAGCAAAGAGTTAATTTCTTAGTAAGAAAATCTTCAGGCACAAGATCAAATGGTGAGCGTATAATTACATGACATCAAGAAGTGGAGGAGAGCTCCAACAGTCCAAGAATTCAATTATTGAGGAGTTATTATCTTATGTTTGCCTAAGATCCGACTGCTGAAGATCTTTTGCAGGGTTTATAAATGTCATGGGAAAAGGAACAGTCCAAGAATGCAATTACCGAGGAGAATTATCATCTTATGTTAGCCTAAGGCTAATCCCAATAGGGAGTTTAATTTTGATGTTTCCAAGAGTGCCACATCATCAAAAGAGACTTGGGTGGATGAATGAAACAACCCTCCCCAATGCATTATTTCATTTTGTCATTTCATATGCAGCTATAGCATTAAATGTGCGACTAATGTGATTGGAGATTTACTTGATGAAATGAAACTTTTACACCCCAATGCAAGGTGGAACGGTGGAAACAGTGCATACATAGTTTCATCTAGATGAAACACTTCTCACCTCTCTTCTTAACTCTAGTGCCATGTCACCAAATTTGCTTATGTGGCATCGCATTTAATGAAAATGAAACTCCCATTGGGAGTAGCCTAAGACCCTACTGCCGAAGATCTTTTTGCAGGTTTTCCATTATTCACCTATGCATATGGATGAAATGCCAGTTGTACCTTGCACGCTTTCAACAGTGGTTGCAGAAACGAAGTTCTGAAAAACCTGATGGATTTCTCCAGGGACGTTCTTTCCCAACCTGTAACTCATCAAAGGATTGTGCAAGGAGGGCTTATGAAGCAAGGTTGCATGGTGCAAAAATGCTACTCTTTGCAATTACAAATAGTAAATTTTAATAAAAAACACAAAAGGCACATGCTTATAATCACTTACTATTTTCAGAATCTGTCTGAAAACCAGCAGCATTGAGCTCTCCTAAAAGCTGTATAAGTATTGGTTTTGCAAATCAGCATTGCACCGTGTGCTTGGAAGAAGAATATGAAATGTTAGCATGTAGTCTTAATTCATGCTAGGCTATATGGACCATACCTGTGATAGAGTTGGAACAGCTGTGGGATCAAAATCATCACAATTATTAGGATCAATTGGAACACAGACACGGCCTAGAAAAGGCAATCAATAATTAGCAATAGGGTGCATTGTGTCAAAAAAAAAAAATCCTGCAGTTCTTAGAATAGTTCAGTTGACTAATCAAAATAAACTGAAGGAAAGGCCAAGTATTTAAGCACCCGCATTTGTTCTGCAATCTAGAGGTTTCCAATGGACATGCAAAGCGTATGTATAACCTCCTCTATTGAGATAAGATATGCCACCTTATTATCACATTACAAACTAAAACAGGAATTGAACACACTATGACTTTTACCTGTCTTTGGGTGTATACAAAAGGGAGCTTTCAGTAAATGGTTCATGTGCTTTGATACCTGGCACGGGTATATAGTTGATTTGGAGTGAGAACCTTGGATAGTTTTATTACTACAAACACATAAAACTGATGAATTTCCTTTTACCTCGATGTCAAGTCTAGGATATGTGTATGAGAAGACAATCTCTTCCACACATCTACGAAGACCCTGAGCTTGAAACATATTACAATTAGCACTACAATTGAACATAATGACATGAAACAGCAGATGCATTGTATTTGAGAAATTGGAAATATTGCAATCTGGTGAAATCAAAAGAAATAAATATTGATCGATGAAGACTCAAATCTCCAAACAATAGTGAATAGGCCCGCAGGGGATTGAATATGGAAAAAAGTAACTAGGATTGCAGGAGATTGAAACCTTGTGCTTTCCTGACTGTAAGGTTGTCTTCAATTGCTTCCATCTTGTTGCATTGACATCTTCCTTTGAAATAGAAGATCGTCTGTTTCCATGCCATTTATCATGGAGCTCAGTAGCAACATCTAGAAATGAAATCCACTTCAGAATGATGGTGAACATATTTATGACATGCTAAACAAGGGATGGTAGACTTTATCTATATCAGACGCACACAACGACTTTATATATATCAGACAATAATGTTCAATATTATGGGGCCGATTCTTACTTTCATCAGGGATGACATCAAGTATCTTCTGACATCTCTCCTCTGATGCAAATAGCTGTTGGCTAAGTAGCAACTTATCTTCAAAGAAGCTTTCAAGAACATCCATGTATGACCGTCTGCAGGTGCATATATTGCATCATAATCAATTTAGCTCTTCCATTTTTTGTTGGTAGAACAAACAAATTGACAAGACAATAAAGACATACGCAAGGAAAGGATGGAGGACTGGTCCAGCCAAGGATACTTTCTTCAGCGCGTTTTCACCACCCTGAGATAGATCCATAAGAGTTAAATAGATTTCCAGAGGGGCGATAAACGGCATCTAGAGCCACAAACGATGAAGTACCACCTTGTAGACTCGAAAGTAATCAGCAATTGCAGCCCTTTGTTCATTGTTGAGCCTGGCATGAAAACACAGGTGTCTTTTTGAATCAACAAACATAAGAAATAGATAGAAGTTTCTTGTTTGTTTTCTTCTCTGGGTGGTTTCTTAGAACTTTCTATTTGGGTCAAGAGTTGTAAGCAGCCTAAGCGCTGTGGTTTTATTTCCTCTCGGTTGTAAGCTTACAAAACGTTGTTAGCAGAGACCGGATCTTTATCCTTAATATATAAAAAAAAGAAACAGATAGAAGTTAATTCGAACATACTTTCTTGCTTTGCTATCACAGACCCAACAATGGACACCACGACGGCCACTGTATACCCACAGTATGTGAATGAAACCAAAATCATCTGCAAACAATAATTTTACTTATAATTAGACAAATGCACAATTCAGTATGATTCAATAACCAACTGCAAATCTGCACTGTATGTGGGCAAATCTGCAAAAGTGGTAGTTGATGTGGTGATTCATTGCATAATTAAATGACATGCCTCTAAGAGAAGCATCCAGAATTTTGATAGCAATGGTCATTAAGGGCCAGCAGTCCAAGCAGACATCAGCTCCAGAGCAGCAGTAGCGAACATCATCATAATCAGATATATCCTGGGAAGATTAAAAATGTTGACAGCTTGCAATAGTTGCACAAGAATACGACATGCAAAGAAAAGGTGAAAAGGGGAAGAAAAGAAATGCAAGTTTCTTACAATGTCAAAAATTAGTTCCCTTTCCACTGGTACAAAGACATTATTTCCAGATTGAGCGTAAGCATGACGCTTTGCAGGCTACACAAAAACCACGATTCAGACGGCAGTAGCAAACACAGGGTGATGTACTAAAATTATAATCGAGCAATGTTTTGTGATGCCGTATCATACATCTACACTGTAGACAGGTCCAATATCAATCTTGAAAGGGCACTTCTCCTTGATAGAACTCTCCAATTCAGCTGCACTATCAAAGGATTGGAACCGCAGGTAGATGTCATTCTCTAGTGTAAATGAAAACTCTCGGCGTCCAACATATGACTGATCACATCCAGGGTGCTTTCCATCTAAAGAAACAAAATTTGGTTAATAAAGACACAGCAAGAGCGTAATCCTAACTGAATAACCAGGATTTCAGGCCAAAAAATAAACGATGTGAGCACAAACCATTTCCATAGCAAAGCCATTTGAAGAAATCACCATACGGGAAGAGCTTTCCTGCAAACTCGGATTGTTAGCACAAGCAGTTGCAAAAATCAAAGACTAACTAGTCTCCTTACATAGTGGAGTAGGTTTCTAAATGCAAAGACTCAGGAAGGAAAAGAGCATGCCTAGTTACACCAGATGAATAACAAAATGAGCTAGGTCTGAAAACAAAAGAGTATGGAAACAAGACATACTAAAGTTCACAAGAAATTGGGAGCTTAAGAAAAACTCTAGCAGCAAGCAAATATTAGCCATTGCTTGCACATCTGTAAAACATCTCAATCACATACAACAGAAAAAAAAAAGACACAGATTCATCAAAAGATACAGAGCATGTATAGTGAGATGCAAGATCACAACTTTGTGCAGAAGTAGAATTAATTACAACTAAAGAAAACAGATAGTTATGGACCTCTGTTTCAGTTTATCTTGTGCATTGTACACGTTAGAAGGGAACAAATCACTTTACCATAATAGACTTGGAGGTAGTCAGCATTGAACCCCTCTGGCACAGCAGCAGAGCCTTCTAGCTGTAGCTTCTCCTGGCCGTCAATCTCCATAACGTCGACCGGCTGATCCTCCCTACCCATTCTCAGATCAAGAAGTGACCGTGCCTAAAAAAACAAAAGAATTACTTTACTAATTCCTGCACATGCAATATTTGGGGGCAACAACATGCACAGTCCAGGTTCCATGGACCCAGACTGCACCTGCTAGGGTAGTCCCAGGGGCGTGCGAGCTCTGCAGCAGCACAGGGCCCCCATGAGATTAGGTCCCCAAATTTCTAGTCAAGCAATTAATTAAGCATAATTTACTTAATTACTTAAGGGTGTTTCTACGTGGATAAAAGCTATTTGGTGTTACTGGTTAGGTTGTGAGGAAGGCAGGAAAAACATTACGTTCTTCAGTTAGTCGTTGATATCTATGACATATATATAATGAAAACTATTAGCATAGCCTATCCATCACAAAAATGTGTGACTCTAGGGTTCACATTTTATCCTAGAAAACATGGCATTCTAGTTTATAGGCAGCTTCTGGGGCTCTCTATATTAATCACATCCCTCTCCTACTCCATTTGGGCTCCCTCATCCACCACTTACATCCAGACGTTTCTTCTTAATTACGCAAACAAAATGGAGTCACAATTAGTGATAGCGAGGTAAATTTCCTAGAGCACTAATAATTTGTCTTCAAATTCCTAACCCTAAACCAGCCACCAGCATGCCTCAATCCGAGAGAGGGAGGAAGAGCAGGGGGAGCACCCACCTCGTCGCCGGCCGTCTACCACTACCCACCAGAGCTGGGACGAGCACGAATCGAATGAGAGGAAGAGAGAACGGCTGACCTCGGACGAGAACTGGAGAAGACGCAGCCGTGGCTGTGGAGAGGAGCCCGGTAGGGAAGGTCACGCCGTCAGGGCCAGAAAAAAGAGGGAAGGAGAGACAGTGGAATTGGCGGGAAGGAGGGCGCCCGCTCCCGCCAAAAAAGGAGCCTCTGACCGCTTGCGCTCTGGTTCGGATCTGGGCATCGGACGAATCAGATCCTTCGCGCAGCCTCGCCTGGGATCACTCGCAGCCGTCCGATCGCCATCCGACGTCCAACAGCGCCCCACCCTTCTCCCACCTGCCCTCCCTTTCCCCGCGGCCCGCCTCCGACTCCGCCGCCCGCCGGAGCCCTCGCCACCGACCACCCACCATCGCTGACCCATGCCTCCACCCACCGCTACGGCCGCATCCGGTGGTGCCAGCAGCGGCTCCTTCCCCGAGCTCACCTGCCCCGCGGACCTCGCCGCCGTCGCGGCCCCCGGCGGCCGAGTCTCCGTCGTCGGCTTCGGCTCCCTCCTCTCCGGTGAGCGGAGCGCCGCCCTCCAGCTGCGGGTAGTCGGTTCTGTAAGAGCCCTGGACCTGTGTGCCTGACGCTTTCTGGGATGCTGGTTGGTGGCAGAGCGGAGCGCGGGAGCACGTTCCCGGAGCTGGAGGGCTTCCGCGTGGCGGCGCTGCGGGGGTTCCGGCGGGTATTCGCCCACTCCGCTCCCATCTTCTTCGAGCGCGGCATTGCCGTCGAGGCCACCAAGGTGCACACGGGCTCTCTCTGCTCGAATTGTCAGTAACTCAGTAGTCGTACACATAGTTAGCTGCCGAGTCACTTATGGGGATTGCAGTGTATGACTCTGAGACTGTACTGTACGAGGTGGATAGAAGAAATTTTGATTAGATCATATGGATGGCTTGAGGATTTGGGATTTCAGTGTATATTTCACCAGTGCTGCATTTCTGCTTGAAGTGTGATCCTTGCAACTATTATACGGGCATACGGCTATGTCCCACAGTCCGACTCTTCCTCTCCTGCACAAATGCTACATCCTGTTGAGGATTTTGAGCAATCCCTATGTAGCGGAGCATTTCTTTGTACTACACACCTTGACTTCGTGAATTTAGACCTGTCATTTTAGTTTCTGCTCTACAGTTAGTTTGTTTGGAACTTCTCTTAGCTTTGTCTATATGAAGTAATAAAAAATTGCAATACTGGTGCAATAACATTTGTCAAACAAAAAGCTCGGATTTCAAAAAAAAAAAAGCTGCATGAGGGTGTATATTTTAGTTCTTATTAACTTGTAAGTTGTAGCATGAGCATCAACATCACTGCCTTTGTCATCTATGATCCTGGTCCTTGAGGAAAACAGACTAGATGTTTTATCGAGAAATGGTTTGACATTGGATTCTGTATGTTAATGTAGAGTCGAGTATGTATCTTGAGAAAGTTACATTTCTGATTCCTTTTTGTTTCCATAGTTTTCTCCTTTCTCATTCTAGTATTGGTTGACTTGTAGGAATTCTCAAGCTTAAGCGTGGAGCCATACGAGGGAGAACTGATAGTCCTTAGTTTTCTCTTTTCGAAATCAAGGAGGAGGAGGTCCTTAGTCACTGTTAACGGTATTTATTCCGCCCGTTGCGCAGAAAACAGTCAATAAGGTCGTTGGCAACGGTAAAAAACTCTCCGCTCCAGTTAACGTTTCGGTTTTGATTATCCTTAAACTGCAAATAAACGAGTTTCGGTTTTGATTATCCTTAAACTGCAAATAAACGAGAATATTTCTCCGAGATAATTCATATTCCAGTGTGCCTCGAATAGCTCGACCGACCCTCATCCTCGGGGGCTGGCGCTATTGACCAGTTCGCGTGCCGCTAATGGCTCGACTCGGCTCCCACACTCGGGGGCTGGGTACCGCAAAACCAGTTGGCGTGCCACTAATGGCCCGACTCGGCTTGGCTCCCACGCTCGGGGGCTGGGCGCCGCAAAACCAGTCGACATGCCCCTAATGGCTCGACTCGGCTCCCACGCTCGGGGGCTGGGCGCTGCAAAATCAGTCGGCGTGCCGCTAATGGCTCGACTCGGCTCCCACGCTCGGGGACTGGGCGCCGCAAAACCAGTCGGCATGCGGCTAATGGCTCGACTCGGCTCCCACGCTCGGGGGCTGGGCGTCGCAAAACCAGTCGGCGTGCCGCTAATGGCTCGATTTGGCTCCCTGGGCGCTGCAAAACCCGTCGGTGTGCCGCCAATGGCTCGACTAGGCTCCCACGCTCGGGGGCTGAGCGCTGCAAAACCAGTCGGCTATGTGTCTTATAAAAAAACTGGGCTGCAGGAGATTAACAACATGAAGTGGACCAAAACTTTGATTTTTCATTGACCTATTCTATGTACACTTGTTCTGTACAAATGATGAAGTATGGTTCGACGGATCCTTTAAAAGGTGGATGCCAATCGCAGGTGTCAAAAGCGACATATGTTGAGGAATATCTATGAACTCAGAATGTTCAGGAGTGTAACCCTGCTCTGGACTAATCTCCTTAACAGAATTCCTGCTCCATCCTCAAGATCTTTGATGTTGCACTCTAACACCTGCAACTGCTCTTCCTTGCAAACAACAGAAGTTTTCTTCTGGAATGCCTTCAAGACAATAGATGATTTGGGCACTGCAATTTGCTTGACCAGGAGCTGCGCTGTTGACTCAAGAAGTGAGGTAGTGATCTCTCTAGCATTGGTCAACAGCCTCAGGATCCTGCAATCCTCGTCAGAGGCAACCTTCCTTGCAGCCTTCTCGAAATGTTTCTTGGCCTTCTTAACCAAGCGGAAGTAAGAATGGATCTTGGATTGAACTGCTGCATCATCACCTTTTCTGAGAGACACTTGCAGATCTTGGATGATGACCTTCAACTCGGCAAAGTCCTCATGCATGGCATTCCAGAGATCCAATAGCTCAAGAGAGCATTCCATCTCTGCATCCAGCAATTTCCTTTGCTGGGAGGAGCAAACTTGGTTGCTAGGCAGACTCATAACCTCCTCAATGGAGCTGTAGATGTCTCCAAGCCTCCTCAGACCACCGCAGGTTGTCTCGATGGTCATCAAGGGCGAGGAGGTGCATGCCTCTAGGATTTGCAGCTCCTCCTCAACTTTGGAGGAAGGCCTAGAAGGAAGACTGATTGATCTATGGTGGTAAGCCATGACTTTTGATGGGCCTTTCGTTGTGTTGTGGTTTGAGGAGATGAGAAGCCGAGGCAGAATATATTGGTTTGAAAGTACCTGGCCTTCAGGGGTGGCGTATATATAGTGAAGAAGCGTGTGAGACGGCATCATGTTGATGGTGGACAAATAGAGTTTTGCCATTTTTATTGCCCAGCATATGGAATCTGTTTCCTTCATCTATCATGCGTTGTTTAAATTTTTTAGTGCACCATCTATCCTACCAATGAGCTGTCACATTGTCATGTTGCAGCTACTGGCAGCAAGAATCAACAGGTCAGTTCACTCCAGTGGTAGATCCTGACATGATTGTATACTCTATAAATTATTTAGTGGATTTGCTAATCAGTTATAATTGGTGACAAGCGTGTTATTGAGCTGCTGTGCAATTCTTAATTTGAGTAGATGCTCTATTAAGCGCAATTTGTGATACTTACGTGCTCAACCTCGTGTGTTGAAGTTGACTTGTTTTAGATTTGGGCAGCAAGATCCACTGCACGAGGATCCTTTGCTTGTTGCTGGGGCAACACATGGTGTCTTCATAACATGCCTATCTGATAGTAAAGCATTTAAAAGATCAACTTGAACAATGAACTGCTCCTTGAAACTTCAAAAATGATGAGCATATTTTGGGTATTCTTTGGTAAAATAATCAAGATAATTGATTTGTAAAACTCCACAACATAACAACGCGATGGGAATTCATATACTGAAAAATTGACAGCAGGGAGTTGACCAAAAACTGTGACTTCCTTTTCAGTAATTTTCTTTACAGTTTCTCATTTACTGGTAACTACAAAATTGTATGATGATCAGCAGATACTCTAAAAGGCAGATGCCAATCGCAAGGGATCAGTGTTGGTGCATGATCTATCTACAAACTGAGAGTGTTGAGGAGTGAAACTCTGCTCTGGATCAATTTTCTGAATAAAATCTCAACTTCGCTCTCAAGATTATCAATGGCCAACTCCATCTCCTGCAATTGGTCTGCATCGCATGTTACTCTACTTCCGTGGTATGTCTTGGAGACAAGGGACCATTTGCTAGAGCTTGGCATTGCAATTTGCTTCAACAGGAGAGATGGCAAACAATCAAGCATGAAGGTTGCAGTCTCTCTGGCTTCAGCCAACTGCTTGACCACCCTGCAGCTGTCCTGGTCAACTGTAGTAGGCTTCTTGCTGATCTTCTTGAACTGTTTCTGTGCCTTCTTAGCCAAGCAGATGTAAGACTTGATCTTGGCCTGAAGAGCGGAGTCGTTTCCTGTCTTCATGACCATCTGCATCTCCTGGGCGGTTGTCTTGAGCTCAGAAAAGTTCTCTTGCATGGCTATGCAGAGGTCAAGCAAGACGAGGGATTTCTCAAGTTCTTGCTCCACTGCTTTCCTCTGTTGTGACCGGCAAAGGCTAACTTGGCCACTTGGTGAGCAGATCATCTCCACGATGGTGTTGTACAATCCTCCCAGCCTCCTGATACCATCGGCCACTTTCTCAATGGTAGCTGCCTTGAGGCTCTGCAGCTGTTCTTCGATGTTGGTTTCTTCAGAGCGAATGCTGGAAGGCAAACTTGCAGACCGAAGAATGGAAGCCATGGCTGCAACTAGAGCTGCAGTGTTTTTTCTTCTTTTCTTTGGAAATGATGGTGAAGAGAGAATTAATAGAAGCTGAGCTGCAATGGTGTCGACCAGGCTATGGTTAGCCGGCATGTATAACCCAAGGAGGCTGAAGCAGTGGCATTGGAACCCTGCCGACAAGAAGAATATTTCTGATAATGAAGCACTATGCTGTTGCGACAGAGCCATGCTGTCCACGGAGGGTTTATGCTTTCTGTATGTTCACCCAGAGCAAGAAGAATCTCTGAAGTTGACCTGATGAAGCTGTCTTAGTGCCATGTCCCAGTTATCAGCAGCAACTCATCTGGACGAGTGTTTTCTTTGTGTTGAGATCTAGATTATGAGATCGGGGAGCCTGGCAAGCTGCGGCATTGTGTGTTGTCTGGTTGTTTCTCATGTTGGCAGGAGGAATCAGCAAGGCATCTTACTCTAGTGCTGGACCTTTCACTGGTCTGAAACTCCCGTAGTGTAAGTGATGTCTTTAGCAAGCTGTAGCTGGCATGCTTGTAGCTTTGGAGAGCAAGATCCACTCTACAAGATCTTTTGCTTGTTGTTCAGGAGACACATCTCATGTGACCACCATGAACGTCTTAGTTCTGCATTGCAAAGAGAGAAACCTACTATTATACTTGTCGCAACCCTGCAACAAAACTCTAGCTGGCATGCTTGTAGCTTTGGAGAGCAAGATCCACTCTGTGAGATCTTTTGCTTATTGTTCAGGAGACACATCTCGTGTGCCTACCATGACCGTCTTATTTCTGCATTGCAAAGAGAGAAATCTAATATTATACTTTTTTTTCCAGATAATATGCATTCGAATTTGGAACTGTATTGCAAACATTTATGTGTTACCAAGTGTACTCACACAATTACATGCATAAGCAGTGATGTATACAAGAGAAAATGTACCAAAAGCCCAAAACCTTTGTGTTTATTTGTTTCTCTCATCTGAATAATTTTTTGCACATTTCTCTCATACATACATAAAAAAGCTTGCAATGTCACTGAACACTTCTTTCATCTCTGCAGGCTCCAAAGCTCCTTCGCACCGCTGTCATGTTCCATTTGCCTGATGTGCTTACAACATTTAGAATCTGAGTTTTGCAATCTCAAGATGGCTCATGTGCAGAAATTTATAATGTGTTAGGTCTAACTGAATGACATTGCCATGCTGCTAGTATTTGCAACAAGAATCAGCATGGCAGCTTACTCTATGCCTTACTCTATGCCCTACGAGTTATCCATCTGACTTATGAACAATTATCAATTGCAAGCTCAAATCTCATGGCTGGAGCTGGCATGCTATCAATTAAAGAGATCTTGATCCACTTTACAAGAATCTTATGCTTGCTGTTGAAATACATCCCATGTGCAGTTCTTAACTGTGATCAAACCAGTAATTTTCTTTCATGACACCAAACATGGAGTTTTAGCTTTTCCATATGGACAAGTAAAAGAAAACAGCAGAAAAAATTGACAGCATGAAATGGATCAGAACTTATGCTTCTCTCATCAAGTATGTTTGTACATTTATCTCATATATACATCAAAAATTTGTTTTGATGATTAGCCAATCCTTTAAAAGGCGGATGCTAATCACGAAGAATCTTCTGATCTTGTGTACGATCTACATGCTAAGAGCATTCAGAAGAGAAACCCTGCTCTGGATCAGTATCTTGAACAAAGTCTCTACTTTGCCCTCAAGATCAACCATGTCCAACTCCAACTCCTTCAATTGCTCCTCGTCACACACAATTATTTTCTTATGGAATGTCTTGGAGACGAGAGACCACTTGCTAGAACTTGGTATGACAATTTGCTTCAGCAAGAGTTACGACGAAGCTTCCAGCATCGAGGTAGCAATCTCCCTGCCTTCAGACATCATTTTGATCAACTTGCAGCTTTGCTCATCAGCTGCAGTGGACTTCTTGCTTATCTTCTTGAATTGTTTTTGTGCCTTCTTCACCACACGGATGTAGGACTTGATATTGGTCTGAACAGCTGCACCATCTTCTCTCTTGAGAGCCAGCTGCATGTCCAGGATGATTTCCTTTAGCTCTCCAAAGTTCTCTTGCATGGCATTGCAAAGCTCAAGCGCGACAAGGGAGCGCTCGAGCTCTAGCTCCACCGCTTTCCTCTGCCGTGTAACTTGGCTGCTCGGTAGGCTTGCAAGATCACCGATTTGGTTGTACACTTCTCCAAGTTTCCTCAAACCATCACACATGGTTCCAATGGTTGAAGAACATGAAGAGATAGTTGTGCTCAAGCTCTGGAGCTGTTCTTCGACGTTGATTCCATCAGAGCGAGGACTGGAAGGCACACTGACGGATCTGAGGTGGCAAGCCATGGCTGCAGTGGAGGCTGTAGTGCTTTCGTTTTCTCTAGAAGTGGAAAAGAAGAGAAGCTGCTGCTCTGCTGCAATGGTGTCTGATCCGGCTATGGCTTCCCTCTATATATAACAGAACAAGTTGAAGAAGTGGCAGCGCTGACTGGTAGACAGCAAGAACCTCATCCATGATGAGGTGCTATGCTGCGGGGAAAAAGCCAGCTATCCTCATGTTTTTTGCTTGTTCAGCTTTACCCTAACTGAATTTGAGCTAATGATCAGCATGGGATGTTTCAATAATCGGAGGCAAGTTCTTCTGCACGAGTGCCTAGTTTATTGATTGATTCAGATCCTGAGAAGAGCTGCCTGTGGTTGAACAGTTGACTTCTGCATTCATTCATCATGTCCTTCCAGCATTTAGAATCTGAAGTTGCAATTTCAAGATGATGCACATGCTGTCCAAATTTCTTGAGCGTTGGGTGTAACCCAACCACATCATGATGCCCCAAGTATTGGCAGCAAGAATCTAAATAGTACCTTACTCTAGAGCTATGAATTATCTTACGAGCTCAGATCTCGTGGTTGGAGCTGGCATGCTATCAGTTAAGTAGAGCAAGATCCACTTCTCAAGGATCTTTGTGCCTGTTGTTGAGCGGTTGAGCCACATCACATGTGAATATTAGCAGTGTCCATCTCATCAAAGAACTACTAATTTCTTTTATAATACTGGAAATGAAGAGTTAAAGGCTTTTTTTTTCCAACACCAAACTTTGTCTGGAGCTCCCAAGTCCAGGTTAGACGCTAGCAATTTACTACAACAAAAACAACAACAACAACAACATAACCTTTTGTCCCAAGCAAGTTGGGGTAGGCTAGAGATGAAACCCAAAAGAAACAAGGATAAGAGACATAAAAAGGTACAAAATAAACAAAAGGTAGAGTTAGGGGAAAACAAAAGAAAAAAAAAACAAAGATCACGGCTCAGGCACGTTGATTGCTAATCTCCAAGCGCTCCTATCTATAGCTAAATTCCTGGAGATATTCCACTCCTTAAGATTTCTCTTAACCGACTCGTCCCAAGTCAATTTAGGACGGCCTCTACCTCTCTTTGCATTATCTATCCGCTTTAAAACCCCACTACGCACTGGCGCCTCAGAAGGCCTCCGTTGGACATGTCCAAACCATCTCAGCCGATGTTGCACCAGTTTCTCCTCGATTGGTGCCACCCCAACCCTATCCCGAATATCTTCATTCCGGACTCTATCCCTTCTAGTGTGCCCGCAAAACCAACGTAATATACGCATCTCTGCTACACTCAGTTGTTGGACATGTCGCCTTTTTGTAGGCCAACATTCAGCACCGTATAACATCGCCGGGCGAATCGCCGTCCTATAGAACTTACCTTTTAGCTTTTGTGGCACCCTCTTGTCACAGAGGACGCCAGAAGCCTGACGCTAGTTCAGCCAGCCAGCTGAAATCCTATGCCTAACATCTTCATCAATGTCTCCATCCTTTTGTAGTATCGATCCTAAATATCGAAAAGTATCCTTCTTGGCCACCACTTGCCCATCAAGGCTAACGTCTCCATCCTCATGCCTACTCGCGCTGAAATCGCACATCATGTACTCGGTCTTGGTCCTACTAAGTCTGAAACCTTTTGACTCTAATGTGTGCCTCCATAGCTCTAACTTCCTACTAACCCCTGCCTTACTCTCATCAACTAGCACCACATCATCAGCAAAGAGTATACACCAAGGGATATCACCTTGAATGTCCCTTGTGACCTCATCCATCACCAAAGCAAATAAATAAGGGCTCAACGCTGACCCCTGATGTAGTCCTATTTTAATTGGAAAGTCACTGGTGTCGCCATCATATGTCCGGACAAATGTTCTCGCATCCTTATACATATCCTTGATGAGGGTAGTGTACTTAGTTGGGACTTTGTGCTTTTCCAAGGCCCACCACATGAAATTTCTTGGTACTTTGTCATACGCCTTCTCGAGGTCAATGAAAACCATGTGCAAGTCCTTCTTCTGCTCCCTATATCTCTCCATCAACTGTCGTATCAGGAAAATTGCTTCCATGGTCGACCTTCCAGGCATGAACCCAAACTGGTTTTGGGTCACACTCGTCACTCTTCTTAGGCGATGCTCGATAACCCTCTCCCAGAGCTTCATCGTATGACTCATCAGCTTAATCCCATGGTAGTTAGAACAACTTTGAGCATCTCCCTTGTTCTTGAAGATTGATACTAATATACTCCTTCTCCATTCTTCAGGCATCTTGTTTGCCCCAAAAATAAGGTTGAAAAACTTTGTTAGCCATACTATCGCTCTAACACCTAGGCATCTCCACACCTCAATGGGGATACCATCAGGGCCCATCGTTTTACCTCCCTTCATCCTCTTCAGAGCCTCCTCAATCTCCGCCTCCTGAATTCTCCTCACAAAGCGTCTGCTGGTATCATCAAATGAGTCATCCAACTCAAGGGTAGGACCCTCATTCTCCCCATTAAACAACTTGTCGAAGTACTCCCGCCATCTGTCCTTGATCTCCTCGTCCTTCACCAGAAGTCGATCTGTCCCATCCTTGATGCATTTGATTTGGTTGATGTCCCTTGTCTTCCTCTCACGTATCCTAGCCATCCTATAAATGTCCTTCTCCCCTTCCTTCGTACCTAGCCTCTGATAAAGGTTGTCATACGCCTGGCCCTTTGCTACACTCACAGCTCTCTTTGCAGCCCTCTTCGCTATTTTATAGCCCTCGATGTTGGCTGCACTCTTGTCCAGGTGTAGGCGCTTGAAACACTCCTTCTTCTCCTTAATAGCCATTTGCACCTCCTCATTCCACCACCAGCTGTCTTTCGCCTCCTGTTTGCCTCCCCTACTCACGCCAAACACTTCTGAAGCCACCTTCCGAACACATGTTGCCATCTTTAGCCACATGTCGTCTGCATCTTCTCCTTCTTCCCAAGGCCCCTCGCCTAGCATCCTCTCCTTAAACACTTGCGCCCCTTCCCCTCTAAGCTTCCACCACTTCGTTCTTGCAGTCTTGGCACGTTTGTCCCGGTGGACACGTACCCGAAATCGAAAGTTCGCCACCACAAGTTTGTGTTGAGGGACAATGCACTCCCCAGGTAACACCTTACAATCTAAGCAATCACGTCTATCCTCCCTCCTTGCAAGGGTAAAGTCGATCTGGCTTGAGTGTTGTCCACTACGAAAGGTCACTAGATGGGATTCCCTCTTTCTAAAGAGGGTATTCACTATCATCGAGTCGTAGGCCAACGCGAAGTTCAAAACATCCTCCCCTTCTTGATTCCTACTACCATACCCAAACCCCCCATGCACTCGCTCGAAACCTACATTAGTCGCACCCACATGGCCGTTGAGGTCTCCTCCTATGAAGAGTTTCTCACTGATAGGCACGGTACTAACCATGCTATCCAGATCTTCCCAGAACTGCCTCTTGATGTTCTCACTAAGACCTACTTGAGGGGCATAGGCACTGATCACATTTAGAGTAGAATCTCCAACTACCAGCCGAACTAGGATAATCCGGTCGCTTTGCCTCCTAACCTCTACGACTCCATCCTTAAGGCTTCTATCGATCAAGATGCCTACACCATTCGTACCCGATGTTGTCCCCGTGTACCAAAGCTTGAAGCCAGTACCTTCCACCTCATTCGCCTTTTGACCCTTCCATTTAATCTCCTGAACGCATAGAATATTTACACGTCTCCTAATTGCCACATCGACTAGCTCTCGTAACTTACCCGTTAGGGACCCTACGTTCCAACTACCTAGGCGAATCCTAGTTGGCTCGGCTAACTTCCTTACCCTTCGCACCCGTCGAGGGAAGTGCGAAGACCCTTGCTCATTTTTCACTACATCCGGGCGCCGATGTAGCGCGCCACTAAGGTTGCAACGACCTGACCCTTGCTCACTTTTCATCGTACCCGGATCACGGTACGACGCGCCACCAAGGGGATGACGACCCGGCCCTTGCCCATTTAACACTACACCCGGGTTCTGATGTAGCGCGTCGCTAAGAGGGTTACACCCCAACGAATTTCTTATGGGTTTCATATCCATTAGAGTGGCTGTCATAGATGCTGGTTCGCCAAACCGAACGCACCCCCTCCTCCTTTACCCGGCTTGGGACCGGCTATGTTGAGACGACTCAGAAAAGTCTTCCAGTCAACATAGGCGGAGTTAACAATTTACTGTCTTCAAAATTTGGGCAAGAAAATTTAAAGATAAGACAAGTTTGCATGAAATGGATCAAATCTTTGCTCTTTCGTCAACTATTTTTCTGTACACTCTCATATATACATCAAAATTGTTTTGTTGATCAGCTAATCCTCTAAAAGGTGGATGCTAATCGCCAGAAATTAGAGTTGGTTGGTGTATGATCTTTCTACAGGCTAAGACTGCTGAGAAGCGAGACCCTGCATTGGATCAGTCTTCTGAAGACAATCTGGAGTTCGCTCTCAAGATCAACAATCTCCAACTCCAAGACCTGCAATTGCTCCTCCTTGCATGCAACTCTCTTCTTCTGGAATGCCTTGGAGACAAGAGACCACTTGCTGGCACCTGGCATCACGATCTCTTTTGACAGGAGGTACAATGTCGATTCCAGCATCGATAGAGCGATCTCTCTTGCCTCTGACAACAGCTTGATCACCCCGCAGCTATCAGTGTCAAGAGTAACCTTGCTGTTGATTTTCTTGAACTGCTTCTGGGCCTTCTTGGCCAAATGGGCATAAGATTGAGCATTTGCTTGAACAGCCACATCGTCTCCTCTCTTGAGACCCAATTGCATCTCTTGGACGCTTCCTCTGAGTTCTGCGAAGCTCTCGTGCATGGCGTCACAGAGGTCAAGCAAGACGAGAGAGCGCTCAAGCTCCCCCTCCACCGCCTTCCTCTGTGGACGTTGAATTCTAGGAAAGCATATGAGCTCATCAATGCAGTTGTAGATGCTCCCAAGCTTGGACAAACCATCAACTGTCGTTTCGATGGTCACAGACTGAGAAGAGATGACTGCCGCCAGGCTCTGGATCTGTTCCTTGACATCGGTTCTGTTGGACCGAGGGCTTGAGGGCACACTCGCGGATCTCAGGTGGCAGGCCATGCTTGGAATGGAAGGGAAGTTTCGAACCGTCTTTTCGCTGGAGATGGAAGAAACTCAAAGTGTCTTCCCAGCTTTGGCTCCCCTCTTTATATGCTGGAAGAGGTTGAAGCAACTGCAGAGCTGAACCAGCAGACAGCAAGAATCATTCTCATGTGTAATGGTGGTGAACGGCAACAGAAGCCAGGTATCACGAGTTGATCTTGATTAAGAGGCTGTCATGTCTGCATTCTGGGTGGCAAACTGAGCTGCACGGGTGAAGGCCCGTCGAGTTTAGTACCAGATTTAGACCATGATCACTAATTAACGTGCAAGTTGCCGGTGGAGGAGTGGATATCTAATCTATAGTTCGCCTCACCTCCATGCTCTCAAGACACGTTTGACCAGCTGATCACACAGCATTACACAACGGGTCAGTGATTGTCCTTGTCATGTTTCTGTTCTTCATTGCCTGCTCGTTCATGAGATAACCTCCACTGAAAAGGATCAGTCATCAGTGTTCATTATGAATCTCTTCCAGTTACATTTTTCTGAACCTGAATATGAGCTAAATTAGGTTGATTGGAGATTTTGTGGAACCTGAGCAGCCAAAGTCATAACAAACACCTATGTAATAATGTAAACTGAAATAATAGTGCAGTAGGAGTAGCCGAAAAACTATAATAACACCATTTATGCAATACCCATACAACAAAGAATGGGCCAAAGGATATTGCAGAGATAACATGGCAGATCCTGTATCCTTCTTCAAGCATTTCAGTTGCAGGTTCAATATGTTCGTTTTAGAAGTGCTCCGCTGAATGAATCTGACGAATGCCAGAACTATCTGTACAGCCTCATTGCTACTCTTGAGACTTTTTGACAGTGTTTTTTATACTGTTGCTCCTGGGAGTTTTTCTTGTACGGTCTTGCTGCTGTTGGCAGCTGAAACTCCGGCGGGTGGTCATCAACTCATCATGTTTCCTTGAAATCTTCTAGGCCTCCTTCTCAAAAAAAATCTTCTAGGCCTCACTTTTTTCGGCCCAAACGTGCAACTTCTACGCCCGGCATGTCTGGGCTGACTTGAAGCACAGTGGCCTCATTTGCTCAAGTCAAATAGGAAAAAGTCCTATTTACCTCCTGGATTATGAGCCGAGTCCATCTTTCCTCCTCGAACTCGAAAACCGTCCATTCTGTCTCCTCGGATTCCTAAAACCGGACACATAACCACCCCGACCCGGTTTTGTCTGTTTTGGTGAGTGGTTTTAATTTTTTTATTTACAATTTAGTCCTTAGATCTTAAAATGATTATTACTTTTTGTCTGTACCTCCGATTTAGGTGATTCTTACAGTCACGCGTTCATAACGGTGAGCTTTATATTTTAAAATGGTCTTTATACTATTTTATTACTATTTGTTATATTATTCTTATGTTATTGTGTAAAAACAACAATATAAGAAAAGTAAAACAAACAGTTATAAAATAATATGAACAACATTTTAAAAGACAAAGCTCATTGTTACGAACGCATGACCACTAGAATCACTTAAATCGGAGATACGAGAAAAAAATAGTAATCATTTTAAGATCCAAGGACTATTTAGTGATTCTAGTGGTTACTAAATAGTCCTTGGATCTTAAAATGTTACTATTTTTTCTCGTATCTTCGATTTAAGTGATTCTAGTGGTCATGCGTTCGTAACGATGAGCTTTGTCTTTTAAAATATTGTTCATATTATTTTGTAACTGTTTGTTTTACTTTTCTTATATTGTTGTTTTTACACAATAACATAAGAATAATATAACAAATAGTAATAAAATAGTATAAAGACTATTTTAAAAGATAAAGCTCACCGTTATGAACGCGTGACCGTAAGAATCTCCTAAATCGGAGGTACAGACAAAAAGTAATAATCATTTTAAGATCTAAGGACTAAATTATAAATAAAAAAATTTAAAACCACTCATCAAAACAGACAAAACCGGGTCGGGGTGCTCATGTGTCCGGTTTTAGGAATTCGAGGAGACAGAATGGACGGTTTTCGAGTTGGAGGAGGAAAGATGGACTCGGCTTATAATCCAGGAAGGTAAATAGGACTTTTTCCAGTCAAATATGCAGCAGATTCTACGGCCCAACTCATCTCCGCACGCCCAACTCATCTCCAAGCCAACCAGGAGCGCTGCCGTTCCGGGGAGCCGCCGCCGCAGCAATGCGCGGCGACGCCGCGTCCGTCGTAGCAGCGATGGCCGCAGTGGACAGCTGGCGGAGTGGGCCATCAGGTCCTGTCCCACGCCCTCGGTAGGTATATATATCATCGGTTCCAAAAATTTTGTGGGGTTGGGAAAAACTGGGGCTGCGGATGGCCGAGAAATTTTTGTGGGATATTGTGATGAATTATCTGATCCTGAAAATTTTGCTGTGATATATGTTGAAAATGGCAGCAGCTAGAGGAGCGCCAAAAGATGAAGGAAGCTATCTAATGTATTATAAAAAACACAAGCTTATTTTACAAAGGAGGGGTACATGTCCTTTTATAGGACCTTAGGTCGGTGCTACAGTAGCCGCCTTGCTACAGTGCAGTCACAGTCAAATTCAAAATTGACTACTTCTATATGCTGTTCCCTCAGCTGGCAACAGCTACTAACCTTACTAGCTAAGTAAACAAGATCCTAGAGATTTCTAGTACTAGTAAAATACTAACCCTAGGAAGATAAGCATAAAACACAAGGATTATTGCTAACATTCTCCCCCTAATCCTTGTGCATCTATTTTATTTGGACCATTCCAATCCTGGCCTTTAGCTCATGGAATTTGACTCGCCCAAGTGCCTTCGTTAGTATGTCGGCGAGCTGGTCCTTGGTGCTGACAAATTCAGCAGAGATGGTCCCCTTGTCCAAGCACTCGCGGATGAAGTGGTACCGAATGTCGATATGCTTGCTCCGCTCGTGGAAGACTGGGTTCTTGCTGAGTGCCAGCGCAGACATGCTGTCCATCTTCAGCTTCACGGTGGCAGCTTCCTTTCCTGTTAGGTCGCCCAGCAACTGTGCTAACCAGGTGGCTTGGCTTGCCGCCGTTGTTGCAGCAACGTACTCTGCCTCGCAAGAAGACAGAGCAACAATCCGTTGCTTCGTCGATTGCCAGCTGACTAGGCTAGCACCGAGGAAGAAAAGAGCACCAGATGTGCTCTTGCGTGTGTCGATGTCGCCGGCAAGGTCGCTATCCGAGTAGCCAACCAATTTGGCCTCACCTGAGCCGCGAGGTAGACAAGGCCATAGTCGATGGTGCCAGCGATGTAGCGCAACAGCCGCTTGACGGCGCCCTTGTGCTCCATGGTGGGGCGCTCCATGAAGCGACTGACATATCCCACCGAGAAGGCGAGATCCGGTCGCGTGTGGACGAGGTATCGCAGACTCCCGATGATCCGCCGGTACGCCGTGGCATCCACCTTCTCCGCCATGCTTTCACGGCTCAACTTCAGCCGTTCCTCCATGGGTGTGATCGCGGGATTGCAGTCCTTCATCCCGGCGGCGTCGAGGATGCGTGCCGCATAGCTCTTCTGGCTCAATGAGATTCCTCCAGCATTCTGGCGCACCTCATTCCCTAAGTAGAAGGAGAGGAGCCCAAGATCGCTCATGAGGAATTGCGCCTTCATTTAGTCCTTGATGCGGTTGATCTCGGCGGGATTGGATCCGGTAATCACCAGATCATCGACGTAGACGCCAATGAGCAGTCATGCACCGTCATGGCCACGTCCATAGATACCGTGCTCATAGGTGCTCTGCTTGAACCCGAGGTTCTTCAATGTGGCGTCGAGGCGCGCATTCCATGCGCGCGGGGCTTGGCGCAGTCCGTAGAGTGCCTTCTTCAGGCGCAACACCTTATCTTCTTGCCCGGTGACGACGAACCCAGGTGGCTGCGTCACGTAGACCTCCTCCTCCAGCACTCCGTTGAGGAACGCCGACTTCACATCCATATGATGGACGGGCCACCCCTCATGGGCGGCGAGCGCGAGAAGGAGCCGTACAGACTCCATGCGTGCGACAGGGGCGAAGACTTCTTCAAAGTCGATGCCGGGCTGCTGCACATAGCCCTTGGCAACGAGCCGCGCCTTGTGCTTGATCACGGCGCCGGCCTCGTTCTTCTTCAATTTGAAGACCCAGCGCAGTCCAATTGGTCGATGGCCGCGCGGTAGGTCCACAAGCTCCCATGTGCCGTTCCGCTCGACGGCATCCATCTCCTCCTTCATGGCCGCACGCCAAGCTGGGTCGTGCTCCGCCTCGGCGAAGGAGCTTGGCTCTCCTTCACACACAAGGCAGAGTACATCATCGCCGAGCTCTCGTGTCGCCTGACCGGGTATTGGAGCATCCCCGATCACGTTGTCGATGCCACGATACCGTAGAGGTGTTCTGTCATGAGACGCATCCACTCGTTCGTCGTCATTGGGCAGTGGCGACACGAACTCTGGAGTAGTTGGTGACGAGGCCAGAGCTGGGGTCGATGGCAGAGGCGCTGGAGATGGTGATGGAGCAGGCGATGTAGGAGACGTGTGCGTGACCGCCGATGGTGCTGAAACAGGGGATCCAGCTCCCCCTGCAGCTGCAATTGGCGCCACCGAGACTGATTGCTCGGCCGTCGTGATGACGAAGTCGCTGCAAGGTGGATCCGCACCGCCAGCCTCCCAGTCCCAGCTCGCTCCCTCGTCGAAGATGGCATCTCGGGTCACGTGCACACGCTTATTCACCGGGTCGTAAGCGCGATACCCCTTGACGCGCTCATCGTAGCCGATGAAGATCATGGCGGAGCTTTGGTCGTCGAGTTTGCGGAGCTGTGGGCGCACGTCCTTGACGTACACCACACACCCGAATGTCCGCAAGTGTTGCACGGCCGGCTTCCTGCCATGCCATGCCTCGTAAGGCGTCATACCGTCTAGACTTTTGGTGGGAACGCGGTTCAGCAGGTACACTGCCGTCGTGACCGCCTCCCCCCAAAACTCCGCTGGCAGCCTCCTCTGCTTCAGCAGCGCGCGCGCCATTGCCACCACGGTCTGGTTTCGCCGCTCCACGACGCCATTCTGCTATGGGCTGTAGGGCGCAGTGAACTGGCGTTGCACACCGTGCTCCTCACAGTGGCATGCAAACTCATCGGAGGTGAACTCACGACCGTTGTCGGTACGGATGAGGCGCAGCCGCCTGCTGCACTCTGCTTCCGCCATAGCTTGGATGCGACGAATTGAGGCTACCGCGTCACCTTTCCCGGCTAGGAGAACCACCCACATGTAGCGGGTGAAGTCATCGACCAGCAACAGGAAGTAGCGGCGTCCACCGGGTGTCGCAGGCGTGATCGGGCCGCAGACATCCCGTGGACAAGGTCAAAGCGTCCTTTAGCTCGGAAGTTCGCCTGCTTGGGGAAGGGCGTGCGTCGATGCTTGGTGGTGATGCAAATGTCGCAGAGCTGGTCCAAATGCTTGAGCTCAGGCAGCCCACGCACCATCTTGTGTCGGGACATGCGCTGCAGCGTGTCGAAGGAGATGTGGCCAAACCGATCATGCCACCGCCATGCGTCGTCGTCGTGTCGAGCAGCAAGGCAGATGGGGCGTGCGACGTCGAGGTGCAACACGTACAGACGGTTGGCACCGCGCTGCACCTTGGCAAGCAGCCGCTGTTGCCGATCCCAGATGCGAAGAACACCATCATCGATGTGGATCATGGCGCCGTTTTCATCCAGCTGCCCGAGGCTCACAATGCTATTACGGAGCCGTGGGATGTAGTAGACACCAGTGAGGACCTTGTGCGCGCCACGCTTGCCGGTGAAGATGGCGGAGCCACGGCCTTGGATGCTCACCACCGAGCCGTCGCCGAACTTGACGGAGCCGACCACGGACCGATCGAGGTCGGAGAAGACCTCCGCGGCCCGTCATGTGATTGGTGGCGCCTGTGTCAAGGTACCACCCATCAAGGTGCTCAACGTCGTTATCTGAAGCGCTGAGGAATGCCTGCGCACGCGGCTCTTCAAGGTGCACTCCCTCCGGCGCCACCGAGAGCTCGCAGACACTCACCATGAGAAGCGTGGGCTCCTCGTCATCTTCGTTGGCTTGGGTGAGGTGTGCCTGTGCCTTCTTGGGCTTGCGGCAGTCCTTTGCCCAATGCCCAATGCGGCCACAGTTACGGCACCTCTCCTTGTCGTCGTCGTTGCCTCCATCCTTGGTGTCGGGCGCGCGAGGCTGCTTCTTGCGCGCGCCACGGGAGCGACGTCGCCCGCCGCTGCTGGACTTGGGCATCCTGGAGGTACCCTCACTGTCGTGCCTCTGCTTCGTCCGAGCGAGCCACTGCTCCTCAGTGAAGTAGAGCTTGCCGCCGGATAGGAGTGGCTGATCTGGGGCTGATGGCTGTAGAATGTCCTCACGATCATCGACTGCCTTCAACCGCCCGGTCACCTCCTCGATCGTGAGCTCCGCCGTGTCGAGCAGAGTCTCGATCGACATCGCGATCTGCGAGTATTTCTTGGGGACGACTCGCAGCAGCTTCTCGACGGCTTGTTGTTCGGTGACTCGCTCGCCGTAGAGATTCAGCGAGCTCATCATGCCGGAGAGGCGGAGCGCAAAGTCGTCGACGTGCTCGCCGTCGCGGAAGGAGAGCAGCTCCCATTCCCTACGCAGCCGTTGCAGGGTACTCTTGCGGTTACGATCGCTACCGATGTGGATGGAGCGGATCGCCTCCCATGCCTCCTTGGACGTCTTCTTGACTGCCAAGGTGCGGAACATCTCCGCAGGGACTGCGGACAGTATGGCGTCCAGCGCCATGCGATCCTCCTGGCGATCAGCATCGCCGTGCTCGACCGCGTCCCAGAGGCCGCGGGCCTCCAGCTTCATCTTCATGAGGAGGCTCCAATCTTCATAGTTGCTGCGTGTCAGCTGCGGAAATGGCGTGCCAGCCACCTCCTTCACCACGCGCTGGACGACCACATGTGGCCCGTCTCGGCGCCTCCCGCGCCGTGTCGTGGAAGGGGAGCGGCGACGATGTGTGTCCCGCACGGGGCTGCGACTTGCGCCATTCCCAGCCGGAGCTGACGCCATGGATCAACAACACATGCTCTGATACCAAATGTTGAAAATGGCAGCAGCTAGAGGAGAGCCAAAAGATGAAGGAAGCTATCTAATGTATTATGAAAAACACAAGCTTATTTTACAAAGAAGGGGTACATGTCCTTTTATAGGACTTTTAGGTCGGTGCTACAGTAGCCGCCTTGCTACAGTGCAGTCACAGTCAAATTCAAAATTGACTACTTCTATATGCTGTTCCCTCAGCTGGCAACAGCTACTAACCTTACTAGCTAAGTAAACAAGGTCCTAGAGATTTCTAGTACTAGTAAAATACTGACCCTAGGAAGATAAGCATAAAACACAAGGATTATTGCTAACAATATACCCTCAAATATGGCTAGCGTTATATTTCATCTAGTTTGCTCGAATGACTATACTACTAGATTTGGCATTTTTAAGCACAATTGTTCAGTAAGCAAAGTAAATCACGAGATAAAAATTGGCAGATCCCAACAATGCAACAAGATTCAACCTAAAAGTACTGACATATTTAGATTGCTTCTTCAACTCATTGGCACATAGTTACACACTTCAACACATCTCCCCGGCTCCACCAAAGGGATCACTCTTCAGTCATCGCCTTATAATCCTTGCAGTTACTTATCTTTTTGTAGATCTGAATATGAGCTAAATAAGGTTCCACAACTAGTGGAGGCTTGTAGACTGGAGCTGCCTGCTAAACTTGAATAACCAAAAACTATCACAAACTGATATGTAAACTGAAGTAGCACTAGCCAAAAAATTTTGATAATACTGTCTGATCATACAACACCCCTACACCAAAGAACGCGCCAAAGGCGATCGCAAAGATGACCTTTTCGACCTTGCCTCCGGTTCGTTTTGTGGAGCAAATTGCTTCTGCCAAATCACAGTGGTGGGCAAGCATAGGACCACACAACTTTGGATTCCCATCGAAGCTAGAACTTGGAAATGTACTCAGCTGGCCGGTGGTTGGTATGGGCCCTTCTAGGTCGTTGTTAGAGATATTGAACTTGGAAAGGAAATGCAGATTGTTTAGTGCAGTTGGGATTGGACCTGTCAGACGGTTGCTAGACAAGTCCAGCGCCTCAAGGTTTGTGAGGTTGCAGATGGATTGTGGGATTGCTCCAGTGAATTTGTTGTAGCCCAAATAGAGTGTAAGGAGTGCTTTCAACTGACCAATCTCTTCAGGGATCATGCCACTGAAGTTATTCATGCCTAAATTCAGTGTTGTAGAGAAAGAAATGGGCATACGGAATTGTCGTAATTGACTCTTATAAACAGGAAGCTCAAAGGCCTTTGATGCAACCTTATCTGCTTTTAGCATTGGCATGTCCACTAAGGCTGTCGGAATTTTTCCTATAAGACTGTTGTTTGATAGATTTATATGGAACAGGAAGTTTAAGCTGTTGATCCAATCTGGTACTGGCCCAGTTAGTTGATTTTCATACAAAAGTATCACTTCCAAATTTTTGAGCTTTGATACCCAAAAGGGTATTCTTCCAGATAATGAACAATGGTTCAAAGCAAGAACCTGAAGATTCTCAAAACCATCAATTAGATCATCCTCTGGTATGGCCTCGTTAAAGAAGTTGTGCCCAATAAACAAGGTAGTCAGGTTCCTGCAACTCCGTAGTATTTGAAGTGCACCTGTGATATTTGAAATGGAGCTGTTAACAAGTGATAGGAATGTGAGAGACTTCAGATTGCCAATTTTTTCTGACAACTGGCCATGGAACATATTTGAAGATAAGCGCAGTGCCGTTAGGTTGCTGCATGAATATATGCTTTCTGGGATTGTGCCATTGAAGTTGTTCCGCAAAAGATCCAATATTCTTAAATTGGGTAAGTTGGAGAAATTGATATTGCTGAGTTCTCCACTGAAACCGTTGCTCTTCAGGTCGATGATCACAAGATTTGTGCAGTTGCTTAGACTGGATGGAAGCTGCCCAGAAATGTTATTGTGGTCCAAATGGAGCTCCTCCAATCTCTTGAGTTCACCAATGGACTCTGGGATATTTCCACTGAGACTATTCCCTCCAAGATCAAGGGTTACCAGATTTTTTGGCTTGCTGATGCTGCTGAGTGATCCTTGTAACTGATTGGTAGGAAAGGAGAGGTGCTCCAACAAGGTGAGCATGTAGAGTTCATCAGGCAGAGTCCCACTGAGGTTGTTGCTCCCAGCATTGAGGGATGTCAGCATGGAGCATTTACCAAGTTCTGGAGGGATGCCTCCACTGAATTGGTTGTAGCTGAGATGAAGCAATTCTAGGGATGATGCCCTGGCACAGTACATGGCTGGTATCTGACCAGTAAAGCTATTGTTGCTGGCGTTGAGTGCAACCAGACTCCTCATCACTTCCCAAGTGGTGGATGGAAACTGTCCTGTAAAGAAGTTGCTTGAGATGTTCAGCACCTGCAGAGGTCTGCGGGTTGAAGATTGCAGCTCCTGAAAATGTCCATTGAGTTGGTTGAAGCTGACATCGAGGACAATTATGCTGTTGGAGTACACCAGCTCTTTCGGTAGGCCTCCAGATAGCAAGTTGTTGGACAAATTTAAGCGCAGAAGGCTCGTGAGGTTGCCAAGGGATGGTGAAATGTGCCCCTGAAGACCTCTGGAAGCCAGGGAAACATCAGTCACCGTCAGGTTCAAACTGCAGGCTACCCCTTCCCATTTGCAACAATCTTTGTCATTCTTCCACGAACCAGTGAGGCCACCGTCATTGGAGAGCTCAGTGATGAACTGGCACCGTCATTGGAGAGCTCAGTGATGAACTGGAACAAGGAGCTCTTTTCCTGCTCAGAGCATGAGGTGGTAGGAGAGGCCAATGAGAGAACTAACACTAGGAAATAACCAAGTAGTGGTATGGCTAACCTATTGGTTTTGCTGTTGCATGATGAATGAGGTATTGGCTTCATGAGTTCTCTTGTGACACTGAGGGAGTGTTCTTGCAGGGTATGGTTTGGATCCGTGATTACTCAATGTGTGCTTCTGGTCACGTTTGCCCTTTAAATAATCAAATCATTTAACGTGCGAGAGATGCCAAGCCGCTTCAAATTTTGTCTACTCCGCGACCTGTGCTATCTTTCTAACAAGATCAATCTGTCGCTGTTGAGAATTGACCGGGCTTACTGTCAAAAGAAGCAGGACTTGTTGGCCGAGATCATGGACCTGTCGATTGCTCTTATTCGACAATGACAAAAGAGTCTGTTTGCACTGGTACCAGTGCCTGCACAGAAAGTTAATCAAAGATTGTGGTTACATCGGAATACCACCATACCAGTACCTGCGAAGAAATATTTTATGTATCTGTCAAATTCTCCTTTTTGAACTTTGCTATGGACTATATTTCACAAGAAGTTCATGTTAGCAGGTACAGTTTTGCAGGGAAAAAATATTTCTGAAGATCATTGAATTTTCTGCAATATGCAAGTCAATGATTTTGATGGAGAAAAGAGACCTGTTTGACCTGATCCGTTTACTTGATGTTCCTTCACTTATCAGTGGCTCGGTATTCTGGAGGATGATCAGGTTTGCACCTTTTTCTTTTTTTGCCCTCCAGCTGGTGCCGACTTTGTGTTATGATTTTCATATTGACATCTTGGCTTGATCTTGGTGTAGGACAGTGAATGTCTGCTTTGAAGTTGAGGCCACGTTTCCGGCTACGCTAAAAGAAGTGGTTGAGATCAGAGTCAATAGAGTCGGCAGGCTGCTTGACTAAATCATGTCGATGAGCACTATCTGGACCAATCCTTGACTAAGGGGTTTGTGCTCCGTTGCGATTTTTTTGTGAAGAATAATTGTTCAGATAATACTCGCATTCTTCTCGTAGCAACTGACTATGATATGTCTGTACGAGTGTATGTTGTAAGGTCATCCTCAACGCATTCTTTGCTCGTAGCAACTGACTATGATGTGTCTGTACGAGTGTATGTTGTAAGGTCATCCTCAACCCAAGAAACTACCAAGTAGTTTCTATGATTGCCATGTCATATAGATACTATCATGTAAATTACTCTTCAAATACATAGTTTCTTCAAATAAATCATTGTCCAATCTACTCTCTTCTCTCTCCTTTTCTCATCCAATCCCTCTCATTTTTTTCTTGGTTTTTTGTAGACATGGTTTCTTGCATGAGAAACTATTTCCTTCTCTCCCCTCTTTAATTCTCTTGCCGCATTACCATAATGTTTACATGGCACCCTCATTTGCTATAGAAACTATCCTACTAGGAGGGTTGGGATGCCCTAAGTGGGAGAATCTGGGATTGGAGATCCAAGAAACATCTGTAAGATCGAACGTGGGAGAACTTTTTCTTTTTTTCAAAAAAAAAGAAGCTTGGAACCCCCAAAGTTAGAGAAGACGACGGCGGGTAGATGCAGGACCACACAAAAAATTGAAATAAAAGAAAAAATGTTTTAGCCCTAGGAAAAAATGTTTCAAACATAAGAAAAAGCGTGTTCCAAGCATAGGAAAAGGTGTATAGTATAATCGCGGCGGCGGAGGCGCTCGCATGAGCCTAGCGCAAGGCCGCAGGCCAGTGGCATGGCTGCGCATTACAGGAACCTAGGCGAACAGCTGGGCGTGGCAGCGGCCTCACACGTGCAGGCTGAAGGGCGCCAGGGTGAGCGGTTGAGCGCCAATGGGCACACTGGCGAGCGGCGAGCCGCCGCATGGTGGTAGGTGCCGTAGGCGAGTACCGGCCATGCTTTCTTGCTTGCTTGGTTTGCTTCCTTCCTGTACGTGCCTATTTATTCAATTTTGGAACTCGCAATCTAGAAATCGATTTTTTTTTCAACAACAAGAAAACCAAACCGAACCGTCGGTAAAAACCTAATGACCACCCGTAGACGTGCAGATGTGCCGTTATGCTCCTCTGGAAAAGGATAAGAAAGGACGGAGAAGGACCGTAGAAGGCTCAGTGTGAATGGATTTGAGGAAGGGGGGATTTGACGAATGGGACAAGTTTTGGGCCAAACTGTCTGTGGGCTGATGTTCACGAGGTGGGCCGAGGCCATGAGGGAGGACGCTGCATGAGCTTGCCTGTCGACAAGGCGGAAGCCCACGAGGAAGTTCGGTGGCTCGGTTTCTTCGGTTCACCGCGGGAAGAAACCGAAGCTGACACCAATCACCAAACTGTCTCGAAACAAAAACCGAAGCTGACACCAAAAAACTGAGAATTTTGGTGGTTTGGTGTCGGTTCGATTCGGTTTTCAGGGTAAAAGTGTCTATCCCTAATAATATTCCAGTTCAGTTGTCGTAGAAAATGTTTCCATTAGAGGGCACATCTGTCTTCTTCTTCCCTAGCCTCCCACCTCTGCCTCCGCACCGTGCCACCCTTCATACCTGCCACCGGTGCATCCCTGCCCTCTTCTAACCTCTCTGAAGTCACGCCCACCGGGTACCTGGCCTGAGCAGCCGGCAGCTACCACCCCGGCCTGCGGCCCTCGCTAGCACCTACACACCCATCGCCCCGGTAGACTCCTCTCCCACCTTCTTCTCTAGGGTCGGCGGCCATTAGAGATCACGTACCCTGGCAACCTTGGAACTACCTTCGGAGCAGACCGCTCCCCACACCTCCACCCGCGCCCTCCGAACCCCAACCCAAAACCCTAACCTGGCGGTGGCAAGCCTGCGGCGGCGCAGCGCGTCGGAGGAGTAGGGAGAAGGAACACTGAAAAAGAAGAAACGAATCGGACGGCGTAGGTGGGCGCCTAGCACGCATCTTAACCCTAAGCTGGATAGAAAAAAAAACTCCCGGAAGCCGTATAGGATTGGCGGGGAGGAGCATGGTTGTCAGTATCCCAATCTTACCTAGATAAAAGGATACCGATCCCACCTAGTATCTTAATTTTCATAGTATCCCGATCTTACAGAAAACTTTCACACACTTCTATATGAAATTTCATAGTATCCCGATAGTACGATCCTACGATACCACATAATAATTGATATAATGATTTTTTAAATGATTCGATGGTGATAAAATATTATTTGAGATAAAATTCATTGATATAATGTCAATTGGATCACTTAAGTTTGCAAACAATCAATTAAATTAATCAAAATAGACATTATTTGCTTCAATCTATATAATATATTACAAATCTAATATAAAATATGTATTATATATAATTTTATAGCATCTCGATACGATTCTACGATCCGATATCGTCGAGAAAAAATAATACTACCTCGTATCCCACTGGGAGGTGACGGCTGTGGTTCAACGGAAAAAAAAAGAAAGAAACTGAACGGGCCAGATAACATCAAAGAATAGGACAAACTCACGGCCCATTATGTTTCGGTCCAAATCGTTCTATTTGTATGGCCCAATTAGTTTGTCCTGTTTGTCTGCGGCCAAGACCCACCTGAAAGTCCGTGTCCTCTCCTCGGCCCATGCGGCACGACCGCACGCGGCAGTAATGCGCCGCCGTCGAGGCCCTCGGCGCGCACCCTCGGCCGGCTTACCATCGAGTGGTGGGATGTTCTTTGTAAGATGTTTTCAGGTAGTCAATTTAGCCCTGATCTCTCCAGTCCCAAGTGAAGCTAAGTTATACTGATTTTTTTAGGCCTACAACTGAAAGATCTAGCAAATTATATGATTGAATTTACACTGGACTGGAATCCGGCCGGGAGTGCAGCGCCCACGGTGGTGGATGGCTGCCGGCATCCGGGACCAGCCTGTTCGGTTGGCTGGCGGCTGGTGGCTGGTGCTGATTTGTTGTGAGAGAAAAGTACTGCTGGCTGGCTGGTGGCTGGTGGCTGGTGCTGATTTGTTGTGAGAGAAAAGTACTGCTGGCTGGTGGCTGATAAGCCAAGCGACCTTGAGGACAAGGCAAAAGCGGATGGGAGGAAGATCTGGTTGCTCATAATTTTGGTGCCCATTATATCCTTTTGGTTTATGTTTCTCTTTTTGAGTTATGACATTAGAGTAGCTGAACCTGATACCTCGCGATTTGTGTACAGCAAAGAAGCTCATTTTACAGCCTGTTCGATTGGCTGGTGGCTGGTGGCTGGTGCTGATTTGTTGTGAGAGAAAAGTACTGCTGGGTGGCTGGTGGCTGGTGCTGATTTATTGTGAGAGAAAAGTACTGCTGGCTGGTGGCTGATAAGCCAATCGAACAGGCTTGTTTGCTAAGGATGCGGATCCGTGTGCAGAAAAAAAAGCTCATTTTGTTTGCCAAGGATTTTACTTGATGCCGGTTTGTGTGCTGAAAAGAAGCTCATTTTGTTTGCTGAGGATTTTACTTGATGTGCTGTGCTGTTTACTGCAATTTATGCTTACTAGTACGTCTTGTTTGCTCATAGCTGCATGCACGCTACTAAATTTAGTGTGGTCTAGAAAATTAAATAACGAGAAGATACACAGGATGACAGGATCTGATATATTGACACATTTAAATTTCAGACTCCATCGGTTCAGATTACCTTATATATAGTTACATTGCAAGCATTTACATCTCCACTGAACGGATCAAATCTGACGATTCAGTCTTCACACATGAATCACTAGGCACTAGCAATCACATTTTTTCTTTTCATACACCTGAATGAGCTAAACAATATATATGCTCTCAGTCTCACACAACTAAACTTGTTAACTGAAGATATTGCTAAACCTGAATAACATAAGTATTTATAAACATATATGTAAACTAAAGTAGCATTAGCCAAAATACCTTGACAATACTATCTGATCGTACAGTACCCCTACACAGAAGAATGCACCAAAGGCAATTGAAAAGATGATTGTTCCATCAATTTGCTTTGCTGCTTCTGTAGAGAAATTATTTTCTGCTGAACCACAGCGGTGAGCTAGCATAGGACCACACAACTTTGGGTTCCCTTCAAAACTGGAACTTGGAAACGTGCTAAGCTGGCCAGTGATTGGGATAGCCCCTTCCAGATCATTATTAGAGATGTTGAATTCAGAAAGGAAATGCAGATTGTTTAGTGCGATTGGAATTGCACCTGTTAAATGGTTGCCAGACAAGTCCAGCTGCTGGAGGTTTGTCAGGTTGCAGATTGATTCTGGGATATCTCCGGTAAATTTGTTGTAGCTCAAGTTGAGTGAAAGGAGCGCTTTCAACTGTCCAATATCTTTGGGGATCGCACCACTGAAGTAATTGGCGTCTAGATTCAGCGTTTTAGGAAAAGAACTGGGGTGACGGTACTGAAATGAAAGTTTTCCGTGAACAGGAAGCTGAAAGGTCTTTGGTTGAACCTTGTCTGTTTTTAGCATTGCTATCTCCATTAAAGTTGTTGGAAGTTCCCCTGTAAGGCTGTTGTTGGATAATTCTATAAAGAAGAGAAATTTAAGGTTGCCCATCCAGTCAGGTATTGTGCCAGTTAGTTGATTGTTCATTAACCCTAGCATCTCCAAATTCGTGAGCTTGGATAACCAAGAAGGTATTTTTCCGGACAACGAACAATCATTTAAGCCAAGAACCTGAAGATTCTCAAATCCATCAATTCTATCATCTGGCATGACCTCGTGCATGAAGTTTATCCCAATTAGCAAGGTTGTCAGGTTTTTGCAACTCCTAATAATCTGAAGTGCACTTGTGATATTTGTAAGGGAGTTTCCAACAAGAGATAGAAATGAGAGGGACTTAAGATTACCTATCCTTTCTGACAACTGACCGTGGAACTTATTAAAAGATAGCCGCAGTGCAGTTAAAGATCTGCATGAATAGATGCTTTCTGGAACTCTCCCAGTGAAGCTGTTCCATGCAAGATCTAATGTTTTTAAATTGGTAAGGGTAGAGAAGTTGACATTAGTGATTCCTCCATTGAAGTTATTGCTCAAGAGGTTGATGCTTCTGAGATTTGTGCATCTTCCAAGAGTTGAAGGAAGCTTCCCAGACATGTTGTTATTGTCCATGTAGAATGGAATTGTGCAACTGGACAATCGTATTCATGTCTCAAGTGTTACATATATAGTGTACAAGCGAGCCGCAGCTATACATGCATGAACGGGCGAGCGCTAGAAGCGGCAGCGTGGGCGCGGTGACCGGGCGAGCATGCAGCGAGTGCGCGAGCTGTGAGCGCGGCGAGAGCGCGTCGTGCGCGTCATGCGCTGGAGACTGGGCAAGGCCGTTGAGGCCGTTGAGCCGTGGACTCGGTTTAGCCGTTGGCAAGGCTCTTCCGCTGACACCCCCCCGCAGTGTCGACGTCGGCTGTGGTGACGGAGAGGCTGTCCCTGAAGTCGAAGAAGAGCGCCGAAGGCAGGCCTTTGGTGAACACATCGGCAAGCTGTCGCGCGCTGGGTACATGCGTGACGCGGAGCTCGCCAATGGCTACCTTTTCCCTGACGAAGTGGATGTCCAGTTCTATATGCTTGGTGCGTCGATGATGGACCGGATTTCGGGACATGTACACCGAGGAGATGTTGTCGCAGAACGCCACCGTGGCCGTGGGCACTTTGCACAGGAGTTCGCCGAGGAGTTGTCGCAGCCAGGAACACTCGGACACAGCATTGGCGATGGCGCGATATTCAGCTTCGGCACTCGACCTCGATACCGTGGTTTGCCGTTTAGACGACCACGAGATGAGGGATGAGCCGAGGAAGACGCAAAAGCCCGATGTTGATCGCCTCGTGTCTGGGCAGCCCGCCCAGTCCGCGTCCGAGTAGGCGGTGATGGATGGCGAAGTGATGGCGTGCAGTTGGATGCCGAGATGAGCTGTGCCCTTTACGTACCGAAGAATGCGCTTGAGCATGATGAGATGAACGTCCCGTGGCGCATGCATGTGAAGACACACTTGTTGCACGGCATATGCGATGTCGGGGCGGGTGATTGTCAGGTATTGAAGAGCGCCGGCGAGGCTCCGGTAGGAGGTGACGTCGGAGATGGGGGTGCCGTCTGTTGCCGATGCCTTGCCCTTCGTGTCTGCAGGGGTGGCGACGGGTTTGCAGTTCGCCATACCTGCGCGCTCCAGCAGGTCCTCGGCGTACTGCGTCTGGGAGAGGAAGAAGCCAGTGCTCGTGCGGCGAACGCCAATGCCGAGGAAGTGGTGAACGGGTCCCATGTCCTTCACCTTGAAGACGTCCTGCAGTCGCTTGACGAAGTGCTGAAGCAATGCAGTGGACGATGCCGAGAGAATCATGTCGTCGACGTACAACAGGAGATAAGCCTGGGCGCCGTCACGGTTGTACACGAACAATGACGTGTCCGCCCTCGACTGCACAAAGCCGAGAGTGGTCACGTGGGCGACGAAGCGGTTGAACCAGGCACGGGGAGCTTGTCGGAGGCCGTAGAGGGATCGTGACAGGAGGCAGACGTGATCCGGCCTGGTTGGATCGGCGAATCCTGTGGGCTGCTGGCAGTAGACTCGTTCCTGCAGATTCCCGTGCAAGAAGGCGTTGGAGACGTCAAGTTGATGAGCCGGCCATTTGCGTGTCGCCACGAGTGTGAGTACGGCGCGAATGGTCCCCGGCTTGATCACCGGAGAGAAGGTTTCGCCGAAGTCAATGCCGGGACGTTGATTGAAACCGCGGACGACCCATCGAGCTTTGTAACGCTCTAGAGTGCCGTCGGGCTTCATCTTATGCTTGAACACCCATTTGCCGGTGATGACGCGGGCGCCGGGTGGCCTGGGGACGAGGATCCATGTCTGGTTAGCCTGCAGAGCGTCGTACTCGGCTTTCATAGCCGTGTACCAGTTGTCGTCCTTGAGAGCTGAACGGACGGAGCGGTACCAGTTTCGTCCTTGAGAGCTGAACGGACGGAGCGGGGCACCGGCGAGAGTGCTTCCGAGGCCACCATGGCATACTTGGGGTTCGGCTTGTGGATTCCGGCGCGCGCGCGAGTGACCATCGGATGGCCGGTTGGTGCTGGTGGCGGCGAGGGCGACGGCGTGGGCGACGCCGCGAGAGTTGGTGGAGGCGTGCCAGGTGTCGAGGCCGATGGTGTCGCAGTCGTTGTCGAGGTGGACGTGGACTGTGCGTGGGCGGCTCCCGAACGCTCGGTCCTCGCTCGCCGCGGATGATGCTGGTGCGGTGGCCAGGTGACGTGCATCGGCGGCGCGTCGTCGTCAGCCATAGGTGGTGTAGAGGCTGACGCGGGTGCCGAGGTGGCGAAGTCGCGGAAGGGGAAGGCCGCCTCGTTGAAGACGACGTGCCGGGATGTGATGACACGGCCGGTGGTGATGTCATAGCACCGATAGCCGCGATGGTCCGCCGGGTAGCCGATGAAGACGCACGTTGTCGAGCGCGGAGCGAGCTTGTGTGCGGATGTGGCAATCATGTTGGGGAAGCACCGGCATCCGAACACTCTGAGCTCGTCGTAGGTGGGCGGCACGCCGAAGAGAAGCGAGTACGGAGTCGCGGATGCCGTGGCGCGACACGGGCGACGGTTGATCAGGTACGTGGCCGTGGCGAGAGCCTCAGCCCAGAACGCCAGGGGAGCTGCACTGTGAAGTAACATGGTTCTCACACAATCGTTAGTAGTTCGTAAGATGCGTTCCGCCTTGCCGTTCTGCTGTGAAGTGTAAGGGCAAGAAAGTCGCAGCTGAGTGCCGAGAGAAGACAGAAGGAGCCGCATGGCATATGAATCATACTCCCGGCCATTGTCTGTCTGAAAGGAGAGAATAGGGAGACGAAATTGTGTCTGGACGTATGTGATAAACGCACGGACGGTGGGGAGAACGTCAGACTTATTTCGTAGAGGAACTGTCCATAGATAGTGTGTGTAATCATCTAGAAAAGCAACATAGTATTTGTAACCAGAGTGACTGTAAACAGGTGAGGTCCAAACATCTGAATGCACTAATTGAAAGGGGAAATATGTTTGAGATGTTGAGTCACTGAAAGGTAAACGAGTGTGCTTGCCCAAACGGCAAGAAGTGCAAGAATGAGCATCAGCTTTATTACATTGAAAAGAAAAAGTGTGCAAAACTTGAGAAGTAACTGGGTGGCCGGGATGTCCAAGCCGCTGATGCCACAGAGACGCCGTCGATGATGCAGTGAGTGCTTGATGTGATGGGATGCGGAGAGGGTAGAGATCGCCGCGGCTCTCACATCGGAGCATCTCCTCCCTGGAAGGAAGATCCTTTATGGAGAAACCAGACGGGTCAAATTCGATGGAAACATTGTTATCACGAGTTAATCGACGAACAGAGATTAAATTCTTGATGAGTGAAGGGGAAACAAGAACATCATTCAATTGTAAAGGAGAGGTGGCAGTGGGAATGACTGTGCGTGCTTGGTGAGAGACGGGTAGCCGAGCACCATTGCCCACTGTGATGGAAGATAAAGAAGGTCGTAGAGCGGAACGTGGAAAGTTACCAGGGGATGAAGACATGTGTGACGTCGCGCCGGTGTCGAGGTACCAGTCCGACGTGCTCTGCGGCTGCTGCTGGTTGCTGGTGGACTGGAGAGCGGCGTAGAGGGCGCTGTTGTCAAAGGCGCCACCAGGAGCCGGCTGGTGGTAGGCCGTCATGGCTTGCTGTGGCTGGAACGGCGGCCGCGGACCCAGAACGCCGACGCCGGGGGCACGGAAAGGCATAGGCCAAGCCTGCACCATGCCCTGCCAGGGGTTGTATCCCGCAGCCCACGGGGTGGAACCGGGCTGGTTGTTGGAGGAGTTGCGCTGCCCGCCACCGTTGTTGCGGCCCCGTCCACGACGCCGATCAGATCGGGAATTGCCGCCGCCGTTGTTGGGTCGGGAGTTGCCGCCGCCGTTGTTGGAACGGGGCGCGCCGGAGGACGAAGAATTGTCCTTGTTGCCCGTGGACGAAGAGTTGGAGGAGCCCCCGGACTGATCGCCATGTGTCGCCGCAAGCGCCTGGCTGGCCTCAGCATTGGCATCATGCTGAGCGCTGAGCTCCTCGAGAAGGAGGAAGGAGCGGGCACTCTGGAAGGTGTGCGGCGGGTTGCGGATCGTGATCGCCGGCTTGACGTAGCGGTACCGGGGGTTGAGGCCGCGGAGCAGGTTGAGGACTTGACTTGGCTCGGAGACGGGATGGCCGATGTCGCGGAGCTGATCCGCGAGCCTCTTCAGACGTGTGCAGTAGTCGTTCATCGACATGTCGCCCTGCATCAGAGAGCGGAACTCGCTCTCCAGGTAGACGGCGCGCTGCATCTCGTTGTCGTGGAACAGGTCCTCGACGGCGTGCCACATGGTGAAGGCATCGTGGCCGTCGCGCCGGATGACGTCGAAGACGGCCTTGGAGACGGTGGCGAGGATCCAGTTGACGACGCAGGAATCAACCCTGCGCCACTCGCCATCGCGGTCTTCGTTCGGGGTGGTGAAGAGGACGTGGCTCTCGAGCCCGAACTTGCCAAGGGTGGATTCGAAGAACTGACGCCACTGGCCGTAGTTGCCTTCGTCCAGATCGAGGATGACCGGGACATGGTGGCGAATGGAGATGGTTTGAATCACCGAGGCAGGAGCAGCATCGACGGAGAAGTCATCGTCGGAGGAGGAATCAGAGGGGTGGGAACCAGCCATGGGAGAAGAGGTGGTGGTTGCCGAAGGTGAGCGGAAGATGTGGTTGCCAGAGAGAAATTAGGATCGTAGAGCGGCTGATACCATGTAGAATGGAATTGTGCAACTGGACAATCGTATTCATGTCTCAAGTGTTACATATATAGTGTACAAGCGAGCCGCAGCTATACATGCATGAACGGGCGAGCGCTAGAAGCGGCAGCGTGGGCGCGGTGACCGGGCGAGCATGCAGCGAGTGCGCGAGCTGTGAGCGCGGCGAGAGCGCGTCGTGCGCGTCATGCGCTGGAGACTGGGCAAGGCCGTTGAGGCCGTTGAGCCGTGGACTCGGTTTAGCCGTTGGCAAGGCTCTTCCGCTGACACCATTGGCCAGAGCTATTCTTGAAGCCAAGAAGGTATAGATCGTCGTTGGCTATCGCCAATGTTGTCTTCTCTTCTGGTGCTTCCCCGGTAATATCAATCATAATCCATCCCAATGGCGTGCTGCGAAGGCTGGCATTATATCTGTTGGGTCAAACGGCGGCCTACTTGGCTTCTCTAGCAGGCGTCGTAGCTGGACGGACAGGCCCTCGTATGTCTGAGTGGAGAGGTCAAAAGCAATATGGACAGACGGAACTTCGTCTTTGGCGGGCGGAGCTGCTGCTTGGACTAGGGGCCGAGCTGCTTGGACTAGGGGCACAAAGCAGGCCAGAGAAACAAAGAAAAGGAAGCGCGGATCCATGGTGCAATGCAAGCGATGTCGATTCTATGGTTTTTGCTGAAACAAATCTCGCTATTACTAGTTTGTATTTATAGTAGAGATAATTCAAGGGTGCGTTCCCTGAGTCCTGGACGGTCCTATTCTCTCGTGATTTGTCAGAGTCCTTGTAGGTGATATATCCTGCATGTTCTCTCCTAGTGATTCGAATCTTTTTCAGACCAATCCTACGCTGTCTCTATGCACTTACTTTTGTGTACAACTCTTAACCAAATCACCCTGTTCTCTATTTCTTACAACTCCTCTTCTCAAACCAATCCTACACTACCTCTCACTTTTTTCTCTTCCTGGTACGGTGCAACCCAAGTCCCAACAGAGACTTATTCCTGGCGTGGTTTCGCGCGTGAGGGCAACTCGAACTCGGGGACCCCCGCCTCCTGCGCGAGTCCGTTGCCCGCACGCAAATCGCGCCCAGGCCCACAGAGACAAGTACTGCCATGTTTATATATGTTTTCATTTTCTTACGAGGGGCTTGGCCTAATTTTGTTGTATCATGTATCATCGTATATATAGATCGAGCCAAATTGCGAGCCACATGGAGAGAGGGAACAACGCAGAGCACAACAGATCGATCTCTTGCGACCGTGCAAGATGGATCTGCTACCTGACGACTTGCTCGCCGACGTCTTCCGCCGCCTCGCGCCGTGCAGCCTTGCCGCGTCACGCTGCGTCCGCAAGTCCTGGTGCGCCGTCATCGACGCCCGACGCTTGCTGCGCGCCGATCTCCTCCCTCTGCAGCTCGATGGCTTCTTCTGCCTCGTGCAGATCCTCCGGCCTCCTCCAAGTTTCTTCTCGCGCCCGTCCACAGGCCGTCGGATCGGCGGCAACCTCGACTTCTTGGACACCCGTGACACCATGGATTTGCAGATCATAGATCACTGCAATGGTCTGCTCCTGCTTGACTTTGGGCGTCTGGTAAACCCTGCCACACGACAGTGGGTGCGCTTACCTCCCTCTCCACACCCATCCATCGGGATGGAGGGTTTCTATGAGAACTATGGCCTTGTGTACGATCCCATCCTGTCACCACACTATGAGGTATTTCTGATCCCTATAGTTCCTAGAGTGTTCAGTCCCAACAGCAAATTTAAGGAGGATTCAGAATGGCCACCATCGCCATTCACAACATACGTGTTCTCATCAAGGAATTGGAGGTGGCAAGAGAGGTCCTTCATCCGTCAAGGGGTGGCTGTAGGGACCATTTCCGACATGATGCCCGATGGGCGAAAATTCAATCGCCACATTATCTATTTGCGGGGAGCACTTTACGTGCACTGCGGAAACGATTCTGTTATGAGGTATTTTATTTATTCCCCCCTGGACAAAATTTGCTCATTTATTACCAAATTGATGACATATTTGTTTTTTTCCATGTTCTCATCTTTGTAGAATAAACTTGTCAAAGGATAAGTTCCAAATGATTAAGTCCCCATTATTCCCGAGCAAAATGGTCGACGATGGTGTTCTTCACTTGGGAAAATCAGAGAAAGGGGTGTACTCTGCATTACTTTGGAATGATAGGTGGCCCCAGTTTCGAGTGTGGTTGCTTAATGAATCATGCGATCAGATGGAGTGGGTGTTGAAGAGTAACATCAGCCTTCAAGCCGTGGTGCAAAATTTCCCCTGTTGTATTCAGAACAGATACAGCAAACCGTGGATCGTTAACTACCATAGCGACATGAATGAAGATCAGGCAGAAGACG
>CM014274.1:5660071-5839846 GCA_004135705.1 Alloteropsis semialata
GAGCGCAGGGCTGCGAGGGGCCGTTAGGGCCGGCGGGAGCCGCTTAGTTTAGAGAGTTCGAAGAGCGCGTTTCGGAAATCGATCGTGTGCGTATGCTTGACCCCGTGCGCCGAGGTCGGGCGAGACAAAAGGTATCGTTCCCTGTATGTAGGAGTTGCTGCAAGCTTACCTGAACTTGCCACGCCGAGCTGCAAAAGACAGCGTAATGCAAAAACGTTGCGTAAAGCGAGAAGTCGGGTTTTACTCGTTATCAGCGAAAAGTCGCGTACGCCCTGCCTTTATTGGGCTACGTATTTCCTCGGGTAGTTGGCTTATCACGTTTAAGCTCCTAACCTCACTGACCTCTGCTCGCAGAGAGGGCGGCTTACCGCGGACTACACTGCTCAGCGGGGAGGCTTAGGTGTAGGCGGCGCGCATGACGAGGTTTCACGGATGAGGCCGTCGCTACCCGAGTACTTTAGCGGCACCCAAAAGAGGCATGCGGGACTGTAAAAGGAAATGTATGGAAATACGAAGGATCGTAGTAAAACTTAGCCGTTTTAGCTTCTCGTCGTTGAAGCTGAGTCGAGCGAGCCGTCCGAGTCGGGGCAGCACACTTCTTTGGAGTCGAGGTCGGGTCGGTCGGAGTCGAGGTCGGGGCGCGCGTACTCCTTTGGAGTCGAGGTCGGGTCGGTCGGAGTCGAGGTCGGGGCGCGCACTCCTTTGGAGGCGCGGCCGAGTCGGTCGGAGTCGAGGTCGGGGCGCGCACTCCTTCGGAGGCGCGGCCGAGTCGTTCGGAGTCGATCGGAGTCGAGGTCGGGGCGCGCGCACTCCTTTGGAGTCGAGGTCGGGTCGGTCGGAGTCGAGGTCGGGGCGCGCGCACTCCTTTGGAGTCGAGGTCGGGTCGGTCGGAGTCGAGGTCGGGGCGCGCACTCCTTTGGAGGCGCGGCCGAGTCGGTCGGAGTCGAGGTCGGGGCGCGCACTCCTTTGGAGGCGCGGCCGAGTCGTTCGGAGTCGATCGGAGTCGAGGTCGGGGCGCGCACTCCTTTGGAGTCGAGGTCGGGTCGGTCGGAGTCGAGGTCGGGGCGCGCACTCCTTTGGAGGCGCGGCCGAGTCGGTCGGAGTCGAGGTCGGGGCGCGCACTCCTTTGGAGGCGCGGCCGAGTCGTCGGAGTCGGTCGGAGTCGAGGTCGGGGCGCGCGCACTCCTTTGGAGTCGAGGTCGGGTCGGTCGGAGTCGAGGTCGGGGCGCGCGCACTCCTTTGGAGTCGAGGTCGGGTCGGTCGGAGTCGAGGTCGGGGCGCGCACTCCTTTGGAGGCGCGGCCGAGTCGGTCGGAGTCGAGGTCGGGGCGCGCACTCCTTTGGAGTCGAGGTCGGGTCGGTCGGAGTCGAGGTCGGGGCGCGCACTCCTTTGGAGGCGCGGCCGAGTCGGTCGGAGTCGAGGTCGGGGCGCGCACTCCTTTGGAGGCGCGGCCGAGTCGTTCGGAGTCGAGGTCGGGGCGCGCACTCCTTTGGAGGCGCGGCCGAGTCGGTCGGAGTCGAGGTCGGGGCGCGCACTCCTTTGGAGGCGCGGCCGAGTCGTTCGGAGTCGAGGTCGGGCGGCGGTCGGCGGAGCGGGCGCTGGTCGGGGCGGCGCTGGTAGCCAACGTGATTACGTCGGTCGGCGCTGCAGCTCTCTCTGTTGTTGTGTCGTGCGCTCGTTCGGGGGCGTGCCTCGCCGTGGCGGCCCTGCGCGAGATCATGAAAACAAAAAGCTGTTACAGATTAGTTGAGGTCCTTTGCGGACTTCGGGCACGGTCGTCCTGCCGCGGTGTTCCTCGCGAGGGTCGCCCACTACTGCTGCGCCGCGGGAGCGCGGCCGCGTGGTGTCGATGCTGCCGTTGGCGGGGTCGCGGTCGCTGTTGGTGATGCCGTGGCCGTCGTTGGCGGAGTTGGTTGGGGCTGCTGTAGCTCGGTCGATGTGTCTGCTCGGGACCGTCGTTGGCGGAGTGGCGGCCGCCGTTTATGCTGCCGGAGCCATCAGCCCGTTGGGCGGAGTCGTGGCCGCCGTTGAAGATGTCGAGCGAACACCTTGTCGGGCGAGTCGGAAAACTTCTCGGGGGTGACTGAGTTGCTGCTGCCTGCTCCGCCCCACTCTGGTTGGTCGGACGTGCATGCAGGCCTTCGGGATAAATGCTACTGCCTGCTCCTCTGTCGTGCTGTGCTGAGAGAGAGAGAACAAAAAGGCGCAATACATTTGAAAGAGGCGTGCATGCAATGGTTAGAAAAGATATCCTTGCATGCACATGCATACGCATGCATGCATCTGCATACAGAATAATACTGGGTGTGCCTGGTAGGCAGAGCCCCCGAGCCTTGTTCGGTTCATCCAGAAGGCCAGGAGCCTTGTTGCCGCCATCAGTGTTGTTGTGGTCATTGGGGTCGCCGCCGCCGTCGTCGCCGTGGTTGATGGCGCTACGGTCGTCGTTGCGGCCGTCGGTGCCGCCGCCGCCGTCGTCGCCGCGGTTGACGGCGTTGTGGTCGTCGTCGCGGCCGTCGGTACCGCCGCCGTCGTCGTCGCCGCGGTTGCGTCCATCGGGGACGCCACCGTCGTCGTGGTTGGCCACCCGAGACCTGCAAGTAAAAAGACGTGACGCGCAAAGGCCCCACGGTGGGCGCCAACTGTCGGGGTTCTTTACCGCCGGCAAATAATATCGGGGATTGCGCGTCGGGCCTCGGGTGGTAGTGCAAAAGGACACGGGGGTTTATACTGGTTCGGGCCACCCCTGGGGTGTAAGACCCTACGTCCAGTTCGTGCTGCTCGTGTTATTTGCACTGGTTTACAGTAGGGGGTACAAAGAGGGCGAGAGAGGGACTAGCTCCCAAGTCTCTGGAGTGCGAATCGAGCTCAGTCCAGTGACCGGCTGGAGGAAGAAGAAAGTCGAGGGAGAGAACTCCTCGGGAGAGAAGAGAGGCTCCCTGCCTCCCGTAGGAGGCCCAGGAGAGAAGAGGAAAAGAGTCCGTCTCGCCTCACGCAGGAGGCCTGGCCTTCCCTTTTATAGCTCAAGGGGGAGCCAGTAAAGAATAAGAAAAAGAGTACAGTCAAAGGGTAAGACGGGAAAAAAGGAGGAGCGCCTGCCCATGCTGGGGGGCCCGTCGTCCTTCCAAGTACTGTAGCCATGTCCTGCTGGTGTCAGTTGCGTCAGGGAGTGGTTGGCACAGTGTAGCAGCTTGACTCCGGGTGCTTCGGTCTTCCCGGTGGTTGCTTGGTCGCGAAGAGTCGAACCAGTCGGAGACGGAGACTGGTCGGGCGAATCGGAGTCTTGCCGAGAGGGTCGTGAAGCTTGTCGGGCGAGCGTGCAGCTTGAGCATGCAACTCCTCGGGCAGGTACGTAGCTTGGGCATGCAACTCGTCGGGCACGGAGACCACTCGGGCGAACTGCGAGCCTGTCGGGCGAAGCAAGAAAGTAGTCGGGTGATAACTGAAACCAGTCGAGTGGTGCATGCAAAAGCACTCGGGCTTGCATGCATGCACAAGCACTCGGGCTTGCATGCTGGGTAACATGCCATTTGCATTCTGGCCGTTTTCCTTCACAAAAATAAAGACAGAAATGCCGCGATCCTGTTACATGCACCCAAAGAAAGCTACCAGGAGGTTATTAGCTCTTGGCTAATCGCACATAGGAGGTATACATCAAGCTGCAGGTTATTTTTAATCGCTGCCATTGGATACCCCTAATACTGGTATCCGACAAGTTCATTTAGAAAATCTCCACAAGAACCATCCACTTTGCAGAATTTCTCACCAAAAGAATGAATCAAGTGCATGCCAGCTAATTGAAGAAAAACAGCGAGAGTTAGCATAGCTGGCGAAAGCACAAAAATAGGGATAGTTGGCAAAATCGATAGCGATGACTCACCACATATAGGGGGTGTTTAGATGCAGCGTTATGCATAGTGTTTTTGCGTTATGCATAGTGTTTACAGAGAGAAAAAGTGTATTGGGGAACGTGCGTTATGCAAAACGTTATGCATAGTACGTGAACTAAACAGGGCCTAGTAGTTGGCAAGGGATAATTACAGGAGAGTAGCCGGTCATGCATCTGATCAACAAATTCTATGGCAGAAGGTCAATAGCACTTAATCAGTGATAGAAATAACGGCAAGTACTGGTAGAAGTACAATTAATAAAGTCAATGCCCTTCCATACTGGTAGAAGTTATGCACAACAGAAATCGGTAAAGAGGTGCATTATTTAAAAATACTAACAGATGACAATAGTTAGCTGTCAACTGACCGAAGTTATTCTGTACAGTGTATAAATTAGTACGTATAGCTGCAAGTATAAAATGGATTTGAACCTTGCACTCAAAGTATGAACAGTCGAAACTAAATAATTGAGTAGCTAGCACAAATGTAATGGTTGTTTCTCTAAGTACTTTTCAAATTACAGAAATTGTTACCTTTTAACTTGTCATTCATCTTGATCAGGTAGCTCCATGAAGTCATCAATTCCATCCATGCTAAACTTAGAAGAACCTACCAAAAAAACAATTTGCTTATTGATTCGGAAGGGGAGAAAAGAAACATTGGGGCAGGTGAATTTCCTGCATACCAAACTTGCAGCTTGATAGTCGGCGACATAAAAAAGGCTACTAAACTTGGTGTGGTGATAAACAAGTAAACTTGCGTTCAAACTCACCAGAAGAGCAGGTCCTCTTGGAGCGCGTCCATGGTGTCAGCGAGCGCTTGAATGAGATCTGCACCTCGCCGTCGCCGTTGTCGACCTCTTCGCCGCCCCCGCCCTCGACTTCCTCGTCGTCCCCGCCCTCGGCGAGACATGGGTGTTGCCGCCGCCGAGAACTTGGGGGATGGATCCCGCCGCGCCCCGTCGAGGCCGTGTTGCCGGCATCGGAACCAGTGCGGCACTCGAAGGGAACGGGGCGGCCGCCGGCGGCTCGGTCCTCGGCGAGTCGCGGTGCCGCAGCCGATGCCGGCGGTTCGATGTCTTTTTTTCGTGGGTCGCCCCTTTGGTTTTCGTGGTTTGATCCGATGACCCTAATCAATTTTGCGGGTAGGAAAAGGAGCCCGTAAGGGTTGTTTTCCCGGGTCGGTTCGATGAACCGATGGTTCAACCCGAACCGGAACACCCAAAAATTGTCATCATTGAACTCTTTGTTTCCGTTTTAATACAAAGTTCGAATGCAGTCAGAGCCACAAAAAAAGAGTAAAATGCATAAATGGAAATTCAATTCACTTGTTAATGTGTTTTTATTTGGTCATCGTATTTGATGAGAGCATTCATGTCTCCACCAACTTCCAATACACCTTCCATAAAATCTATTTTTGAGTGTGAAGAGCAAAATCTCTTTTACAGTACTCTATACTATTCTATACTAGTGTCTAAAATGGACTAGTATGAAATTATTGAACGATTAAGGTTAATTATATACTTACTAGAGTAGTATACAATGAGTATTATGGTAGTATATGGACATTTTGAGGACAAGTAAATAGCCTAACTGGAATATTCTTATTTTGAAAAAATAGTTTGATACATTTTTTGACATCTCGAATATTTAATTTCATTTCCATTTAGAACGTTATATACAGGTAACTGGATAGGATGCGGCGGGGGATGGATGATATATTTATTCTTTTGGAGAAAACGATTGATCCTCAATTTCTAAGGTACCTCTTGCTCATTAGTAGTATGGAGTACCATAAAAAAACTCAAGAGCAAAACCCATTATCGTAAACTTCTCAAAATGCATGCCCAATATTTTGGCTAATCCGAAATCAGTAGCCAACATAACTGAATATGGGCAAGGTCTGCCGTACCCAATCCACCGCTTCCGCATCAAAATCGATCTCGTCTCCAACGGTTTCCAAAATGCACAACACGTGATGGACTCATCGATAGCCGATGCAGTGCATGTTTATTTGTTTGTGAGGAAATTAGGAACAGTTGGCGAAGAGGGGTATTCTTTTGTTCTAATAGTTTTGGCAAGACCCCAAAACTAAATTAGTGGGATCGGAGTCTTCTTTTTAGAATTGTTGGAGATGCTCAATCCTCACGCCCAAGGGCTAGGGACTAGGGTTATTGCTATCGATTCGATAAAGAACATATGACTTAAAATTCACATCTCCCCACTAGAGTACTTATGAAGTCTTGAGATTAGGAACATATGACGTTGAAGTGCTTAGCTATATACGTCGTTGCAGCTTGTATCTTATGAAGTTTTGATCTCAGTTTCTTTTTGGTTTTATTTAATTATTTTGTAACTTACTTGCGTCGAATGTTCCGCTTTCATACTAGAACATTTTTTTTCATGAATACGCAGTGGGATTGTATATCTTTGTAAAAGGGTATTACAATGTGCCAAACCATTGCTTGTATCGAAACATCTAATTTGCTTTCGCAATTCAATTAGAACGTAGCTCTGCTCAAAGTGTGTATTTTTATTTTGAAGTTAAAGCAGAAGCACTGCTATGTCATTTAAGAAGATGATGAAGTTCCGGTTCTATAAATGCGACATTACAAAAAATAAAGGATAAACTCGAACACCACATGCGTACGTTGGGCGTCCACAAGCCCGCCTCCTTAGGCTCATCTCCTCCTTGATCAGGATGGCCACCTGCTGCAGCTACAAGATTTTGTCTTCAAACACTCGTCAATCCATTTCCTTCCACAAATTCCACGCTGTATACATGAGGACTGTCGCCTTCAGTCTTCTTTGTTGCTTCGGTAGGCCATGTAGCACAGCTGTCCACCAATTCACTTCACTGTTGTAATCCGAGGAGCAGGGACATCTGCCAAGTGTAGCGTCCATGTGTTGACGCTTTTTCTGGTCAACGCATCAAAAATTGTGCTAGCTCGCGTGGATCCACAACGGATCAATTCACCAGCAGCAGCCCTGGTAAAACCGGTTCCACCGGTTTTGGAATCCGGTAGCACCTGATTTCCTAGGGTTGCTGTGGAAACCTACGTACGCCGGCCTGGGAGGGACCCCGTCAGGACTGGCGCGTCTAGGGTTGCTCTGAGGTCGGCATGCCACTCAGAACGCCGTCAACGTTGTGCAGACGAAGTACGAACAACAATGGAGGTTAGAAAAGCTAGAGTTTGAAGATGACAAAAAAGTAAAGGTATTTTGTATTTGATCGATTGGATAAACCCTCAATCGGCCGCAACCTTTTATATTTATAGGGTGGGGAGGTCTTACCCCGCAAGAAAAGCCCTATTACAATTCAGAATCTACAAAAGAGTCCAAACCTACTAGGACTCAGGGAAAACCCGGTGCGACTGGTTTCTAAACCCGGTGCCACTGGTTTCTAAATCCGGTTCCATCGGATTGTTGCCAGACCAGCTACAGAAGAGCAAACCTGTCCTATCGGTTTCAGAATCCGGTTCCACCGGTTTTTCTGTCAAACTCAAACTAGTCTCATGCCAATTTTGATCGTCAACATAGACATAAGTGCTCCGCTGGTTCTTCATCTTGATTGCATAGACTGCATACTGGGTTGCATACCCATTGTCTTGCCAGCAGCCTATCTGCAGTTAGAAGCTTGCTCTGAACCAGCACGCCGTCCAAGCAAAAGAAAGTGTGTATTCACCCTGGCTCTTTGTTTCTCCGATGCATCGCCGTCTCTAGCCGCCCGCGACCAACGACATCACCGTCATCACTCATCACCCTATGCCTCCATCACTGACTAGAGATACAGAGCCTCAGGTTCATCCATGATTCCCTAGCAGCTCTCTACCACAAGCCATTAAAGTTCACACTTTCTAGTTGAAGAATCGGTATATTTATTCTCTGGAATCCATATGTTGCTTTGCTGTATAGAGACATGAAAGATAAAGCTAGCAACATCAATTGTTCTCGGGTTGGACTTATTGGTCATGTTGCACTGCATTTTTTTAAAAAAAAAGAAAATTGAAAAGCTCAAGGCGGCTAATTTTAAGCCCTTATTGTAATTCTTTTGATGGAACCTAAAAAAGGTGTCAAGATTATACCTGATGTTGTTATATAACAAATAGAGTATAGGCAAGCATTTGCAATAAAACATATTGTAGAGGAGAATCGTAAATTCCAACTTGAATATTACAACTGATGTGCGGTGTGATTTTTTTTACGGTAATGCTATGTATCTTGCGTCCGACGACGTTTCCTCCCGTCGGACGGCGCCGACACCGTCCAAACTTCGCATCTATATTCTACGTCTATGATTTATTTCCCCACCTCCTCCTGCTACGTACCGTAAGCCAGATTCATTTCCCCACCTCCTTTCGTCGTTCTCCTGCAATCAGGCTGCTGCTCCCCGCCGATGCGACCTCCCAGGCGGGCGAGAAGGGCCACGGCGGAGGCCACCGGCGGTGAGCCAAGTGACCCGGAGAATCTCAGGGTGTCTGCGCACACGCATTCCGCGTGCATCCAGTCAATTCCTCTGCAAGGGGCCTGACGAACTGAAGCGATGCAATTGAGGCTGAGGATCCGATTCAGGCGAAGGTGAAGAAGGGTGCGAGGCTATCCAGTGAGTTCATCCTTCTCCTACATCTCGTGGCTCTAATTTGTGCGGATTTGAGCGGAGATTTTTCCAACAGGAGGGTGGAGATTTTGTTTTATTTAGGGTTCAGTGTTTCATCAAGGCACACTATTCATGTTGCAGTGTTGCAAGTTTTTCTGAAATATTGTGATATGTAGTTGTTTGTCAGTAAATCTCATGTTAGACAGAATGTCATTTCATCAGTTTTATGTTGTATGATCTAGGTCTTCCCATGAAACTCATGAACAAAGCCATGAACTGTGTATTTTTTTAGTAGATCCTTGAATTCTGTTTATTAGAATTTTGCAGTGTGATTTTGGCCTCCCATATAATATGTGATGTTTGAATCGACCCATTTAAGATGTATGATTTTTGGCCTGTGATGTAGTAGCGATTATTGTATTATCTAATCTATGCCTTTTGTCTCCCATATCGATATTGGATTTTAGGATCTGAGAACACTCATATGGCAGAATGTCTCTCATTTTTAACATGCGCCGCTGAGATAACATGATAGAGCATCAATCAGATAGGACTAGTAGTGTAGCCCACCACTGCAAAAACCTGCGGCATCCATAGCTTGTGAAGACGTTGCACCGGTGATAACAGACATGAGCTGTTGCTACTTGAATGATGGTTCCATGGCTACAATTTTATGTAGCATATAATGTACCATGTTATGTGCTTTGATTTAGGGAAAAATATTCGTTGGTCTATAGCGTATGAACTTTTAGGTATTTCGCACACGAGTGACCATTACAATCCGGATTCATTTGCTCTATATTTTGGGAACTGAGACTGCTAGTATCGTGAGATGTGCCTGTGTGTTGATTTTCCCAAATAAATAATGCATGAGGTGTTCTACATGTACCGTAGGAGCATTTTTTCTCATGTCTGTGGCGCTGCTCGCAGCCTTGATGGCTTTTTTTGGTAATCCCTTGGTTGAATCTCATTATTTATGCTCGAGTAGCATGGCCATAGGCTAGAAAACACTAGGCAGCCAGTGTTGTTGTTTTTCTTCGCATCCTGCATAGTTATTTTGCATGCCTTCTTCTGTTGTTACAAATGTACAATTTAAGCTGTTGCATTGTACATTCTCTTCCATAGAGATCCTTATCGTAGTTTTAATATTATATAAGCTACATGTGTGATTATTGTTGCTCTTGCCATTTACATAGCTTACTGTTTTGCTAATGGGCAGAATTCTGAAACTCAAATTGATATGTTGTGTTTATGATTTGTAGAGGCAATACATATGTCAAAGATGAGGACGAACATTTCAATACCATGTTTTCAGTCTATAAGATCCATGACCTTCAAAACCATGTTTTCCTATCCTAGTTGATGATCAAAAGTAGTGGATTAAAGACGGTAATTTACATATCCTTTTTGACCTTCTATCATTTTTTATCAAATTAGTGATTTTATTATTCCAAGATGGCTAGCTAATGCTTGTGTATCTTACTTTTTATTTTTGCAGCTCATGATTATGGATCACAGGAAGTTAGTTGCAGGGCCCTACTACTCTCTTCATGTAATGTGATCAAAAGAATCGAATTTGTCTTGCAACAAGGAGGACGACAATGAATGACAAAGTTGTCGTAGTTCTAGGATTTTTAGATTCTGTCAGGAAAGGTGTAGCACTTTCTATTGGCTCATGGAGTCTGTAAAGTTTCAGCAAAGACATGTGAAGTTTGTAAAGCATCATCATGTGCTGAATTGTGTTGCGATAGCGATTTCACATTGTTTCAGAAAGTGTACTGAAATGTTGCAATCCCATAAATATTATGATTAGGACTCTTTCTTCAAATGTGTGTGTCACTCAATACTTCAGAAGCTTATGAGACCATTTTTTATGTCTTTGCTTCATTGTGCAATCTCAACTTTTGTCTTACTATTTTGCTCGCAATTTTTTATATGTTTCACTTGTTGCCATTAAATGTTTCATCCACCTCCAACCCATGTTTCAAACGCATTGACAAGATTTCTATACTTGCAACATTCGTGAACAATTTCTGAAACATTTAAAATTGTCTAATGCAACATCTACTTAGGGTGGCATACTCTTCTACTTGCAATTATTTTGATGTTTCAGGTGTTTCCATTAAATGTTTTATGCACCTTCATGCCATGTTGCAAACACACAAACATGGTTTATCTACCTGCCACATTCGTGAACAACTTTTGAAACATTGAAAATTTTCTTATGCAACATCTATACTCAAGGCTGATTATGAGCTGTTGAAAACACTTCACCATAGGAATATTAGCACCGCATGGATTATGGGGATAATTTTAGATTTTCACGGTGGGGTTGGAAAACTCACCTTTACGAGCAAATATGTGTCAAACATGAGGACATACCTAAGAGCAGGACTCAACTTTAGAGACATGGACGCGGCATTGGAATATTTCCGGAAAGCAGCGGGCTGAGTGTCCTTCATTCTACTATGCAAACATGTACCACTGTGAGAAGCCGATCAACATAATGACATACCAGGATAAGGCAATGAAAGCGGCCATAGCGATAGTGTTTCCCAATGCACCACACAGATTTGCAAGTGGCATGTCACGAGTAAGTCAAAAGACAAGTTTGTCTGGTTAATCGGTGGAGAAGAAGACTTTGCCAGTGAGTTTGACCACTGTGTGAACCGGACTGAAATACCTAAAGAGTTTGAGATGGAGTGGCGGAATTTGGAGGAAAAGTACCACTTGCACGACAACGAATTCTGGCAAGCTATATCTTTAATAAGTTTCCCTAGTCTTCATCCCATGTTGCATATATATGAAGACGATGCTTTCTGCTAGAAACATTTGTGAATAGTAATTAAACATTAATTTTTTTCTTATGGAACCTCCATATATAAGCTACATACTAAGGTGATTATTTAGATTGTTGATATGTTTCGGTACATCATTTTCATTGTTGCAATTATACATTATAAATGTTACAGGTCACAACTGACCAATGAAATCCTGAGTTAAATAATTAACATTTGCACTATGACATTCGTGAGAACTTCATGCAAACATGGGCATAACATCGCAATGAAAATTATTATTTGGATATGAACACGCCACCAACATATTGCAGCAGACACTTCCAAATGTTTCATTCTCAATAATTTAATGTTTCAAATGTTTAGCTTAATGCTAACATATAAAAATAATGTAAAATCACAGCTTCAACTCAGTCTTCCTGAGCTCCCTCGCAATCTCCTCTGCTCTGGCCATTTTTTCGCAATCGTTCACAGTATGCCCATCCTGAAAGTAGTATGAACATGGTGGGATATTTAGCTTCTTTGTGCCCTTATTCTCTTCTTTATTACTTTTCCTCTCACTTGTTGAAGATATAGCTTGCCAGAATTCGTTGTCGTGCAAGTGGTACTTTTCCTCCAAATTCTGCCACTCCATCTCAAACTCCTTAGGTATTTCAGTCTGGTTCACACAGTGGTCAAACTCACTGGCAAAGTCTTCTTCTCCACCGATTAACCAGACAAACTTGTCTTTTGACTTACTCGTGATATGCCACTTGCAACATCTGTGTGGTGCATTGGGAAACACTATCGCTATGGCCGCTTTCATTGCCTTATCCTGGTATGTCATTATGTTGACCGGCTTCTCACAGTGGTACATGTTTGCATAGTAGAATGAAGGACACTCAGCCCGCTGCTTTCCGGAAATATTCCAATGCCGCGTCCATGTCTCTAAAGTTGAGTCCTGCTCTTAGGTATGTCCTCATGTTTGACACATATTTGCTCGTAAAGGTGAGTTTTCCAACCCCACCGTGAAAATCTAAAATTATCCCCATAATCTATGCGGTGCTAATATTCCTATGGTGAAGTGTTTTCAACAGCTCATAATCAGCCCATGTGATGCTCTGATGAGACCTTAAGTGTTTTCTTAGTGCAACCTCGTTCACCAATGGATGAGTATGCTCATGCTCCATTACAATCACCCTCCACTTGCCATCATGATTGCCAACTTCCATATGCACCTTGCAATCGAATTTCTTTGATGGTGTTCGCTTCTTAGTTGATGTTGTCATTGTATATACCATTTTTGCTTCTTCTAAAGTGAAGAATTCTATCGCAGCACATGGAACCACTGTTTATTAACAGAAAATATCTTAATCTTCGGAGTACACCTTCTGGTCTGAAGCAACTTCTACTTGCACATAATCACTCGAGTTTACTGACAAACTCCGAGCAGCACTAGAGCCTCCATGGCCCTATACAACAAATTTGGAACCAGTCTTATAAAACATACACCCCTTTCAAACATAAGGCACATATTAGCAGGGTGCAAGTATTACGTACTTCTGTTGCAGCTCCTTGTTGACTTGCAATGTCATGTGGGCTGACAATTTAGCTGTTAATCGAGCTAGCTGCACTCTGTTGTCGCTGCTGTTTTGAACCATGAGGCTGCAGAATCCATGTTGCACAAGGATTAATCGGGTGTTCCAAGTGGCAGAATAAGATGTTGCGAGAGTACAAAAACCATTTTGTATCTACCGTGCAAGCTTTAAGGATTCAACAGAGCATGGTAAAATACTAAAAAAACCATTGCCACGCACATCCGTGGGGAACAAAGCCAGCCGAATCCTAAATCTCGACGTGTAGATCTAACCTCAGGTCCGAAGGCAGCTGATGTGTGGATGGATGAAGAAAATGCGCTCCCTACAAGTCCTGCAACATGGTGAATTCCAACCCTTCATACAGATGCCAAGCTTCCTTGTATGCTGTTCGATTTAGCAGATCGTATGGGAAGGGGAAGATGAACGGGATCCAAATGATTGCTTGCAACAATTGGCAGTGGATGGTCGGCATTTGCTTCACCTGGTGGATGGAATTCGATCCTCCAGAGTAAATGTGACATGACGTGGGTTTTTGATGGCGGTGGATTTGGCCAGGGCGCCCGCGTCGCCCTTGCGCTTGTGCTCATGAAGGAAGAAGATGGGAAAAAGGGTGGGGGTTGCGAGGTTATGTTTCATGCAACATGGATTGGATGTTGCGGTGGGATTTTTCTGGGCGCTGTCATCAAACGAGGTGAGGGGCACAGCAATGTTGCATGCAACATACACATGATGTCGCGGTGGGAGTTTTCTGGGAATTGAGATCAAACGAGATGGAGGGCGCGTGAATGTTGTATGCAACATCAGACCGATAAATACGATGTTGCGGCGGGAATTTTGGTTGGTTGTCTGACCGTACGACGCTAGCGCTCGGATCGGACGTCCGGGCGCTAGCAGGTCCGTTTTTTTTTATCTTCTTCCTTCTAAACAAGACAATCAGAATATGGGTGAATTACACTGTAGCATTTTTTTAAATATATTTTATTGTAGTATAATTCACAATATGGGACAGGCACGCAGGAACCAGGAAGGGCCCGCAGGGGATTAGCCAGGCAGCAAAAAAAAAAAAAAATCGAGCGGAATTTTAGCCAGGCAACAACATTGCTACAGAGCCTCACCAAACGTACCCCAGATCCGTCTCATTCCAGGGTATCCAAACTTTCCCCTTTCTTCCGGCTCTGTATCTCTAGTTCTCTCCCCTGCGACTCCGCGAGACCGCGAGTGGAGGGGAACCCAGCGCGCGGATGGATCTTCCACCTAGTCAAGCTCAAGTTTCGCGCTGCCACCTCCAGAGCGATGAGATGCTCGCGATCTGCTCTGGCGTATCGGGGGAAGGGCCGTACGGATCCGCTTTCACCATTGATGGCCGCCGGTGGACCTTTGCGGTCACCATTCGCGGTAGCGCCGTGACCGTGAAGCTGAGGAGTACCGACCTTGCCGCCGACGAGATTGGCGTGGCGCACGTGAAGATCGTCGACCGCCGCTGGAGCCCGCCGTTGAGTCACAGCACTGTCCACAGCGTCGTCTCCCGTGGGCAGAATTGCGCCCTGCAGTTGCCTTCTATGGCGGATTTGGTGGATAGCGGTCTGATCATCGACGACTCCCTAGCAATCACGATCGGCGCGTATGTTCTACCTTCCCCTCCAAAGAAGCCCTCACTTCTCAGTCAAGATCTCGGCCAGATCTTAGAGAGCGGGGTGGGAAGCGACATCACCTTCAGGGTCGGTGAGGAAGATTTCCCCGCGCATCGGACCATCATCGGGGCTCGCTCTGCAGCACTGGCAGCGGTGATCCCTGCTCCACCTCAGGCCTCGGTCGCAGTCGAAGGAGAAATTGAACCCAAGGCCTTTGGCGCTTTCTTGAAGTTCATCTACACGGGGGATTTGCCAGGGGCTCCGGAGATACTCGGTGAAGCCTACACCAAGGAAAGTGGTTGCCGAATGTCAGAGGCTCTATTTGTTGTTGCTGACAGATATGACCATGAGCAGATGAAGGGAATTCTAGAGGAGAGGATGATCACACAGCTAGATCCATCTACTGCTGCAAGAACATTAGCATTTGCAGAGCTGTATGGCCGCCAACAGCTACAATCCAATTGATGTCGCATTGTGGTGTCAAAGGGCTGGTTACATGAGGTCATCCAGTCGGATGGGTTTGGACAGCTCAAGGGGGGTGGCAGCTATCCAACAATCGCGAAGGATGCGTTGCTACTCGAGGCAGGTCGAGCTCTAAAGAGGACTAGAGTAAATGTCCCTAATCCAGGCGCTTAGGTGTTGAGATTCTCACTTTCAGATGATGGGTAACTGAGCATGCTCTGGAATCAAATAATTGCTGTTAAGCGTGCTTGCTGTCGCTTTTTTTGTACTAGTTGGTAGATGATCGCTCATTACTTGGTAGCTGGATAATTGCGCTGTCCCTAAATGTTCAGTAGCGGTATGCATACATTTACCTTGATCAGGCTGTGTGTTGGAAGTATTGTCAATTTACCTTGATTGGGCCGTGTGTTGGAAGTATTGTCAGTTTACCTTGATTATTGCTTAATTGGTAGCAGGATTATTGCACTGTCCCTTAATGTTCAATAGTGGTGTGCCGTTTTGTTTGGTTGTGAAACGGTGTAGCACTTTTGCTCTTAAATGTATGAGCTTAGTGGTGATCTGAACTTCCTAATCAAAATTGTCTCGAACTACTGCAACAGTTTTGCTTGGTTGTGAAACAGTGTAGCAGTTTTGCTATGAAATGCATGAGCAGATGAGCTTGACAGTGACCTGAAATTCCTAATCAGCTCTGATTTATTATCACAAAGTACTCTTTCTATATTCTGTAAATTTTTGGAGAGGGCATATCATGTGGGGCTTATTTGAAGAGAGGTTGTAGGCCAGAATTTTATGCAACCTGCTGTGTCTTTATTTACTAGCGCTATTATATTTGTAATTTACTCCATGCCAATTGCTAAGGTGATATTTGTGATGCGGGTTACCCGTTTGATCGGTCCTTAAAAAGGAACCTAACTTACTGGATGTGTCAAAACTAAACATGGTGGGTTTTATGTTTGGCGTCATCTGTAACAAATTCCAGGGCATTTTAAAAAATCAAGGTGAATAATTTTCCATACTCTGAATTCCTTTTGTTTGGCCATGATCATTGAGAAGCTTTGTATTCGAAGCATGCCAAAAGCCTGTTACATCAAACCTTTCCGTAATTACATTTCCAATTTAGAAACATCGTCCGTTTGGTTGTCAAATAATCAGATTGTCCATCGATGCTAGAAGGGCCAATTCATTTAACCATACATTTTCGATATGGAAACTTAATGTGCGTCATTCCAGGCATGAGGAATCCAAGAACAGAATCTGGGTTACAAGAACTTTTCAACTGTGGACTAGAAAAAATGGACATGCAGCTAGCTTTAGAAGCACCGCGCTAGATGTTTAGCTCTCTGCCTAACGTCAGCTGGACATTCCAGCCATTCCCGTGAGCATTAGAACAAGCCAGGTCTCCGGCTCTTGGCTATGTGACAGTGCACCAACACGCTAATCGCCGCCAGATCAGAAGGGATGTCGCCTGGGAAGCAAGAAACTGCTGGATATTTTGCTCGCCCTGCCTTCTTCATGACAGTGCAACGACATCATGCAACATGAATTATCACAAACTTGCCTGCCGAAGTCACTTATTCCCAGAGTTGCATTTCTTTGAGCTAAAATTGCAGCTTCAAGAGAAAGCTCAACCTGGTAAATAAAACATAAAATAGTCAGAACAAACAAGCTTTCTACCGAGCTCAAAATTGCAAGGAAACTCGTGGAGAAGATCAGAATTATACCCTGTATGCACGCAAGCAGCCGCCGCATGGGATGGGCGTGTGGCCAGATCAGCCTGGCAGCTCGCCCATAACCACGGCTGCCTCCATATCTACGAATTTCCAAGAGATCAACGTGGAGGATTTAAAAAAAAAGTCTTACAGTAGTAAGACTAAAATATTAGTGTGTATACATTAAAATGGTTGTAAAATGTGTTTCATGTGTAGTCCCGAATAAACATGCACATGAATTTAATTTACACTGTATATTACTGTGTAGATTAAAATCTGAATCTGAACTATACTCTGTTGCAACCACTGGCCAAAGTTGTCAAGGAAAAAACTCAAATTTATCTTGAGTACATGATTGACACACAAGATATTCAGACATTTTAGGACCAAATTCCTCATACAGAGTAGCTCAGTCATAGCACCAGGCCCTTCACGTTATAGTTGAACACTAGAAACAACTTTTACCCTATGTGCCTGAAACCGTCAGAAATATAGCAAATAACCGTCAGGAAATATATTCTCTTTCGGCTAACCGACAGGCTAATCCCGATAGGAATAAAATGACAGAGAAAATAAAATTTGGTAAACCAACAGAAATATTTTTTTTCTGATGGTTTTTACCTGAGAGGTCCCTCACAGAGAATCTCTCATCAGATTTCCAGAAATGTCATGCTCAGTACATGAATTTAAATTACACTGTATATTACTGTGTACATTAAAACCTGAATCTGAACAGTAGTGTTGCAAAACCCCCTCACTGGCCAAAGCACTTAGGGAGAAAACTCAATTTTATCTTGAGTATGAGATAATTGCAGGTCTTTGATACTCAATTTTCATTCTAACTAGCAAATTATCCTAGATCTAAAGATTCCTATTGAATGTGAATTACATAAGCACATAACTTTCGTCCTTTTTTCTTCTTTGATTCCTGAAACTTTTTTAGAAATTTATCTCGTGTTAACTGTCAATTAGCCCGAAAGTTGCCACACATAGATATATCTCAAGCGATCGCATTGTCAGACAAGACACAAGAAGTGGAAAAAAGGAACCATTCCATAAAAACGGATTACATGATTGACACACACGACAGTCAGGCGTTCGAGGACCAAATTCCAGAGTAGCTGAGCCATAGCCTGCATAAGAGCAGAGCACCAGGCCCTTTGCGTCATGGTTGAACACTGGCACGTATTGACAGTAGAAGGAGAGATCCGGGCATCACCACCCTTGCTCATAAAAATCGTCGAGAAAGTCGATGAAATCCACGTCCATCGGCGCGGGGTAGGTCTGGAACTGCGAGCTAACAGTTGCACCTTTGGTGAAGTCGGAGGAACCATTGAACGGTGAAAGCGGCAGCAGCAGCTGCAACTCGTCTTCAGAGAGTTCCCCAGCTGCATCCGGCGTCAAGCTGACATGCCAGTGGCCCGAGTGACCATCTTCAACCTGGTTCACGGGAAGCAGTTCCAGCGCACAAGGTACGAAGGGATTGTCACCCAGCGCCTTCACCCCCGAGGCTGGAAACCCGACGGGTTCCTGGCCTTTATCCACCGGCGAATGCTCTCGCCATGAGTCGCCGTCGCTCGGTTCCTCATCTTCAGAAACTTGTGTCGACGCGTCCCGCGTCACTCTGCCAAACTCTTGCAGGAGCTGAGCTTCACAAACTTGGGTCGCCACATCTCGCTTCATGCTAGAAGAAACCAACGGAGCGCCTGCGACGGGTCCATGATCCTGCTCCACGGTGACGGTGGCCGTGGCGCGTCGGGGCGTGCCGCGAGCCGCGCCCGCGTCAATGCCGTCGTCCGCAGTGTCGCGGCCGCGCTTCTGGCCCCGTGCCGATGGCATCTTCGTTGTGGCGGCGGCGGCAGCGGCAAGGCGCTGGGACTCGGCGAGGATGAGTTCGAAGATGCGTTCAGAGTCTGGACTGTCGCCGTTGAGGAAGGCATCGATCTCCTTGGGGTCGAGGTCCAAACTGTCCAGTGGGAAAATGTAGCCGACGACGGTGTCGTCGTTGTCGAGGAGACGGGCCTGCTGGGCTTCGACGGCGGAGATGTCGTCGTCGATGCCGCATAGATCGACGCTCCCTTGGACGGAGTTGGTAGTGACGGTGTCGCGCTTCTGGCAGCGTGGCGACGGCATATCAAACCTGCCGGCGGCGATGGCGTGATCGAAGTGCCGCTCGGCCTTGTCGAGGGCGAGATCGGGGAGGGCGCCCCGTCTCTGGGCCGTAGATGGTTGGGATGACGTTGGTGTCGCCGGGATCGAGGTCCTGTTGATGGACGGTGTAGACCGACGGTGCTATAGCAGTCGTAGCTATAGCTATCGAAAAGGGGTCGTCGTCGCTCCGGACTCCGGTGCAGTTGGAACTTGTGATCGATGGACGATGGCTGCGGAGAACCTGAGATGAGCTGTTCGCATTTGCAGGCGGATCCACGTTATAGTATTAGCCGTACACTTTCCAGTCCAACTCCGACTCGGAACCCGGGTGCACGTACACTATGTGGTGATCGGATTACGGGTTCCGCCACCCCAAAAACTCGGTCCGCTCCGTTGCCGCACGCCCAGATAATCGCATCTATGATTTTCACAGCATCTCTACTTTAGAGTCAGAAACGGAGAAACCTGAATTTCTTTTCTAAATCTAATAACAACAAATGCGGGTTACAACTACAGCTAGCTTTACAAGCACCCCAGTGTACCAATTACATCTCAGCGTAGTCTCAGGTGGACTACATGCTAGCCATTTCCGTGGGCACCAGAGCAAAGTTGACAACGCCAATAACAAGCAACGACCTCCTATCATCAGTCAAAATTGTATGAAGAATCAGGCTGAGACGCTGCCCTAAATCACCACCGGATCAGAAGGATGTCGCCTGAGAAGCAAGAAATGTTGAATATTTTGCTCGCTCTGCCTTGTAACGCTTTAGCTCTTTGATTGCCGCCAGCAGCACATGTAAGGAAACCGGTGCGAAAAATGGCTGCAGAAAGTAGAAAGTGCACATGAATTTTAATATACACCGTATAGTTGTCATTTCATCGTTCTGAAGTTTGAGAAGGTTATTTGCAGACTGGTAATCTCTAAGTCTGAGATTTTAAAATCCATGATAGATGAATCCACCAAGGATCAGAGAAAATCATGTGTCAATTATAAACTTTCAACTGAGAGAAGTCTGCAATACTGTACTGACCATGTAAATGGCGAAATAATGCTCTATTGAAGCATAACTGATTGACATAATGGATGGGTGGAAAAATGCATCCTCAGCCAATGCCCTCGCTCTTGTTGCAGATACTGTACATCAGCACAATTTTCAGTAAATGTTCATAAAAATGCAAGGACATATGCAAAACAAATTATCGTTGACTTGCCTGCTGAAGAGTCACTTATTCCTAGAGTTGCATTTCTTTGGGCCAAATTTGCAGCTTCAAGAGAAAGCTCAACCTGGAAAAGAAAATGTAAATGCTTAGAGCAAGTTAACTTCTCTATTAAGTGATCTTATGCTATAAATTAACATCATAAACAATCAGATCCACCCATGTACAAGTGTTTTAAGCACAAGGTAAGATACAATAATATATAAGCCACATACACCATACAGGTTCAGGCAAATAATTAAATGGACATATTATCTGGATGTAACATACTTCTGTTGCTTTAAGCATACATAACCAAAACAGCAGAAAGATAAAAACTAGGTTACATCAATGAGCTGTCCATTTAGCAAGAGTGGTAGGACAAACCTGTTTTCCAATTTCATCCATGACAATCATTCTTGGGAGAGAACGGACCTGGCAACAGAAATTACATTAGTATGCACCCATGTGCAGATCAGCCTTTTGTATATCATTAAGCACTTCTTTAAAATGGGCCATACCAGACTGGATAGAGACTCCAAGGTGGTGAGACATGACAGAAGATTGGAACATGCATGATGTCGATATAGTAAATCTAACTCCCTGCAAGGGGGAAGAGGAGGAATAAGAAGCATGATAATGCCAACTAGGGCTTTTGATGCCCATTCTCATCCTTTTTCCCCTTTTTTTTAAGAGAGGAGGGGGGGTGTGGGGGTGGAGGCATGAGAGTGCTAGTCTTCTTGTGGTGAATGCATGATTTGCAACCATCAACAAGTGTGTTCATAACCAAACTCTAGAACATCTATAATATTGAGATCATCTGCCTTTTGTCAAGGCCCACTTCGCGTTGATAGATCTTACACTTGGAGGTCAAAATGCACGATGATCACATCTATAGTGTATTGGCCTATTGGGTACACACAATGTAATGCATACTATAGTACTGGTGGTTTGAGAATATGCAGAGTTTGCTAAACAAAATGACAGTAATTATGGTGGCCAAAATGTTGTCCAATGTGGCGATGAATATGGAGTAGAAATTACATATTGTGCCATTGCCAAAAAAAAGGGTACTGTGGTAAGTAAAGTAAGGCAACTGAAAATAAATTACCATTCTGTGAACCCCTTTTCACTAACTACAAATTTAGTCGGCATGTCCATATCTTGCGAGAGATAAGATGGTTTAAGACCAAACAACTGCCTTAGTTGTCCAATGAAGATTTCAATAGTCTCCATAAGTTCCTGTTTCATATAGGCATTTCAACAAATAATGCTACTGCAAAGAAGGTATTTCAGGACTCAAAAGGGTGTCCTCTGCATATGAAAAATGCACGGATATCAAAGAGGCAAGAAAATGATCAATTCAGCACACCTGAGATGACATTTTCTTCCGGGTACCGTGAGTCTTCTTGGAACCAAGTGAACAGTCCTGTGGGTTCCAGATAAGAACACCTCCCCACATCTATGAAATAGGATAATGCTGTTAAGTAAATAGCAAGATGGGTAACAGAAAGAAGGCCATTTTCACAGCTAGGTATATTAGCACTTACAGGGGATATAAATGCATTAGTTTTTGAAAGCCCACCATCAGGAAGTTGTAAATACAATGGGCATTCCTTTGCAGATGGAACATATCTGATGATTATTGAATAAACGGTTCAGATGAGTATCCAGAAATATTTGTACAACTAATAGCAGACTTGATCAATGAAAAATCAAGCTGATATCTTGTCTGTGCACACTTGACATTTGAAAAATCATAAATCTGATATCTTGTCTGTGCACACTTGACATTTGAAAAATCATAAATCTAGGTGATAACATGATAGTTTCTATAATGGGTTGGGTGCTTAGGCTTTCACCAAATTTTACATAAAAAACAAACAGCATTGCCAGTTGCCACACTATACTAAAAGAAGTTTGACAAAGGAAAAAGGATACTGTAATAATTTTTTAAAAAAGGACAACAATATACAACAACAAAAGCATATATTAATAAGCAAGTTTGATTCAAGGAACATACACCACAAATTGAAGAACTTTCGATCGTCCTGTAGCTGAAATTGATGTATCCAAGTGCCACTCATTTGAATTTACCTGTCAACATCGTATTTTCATAATATGATCAAATTTATAGATCTCGCAACTAACCACTACATATGTTTGCGGGAAGCTATCTATTGAATGCAGAACAATCAAGAGCAAATAGTTTCCATGAGACAAAGTCAGAAACATACAAAGAAAGGAATGTCGCCCATACTAAGAACATTGGCACCCAGTTTATCATCAGAATAAGAATAGGACGACTTAGGAGTATGGTACAAAACCTGAAAAGAGATAGAATTATTACTTAAAATCGATGATCCTAAACAAAAAGGAACATCTGCATTCGCAAGAAATGGAAGAAGGTAGCTTAGTTTAAGTAAAGGTAAGGCAAATCAGCACCTGAGACTCTATATTAATTTCCGCAATTGGTCGCAATGCCTCAACCACAGGACTCAACATCCTCTCACCAATCTTTTCAAACTCCCTGCATGTAGAATGCCTAAGTGTAAAAATTCCAACAGCAGCAGCAACGGAAAATAAGTTTCATCTTTGCAAGAAGCTAAGAACAGCCTACAGAACATCTAACTGATGTGAATAAGACATAATCCCCATAGTCTGGATGATATAATGTATTTGCACAAATATCTTATCTATGTAGTCTAATATGCTGTACTTTAACTAACATCTAACATAGAGCAAAAACAAAAATTGAATGTTTCAAGCAATTTGATACCGAAGGGAATATTCACACGGCAACAAATCAGCAACAAAAGTATAGGTAAATTGTGAATTTTGTTCTTACCAATCATACACCCAATCACTTGGATCAGCATTCAACAAGCTAAAGGATAGAACAACATTTCCATCTGACCCAACTGGCATGAACTCGCCTTTCCCAATGCCTGCCTCGCCCTCCTCAATACCACCATCCATGAAATACTTGACAAATACCTTCCCAATAACTGACGCAGCCATAGCCTCATCGACCTTTCCAACCAACCAAGCATGCCGATGCTTCCCAATGACAAGCCTCATTCCCTCCACGTCATCAATTTCAGCAACCACAACAGTGTAAACCCTAGACCCATCCCCACCGCTGCTGCCCAATGCTGACTGCAGCAATTCATCAAACACCTCGTCACCACGCACCAGGTCCGTAGTGTTCACAGCACCGCATTGCCAACGCGAGCCAACAGTGCTGCTGCTGGAGCAGCCACCAGCCGACTCTACGGTGACCGCTACCGAGACATTACCAGCAGTGGACGCGGCCGGGAGGAGCTGGAGCTGGGCCGAGATCGCTCGCTCGAGGTGATTGGCGGGGGAGGCTTCGGAGGGGACGGAACCGGACCGGAGGAAGACCGCGTGGAGGCCACAGGGGAAGGAGGGTGGATTGGAGTGAAGGCGGTGGGCGAGGGAGGTGATTGCGTCGGAAGGCAGCGGCGACCGGTGGATCTCGGTGGATTTCAGCAGGAAGGGCAATCCTACAGAGAGACACACATAGATGCGAGCGAGTTATACAGAGAAGAGCCCCCCAAAAAAACTAGCCATGGGACTGGGAGCTAGGGGAGGTAGCAAGTGGTACCGAGGAGGAAGGAGAGGAGGACGGAGGCGGTGAGGACGAGGCGCTTCACGCCAGGCTTCGTCGTGCGCGACGGCGGCTTACTGCTGCCGGTAGATGCAGGATTAGAGTTAGACTGGCCTCTGGAGACTTCGGCAGAGGTGGAAGGAGGTGGAGGAGGAGGCGCTGGGGCCTCGTCGCCGGCGATCTCCGCCATCGCTCAACTGCTGAAGTTGCCGGAGCCCGGACTGGAGAAGTCCGGCCTTGGTCTTGTGGGAATTTGGGCCAAGACTGTTGTTGACTGTGTCCGGGCTGCAAATGCTGTTATTTCTAGGCCCAGTCGCGTGTTCGCTGGGGCCTGAAAGGCCTAGGCAATCAGCCCACCCAGAATTGTCACCAATCATTTTCGCCTTTTTTTTACCTGAAAAAGGGAATCGTTTGTGATAAAAAAAAATCGTATTTGGTCCTAACGAGCCTCACCTTGTTTGTACCTCTCTGGTTGCTGGCTATAGTTTATACCAAACTTAATTTTTTTCCAAAGACCAGACATTCACACACGCAACTCACTCCTATGAATACACGCACGCAAATCTTATCCCTGTGGGCACCTTCGAAAGACTGGGTCAGCTGTTCCGATCTTGAGATTGACGAAGTCACCAAAGACGTCTCGCTATTGACGCGTACGTCGTCTACCCCTGAAAGAATAGGGCGGATTAAATCTTAAACAAGTGTTACAAATCACAAAAGATGTGGCTTGAGAAATTTAGAGCCACAATTTCTCACAACTAAAATAATTTTGTTGTACTTTTTGACTCTATGTCATGTGGAGCTCAAGAGAATTTTGTCTAAAATTAATTGCCAACCAAACACTTGCGAACTCAAAACTGCCTTCACTACGCATGGCACCATGGATACATGTATCGTTTCTCATACGCATGGCACCATGGATACATGTATCGTTTCTCAATGATCCAGCTAAAAATTAGTTTAGATATCGAAATATGGCAGCGACAATTTTAGCAGGCTAAAATTTGGATGTCCAACGGGCCAAAGTCATGGTTCCGCAAATATTTCACGTCTTCGATTTGTATCTAGAGGTGACTAGAAGCGCTCCGGCAGGCTCTCGTGCATGTAGCGAGCAGCAGCATGTTCTACACTTGTACCTGTGGACTCTGGACTATGGTCAGTGGTCACGCTTTGTCTTCGTGCTCCAGAGTGAAGACTTGCCGGATCTAGCAGAGCTCACGCACGTTTTCCGCGATCGGCCACGAACCAAACCGATGATTTAGCCGCGGCGGACACAGTGTACGCGCGCAATCCAATTGGCTCCGTGGGAAACCTACCCACAGTCCCCACAGCACATGCGGGATGCGGCTGCCGACCTGCCGCCCGCGCGCAGAGTCATGGCGCTCCCCATCGGCCGCGGCCGCGTTGCAGGCAACGGTGAACCTGAACCCACCGCCGTCCGGATAAGCCGCACGGGCGGCGTGGCGAGTGGCGACTGCCGACTTGGCGAGACCGCGACAGACGCTCGAGGATCCCATTTGTTATCATGTTATGCAAACAGAGTAACATGGCAAGTTGATCGGGGCGTAGGGCGTGTGCGTCACCGTCTGCGCTGATCTTGCTGGGTGCCCCGGCACATGCGCCGCGGATCGGCACGAGCCGGGCGGGCCGGCGGCGCGGGAGTGGGCGTCAGCATTCAATCCGGCTCCTCCGTTTCCGGCACGAGTCCAGGGGGATTGGGTCGAGCACGTACCGGACGGATTGGATAATCACGAGTTAGATTTCGCGTCCCTGTCCGTGACCGGGACCTTTGTCACCTGGACCTGATCAGAGCCTGCTCAGGGGCGTAGGTCACGGCACCTGGATCTGGTAGCTTTGTTGGTTCGGTTCTTCGATGATCAGTCGATCAGATAAGCTCAGCTGTCGCAGGCTTGTTTACGGCCGGGTCTCACCACTGACGCCTGAAGTTTTGTAGTCGCGTCTTAACTGAAAACGGCTCCGGAAAAGGAGCTCGGGTCGGGATACGGTAGAAACAGCACCACCCCGGAGCTACTGAACTTTTTGTACCCAACTTCATCAGAGAGCAGACCACTGTCTTGGCCCCCTGAGCACTCTTTTAAAAAGTTCAGGTATACGGTTGACAACTTGCTAAAAAAGCAAGCCTTTGCCCAAACTTTGCAGTTCAGCCAAGCTGGCGATTGCATTTCTGGTAACCGTAGGCCAATTGTGATCTGAAGGGCAGGTGTACATCAGTATCAGTATCAGTATCTGTATCATGTCAAGTGTTATATTAGCACTGCCTAACATACACATGTTTATCAAGTTAATGACTCCCTTAAACCCTGAACCAATCGCATTCCCCTGCGAAATCCCCATGAACCAAACTCCGCATAATGCAAAAGCCTCATGAACCAAACACAACCTAATAGGAGTGTCAACGACTTGAAAGCGATGGCCTTTTGCCCCCTCCGTGCGATCATCTGTCCTATCACATAATTTTGCTTTTGCAGTGCTCATCCTCAAAGCGCAGACTTTCTCCATCCAAAAATCCTACTCCAGTACAGACCAGGTCCTTTTTCTCCGGATAATTGAAGTGCCAACCGTTTCTTTGATTCTGCGACGATTTTGTAAGTAGTGGTTAATGGTGGGTGGCGCAGCTTGCTCAAAGCAGGTTTCTGTCCAACCTTTGCAGTTCAGCGCAGGCTGGCAGGTCTCTACATATGTTTGGTAGCCGTAAAACCTGCTGCCGCTTGGTTTTGTCAAAATCGCAGCTTGAAACAGCAGGCGTACGCAATCGCAAGTACTACATGCGGACTGAAAACCGAGCAGCGCAGATTGCTCTAGCATGTCCGGGGCTCAGTGCGTGCCGTGCTGATGGAGAAAATGGGGGCATGTACTAGGTTCTCAGATCAAACGTGAAATTATGAACTGTATTGCTGTTCTCAACAATAGAATATCTCTCTGACTCTCTACAGTCTACACACAGTGGCAGTGGGAATACTCCGTTCACAGTAATTTACATAATGTATTTATCCTCAGTATATCCTATGATGAGAATGACTTGATTCGATTGGCCGAATTCAAGCCATGACTTGATTCGATTGGCCGAATTCAAGCCCTCAGGCTAAGCAGGCTCTGAACATTGCAGTTAGACTGAGCTGAAATCTTTGCCCAGTCGCCCACGCAAACAAACTGAAAGAAAAGGAGAAAACAAAAACGAAAGCTGGCAAGAACTTCAGTGCATCTCTCTACACTTCGATGAAGGAGTGACAGGGCACCCCCATTAGCTGCGCCAAGGTGGTTGACCGGAGCTTCCTCTCCTTCACGGCCGGGTCTTCCAGGAGCAGCACCTTGTCCTTGTCCTGGACGCCCACCATGTGCAGGTGCTCGCAGTCGTCCCTCTCCTTGCCCCTGTACAGCAGCCTCTGCTCCCTGGGCCACAGGCCGGTCACCAACGACAGCATCACCTTCAGGTCGCCTGCATTGGGGAAAAAACAAACAAACCCAGCTTAGCAACCAGCGCCATGCTTTCCATTCAATTCGATCGATCGCGCAGGGAAAAAGGGGAGCAGAGAGGCATAGAGCACAGTGCCAGGGCATGATCGATGGACGACGTACCGAAGGTCGCGGTGGAGTCGATGGAGACGTCGTGCCACTGCCAGCCGGTGGAGACCCTGACCAGGATGTACTCCACGGCCGCCGCGTCCTCCTCGGGCGTCCGCCTCTTCTGCACCAGCATCCCGCCGGGCCGCACCTCCCACTCGATCTTCTCGTGCTCCGCGACCATGGCGCAGATGTCCGCGCCGCCGCTGCTGCCGGCCGTGCTCCTGGACCGGCTCCTGAACAGCCTCCTGGGGCTCGGGATCTTCACCATCTCCGCCGCTGCTGCTGCTGCTCTCTAGCTGCTCCGCTCCCTGCTCTCAGGTCTCAGCTCTATCTCTGTCTCGGTCGATCGATCGCTGGCTGGTTGCTGCCGGTGCCGGGTGCGGAGACCTGGCAGCAGAGCGTGGGATTTTAAAGAGGAGGGGAAGCCGGCGATGAGGACAAAACGGGAGGAGGTTAAGTCGCGACAGGGCCGAGACGTCCACCGTGCGGGCGGGGCGGAAATGATTGGCGATTAACCGGTGTTTGTTTAACACCCCCGAGACCTCCTCGCCGATTAATCAAAACGGATTAGAGGGCGAGGTGGCCGTGATTGGGACCACACCTGTTGCCGAGGCGGGCAGGCGGCGAGAGCGCTGAAAAGGGCCCGAGAGCCGGTGGGTTCTGTCTGTGAGACTTTTTTTCTTGAAATTTTTTTGTGAGACTTTTTCGCGGTGGGGATTGGAGAGTTGAATGCGCGGGCGGGGCGGGGGGCGGGGCACGGCAGCGCGGCGGTTGGAGGCGGCAGCACATGGGGAGGTGGCGAACACGGTTTTGCCTGCATGAATGGCGGGGCCGGCGGAGTCAATCGGCCCCGGCAGTTGGCTGCTTATGCCTCACTGTTCGGTTGAACACTGCAGCCAGCCACTCGTATAGCGGTAGCGGCAGTATCGTTTTTCAGCAGCAGGTAGAGTACTGTTCGTTCCAAACTGCAGTGTCAACTCACTGTTTGGCAATTGGCAGACCTGAAATAGAATGGCATATTTATCTGTTTTTACTTTCAAAGACGTAAAGAAGTGGTCCACCCCAAGTCCCGAACACAAGAAGCTGGGGGGGATCAGTAAAACGAGCCCTTCTTCCTTTGGCATGATCAATTTCCACGGAAGGAGAGAGCCTATGAATCAGCAGTGATATACTGATATCATCCATTATCTAGCATCTGATGGGAAACACAGAGAGCTTGGACCTCGTGGACGGTCGAAATACGCCTAGGACCATGCGTTCGTACGTACAACATCGGCATGTGCGCATGTCGCGAGCACGGGGAGACCGTTCACGTCAGCTCGTCAGCTGTCCCCTGGCCCAAATCGCCTTGTGTTCTAGCCGAAATGAAACGCACCTGGCTGCAAATAATACCCCGACGACCAGATACAATCCCGATTCAGGCCGGCGTCGTGTCAGGGAGAAACGAGCGAGAAAAAACAACCGGGTCGCGACGCCACCTCCACCGGCGGCGACGATGATTGCCGCGTCGGACAGCACATGCGCTCGGCCTCCCGGCCGCCGTATTCTAAGCCGGTGGCCCGATCGGGGGCCCCCGCTGACACAGGCGAACAGTAGTTTATCAACCAGCGAAGCCTGTGATCTGCGCCTACGCGATGCGTACGCAGATTCCGGCCGCCGAGGAGCCGCCACGTTGCTCGACGGCGCCGATTCGGAGCGGGGTTTTTTTAAGCCCAAGCACCAGGCTTCTTCTCCCAGCTACTGATCGATTGATCGATCAGATTCTCACGGTTGTGTCGGGTGCGACGTGCGGACAAGGGAGGGAGGCAGCTGGTGCTGATGGAGCTCATCAGATCGAGCTCTGCCCGCCGTGCGTGGTTCGGTGCCGACGAGGCTTCACGGAAGCGACGCTTGCTTTGGACCTTCGGGTTGGTTGGGGTAGTTCGAGGCTTCACAGTTGGCGACGAAGGGGAGAGAGCGCTCGATCATAAGCCTTTCTGGGTTGGTTGGGTTTGTACTTTGCAGCGTCCCTGGATCGACCTGGCTCGTGTACGCGTAATGTAGCGCTGCCCAAGGGTTCACGTTAACGCTAAGGACAACCTGAAAAGTGTATATTCCGCTCGGCTTGCTGTTCGAACTTCGTTTCGTTCCTGGGCAGCGAGCGACCTTCCATGCCCGACGCTAGGCTAGCTAAGCTGTATGCCTAAACCGTGAAGGAACCTCATGATGGGAGAACAATATCCTGGAATGCTCTCTCCGCGTTGATGGGTGGATTAAGGTACTATACTAACAGTGCGTTGCATATTCGATACCGTCAATCATCACTGCAACTTCCATTACCAGCTTGTCTTCACAGCAGAGAAAAGGACTATGGACACGCGCACACACAGCTGGGAGTAATCTCCATCTCCACCCCTAAAATGCACCAGTTAGTTCTTTATATGTATGTTCACCCCAATTTCTATCCCTACTAGTGATGGTCTAATCTCAATATACCCAACAAATTACATCTAGAAAAATAGCACAATTAAATTATACTATCCGGAACTATTCTCAGATCTTCTCTCTCTTCCTCACTCAAATTCAAGGATCACTGATATTTGGATCATCTCATACCTCTTTCTCTTCTAATTTTCACAAGCAATTACCCACCATGCCATTGTTTAAGCAATTGCCCGTACCCCGTTCGTGAGAAACAAAAAAGAGTCCAGACGTCCACGTGCAATTGCGCTCTTTGCTTCTTTCCATGGCAAAGCTGGGAGGAGTGTTTGGTCTGGACCCAATGGCCTCTTCTCTCTTTTTTTGTCGAACGAATTTTGTTACAAGACGTTTACAAATTACAATCATTCTTTTGCATTTGTATTATGAACTCTCGGTTTGCAGCTAGTTTTAACTACTATTATTGTTCATACTGGCTCATGACAGATCATTATCATATTGTATATCTAAATTTCAGATGTTATTGTCTATTAGCCAACTAAACTAAAATAGTAATATTTAATTATAGATTTTGTTAGTTGTTTGATTTGAAATACAGAGTATCACCATAGCCAGAAGCAGCAGAGACTCTGGTAAGGACATCATACTATGCAGTCTCTGCTCGTATTTGATTTAAATATGGGGCTGATTGAAGTAAGAGCATCTTTTAATTTTACTATAATTGAACTTTGCACACATTCCTCAAAAATACCTTGGCTGGTGACTGGTGAGCGCCCATAAAAACATCGTCGGCACCTTAGTTCTTTTGAAATGGTCTTTGTTAGTGGGCTCCAGTTGTCCAGTACCAGTACCATATCAGTTGTAACTGTTTTATTGCTTATGTGGATATATTGGAAACATCAATATGAAACTAAGGCTAATCCCAATAGCAAGTTTTATTTGGATATTTCCAAGAGTGCCATGTCGGCAAGTGGTAATGAAACAATGGTTGAAACCTCCCCCTATAATGCATAATTTCAATTTTAGTGTTTCATATGTGCTCAGTGCATTTAACTGTAAGACATATAGTGACTTGGAAACATTGTATATGTGGTTTCATCTGGATGAAACTACTTTAATATCTCTCTTTTTAACCTTTAACATGTCTTCCACAGCCTAACTCAGGATCATTTTCAGCTACTCAGGCATTTTAGTTTATTCAAAGTTTGACCAAATCACTGCCAAGATTTTTAGAGTAATAATAAAATGAGCCTCGGAGCAATTAGGAGAGGGTGATCTGCTGAAAGTTGTGCTTGTGATGCATTTCCTTCTACGCCAGCTTTCATGAACTGTTGAAGGTTCAAGCTGGCTGATACTGATGAATTTGTTAATATAAGGTAGTACATTTTATGAGTTCGACAATTAATGTTTTTATTTATTGCCGCAAAAAGTGTTATTGTTTCTCCAGTGCGCAGATGTATTGGTAATGATCGATGTGGACACTGCTAGTTTGGACACACTAAGGAGAGTATTGTGCTACGAGCTCGTGTTCATAGTGCCATCCTCATTGAACTAAAGAGCAGCCGAGTTGGGCATGAACTAGTTGACATTGAATAAATATCCAAACCAACAAGATGACAATGATTAAGGTTTTTTAAAGCTTAATGACACAAGTGCAGCTCAGCACCTGTAATTTCTATGCCTCATCTAGATCAGCTTGGTGTCCCTCAGGCTCCTTACCATGTCCTGGATTGTTGCACAGATCAATAGAACCTAGATATTACACACAGCATATATGTTATCAGCTAAAATAAAATCATGCCTTCCTAATAAAAAGTGAACTTACAAATCAAAACTAGGCAATTAAACAAACAACATTGTAAGCCACCTAACTAGACATCATACAGGTAACATTTATATGTTCAATGGTGTCTCTCTCAATCAACTAATCCCTCCACCATTTCAACATGTACGGCGCCATTTAACTAACAGTGGTCTCCAAAACTGAAGTTTTACCGCTAATTGTAGTCTATTGTTCCTAACAACAAAATCGTGTTCATAGGAAAGAAGTTTTGAATACATCATTATATAGTTATGCTGGCCATCTGTCAAAGATCACAAAGTACAAATATGCAGATGGCGTTTCAAACTAATACCTGAGGTTTGAATGCTATTGGCTTCTGAAGTTTGGGCCAATATAGCTTCGACTTCAATGTATCTCTCAAAGTCGCTCTCTATGATCTGCATTATGTAATTTTTCATCTTCATGTTTTGTCTAGAAAGAGACTCGATTCTGTCCCTCAACTCATCCAATGTCGGCTTCACAGAAGCATAAAAGAACAAGCCACTGAACACCAGATACGAAGCTGCATGGATTGTATTGCGTTTGAACTGAGCCTTTGCGCTGAAAGTGAAAAATGCAAAAGTGGAAATTTGATATCAAATATCATCAGTATATATGAGCCTCAATATTGGTAATCCTGGATTTGTGACTGTCTCATGACATAGTCAGGAGCCACATACTAGTGAGACATAATCATAAAACTTGTAGTGCCGCTCTATAAAATGAATCCTACCAAAAACAATAGTCGTACCAGTCCAATTCCCTTAGAAGTTTCTTATCATGAGCGTGAAGATCCTGGAGGGAAATAAAAGGATATCAAAGATAATCGAATACAAGAGCATATACAATCACTAATGCTGGAGATTTTGGACAAGAAACTTTCTATTACAGTGTATAAATATGTAAAATCCACCAACTTTAAGATACTACCAAAATGAAGTATGTGACTTTCTGTTTCTGAATCACAAGAATATTCTTTTACTCAAGTGAAAAACCCATTGCAGGATGCAGAGACTATCTGTTTTGGATAGATTGAAACATTACAGGACTGAAATGTAGTCTCAAACAATTGCATTGGATATACTCATATACCATGAAATGATTATATCTCAATTCTTCCTGCCCTATAAATTTTCCGACATTTACCATGATTTCCCGAATATGGCCCGAACAATATCTGATGATTTTGAAGGGGAACAAAGTATCTGAGATGACATTTACCATGATTTCCCGAATATGCCCTTGAACAATATCTGATGATTTTGAAGGAAAAGATACTGTTTTTTTCCATAGGTAAGTAGATCTCATCTATCTAGAACGAAATCAACGAATAACGCGGATTGCAGTGCACGCAGGCACATACCTCGTTGCCGGTTGGCGGCGGCGGCGGCGAGGAACCACCACTGCTACAGGTACGCGCCGCGAAAAGACGATGATGCCTCGGCGGTACGCGTGCCATCCTAGTTGCGAGAGATCGAAGTGCCGCTGCCATCCCCGGCACCGATCTATGGAATAGTTTTAGTTAATTTGATTTGCAGCACCTCACTACATCGAAACCCTAGGATCCCTAGATTTTTGTTACTTGCGCGCGGGGGGTGCGGGGGGTTCGAACTGGCTCGTGTACGCGTAATGTAGCGTAGCGCTGTCGAAGGGTTCACGCTAACGCTAAGGACAACCTGAAAACTGAAAAGTGTATATTCCGCTCGGCTTGCTGTTCGTTTCGTTCCCGGGCAGCGAGCGACCTTCCATGCCCGACGCTAGGCTAGCTAAGCTGTATGCCTAAGCCGTGAAGGAACCTCATCATGGGAGAACAATATCCTGGAATGCTCTCTCCGCGTTGATGGGTGGATTAAGGTACAGGTACTATACTAAGTAACTAACAGTGCGTTGCATATTCGATGCCGTCAATCATCATTTTTTTTTGAACGTAAGTCAATCATCATTGCAACCTCCTGCACCAGTGTACTTAAGGTACTAACCTTATTAGCTATCTACCGCTACCGGCTTTGTCTTCGCAGCAGAGAAAAGGCCTATACTGTATTAATACTAGTAGATTAGAGAGAATCGAAGCACAATTGGGCCTACTGCTCAGTCACGAGTCGTTACCAATAAAAAAAAAACATTGCATGCCATGGCACCGACAGCGGCATGGATCATTTTTTGTCTGATCTGTTAGTAACCCAACACCAACAGCCTGCTTGGTACACGTACACGTACACTTCACCTCGCTGCCGAATGGGCCCAATCTCACGAAGCAGTTGGGCTCAAGCCTGCAAACTGCGTTACCGTGGGCCTAATCAAATCTGGCCCAAGTGAAACGGGCTCCAGCTTGCTGCTGCTGTTCTGTGTGTGTTCATCGGGCCTTCGCGACGGGCCTAACTCGCTGCAGAGCTCTCGTGCACCTTGCATTATGCTTGGGCAGCTTGGCAAGGAGTCAAGGACTAGTCCAGTCCACTGCCCTCAACCCGCATCCGGAGGCCGGAGCTCAGAGAGAACAACCTCCAGCCACCGGACTCCGGACGGAGACGATGCCGGAGACCCACCCGCCGCCGCCGAGGCCGGTGATGCTCGCCGACCTCAATTTCGAGCCGGCGGAGAGCGATGGCGAGGACCACCCACCAACCCCCAGACCCAACCCCCCCGCCGCCGTTGCCGTGCCCGTTGCCTCGGCTCCGGCGGTCGCCGTCGACTCTTCCACGAGGTAAGGTTACCAAGCTACTATTTCGATCTCAACGTGCGGGATTTTCTGCTACCTGTGCGCTTGACCAGTTGCGCGCGCTGCGATGACTTGGAATTGGGCGTCGCGGGGCGGGCTCATGCTCGTGGGAGCCGTAACCCTAGGACTTGAGGGGATTAAATTTCTTTCTCTCGTGGGAGGAATATTCGTGTAACAACTGAAAATTTTCGGGGTCAACTGTTATGAATTGGTTTTGGAATTTCGTTCATATGTTCATCTGATAATTTTTTGGCATTGATTATAATACTCACTCATTTGAACGGGAACATGTAAGGTTCTGTTTGGGTAAGGGGTTTAGTATCCAGATCGTGTACAAGTCAGCAGTTCTCGGTTGAGTTCCTAGACAATTGACAGTTGGTCACGGTACTTGCATTGCAGGAGTGGCAATGAAGAGGGTGGTTTGGCAAAAAATGTGACTGCAACGAAGGACTCTGATACTGTTGAATGTGAAGGTGACATGATTGTCGACATCCTGTGCAGTGGAAGGATAATTTCCTGTTGTGAATTGATCACTTACAGTTCTTCATGAACAGATGCTGATCAACATTGCCAAGGGGCTTCTGCTCCACGTGAGGAGAAAGTTAGCAACCTGAAAGCTGTGAGTTCTTGGTTTTGATGCCATTCTGGATAACCAGTCTTGCATGCTAAAGCTAGATGGCACTGTATTCGTACCTATTCATGCCACATGAACTATGATGTCGTGTCACGTTGTCTTGATTTGTGGTACTGGTATGGTCAATGGAAATGTGGATAAGACGCTAACCTTTCTTTTTGCAGGCTTTGGTTCATGTGGCCCGGAAAATGCACAAGAATGCTCATGCCCATTTTATGTTGGGTTTGATGTATCAAAGGCTTGGTCAGGCACAGAAGGTAAATCTCCTCTTCAAAAATTCAAGTTGTTTAGGATTTTCATAAAACTCAAGCAGCTGCAGAAACTTTTCAGGCAATAACATCATATGAGAAGTCTACTGAAATATTGCTACAAGATGAAGAAGAAGTGCGGAGGCCTGATCTACTCTCATCAGTGAGGATACACCATGCACAGGTTCATCAGTTTAATCAACAAAATTTACCCTGTCTCTGTTTTACTTTTTTTTTTTATCCAGCTCTTCTTTTTCAGTTCCTATCTAATTAAAACGATTCTACTCCCTCCTGACTCAGTTTGTACCTCATGCAGTGCATTTTGCAAGCAAGCATGGGTGATAGTTTTGATGAAGAGCTTGAAACTGGTGAGGTGGATGAGATCCTTATTAAGTTGAAGAGTTCAGTTGAGTCAGATCACAGGCAAGCAGCTGTTTGGAATATCCTAGGTCTAGTTCTTCTTCGGGGTGGCCAAATACAGGTATGATGAGCTGAATCTGTTACATTTCTCTCCATTGATCATGCGGCAGTGTCTGCGACTGCAATGGCTATGTCAACGAAGATCTATTTACTGATGTTGTGCACCCTGTCCAGAGTGCTATCTCAGTTCTGTCTTCTCTCACGGCTGTTGCTCCAGACTACTTGGACTCCCTTGCAAATCTTGGTGTTGCGTACATTCAAAGGTTCGAAATACTATTTCAGTTATGATTTCCTTCCTTCAGAACACAATATTTATCAACTTCCACTCTTCCAGTGGGGACCTAGAGCAGTCTGCAAAGTGCTTTCAAGAGCTTCTTCTAAAAGATCAAAACCACCCAGCTGCTTTGGTGAACTATGCAGCTCTTCTTCTCTGTAAATATGGATCTCTGTCTTCAGGTACATGAACACCTATTTGCCACTCTTCTTCCTGCCATATCATAAAAGCACAGTTATCCCTATGTCGTCTTGCTCTATTCAAACTGATGACACCAGACAATTAGATAACACATTATGGTTGGACACATTATATCAATCAATACGTTTTTTTATTCAAAGTAAGTCAAGGAAACTGTTTTTCCTATAAAGGTAAAGTTTAAAAATCACTGGTATTTCATGAGTAGTAGTTGCTTTTGGCTTCTATTTCACCCACTGTTACAATTCAGGGGCAGGAGGTAATGTCAGCACTGGTCCTTACCTTCATCAGAAAGAAGCCTTGTCTGTTGCAAAAGAGTGCTTACTTGCAGCAGTGAAGGCTGATCCTAAAGCTGCATCAGTTTGGGTTAATCTTGCAAATGCATATTATATGGCTGGTGAGCATAGGAATTCAAAGAGGTGCTTGGAGCAGGTAATGACTGTTATTATTTTAATTTTCCTTTTATTGACATATTGTCCAGACATGTATTAGTACATTAGCTATCACAAATATTGATAATATTGATTTATTTTTTCAACTGCTGGAAGTAATTCTCTGATGAGAACATAATATGTTACCTTTCTGACTTGTAACTGATTAATGAGGATTATTCTTTGCTGTGTCCCAATTTTAATTCGCTTGGAGAAGCACCCTCTAACTCATAGTTTTAGACTTGTACCCAAAGTCTGGCATTTTGAAGATTATGGTATTAACATAAAGCGTATGAGTATTTTTCAAAAGCTGATCAGTGACCCCATGGCACTTGTGGTCAGCCCACTGCTTTGCTGGTAATTGGTAGTGTTCAAAACTTTTTAGACATGAAACTAACTTTCCACGAGTGTTTTGATGATCTAAAACAAATATTCCAAGGACATAGTCACCAGATTTCTGTTAGTACTTAACCTGGCAGACCTCTCCTTCGCTAGTCACGAACTGGTTCTTTAGTAAATATAATTTCATTTATGTTTGAGAACTACATAAACTGTATATTTTTGACAATAGTACTTTTGTTAGTACCAGTTTATAAGGTTTTATATTTATGGGTACCCACTATCCATATTGTAGTACCAAGGTATTTAACAAACTCTGCACAGCAAAAGCTACTGTTCAGTACACTGATGTAATTTACTCAAAATCTGTTTGGCCATGTGGCCATAGGAACTGTGGCTTATTGTGGGAGCTGATCTGCATGTACTACCAAGGGAAACCTTGATGGTCTAGGCTTGTTGTAGTAAAATTATTTGCTAAGTTCGGTACTTGCCTCGTCCAACTATTTATTCTAGGTTAAACCAGTCGTGATCTTTGTAGCCCCACAATTATGTGGTTATAACCGAAGTGAAAATCATGGCCAATTAACTTGAAAACTGTTTGTCTAGCACTCAACATTGCTCCAGCCTTGCCCCTGGCCATAACTGACTATATATAGTACCGCTCATTACTTTCCTTATGTATATGCCTGACAATTTTGCATTCACTGTAAGGCAGGAGCAGGAAATAAAGGCGTAGGCATAAGGGAAAAAATAAATCTACGGAACTCTTCTTACTTCTTTTTGTATGCACTATGCTTTGCAGGCAGCAAAATTGGAACCCAATCATATGCCTGCTAGGTATGCTATTGCAGTTCACCGTATCAGAGATGCTGTAAGGTCACAGTGTTCTGATGATCAACTTCTCTGGGCTTCAAATGAAATGGCAACAGTTCTGAAAGAAGGTGACCCTTCAGCAGTTGATACCCCAATTGCTTGGGCTGGGCTGGCAATGGCTCACAGGGCACAACATGAAATTGCAGCCGCCTATGATACCGAGCACATAAATCTTAACGACGCAGAAGAGCGAGCTCTTTATACACTAAAACAGGTGATGTTTTTTCAAACTATTGTCAGAACTGAAGTCATTATCTTCATTCTAAATTGGCAAGAGCAAAACTTGGAAGTATTGAACCGAACATTCTTGTTTTGGAATTGTATTACAGGCAATCCAGGAGGACCCAGATGATGCTGTTCAGTGGCATCAACTTGGTTTGTACAATATTTGCACGACCAAGTTTAGCAGATCTGTTAATTTTCTTAAAGCTGCTTTAGCTCGTTCCCCGGATTGCAGCTATGCTTGGTCCAATCTTGGTAAGTTATGGGCTCAGTTTAGTCGCTCTTTGTCCTTGATTTAATAATTTGTAAAACTAAACAGCGCAATGCCAAGTTCCTTGAGTGCACATAAAACTTATGTGAGCGTTTCTTGCACGAGGATTTAGATTATTATTGCAATCTCCAGTTCTCAACTGTTGCTGTAAATATTGTTCCTTTTTATTTGCTAGGAGGGTTATGTTATTTGTTTTGTTTTGCCAATGGGAATGTCTAAAAATGGACTTCTAATATATTTATCTTTATTCAAGTCCCAGCAATCATCTAATTTAGCAGTTCATCTAATTAGATAAAGAATTTCCCCAAGCCTTTCAACTGAATAAAGAAAGTATGATGGAATCATACAATTAGTTTAGTGGAATCTCTTGTTTACTTTTTGTGTATTTGACTCCATTACTAATACTAATGCGCTCTCACTGTGTAACATCCTGTTTTGACAGGTATTGCATTGCAGCTATCAGATGATCCGTCCTCTGAAACTGTATATAAACGGGCATTGGTACTCTCATCAACTCAGCAGCTGCACGCAATCTTCTCTAATCTTGGAATTCTTTATCGGCAGCATAGGAACTATGAATTTGCAAGAAAGATGTTATTAAGGTCGTTGGAACTGTGTCCTGGCTATGCACCGGCAAACAACAACCTGGGGCTTGTTTTTGTCGCAGAGGGCCGTTGGGAGGATGCTAGAAGCTGTTTTGAGAAAGCTCTGCAATCTGATCCCCTGCTTGATGCAGCGAAATCAAACCTGCTAAAAGTCCTTTCCTTGTCTAAGAAACAGTAGAACAAGAGAAGACAAAAAAAAAATGATATTCCACTGGGGCTTCAGAATTGAGAAACATGGAAACTCAGTCATCAAATCTGGTCTGAAGTGTCTCAAGGGATAGCTCGGATATGATGCTTGGTGGCTCTGGATTGCTCGCACAATCAGGGAAGCTTCAGAAATGTAGGCACTGCTGTTGGTTTGACCGAGGTGCTGCCCTTCGTGTGCAAATCAAGAGATGCATAGGGCCACAGCCCACAGGCTCGAATAGCATCAGTCCAGGAAGGACCCAGATTTTGAAGTTTGTGTGTAGTAAAATTTCGCTGTAACCAGCATGTATGAACGGTTTCCCACAGCCGCTGTATATAACTCTGAGTAAGTTGAGTGTTGACGATCAAAAATGGCACAAGGCAGTTCTGTCAGCAAAACCGGTGGGACCGAATTCCAGAACCGGTGGAACCGGATTTGTCCGACTGTTGCCTATCTGGCAATTAAATCCGGTGGTACCGGATTCTGAAACCGGTAGCACCGGTTTTTCCCGAGTCCTAGTAGAATTGGATTCTTTTATGGGCCCAAGTTGTAATAGGGCTTTCCTTGCGGGGCAAGACCTCCCCACCTTATAAATATTAAGGGTTGCGGCCGATTGAGTTTTTATCTAATCGATCAAATCAATATACCTTTACTTTTTGTCATCTTCAAACCCTACCTTTTTCAACCCTAATTTCTGTTCGTGCTTCATATCTACGGCGTTGACAACGTTCTGAGTGGTCTTGCCGACCTCAAAGCAACCCTAGGCGCGCCTGCTCTGATGGGGTCCCTCCCGGGCCGGTGAATTTAGGCTCACGCAGCAAGCCCTAGGAAACTGGTACCACCGGATTCCTAAACCGGTGCCACCGGTTTCGCTCGGCCTGCTGTCGGTGTTCGATCCGTTGCGGATCCGCGCGTGCTAGCGCAATTCAGTGTGTTGACCGTGAAAAGCGTCAACACATTTTTGGCGACTCCGCTGGGAAATTTGGAGATCTTGGTTTTTATAACCGATCTATCAAACCCTAGCCAGATGGGATCTACTGCAGAACTTGATAAGGATAACATCATCGTGCCTTCCATTGAGGAAATCGGTGATGAGGAGCGTCAGAGATTTGAAGCTGCACAAGAATTCTTCAAAAGTCAATTCTTGATAGGGCTGAAGAAGGATCGCCACGGCAATGTGATAAGGACTCATGACTTTATGATGCCGGCGTTTATGATGAAAGATCAGAAAGTGGAAGAAATACCTGAAAGTGCATCTAGGCCCTCCAACTGGATTTTGGTGAATTGAGTGACAAAACGATTAAAGGACTAACTTGTTTGTTTAAGATGATGAGCAGGGAATTACTCTTATGATTCATTATATTTGTTGTGCTCATCATGGTATATGGCTACTCATTGACATAAGCAAGCAAGTATGTGAAGAAATAATATTTATTGCTAAAATTGAAGTAAAGATAACTTGGCTCAGCCAGATGGCACCCAGGTCAGCCAGGTTGAAATAAATTCGGGACAGAGAGGCTAACCCGGCTCAGCCAGGTCACACTCAGGTGACCCAGGTGTCATGTCAAAAAGAAGCAATGATGAAGCAATAATTTGGGATATGCTATGTGGGTCTCCAATATTATGAGATGATCTATTTGACAAAGAAGAATGATATTGCAAGACTTCATGTGAGTATGATAATGATGACATGACCAAAAATATGTGTTACATATTGGTCTTCTATTGGAAGCTTGCAATTATATGGGATATTCTTTATTGATCAAGAACAAGCATTTGAAGAATCTTTCAAATGGAATTCATTCAATGGCAAAGCAAAGCTAACTTGATGATGCAAGGGTAAGTGGTGAAGAAACAAATCGAGATGACTAGAGCGAGGGACTAAGCAAGCTTTGGTTAAGTGACGACTTATGACCATGTGCGAATTGCTAAGGTGAAGTATCTAGTATCCGGGGGGTTTCGAAGTATCATATCCAAGTCTTGTCAAGAGAAGCAATGCAATGCATATATGTTATGATTGATGAAGGGAGTGGCCTAAGGATTAAAGTGAACTCAAATATAAGTTATGGAAAATCCTAAGTCACTAGCTCAAGGTGGATATGCTCAGTTGAAGATACAATGTTGAAAATCCCTCAAACAAGTGATTGATCAATTATTGGCATGATCATTGGCATACAAGCTCAAGTGGTTGAATTATGATTTATCTTATGTCATACTATCAAGAGGGATACAACATTGATTGAATGACAATCTCCAAAAGTGCTCAAGTGAACCCATTTGAGTCTAACCATGAGAGTTTCTAACTTAGTGTGGGTTCCCTAGCAAAACCGGTGAGAACCGGTTAAACCGGTTTTGGTGGCCTCGAGCGTCTAACGGCTAGTTTCTTTGAAATCCAGTAAAACCGGTTTTGTAACCGGTGGAACCGGTTTTCTCTGACAGAAAAACGGCTAGTTTTTGGAGAGATGGGTATTTATACCCATGAGCTCCTCTTTCAGGGGCTGCTGGCTCATTTCGAGTTCAACACATTCTAGAGGCCAGCTGAGCTCTCCCCAACCTCTCTAAGTGAGACTTGTGCTCATAGCTTGAATCTTTGAGTTGGGTTGAGAGAGTGACTTGTGTGTGATCATTGGAGAGCAATCCTAATCCTTGAGCACTTGTGGTTTCGTCAAGCAATCGTTGAAGCATTTGTTACTCTTGGAGGTTCTTCCTCCTAGACAGCTAGGCGTTGCCCGGTGAGCTACCGAAGTGTGTGGTGAGCCACGGGATCGTTTGTGAAGGTTTCACCTCGCCTCCGCAAGGGAAGAGGTCACTTAGTGGAAGGAGGAGATAGCTTGACCTTGTGTGGTCGTATAAGCTTCCTCAACGGAGAGTAGGATTCACCGTGCCTTGGTGGCTGCTTGGTGCGAGCGGTGAATCCGAACTTCGGGAGAAAAATCTCTTTGCCTCTTGGTTTGAGCTCTTTCCTCATATTGTCATTTCTAGCATATTACTTGTGCTTCCGCTTCAATCTACTTTGGTGTGTTGAGCTGTGTGCAGAGGCTCCATTGGAACACTTGGAAACATCCCTGAAAGCTTCACACCATTTGTGGTTTGTGCTAGAATTCGTAGAGGGAAAATATACTTGTTAGTGCAATCTGTGCAGGAACGGGTTTTACTGGTTTGGAAAACCGGTAATACCGGTTTTGGTGCTGACAGTTGGAATTAATTTTTGTAAACTGCAGATTCGCCTATTCACCCCCCTCTAGGCGACATCAAGGTCCTTTCAATACCTCCGGTAACTGTACATCCACTTGAACCTTATACTTCTAATCCTGATGATAAGCTGGTGCTGCGCTTTTACATACCGATGAAGTAGTTAGCAATCTTATGGACAGGATAGATAAAATTGAAAAGGATAGGATGGTAGAACTTTCTTATTATTCACAAAATTTACCACCTATGCAACATGAGAATATGCATGCGAATATGTCGGCTACATCTGGAAAAATACCAGAAAGTCCTTTATATGGTATGCCGGCTAACTTTTATTCAGGGCAGATGCAGCCGCCAGCACATGTTTCACCAGCCACGGTGAAACCGGTGGCACCGGTTCCAGAAACCGGTGGCACCGGTTTTGTCGCCCAGGCTGCGCAGCAGTCAGCACCACCCACTACAGCTCCTCTTTCGGTAGTCCCTAACCGAAATACGGAGGTAGTTAATGGATCTGCATATATTGGAACACGTGCATACACATCATCCCCTTTGTCTAATCAAAACATTAATTCTAGTGGGGTTCCTAATGATGTTTATGTTCAGTATTTGCGGCAAGGTCCTAATCGTGTGCCTCATATTGTTCAAGTTCAAAGTACAGCCACAGGGCAATCTGGTCTAGCTCGTTCAAATTTATATGCTGAGTTCTATAAGATGAAGGACGAGTTAACTAGTATGATGCAGGATAAGCTTGGTATTGATATGGGTAATTCTAGATTATATCAAAAATCATACTCTGCTAGTTTTAATGCTGTAGCTTATCCCAATAATTGGCGTGTTCCTGATTTTGTGAAATTTAATGGTGATGATAATAAGACTACTTGGGAACACATTAGCCAATATATTGCTCAACTAGGAGAAGCTAGTTCTAATGATGCTTTAAAAGTTCGCTTGTTTTCATTGTCTTTAACTGGAACTGCTTTTTTTATTTTCTTCATTAACTCCTGGCTCAATTAATTCGTGGAATCAATTAGAGCAAAAATTTCATGATCACTTTTATAGCGGGAGTACTCAATTAAAATTGACAGATTTGGCATCGGTTAAGTAACAAAGAGATGAATCTGTTATAGATTATTTTAAACGATTCAAAGAAACTAGAAACCGATGCTTTAATTTGTCACTTTCTGAAAGGGATCTTGCTTATGTTGCATTTAATGGTTTAAGATCCTTTATAAGAGAGAAATTAGAAGGCTTTGAGCATTTTTCGGTTAATCAAGTGCAAATAAGAGCTTTAGCTACTGAAAACCGAATTAAAAATGCTAAAGATATATATAAGACTCATCGTTCTAATGTGCATGTTGTTACTTATGGTTCTAGTAGTTCGGACGATGATGAAGATGTGTATATTGCTGAACTTGTGTGACCTTCTAAGAATAAATCGTACACATGTCCATCTCTTAAGCCAATTCAAAAGAATCGACAAGAAGAAGTGCGATTTACTTTTGATGTTTCCAAATGTGATCGCATATTTGATGAATTATTAAAGAATGGAAACATTAAGATGTCTCATGCTATTCCTTCACCTGAAGAGCTTAAAAGGCGGGCGTATTGCAAATTACATAATTCTTTTTCACATGCTACTAATGATTGCAATATTTTCCGTCGACAGGTGCAATCGGTCTTAAATGAAGGACGTTTGACACTACATGAGATGCAGGTGGACAAAGCACCTTTCCTTGTCAACACCCTTGAGATGCAACCTCCTAAAGTTTTGGTTCAGCCGCATCAAGTCGAATCAACTAAAGGAAAAAATGTTGTTGTGGGTGATGAGAAGCCAAAGCCTGAAAATTTGAAAGGAAAATCAATTGTCAGGGAAGTGGTGTGTGAGAAGACCCCCAATGGCAGAGAGACTTTTAAGATCACTGTAAGAATCTCGGATCTCGGGGGGAGGGGGGCAAGGATCATCCAGAGCACCGGTTGGACCTGCTGCACAAGAAAAACCGGTGTCACCGGTTTCTGAAACCGGTACTACCTGTTTTGGTCAGGGGTGCCCAAAAATGCTAAAGTCTAAGCGTCCTGAGATTGGAACCTGGAAAATTAATATGGCCAAAGATCAGGGTAAAGCTGCAAAACCAAAGCCGACCTTTGACCAGTTAGTTTTCAAATATGCTAATCAAAAGCCAGTTGATGAGGATTGGCCAGCAAATAAGAGAAAGAGATCATCTATGCGTCAAGAGAAGCCAATTTCGCCTCCAAGGGTGAATAACCGACAGAAGGGTGATGGTGCTAGCTTTTATCCCCAACAAAATCAGTATCAAGCAATGCCATGGATGCCTCCATATTATAATCCGGCATGGGATTACAATGGGATGAATACGCCTTATTACCCTATGCAATATTCTTTTTTTCATCCAGGATGGGGTAATAATAGGGAACCAGCACATGAGAGGTTGGTGGATAACCGTTCGGCTCCTCGTCGATCAGGTTGGGACGTACCTCCTAAATCCGGTGGTTCCGGTTTTCAAAACTGATGGAACCGGTTTCCTCAGCAAAAGCGGGCATCTCCTCCCAAGCAAGTTTATCAGCCCAAGAAGGTGGAGGAAGTTGTCCAGAAGATGGATGTCGACCAAGAAAGGATTACAGCTGCTGATGTGATTCAGATTGGTGACTTCCAAGTTAATTTAAAGGACGATGACAAAATGCCAATGATAATTGGTGATGAAACTAAACCATCAGTCCAGAAGGATGTTGCTGCAGAGCCTGATGTGGGTAAGAAGGTTGAAATTGATAAAACTAAATATCTCATGTCTAGATGGTATCCTCCAGGTTTGACACGTACGCAAAAAAGGAAGTTGCAGCGGCTTCGCTTCCAGGAACAGAAAGAGAAGGAACTGGAGAAATAGAGGGAGGAGCACTTTAACAAATACAGGCCTATGATTCCTCCAGGCAAAGGGTGGAAGAAGACTGAAATTCCAGAGCCAAATCCGGTGGCACTGGATTTCAAACCGGTGGAACCGATTTTACCCACCTCGGTGCCAGACGCCACATCAAAACCGGTGGCACCGGTTTTGAATCCGGTGGTACCGGTTTCTGCTGATCCAGGACCGTCTCGTGTTTCTTCTGAGATTTCTGTTAATTCCACATTTGATCAGAGATTGTCATCGGGTTCCCAGGATGTGGACGATGAACAGCTTGTTGATTATGACTTGTCTCCTGATCGTATGAATGTGGATGCAAATGTGGTGCATCTTTCTTCGGATTATTACGTTATTCCAGAGGAAGAGTTGGCTCATCTAGACTTTGGCCCAAAAGAAGCTATATTTAAAAGGCCAAAGGATTCTGAAAATCATTTTGTGGCAGACCGCCCCAATTAATCCGGCTTAAGAGCATGGGACCACTATCACCAGCAGTGCTCCACGCCCTTAAACCGAGTTAATCGTGCAATCCGTCGGATACCTTCCCGATTAAACCACCTTTTCTCTCGACCGAAACGAAATAGCAGCAGTCCCACTCGAAGATGGACTCAGGCAGTACAACTCATCACAACTTTTACAACACATGGTTCACATAGATAATTATACAAATACAGTGTATATGTTTTATCTTATTACAAACCAGAGTTTACTACAGCGGAAGATCTACACGTCGGAACAAAAGACATTGCGCGGAGCCCTCGCACAATATCAATCACCGCGGCCTGAGTCGGACTCAGACGGAACCCGCTCCACGGTCCAACCATCAGGCAAAGTGCACGGCCAAGTCAAAGCAGCCACGGGATCATAGCCAACGCAATCTGCAATAAAATTTAGCCACAAGCAAGGCTGAGTACTAATTACTCAGCAAGACTTACCCGGCAAGGATAAATTCTAGACATGCAAGGCTTTTTGGCTCTGGGGTTTGTTTTGCCAAAAGCATCTACAACTTGAGCCTATTTTCAATATTTTAGCCAAGTTTTAAGTGTGACTAACCATTACTAAGTTTGCCAAGCTATCCAATAGCAATCAATGTTGACATACAATTCATTAACATCAAGCTCCCATTTCTCATCTAGCCACACCTCTACTCATTTGGCCCAAGCACACTGATGTGTGAAAAGAGATCAAGCAGCTTCATGTAACCGCGAAGGACGGACAACTCGAGTTGATTTTAACCATGCATGGGACAACCTAATCGCACGACCCGTGAGAGACACCCAGGACCTCACGAGGCAACCTTTCCCATCTCTCCCTGCCATCTGCCATCAGGGCCTACTCCACCCGAGTGCACGCCCCAACGAACCCCAGGTGCCCCTGGCAAACCTGTGCCGCGGCCACTGCTACACTCGCCATCAACCTCTCGCCCAATGGAGTAGGAAGGACCCGTCAGACGTCAGTTTGAATCAAGTACTAGGTTTACCAGTTTACCATATTTCCTGGCATACGATTAGTACCTTCAAAAGCTTGACCAACATCGCCACACCATCAATGCCCTAGCCACAACTCCCTGTGCAAGCGGGACATTCAATCAAACATGAATATCGTACAAGCCCCGCTTGCCGAATTTTAAGAACTGAAATAAAGTAAAACCTACATCTCGCGAGTGACAAGGCAATCACTCAACTTTTACCGGTCCTAATTAAGCATAGCACTCTATACGACCTACACATACTAGTATTAGGACATAGGTATCTAGGGATCATGCAACTAATGTTTCATTCTACTCCTCGAAACTTAAATGCACAAAAATAAGGCACCAGAGGGGGAGTGTTAGTGTCACAATTGGTTATGCTCCGGGGCTTGCCTTCTTGATCAATAGCGGCCTTAGGCCCTTCCGGAGTTTGGTCCGGGTCTTGAGCAGCAGTCCAGTTCACTTCAGCGGCGGCGGGGTCACCTTCGGGCTCGACCTCAATCTCGTACACGCCGTCGGTAATGGTGCTCTCTACATGACATGCCAAAACTATGCATGAGATGCCTGAATGGACACGTATTCAGGGAATATTCATAACTAAGAGGTTTCCATTGAACCGGAACCGGTCTGACCGGTTAGCCATACTGGTCTGACCGGTCTGGACTGGTTTTAAATATTACTAGCTAGAACAAAATTTAAATCACACTACCAAATCATATGCATTTAGGATTTAAATCATTGTTGTGAGGTTACCTAGATTTCAAGGTAATTCTAACACAAATGGCCAGGTTTCCTTGAGAAACACATATTCATTGCTTTAGCTACTTCTCTAGCTTACCAACTCCCAATTCCTAACTTCATGAGTAAATCCTAGCCACTAGGTACCCAACTCCACCCCCCTGTCTAAGTCAAAACCAACCAAGGTGGCTTGACCCATTTAGCTCATGCCTAGGATTTAGGAAACCAAGAACATCTCTCTAGCACACACTAGTGCATGAAGCAATACATCAATCAAATAACCCTTTGGCACCCTAGTCCTAGATTTCTATGGAACAACCCCCTTATCCCTTCTAAACTCTCACCCCTAGGTTCTGGCCTTCTGCTTCATCGAGCCACGGCCCGAGCTCGGCTCAATGGCGGCCGGCAGCGGCAGCGCAGCCCGGAAAAGGGCGAGGAAGAGAGGAGGGTCGCCGGGGACGGTTCGAGCGGGGTGAGGACAAGGTGGATGAGCACTGGGCGGTAGGAATCGCGAAATGGCGTGGTGAATATGGTGAAACGGTAGAGGAGCTCCCGAACGCGGTAAAGGGAAGGATGGGGTGGTTGAATTCGGTCCTCCCCTCGCGGACGTGGCACAATACCGAGCTCTCCACCACACGAATTGCACAGGGGAGCGCGGACACGCGTCCCAAGCGGCGCGAACGCCCGTACTGCCGCCGGGAAGGCCCATACCGGCGCGGTGGTTGGCGACCGACTGTTGCGGTGGTGGGGTAAAACACCCACCGCAACAGTCCGTGGTGTCAAGATTACTGTGCCGACGAAGTTCAAATCGGATTCCCGCGGGCCACCGACTGTTGCGGTCAAGGCCTGGGCCTAGCACCGCAACATTCGGTGCCATGAACTTTGCACGGAAGTGAATCAACCAGCTAAAGTTGCGGTGGTGCAAAAATGACAGACCACCGCAACAGTCCGTCAATCCAGAGAGGAATTTTACTGTATTCCTTGACCACCGACTGTTGCGGTGGTTACAAGGAGACCACCGCAACTTGCGGTGATAAAGGCATTTACATTTTTCGACTGGATTTTGATTTTGATTTCTGCTTGATGTTTTTAATTCGAATTTTTACTAAGCTAAGCCTTGTTCCTTATGCTAGTTAACGTGGTCACTCATAAACACATATGCGCACCCAAAACACGCTGATTAAGGGATGAAACATGACCTTATTAATTTGATTACGTTCATTTCGGTTCTTAATTAGAATAGTGACACTAGGGGTGTCACAACCCTCCCCCCTTAAAAAGAATCTCGCCCCGAGATTTCGGTGCATAAATTTAGTGCGGAACAAGTGTTACCTGGGATGGAGTTCATGAAATCCGGATATTTGGACCTGAGATATGACTCCTCTTCCCAAGTAGCTTCATCTTCGGTGTGATTACTCCACTGGACTTTATAGAATTTGATAGCCTTTCTCCTTGTGACTCTATCCTTTTGATCAAGAATCTTGATAGGATGATCCTCATACGTGAGATCGGGTTCAAGAGGAATTTCTTCATAAGGAAGGGATTCTTCTGGAACTCGAAGACATTTCTTGAGTTGAGAGACATGGAACACATTGTGTACGGCTGAAAGATTATCTGGAAGTTGAACTTTGTAGGCCACTGGTCCACACGTTTCCAGAACTGGAAAGGGTCCAATATAGCGAGAAGCTAATTTGCCCTTCACGCCAAATCTTTGAACGCCTTTGGTTGGTGAAACCCGAATATAAACATGATCTCCCACTTCAAAGGTCAAAGGCTTTCTTCTTTTGTCATAGTAGTTCTTTTGGCGAGATTGTGCAGCCATAAGATTTTTCTGGATGATTCGCACTTTACCTTCAGCCTCTTGGACTAAATCTGGCCCAAAGAAATTCCGTTCACCGGATTCGGACCAGTTCAAAGGGGTTCGACACCGACGCCCATACAAGGCTTCAAAGGGTGCCATCTTTATGCTTGCTTGATAACTATTGTTGTACGCAAATTCAGCCAAAGGTAAGCATTGATCCTACATTTTGTCATAATGCATGACACAAGCTCTAAGCATATCTTCCACGATTTGATTCACCCTTTCAGTTTGCCCATCCGTTTGAGGATGATAAGTGGAACTGCGGATCAATTTGGTGCCTAGGGAAGCATACAGCTGTTCCCAAAAGCGAGCGACAAATTGAGTACCTCGATCAGAGATAATTGTCATTGGAATCCCATGAAGACAGACAATCCGATCGATGTAGATTTCGGCGTACTTCTTGGTAGTATACGTGGTGTTGACCGGAATGAAATGAGCGGTCTTTGTGAATCTATCAATAATCACCCAGATAGAATCGTGCTTACGAGAGGTGTTGGGCAAACCCACAAAGAAATCCATTGCTATGTCATCCCATTTCCAGGATGGTATAGGGAGAGGTTGCAAGGTTCCAGCCACCTTTAGATGGCTTGCTTTTACCTTTTGACATGTATCACATTCGGACACAAATTTAGCAATTTCCCTCTTCATTCTCGTCCACCAAAAGTTCTCCTTCAAATCTTGGTACATCTTGTTGCTACCCGGATGAATAGAGAATTTTGATAGATGAGCCTCATCAAGAATTTGTTTCCTTAGCTCATGGTCTTTAGGTACCACAAGCCGTTGCTCAAACCAAAGAATTCCCTTCCAATCTTGCCGAAAGCATTTATATTTGGGTAGTTCTTGCGCTAGCCCTTGCTTTATATGAGCAACTCCTTTGTCTTTTGATTGCGCCATAATAATTCTTTCCCTCAAAGTGGATTCCACCACCATGTGGCTTAATGAGCCTTGAGGAATGATCTCCAAATTCAACTTGGACATCTCATGGCAAAGTGTGTCATTAAAAGACGTGATGGTGAGACAATTGCACTGAGCCTTGCGGCTTAAGGCATCGGCTACAACATTGGCTTTCCCCGGATGGTAATGCACCTCAAGATCATAATCTTTGATTAGCTCTAACCATCTTCTTTGGCGCATGTTGAGATCAGCTTGGGTGAAGATATATTTAAGGCTCTTGTGGTCGGTGTAGATGTTGCAACGAATGCCCATGAGATAATGTCTCCAAATTTTTAAGGCATGAACCACAGCAGCTAATTCCAAATCATGAGTAGGATAATTCACTTCATGAGGCCTAAGAGCTCGAGAAGCATAAGCAATGACTCGATCTTCTTGCATTAGCACACAGCTAAGACCCGTGCCCGAGGCATCACAATAAACATCGAAGGGGTTGGAGGTGTCCGGTTGAGCTAGAACCGGTGCTGAGGTTAAAAGTTTTCTCAAGGTGTGGAAGGCTTGCTCGCACTTTTCGTTCCACGCAAAATTCTCTCCTTTCTTGAGAAGTTCAGTCATAGGCTTGGCAATTTTTGAGAAATCTGGGATAAAGCGGCGATAATATCCAGCTAAACCCAGAAAGCTCCGTATTTGATGAATGGATTTAGGAGACTTCCAATCCAGTACTTCTTGCACCTTTCCCGGATCTACTGCAATTCCTTTGGCTGAGATAGTGTGCCCCAAGAATTTGACACTTGACAGCCAAAAATCACACTTGCTGAGTTTTGCATATAGATGATGATCTCGGAGGCGTTGGAGAATAATGCGAAGGTGCTGAGCATGCTCTGCATCATTTTTGGAATATATGAGAATGTCATCAATGAACACGACCACAAACTTGTCTAGCTCGGGCATAAATACTGAATTCATGAGATGCATGAAATATGCCGGAGCATTTGTGAGACCGAAAGACATCACTAATGTGGCAGACCGCCCCAATTAAGCCGGCTTAAGAACATGGGACCACTATCACAGCAGTGCGCCACGCCCCTAAACCGAGTTAATCGTGCAATCCGTCGGATACCTTCCCGATTAAACCACCTTTTTCTCTCGACCGAAACGAAATAGCAGCAGTCCCACTCGAAGGTGGGCTCAGGCAGTACAACTCATCACATATTTTTTGTCACACGGTTCACATAGATAATTATACAAAAACAGTACATATGTTTTATCTTCTTACAAACCAGAGTATATTACAGCGGAAGTCTACACGTCGAAGCAAAAGACATTAAGCGGAGCCCTCGCTTAACATCTACTCACCGCGGCCCGAGTCGGACTCGGACGGCACCCGCTCCACGATCCAGCCCTCAGGCAAAGTGCACGGCCAAGTCAAAGCAGCCACGGGATCATAGCCATCAACACTACCTGCAATAAAATTTAGCCACAAGCAAGGCTGAGTACTAATTACTCAGCAAGACTTACCCGACCAAGGATAAATTCTAGACATGCAAGGCTTTATGGCTCTGGGGTTTGTTTTGCCAAAAGCATCTATAAGTTGACCCTATTTTCAAGATTTTAGCCAAGTTAACTTGAATCCAGCACTTACTAAATTTGCCAGGCTATCCAACATCATTCAAAAGACACTTCAACCACATTCAAAGTGGTATAGCAATTGGTTACCCTCCATCCACATAATTTCACTAGTCACGACTCTAGATCCATTGACCAAGCCACTGATGTGAGACAAGCTATCAAGCAGCTTCATGTAACCGCGAAGGACGGACAACTCGAGTTGATTTTAACCATGCATGGGACAACCTAATCGCACGACCCGTGAGAGACACCCAGGACCTCACGGGGCAACCGTTCCCATCTCTCCCTGCCATCTGCCATCAGAGCCCACTCCACCCGAGTGCACGCCCCAACGGACCCCAGGTGCCCCAGGCAAACCTGTGCCGCGGCCACTGCTACACTCGCCATCAACCCCTCGCCCAATGGAGTGGAAGTGTCCGTCAGACGTCAGTTTGCATCAAGTACTAGGTTTACCAGTTTACCATATTTCCCGGCATACGATTAGTACCTTCAAAAGCTTGACCAACAACGCCCCACCCTCAATGCCTTAGCCAACAATCCTCTTTGCAAGCGGGACGTTCAACCAAACATAAATATCGCACAAGCCCCGCTTGCTGAACTTTATGAACTGATATAAAATAAAACCTATATCTCGCGAGTGACCAAGCAATCACTCGACTTCTACCGGTCCTAATTAAGCATAGCATTCTACACGATCTACTCATGCTAGTATTAGGACATAGGTACCTAGGAATCATGCCACTAGGGTTTCAATCAACTCCTCAAAACTTAAATGCACAAAAATAAGGCACAAGCAATGAGAGTTAGTTTCACAGTGGGTTATGCTCCGGGGCTTGCCTTCTTGATCACCGGTGGCCTTGGGCTCTTCCGGAATTTGATCCGGGTCTTGCGCGGTGGAGTAGTTTACTTCGGCGACGGCAGAAACACCCTCCGACTCGACGTCGATCTCGTACACGCCGTCGGTAATGGTGTGCTCTACATGTTGTGCAAATGGCTATATGAGATGCAGGAATGTAGAAGCCATCAATCAAAAGATTCACCATAACAATTTTTAGCATTAGACACCCATTTACAAAGTATACATAACTAGGAGGCAATTTTGCCCAGGAACCGGTCTGACCGGTTTTGGAAGCCGGTTAGACCGGTTTGGCCAGCCAAGCTCACTACTAGCCAGAACCGAAAGTAATACACACTACCAAACCATAGTTATTTAGGATTTACCTCATTTTGCAAGGGTTCTCAAATTTACGGATAGTTTCAACAAAAGTACCTAGTCCCCTTGGGTAGGTATACATGGGTCACTCTTTCTATCCCATTAGCTTAACCACTCCCCTTTACCCCAAGGCATGAATACATTCTAGCTATTGAAATACTTACTCAATCCTTATTAACAACACAATCACTAGAGATGGTTTGCACTTTTAGCTCAAGCCTAAGATTTAGGAAACAACAAACCACTTTTTAGCACACATTTGGGCATGAAGCAACACATTACTTCCCACATTAGTTTATACGCAAGCCTTAGGATGCTATAACAACCCCCCTAACCCTTCCAACTCTTACCCCGGGGTCCTTTTGGCTTCTTCCACCTCGAGACAGAGCTCGAGCTCGGCTTAGGTGAAGACCGACGGTGGTGATTCAGCCGTTGTGGGGGCAGAGAAGGAAGGGAAACCGGCCGGGAAGGATCACGAGTTCATGGAGAAGCTAGAGGAGGCATTGGTTCTCGTGGAAGAGCTGCGGGAATGGCTGCCCACGGTGAGGGGAGAGAAACTCGGTTCGGTAGCAATGGTGGCTAACAATCCTCCAATTCCCGGTGGTGGAAGCTGGAGCAAGGGCTGAGGAAGGTTTGGGCGAGGAGAGGGCGAGGCAATGGAGCTTGGGACGTGGGGAATCGAGCAATGGCGAGGGGGATGGCAGTGAGCCGGTGGATGAGCCTCTGAGCTCGGAAAAGGGGAGGTACGGGAGTGGTTCAACTGCCCCTCGAGCTGGGACGTGTCGCAAGGGCAGGCACACACCACGGACGGGGCACAGGAGACCCGGACACGTGGTTAACGCGGCGCGGACGCCCGTACCGTCGCCGGGGAGGCCCATGCCGGCGTGGTGGTTGGGCACAGACTGTTGCGGTGGTGGGGTAAATCTCCCACCGCAACAGTCTGTGGTGCCGAAAAACACTGTGCCGTTGAACTGAAATAAGAAATCCGCGGGCCACCGACTGTTGCGGTCCTGGCTTTGGCCTAGCACCGCAACATTCGGTGCTATGAACCTTACACGTAAGTAATTTAACCATCTAATGTTGCGGTGGGGCAAAAATGACAGACCATCGCAACAGTCCGTCAATCCAGATAGGAATTTTACTGTATTCCTTGACGACCGACTGTTGCGGTGGTTACAGGGAGACCACCGCAACTTGCGGTGATAAGGGCATTTACATTTTTCGACTGAATTTTGATTTTGACTTCTGCCTGACGTTTCTAATTCGAATTTTTACTAAGGTAGCTTTGTTTCTTATGCTAGTTAATGTGGTCACCCATAAACACATATGCGCATATGCACAAACAAATGCTACGATTATGTGAGGATGCATACCTTTATCGCTTTAATTACGTTCGCTACGGTTCTTAATTACGATAGTGACACCAGGAGTGTCACAACTAAGTACTCAAAGAGCCCATAGCGAGTTGAGAAAGCCGTCTTTGGTATATCACTTGGTCGAATTTTGATTTGATGATATCCGGGGCGCAGATCAATCTTTGAGAATACTTTTGCTCCAGACAACTGATCAAAGAGAGCATCAATGCGGGGAAGTGGGTATTTGTTTTTGATAGTCACCGCATTGAGAGGTCGGTAATCAACACACAACCTCAAAGTCTTGTCCTTCTTCTTCACAAACAGAGCGGGGCAGCCCCATGGTGAAGAGCTAGGACGAATGTAGCCCTTGTCTAGCAATTCTTGGAGTTGGACCTTTAGTTCGGCTAGTTCCTTGGGTGCCATCTTATAGGGCCTTTTGGAGATGGGAGCTGTACCGGGTTGCAGTTCAATCACAAACTTAACCTCCCGGTCAGGTGGCATTCCCGGTAATTCATCAGGAAATACATCCGGGAATTCACATACCACCGGGATCTTCTCCAAAGGGGTCTCGATCGCGGAGAATGCACATGAATTTCCGATGTATTGGCGGGGTAGATAAAGTGTTGAAGTACCATGTGTGGAAGAATTGATCTCCACACAACGAGAAGGAATGTCTAAATTGACCCCATGTTTTTCCATCCAGTTCATACCCAAAATAATATCTATCCCTTGATTGTCCAAGGTAATGAAATTAGTGTCATATACCTTGCTACCCAACTGGAGAGGCACATTTCTCACAATCTGATGAGATCCTATTCTACCACCAGGGGTAGATATGACATATTGTTGGGTGGTATACACAAAAGGAAAATTGTGTTTGGTAGCCAATCTATTGCTCATGAAACTATGTGAAGCTCCAGAATCAAATAGCACATAAGTAGGCACATTACGGATAGAGAAAATACCCGACATCACCGGAGCACCAGCAGGGAGTTCATCCGTAGTAGTGAAATTGAGACGGCCTTGACTGACAACTGCCACTTGCTTCTTGCCTTTATTATTATTGGCTGGAGTTGGGGCATTATTCCCACCTTGCTTGGGAAACTGGCAATCTCTTGCAAAGTGGCCCGGCCTACCACAGTTGTAGCAAGGAGCATTCTGGGGACGAGGCGGCTGATATGCCTGAGCGGGAGCACGATACCCCTGATTCTGTTGTGGTGGAGGCCTGATGATCCATGACCCTGGCTGAGGGGCCCTCGGAAGAGACTGAGCAGGATTCTTCTGGACCAAGTGAAACTTAGGGGGTGCAGAGTTAGATTGGCCAACTGGGGCCTTCCTCTTCTTCTCAGCCTTGTGTGCATTAATGTTGTCTTCCTGTGTGAGAGCCATGTTCACTAGATCGGCGTAGCTATCAGCTTTGACCAGAGAAAGCCTGTCCTTTAGCTTGGAGCTAAGGCTACGGCGGAAGCGATCTTGCTTCTTGGCATCCGTGTCAATGTGATAGCCCACATATGGTGTCAAGTGATTGAAAGCCTGGGCATACTGCAGCACATTGCGCGTGCCCTGGGTTAGTGCAAGGAACTCATTCAACTTGCGGTCCATCAAACCGGTAGGAATATGGTGAGCACGAAAAGCATTCTTGAACTCCTCCCAAGTCATCACGTGATCGGCCGGGAGCATGCTATAGTAATTGTCCCACCATAGACGAGCTGAGCCTCACAATTGCTGAGCAGCAAAGCGGGCCTTGTTAGCGTCCGAGCAAGGTGCCACCAGCAAAGCAAGCTTGGACTCAATATTGCTGAGCCAAGCATTAGCATCGAGGGGATCCTCCGTCTTGGTGAATAGAGGTGGCTGAGTACTCGTGAAGTCCGAGTAGGTCGCCTCCTGAGGATGGGGATTGTGATGTCCGCCATGTGGGTGATGATTTACTTGGGCTTCGGTCAAGCGCCGAAGAAGCTCTGTCTGCATAGCCAACAGCTCCGCGACATTGGTGGGTAGAGGTGGCGGGTGAGGCAAATCATCACCTGGAGGTTGCGACATCTGCATTGTTTCATAGCTCACGTTAGTCACGCAATTCTTGGAATGATAAAAACAACAAGACGACAAAAAGTACTAACAACCATAGAAATTTTCTTTGTAACGTCAGTACCAAACATCATTCCATTCATCGAATAGCGTGCTTCTAACTTGCTAAGGGCAATTAGGGACTACCCAAAAATTTCCATGTTTTACCAAAAGAGAGCTTACATAATTACGTGACTCTTTTGGTATTTGGGATTCAACTACTTCCAATTGGAAAGTTGTTAAATTCGTGGTACCACCGACTGTTGCGGTCCCACCAATTTGGCTACGACTGCAATAGTCGGTCATTCCAGTAGCCATTTTCCATTTATGCTTCGGGACCGACTGTTGCGGTGGTGAACGTAACAAGCACCGCAATAGCCTGTGATGCATAGCACCGCAACAGTCCGTCAATCCAGAGACGAACTTTACTGTTCCTCTGGACCACCGACTGTTGCGGTCGTGGTTTCTGACTAGGACCGCAACTTTCTATGCTTCAAATTAAGTTTTTCCCGCCTAGACCTTATGGTCACCGATTATTGCGGTGCGTACAGCCAATTGTTGCGGTGGTCGCTGGGTTTTGGTAATTCGACTCTAACTTTTGTTGCCCTGTTCCAACGGAGTTGGAATTTTGACAAAAGCTAGATTATAAAGTTTGGCACAAGTTTGGTATTCCTGCCTCACTCGAAAAACATCGGTTACTTTATGTAAAACTGAGAACATGCTTGTGGCCACAAAGTTAAACTTAGCATATATACATAGATGGTTCCATCGTACTAACGGTATATATATACAACATCCATGATATAACTTACACCATCCTTGCAGCAGAACAAAAGTCTACCATAAGCCCAAGGATTTCATTCATGGACACAAAAGAAATCAATCTCCTACAACACTATCTAGTCAGAGTCCACAGGGTAAAGCTCCTCCGGATCTTCCTCGTCGTCGGACCCATCATCTCCACCGTTAGGAGGTGGTGCTTGGTTCACTGAGCCTTCTCCATCTGACATGGCAGGATCATTCAGCTGAACTGGTAGACCCGAAACGGTATCCAAGCCGGACTCACCCTGCACGGGCAACTCTGGAGGCACAGGTGCTGGGGGTGGATTCTGCAATTTGGCAATCACCTCTTGAGCCTCATTCATGTCGTCCTCCAAATGAGCTACTATCTCGTGTTGCTCAACTAACTCGTCGTTGAGATTGTGGACTTGGTGCTCCAAACCCCTCACTCGATCAGCGAGAGCTTGAGCTGCTACAGCCACTGAACGGTTCTGGTAATTGAGCATTTCTATGAGATTAGCAGATGCTCTCCCATAGTCAATCAAAGCAATGGTGGTAGGGTCCTAAACTGTGGCCCTGCTATCCCACCACCAAATAGCATTCCCGGGTAGGGGTGGAAACAAAGCTGCAGGCGTGTGGTGGAGTTGCATTTGGTGCTGTTGTCCAAACTGCAACAAGGCCTGTTGTGCCACCATTTCACAACCGGGCAAAAAGGAATGGGACCGGGTTGTCACCACCAAGTCTTCCTGCATTACTCCAGGTGGGCTTGGAATGGTGATTGTGACTTCAAATTGCATCACGTTCCACTCGTGGTGAGGTACTCCCACGTAACGGGGTGGCTCGGTGTATCCGCACCGTTGCGCGGTTTCCCATAGAAGTACGGGAAATCCCCCAAATGGAGGCAAGTGGAGTGATAGTGCCCTTGGTCGTCGATGTGCATGGTACGGTTGCTCGGACCAGCCATCTGAAAGCAAGCAACAACCAGGACAATTTAAGTACAAGGTACCAAACCCATCAAATACTTAAGTATAGACAGATTCGATACACAGACAAAACCAACATGACGCTCGAGCGCTAGTGTCAAAAACTTTCAAACTTTTAACATGGCTAAATAAAGGAAGCTGAAACATCCCTTCCAACTCAAGCTTTTGCAGTTGAACGATTTGGTTGGTCGAAAAATTTTCATGTCCGTAGGGAGGTCTAAAGGACGATCTAAAAGGGCCTCGAGTGAGTGCATAATTTATTGTTATCCCTTAACCCACAACTTATGCATTTGTGCATGAACATGATGCATGAATGATCGACCTAGTCGTCCTCACAAAAGAAACAACTGCCAAGTATTCTTGGACTTACGGGGTTAGCACCGGTCGCACATATATACGTCTCTCCCTATATTAATTAGCCGGAAATCTAACGAACACACAACCTATGGTTTCGTGGTTAGTGTACCTGCAGAAAATATTCATCAATGAACCGTTTATGCCAGCACTCACAAACAGCTCCCATGTACCTCACGCCACATGGGTGACGCATATGCGGTTGCCCACATATGATGACCACACTCTGTTGCCCACTATAGAAGCAACAGTTCAACCAATGAATTAAAGCATTACAATCATTATAATACCGGAAAGTATTATATTGACTGCACCCCAAGTAAGCCACTGTTTGGGGAACAGCGTCCAGTATTCACACCCTCTGGCAATGGGCGACCATTACTTACCTGGTGTCGTCGGTACAGAAAAGTACGTGTCGGAAGTTAGTCATATACATAATATGCCACCTAAGCATACACATAATTCCCCCTAGGGCTCACGTTCTATTCTTTTCAAACCCTAGCACAACCAACGAGATCCTAAGTCCAGTTTAAGTTGTGCACATCAAGAAAATGTTTTTAAGATTCGTTGCACCACCCGCTGCTTTTTTCGGCTCTGATACCAGCTGTGGCAGACCGCCCCAATTAATCCGGCTTAAGAGCATGGGACCATCATCACCGCAGTGCTCCACACCCTTAAACCGAGTTAATCGTGCAATCCGTCGGATACCTTCCCGATTAAACCACCTTTTTCTCTCGACCGAAACGAAATAGCAGCAGTCCCACTCGAAGATGGGCTCAGGCAGTACAACTCATCACAACTTTTACAACACATGGTTCACATAGATAATTATACAAATATAGTGTATATGTTTTATCTTATTACAAACCAGAGTTTACTACAGCGGAAGTTCTACACGTCGAAACACAAGACATTGCACGAAGCACTCGCACAATATCAATCACCGCGGCCTGAGTCGAACTCAGACGGCACCCACTCTACGGTCCAACCATCAGTCAAAATGCACGGCCAAGTCAAAGCAGCCACGGGATCATAGCCAACACAATCTGCAATAAAATTTAGCCACAAGCAAGGCTGAGTACTAATTACTCAGCAAGACTTACCCGGCAAAGATAAATTCTAGACATGCAAGGCTTTTTGGCTCTGGGGTTTGCTTTGCCAAAAGCATCTACAACTTGAGCCTATTTTCAATATTTTAGCCAAGTTTTAAGTGTGACTAACTATTACTAAGTTTGCCAAGCTATCCAATAGCAATCAATGTTGGCATACAATTCATTAACATCAAGCCCCCATTTCTCATCTAGCCACACCTCTACTCATTTGGCCCAAGCACACTGATGTGTGAAAAGAGATCAAGCAGCTTCATGTAACCGCGAAGGACGGACAACTCGAGTTGATTTTAACCATGCATGGGACAACCTAATCGCACGACCCGTGAGAGACACCCAGGACCTCACGGGGCAACCTTTCCCATCTCTCCCTGCCATCTGCCATCAGGGCCTACTCCACCCGAGTGCACGCCCCAACGAACCCTAGGTGCCCCTGGCAAACCTGTGCCGCGGCCACTGCTATACTCGCCATCAACCCCTCACCCAATGGAGTAGGAAGGACCCGGCAGACGTCAGTTTGAATCAAGTACTAGGTTTACCAGTTTACCATATTTTCCGGCATACGATTAGTACCTTCAAAAGCTTGACCAACATCGCCACACCATCAATGCCCTAGCCACAACTCCCTGTGCAAGCGGGACATTCAATCAAACATGAATATCGTACAAGCCCCGCTTGCCGAACTTTAAGAACTCCAATAAAGTAAAACCTATCGCGAGTGACAAGGCAATCAGTCGACTTTTACCGGTCCTAATTAAGTATAGCACTCTATACGACCTACACATACTAGTATTAGGACATAGGTATCTAGGAATCATGCAACTAAGGTTTCATTCAACTCCTCGAAACTTAAATGCACAAAAATAAGGCACCAGAGGGGGAGTGTTAGTGTCACAATTGGTTATGCTCCGGGGCTTGCCTTCTTGATCAATAGCGGCCTTAGGCCCTTCCGGAGTTTGGTCCGGGTCTTGAGCAGCAGTCCAGTTCACTTCAGCGGCGGCGGGGTCACCTTCGGGCTCGACCTCAATCTCGTACACGCCGTCGGTAATGGTGCTCTCTACATGACATGCCAAAACTATGCATGAGATGCCTGAATGTAAAAGCAACCCATCATAAGAACAACCATAACCACTCATATCACTGGACACGTATTCAGGGAATATTCATAACTAAGAGGTTTCCATTGAACTGGAACCGGTCTGATCGGTTAGCCATACCGGTCTGACCGGTCTGGACTGGTTTTAAATATTACTAGCTAGAACAAAATCTAAATCACACTACCAAATCATATGCATTTAGGATTTAAATCATTGTTGTGAGGTTACCTAGATTTCAAGGTAATTCTAACACAAATGGCCAGGTTTCCTTGAGAAACACATATTCATTGCTTTAGCTACTTCTCTAGCTTACCAACTCCCAATTCCTAACTTCATGAGTAAATCCTAGCCACTAGGTACCCAACTCCACCCCCCTGTCTAAGTCAAAACCAACCAAGGTGGCTTGACCCATTTAGCTCATGCCTAGGATTTAGGAAACCAAGAACATCTCTCTAGCACACACTAGTGCATGAAGCAATACATCAATCAAATAACCCTTTGGCACCCTAGTCCTAGATTTCTATGGAACAATCCCCGCATCCCTTCTAAACTCTCACCCCTAGGTTCTGGCCTTCTGCTTCATCGAGCCACGGCCCGAGCTCGGCTCAATGGCGGCCGGCGGCGGCAGCGCAGCCCGGAAAAGGGCGAGGAAGAGAGGAGGGTCGCCGGGGACGGTTCGAGCGGGGTGAGGACAAGGTGGACAAGCACTGGGCGGTAGGAATCGCGAAATGGCGTGGTGAATATGATGAACCGGTAGAGGAGCTCCCGAACACGGTAAAGGGAAGGACGGGGTGGTTGAATTCGGTCCTCCCCTCGCGGACGTGGCACAATACCGAGCTCTCCACCACATGAATTGCACAGAGGAGCGCGGACACGCGTCCCCAAGCGGTGCGAACGCCCGTACTGCCGCCGGGAAGGCCCATACCGGCGCGGTGGTTGGCGACCGACTTTTGCGGTGGTGGGGTAAAACACCCACCGCAACAGTCCGTGGTGTCAAGATTACTGTGCCGACGAAGTTCAAATCGTATTCCCGCTGGCCACCGACTGTTGCAGTCAAGGCCTGGGCCTAGCACCGCAACATTCGGTGCCATGAACTTTGCACGAAAGTGAATCAACCAGCTAAAGTCGCGGTGGTGCAAAAATGACAGACCACCGCAACAGTCCGTCAATCCAGAGAGGAATTTTACTGTATTCCTTGACCACCGACTGTTGCGGTGGTTACAGGGAGACCACCGCAACTTGCGGTGATAAAGACATTTACATTTTTCGACTGGATTTTGATTTTGATTTCTGCTTGACGTTTTTAATTCAAATTTTTACTAAGCTAAGCCTTGTTCCTTATGCTAGTTAACGTGGTCACTCATAAACACATATGCGCACCCAAAACACGCTGATTAAGGGATGAAACATGCCCTTATTAATTTGATTACGTTCATTTCGGTTCTTAATTAGAATAGTGACACTAGGGGTGTCACACATTTGAAGGCGCTGTATATGAAAGGTCATATCAACAGGAAGCCAGTTTCCAGGATACTTGTTGACACCGGGGCAATTGTCAATTTGATGCCCTATTCTATGTTCAAGAAGCTTGGAGGATTAGATGATGACCTGATTAAGACCAACATGACTGTCAGTGGTGTGGGAGGAGGCGAGCCTATGAGTGCTAAGGGCGTTGCTTCTATGGAGCTCACCATTGGGAGCAAGACGTTGGCTACTGCTTTCTTCGTTGTCGAGGCCCAAGGTAACTTCAGTTTAATATTGGGTCGTGATTGGATTCATGCAAATAGATGTGTATCTTCTAGTTTGCATCAATTTCTTATTCAATAGGTAGACGAAGACATTGAGATTGTGCATGGAGACACATCGGCTTGTGTTGCAGTGGCTGATGGTTCTACCATGTCTATGCATGATCATGTTAAGTGCTTGACAGGTTTAGATCTTTCTGATTATGAGATGATCAGTTGTACTAGAGATGGCTTTGTACCTGCTGTTCTAAAGCCGGTTGATTATCGGCTAAACCATTTATTATGAATTAATAAATAGTTCAGAATGGTTGCAGCAGAGACTTGAGCACTATCGGGCACAAAAGAACGATATGTGTGAGGCCATTGAAGATTTTGATGACATGAGTAAATTAGGACAAGGTTTTACGTCGGCTGATCCTTTAGAGGAGATTGATATCGGTGATAGCGCTGTACCTAGGCCGACGTTTGTAAACAAAAATTTGAAAGCTGATTATAAAGCTGAATTAATCGAGCTGTTGAAAGAATATGTTGACTGTTTTGCATGGAATTATCAAGAGATGCCTGGTTTAAGCCGTGAGTTAGTTGAACATCGGCTGCCTATTAAGCCTGGTTTTAGGCCTTTTAAACAAACTGCTAGGCGTTTCAATCCTAATATGTATGACCGGATTAAAGAGAAAATTAATCGATTGTTAGATACAAATTTCATTAGACCTTGTCGTTATGCTGAATGGTTATCTAATATTGTGCCAGTTGAGAAAAAGGATTCTGGTAAGCTCAGAGTTTGCATTGATTTTAGAAATTTAAATAGAGCTACTCCTAAAGATGAATATCCTATGCTTATAGCCGACATGCTTATTAATGATGCTTCTGGGCATAAAGTTATTAGTTTTCTTGATAGTAATACTGGTTACAATCAAATATTAATGGCCGAAGAGGATATATCGAAAACAGCTTTCATATGTCCAGATTTTGTTGGTTTGTTTGAGTGGGTAGTCATGACCTTTGGTTTAAAAAATACTGGTGCTACTTACCAAAGGGCAATGAATTTAATTTTTCATGACTTGATTGGCTTAATCATAGAAGTTTATATCGATGATATTGTTGTTAAATCGGCTGGTCTAAAACCCCATTTAGCTGATTTAAAACTTGCTTTTGAGAGAATGTGTCGATATGGATTAAAGATGAACCCACTTAAATGTGCATTTGGCGTGTCGGCTGGATAGTTTTTAGGCTTTATTATTCATGAGAATGGCATAGAGATAGATCCTAAGAAGATTGATATTAGTAAGAGATCAAAGCTCCTACATGCAAGAAAGATTTGCAAAAATTCCTAGGTAAGGTGAATTACTTGAGGAGATTTATTTGCAACTTATCTGGGAAGGTTAATGCTCTTACTCCTATTCTTCGGTTGAAAGATGAAGTCGAATTTACTTGGGGGGCAAAACAGCAACAAACTTTTGAGAAGATTAAACATTACTTGTCTTCGCCGCCGGTCATGAAAGCTCCTAGGAGAGGGATTCCATTTAAATTATATGTGGCTGCTGAAGATCAAGTAATTGGGGCTGTTTTGACTCAAGAAACCGAAGGGAAGGAACATATTATTACTTATGCAAGTCATCGACTATTGGATGCCGAAACGAGGTATATATTTATTGAAAAGCTTTGCTTATCATTATATTATGCTTGTACCAAGATGAGGCATTATTTATTATCCAATACTTGCATAGTAGCTTGTCAAACCGATATCATTAAATACGTGTTACATAGACCAATTTTGAGTGGGAGAATTGGTAAATGGGCTTATGCTCTTATTGAATATGATTTGGCTTGTGAACCTTTGAAATCTATGAAAGGCCAAATTGTTGCTGATTTTATTTTTGAGCATAGCATTAATGATGATAATCTAGATATCGGTTATATTATTTTTACTTCATGGAAATTGCATTTTGATGGATCGGTTTGTAAGAGTGGTTGTGGTGTTGGTGTTGTTTTTATATCACCAAGTGGTCTGAAATTGAAGCTCTTAACCGATTAGAAAATGATTGTACAAATAATCAAGCCGAATATGAAGCTTTATTGTTCGGGCTAGAAATTTTGCATGACATGGGAGTAAAACATGTAGAAGCATTTGGTGATTCTCTGCTGGTTGTGCAGCAAATTAATAAGGTGTACCAATGCTTTGATGGGTTTTTAAGTGCATACTTTGATAAATGCTTAGACATGATTGCTCATTTGATGAATTCTCTATTTATCATGTTTCAAGAGATGAGAATCCAAAGGCAAATACTCTGGCTCAGCAAGCATCTGGCTATGATGTTCAGAAAAAGAATTTTCATGACAGAAAGCTGACGCTTTGCATAGCTGAGCTCTCTGCCTAGGAGAAACCGGTGACACCAGAATCTGAAACCGGTGGAACCGGAATTTTCGGTGGAACCGGATCCAAAACCGGTGGCACCGGTTTATCCGCTGACAGTAGCACTTCGGCCAATGAGCAATCAAAAATTAATAAGGACGAAGTTGCTGATTGGAGGATACTTATTGTTAAATATTTACAGAATCCTAGCCATAAAGTTGACAGAAAAGTCCGGCGATGGGCATTTAAATTTACTTTGGTTGATGGTGAGTTGTATCATCGGACAGCTGAAGATTTATTGTTGAAGTGTTTGGATTCTGATCAAGCTAAAGTAGCAATGGGTGAAGTTCATGAAGAAATTTATGGTACACATCAATCGGCTCCTAAGATGAAGTGGCTTCTGAGAAGAGCTTGTTTTTATTGGTCTAATATGATAGCTGATTGTTTTCGGTACTACAAATGTTGTGAGGAGTGCCAAAGGTTTGGAAATATTTAGATGGTTCCAGCAGCTTTATTACATCCTATTATCAAGTCTTGGCCTTTTCGAGGATGGGGATTAGACTTTGTTGGACAGATTCATCCTCCTTCATCAAAAGGACATCGCTTCGTGTTAGTGGCTACTGATTACTTTACAAAGTGGACCGAAGCTGTACCTTTGAAGAACGTGACACATCGGGAGGTAATTGAGTTTATTACTGAGCATATTATCTACAGATTTGGCATTCCACAAACTTTGACTATTGATCAAGATACTTCATTTATATCAAAGGAAGTTTGTGAGTTTGTTGATATGTATGGTATTAAATTGCTCAATTCATCCCCATACTATGCTCAGGCTAATGGTCAGGCCGAGTCTAGTAATAAGATTTTAATTAAGCTTATTAAAAAAATATAGGAGAATCCTAGGAGGTGGCACGAGGTTTTATCTGAAGCTTTATGGGCTCATCGCATATCTAGACATGGTGCTACTAAGGTTACTCCTTTTGAGCTTGTGTATGGCCAGGAAGCTGTTTTGCCTGTTGAAGTGAATTTAAATACTTATCGGTTGGCTAAACAAAATGATCTTAACGCTGTTGATTATCATGACTTGATGATGAATAATATTGATGAGGTAACCGATAAGCGATTAAAGGCCTTGAAGAAAATTGAGAAGGATAAGATTCGAGTTGCTAAGGCTTACAATAAAAAGATAAAATAAAAGTATTTTCAGGTTGGTGATCTGGTTTGGAAGACGATTCTACCTATAGGATCGAAGAGCAACAAGTTTGGTAAATGGTCTCCAAGTTGGAAAGGTCCATATAAGGTGATTAAAGTGATCTTCGGTAATTCTTATATGGTAGAGACTTTGCGAGGTCAGCGGCTGCCAAGAGCTCTCAATGGGAGGTATTTGAAGAAATATTATCCAAGTGTTTGGCAGGAAACTTGATTTATATGGCCGATAGCATTAGTATCACCCTTAGAATAAAAAGGCCGGTGGATTTTGTTTAAACATCGCCCTCAGGAGTATTTTATTATGCTAAATGTTTTCTAGTACGCAAGCTTTACCAAAAAACAGGGGGCATATGTTGGCGATCAAAAATGGCACAGGGCAGTTCTATCAGCAAAACCGGTGGGACAGGATTCCAGAACCGATGGAACCGGATTTGTCCGACTGTTGCCCATCTGGCAATCAAATCCGGTGGCACCGGATTCTGAAATCGGTAGCACCGGTTTTCCCCGAGTTCTAGTAAAATTGGATTCTTTTATGGGTCCGAATTGTAATAGGGCTTTCCTTGCGGGGTAAGGCTTGCCCACCCTATAAATATGAAGGTTGCGGTCGATTGAGTTTTTATCCAATCGATCAAATCAATATACCTTTACTTTTTGTCATCTTCAAACCCTAGCTTTTCCAACCCTAATTTCTCTTCGTGCTTCGTCTCTACGGTGTTGACGGTGCTCTGAGTGGCCTTGCCGACCTCAGAGCAACCCTAGGCGCGCATGCCCTGACGGGGTCCCTCCCCGGCCGGCGAATTTAGGCTCACGCAGCAAGCCCTAGGAAACCGGTACCACCGGATTCCTAAACCGGTGCCACCGGTTTCGTTCGGCCTGCTGTCGGTGTTCGATCCGTTGCGGATCCACGCCTACTAGCGCAATTCAGTGTGTTGACCGTAAAAAGCGTCAACATTGAGCATGCATGCTAAAGGTCCGTTGTTCCAGATAGCAACTTTTGGTTCTGCTCGTGAACAGACCGGCCTAATGCAAGAATGTCGTTGGTTCATGTAGGTTCGTGAAACGGATGTCTTGTTAGTCGGCCGCATCAGAATGTGTAAACGGTGTATATTGGTGTAGTTCTATAAAACTTAACGGGGTTCATATAGTAGATAGTTTGGTGGAGAAAAAAGCACAAACCCTAGACAAAAAGCCATACTTTCAGTACACATATTTGAAGTGTTAAATCCATAAACACCAAGGTTCCATTGAACAGCTCTCCCAATAGGATGCTTAGGAGGCGCTTAGCTAAAAAAAAATAGAGGGTATGTTGAACTATACCATTTGCATCAGGTGCTTATAAATAGAATCAAATGTTTATTTTTGCTCTTGATGCCTACTAAGTGTGGTAACAAGACATTTGAGTTTATTTAAGCACCTATTTGAATGAGAGGGATTAAATTTTATGAATGCTTTGACGATATAGAGCAAATATTATTTACATACCTTGTACTGTACATGCCCTAAGCACTTTTAATTTTTATGATGAGTTCTGTAAGCCTCTGTAATTTTTGTGATGGTTTTCATATTCAGAAAGTGTTTGTTTAAAAAACATCTATGCTGAGTTTCGAACAGCACGCTCAATCTTGTGAAAATAACGTTGTACAGGATACGGTAAAAAATTATAGCTTCTCGTTGAATTTTTTGGCCAAAATTATTCAGGGTTATATTTTTTATATTTGGATTGAAAACACAAAAATCCAAAAAATAACATAGAAATTTGAGTCTTCTAGTTAGAAGCTTTAACTTTCGCAAAGAAAGAGCTGGACCTTTTTTATCTCAATACTTGGAAGTTTGAAAAGAATTCGACCGTGTTCAATAGTGGTTAGCGAGCAAATAATACTTCCACTTTACATCTAGCAACCGGGCTATTGGAGTCCGCGGGCAGCAACCGACTCATAAACCATCAACTGGGCCTGGGCGCCACCCGTTGAACGGCCGAGCAGCCGACGACGGCGAGTACCCGCCGGCGATTCCACCTCTCCCGCCACCTCATCCCCTCGAGCGCGCGAGGGGCAGCCTACCGCCCGTGCCCTGCCAGATCGGCTCCTCCTCACCGCCCTCCCCTTCCAGATCCTTCTAGGCCTCTCCAGATCCTCCGAGCGCGGGCGCGCGGGGCAGAGATCTCGCCGGAGAAATGGACAAGTCCAGCGCCCTTGAGTACATTAACCAGATGTTTCCCACCGGTACGCTCTCCACCGCTCGAATCGAATCGATGATTGCTCGCTCGCACGCTCGTGCTACTTCTGCTGCTGCTGCTGCGACGGCAATGCGCTCGTTTGAGCTATGCTGTTTGTCGGAACTCCTAGGGGCTAGGGTAATAGTTTGCGTTTGATTTTGTTGTTACCTGCAGAGGCATCATTATCGGGCGTCGAGCCGCTGATGCAGAAGATACAGAGCGAGATTCGCCGAGTGGACGCGAGCATCCTTGCCGCCGTCAGGCAGCAGGTTCGGCCTTGTGGTCTCACATCCTAGTCATGCAGTGCTGCTATTTGTAATATTGACACTCTTTGTTCTGTAGCAGTTAAACTGAATTGACCAAACTGGTGTGTCTCATAATTAGATCAATGCAGTGTCAATGCAACTGTAATCAATTTCCTAAGTTGCAGTTGCAATCAGTATGCTTAGGTTTTGTTCTTAATGCAATCATTCTGCTAGAATCACAGGGCAAAATGCTTTGTACATGCTGACTTTTGTTTGTGGTTATATTAATACTATATGGGATAAGTGAAAGCTTGTTTTACTCCACAGAGCAACTCGGGAACCAAAGCCAAGGAAGAACTTGCGGCAGCAACAAATGCTGTTCAGGTCATCATTTCCACTTTGTATGCACTATTAAATTACCCTTCTATAAAGCTGCTGAATCAGTTGATTAAGTAGAGTGCCTGATAATGGCTTGTTTGGAGTTTAACTCTGTTGCCCACTAACAGGAATTAATGCAAAAGATACATGAGATAAAAACAAAGGCTGGACAAAGTGAAACGATGGTTCAAGAAATATGCCGCGATATCAAAAAGTTGGATTGCGCCAAAAGACATATAACAACTACAATAACCGCTCTTCACCGTCTTACTATGCTTGGTTAGCTTCCCTCCCTCTCTCTACTGTGGTTTAGCAAAGAACATCAATCTCAGAAGAATAATGTTGGTCCATGGTTATGTACAGTTTCTGCTGTCGAGCAGCTTCAGGTTATGGCATCAAAACGGCAGTATAAAGAAGCAGCTGCACAGCTGGAGGTAAGAATGATTTAGTTAACCTATACAACTGTAAACATTCTAGAGTTTATCTCAATGGCTGAAATATTTCACACTTATACCGATCATTTGCATGACTGGCATAACTATGCTTATGATTATGTAGACAAAATTCCAACAAGATTTCTAATTCTATTTTCAGGCAGTAAACCAGTTATGCAGTCATTTTGAAGCCTACAGAGATGTGCCCAAGATAACAGAGCTGAGAGAAAAATTCAAGAACATCAAGAAAATCCTCAAATCTCATGTATTTTCAGATTTTTCAAGGTACATAGCAATTAAAATTTTTTGTGTTGTGAAAAAGGTGCCAGGCTAGTACCAGTTAGTGGCAAAACCAGCCTCTGGCTAATTCCTGAGCAGTAAACCAGGAAAAGGGCGATGTAAGTCCATGTGTCCGCTCGAAACAGGTGGCCTAACTTGCGAGGTGGTAACCTCTGTGTTTGTTTTACATTTTTCAAGTAACATCACTCAGTACTCTGGTTCGTCCAGAATAGATCAAATACAATGTAATATGGAATAGCTTGTGAGGAAGTAGTTTAAGTTCCAAAATCGATAACATCAATCTGTTCGGTGAGATGGTGAGTCGGTGACACACGTAGGAATGATTTTATAACCATGCTGGCCTGGTTACAGGGCATAACTGGCGATGATATAGTACCAGGTAGGGGAGCAGGCCTGTTTTTTAGCATGTTTGTGCCTGGTAAATTTTAAGACATTCAAGAAATTCAATGTTTTATTCAGTTGGCAGTTGTTCTGAATTCTTTATGTCTATTACTTCCTACGGTGAAATAGACCCACTAATTGATACCTTTTCAGCTTAGGAACTGGGAAGGAAACAGAAGAACCCATGCTATTGCAGCAGTTATCTGATGCTTGCTTGGTGGTTGATGCATTGGAACCATCTGTAAGGGAAGAACTAGTGAAGAATTTTTGTAGCAAGGAACTCACCTCATATAGGCAGATCTTTGAAGGAGCAGGTCAAAAACTTTCATATGCTACATATATCAGTCTGGTTTGTAATTTTAGTGTAAATTTACTTACACCTTTAGTTCACTGCTATTTTGGTGCTTCTTACAAAATTCAGAACTAGCCAAGTTAGACAAGACTGAAAGGAGATATGCATGGATTAAACGCCGACTACGGTCAAATGAAGACACCTGGAAAATATTTCCACCTTCCTGGCATGTTGACTATCTGCTGTGTATCCAGTTCTGTAAGATTACAAGGTCTGATTTCACTCTATCTAGTTTTGCAGTTTATTATCTTGCTCCAAATTAAGATTACATAGAACTGACAACTGAAGCATCATTTTCACTTTATTTTACTTCTTGTTTGCTGCATTATATTAGTGCTTATGTTTGAACAGATTTATAATTTTTAATCTGTTCTGTCTCAGCTGCGAATTCATGCTATAACATCATGGCTAATCCTTATCTTCCTTCTTACAAATCAATTTACGAGTGGAAATTCTTCTTTTCAGGGCCCAGCTTGTTGATATCCTTAATAATCTCAAAGAAAAGCCAGATGTTGCAACTTTATTATTGGTAATTCCCCTTGTGGTTTCTTGGAATCATGGGTAACAAATAGAGATGTTTATATGTGCCATTTACCTGCAATAGCTGTGCCAATGATTGATACCCTACTTTCTGTTATGTGCTATTGGTCTCTGGGTAATTTTTTTAGTATTCTTAATTTTGTTCAAGGTCTTTTCTTATTAGATCTTCCATTTGCTGCAAAGTAACAAAGGACCGAGAAAACATAAGAAATTTATGTGTTTCATAATGTCATTGCATTACAAGTCTTGTAGTAGAGATATCTTTGAAATGTTTGGTTGTTTGGGTTAATCATGTGACTGATCGATTTTCCATATGTAACATTTGTAGTGAACTTGATGAGATTCTTGCAATGCAGGCATTCCAGAGAACCCTTGAATTTGAAGAGGAATTGGCAGAAAAATTCAGTGGTGGAACTGCGACTGCTAGAAATAAAGAGCCAGCAAGTGACGATGAAGATGAGGGTGGGCAACACAATAAAATTGTTTCAGACATACGGAAGAAATACGAGAAGAAACTGGCAGCACCCAGTGATGAAGTTGAACAAGTACCTACTGTCTATTCATAACCTTTCTTTTTTTCCCTTTTGTTATATATTTTTCAACTCTTGTAGCATCTCTTTACTAGCAGGACAAAGACAAGCAGAAAGATTTGTCAGTTCCTGGTGCTGGGGTTAGTATTCTATCAGCTATTGTTCAGTGCATGTCTAGTACAGTTTCCACAAGTTCTATATGATGATTCGTTTTATATATTCGTATCTCATACTTGGACCCATTGTTCTTGCAGTTTAACTTCCATGGGATCATATCTTCTTGTTTTGAACCATATATGACTGTGTACATAGAACTTGAGGAGAAATCTTTAGTGGATCAATTAGAAAAACTTGTCCAGGTATGCACAACATCAATATAATTGGAACCATGGTATTTGCAGTCTGTGTATGATGAACTCGTCCTTCTGTTCTGGCAGGAAGAAAGATGGGAAATAGAGGAAGGAAGCCAGACAAACATTCTATCAAGCAGCATGCAGGTAGATTATACAATGCTTCACAAAATTATTTCTATAAGGTTTGCCCCTGCTGGCTGATAGCAGGGTTTGGTCAAACCTTGCCAAAACCCCATTTTATTATGTCCTATGGCATTGGTCAAAACGTGGATAGTTCCTGCTATCTCCTTTTTTTTTTCTCCCCTTGGGTTTGTATTGGAGGATTTATAAGGCATGTTGAATGGTAGAAATTCTCATGTTTGGTCTAGATTTCCAAAGCTGTCCTTGACTTCTTGCAGATTTGGCATGATGTTCATATTTGTAATTTTGGGCTGGTCAATTTTTACTATATACTTCTGAATCTGGTTTGTAATTTCACCTGTGCAGGTTTTCTTGGTGATTAGAAAAAGCTTAAAGAGGTGCAGTGCATTAACAAAGAACCAAACATTGTTCAACTTGTTTCAGGTAGGCAGTCTTTTTCAGTTTCAGTCGAGAGTTTTCCTTTTCTTTTTATGTACAGTTCCTTGTTTGCTCCATTCGTGCTACAATGTTTGCTTTCAGATTTTCCCCCAGATATTGGAGATATATAGGAACACCTTACATCAGTACCAATATGGAATGGACATGAATCAAATGCGAATATGCTCTGGGATGTCTGAGATTATGAAAAATCACTAAAATTGTATGGAAAAATGAAAAACACATAAATGGTTCCTTGATGCATGCTATTTATGCGGCCGTCCAGACTTTCTATTTTAGTCCACTTATTACTGCATATATGCTTCTTGAGCAATTTGTCTATGGTGGAGTCTATTAGTGAGCTTGACTGATACTCTGATATTGAATCTCTTTCAGACCCAATCTGATAATCCAATAATTTACTTTGCTGCGACTCTAAAGTTTGTTTTGGGCATAATAATAGGTGGTCTCATGATTCTATTTCCTAAACTAGCATACTATTTAGTATCATTTTTATCATTTATTATCTCCACTGCTGATCTTTGTTCACTGTTGAATTAGCGAGAAGTGCAAGTAAGTAATCAATACCTAGAAGGAAAAAAACGCACCATGATCAAGCCTTGCATTAGCAATCACATGAGATGAAATTTTCCGTCCATATGAATTGTCTTGGATTTTAAATATGTTGCGTGAACACTGGCCTATCTAATACTAGAAAAACTATTTGAGCATATATTGATTATGATTGTTGATGTTTAGATTTATATGAGTATCAAAGCCAATGAAGTTTGAACTTCAACGCGCTAATCACTAATACTTTTTACTCTTTGCTATTTTATCAGAGCCAATAAAATTTCGTGTCCGAATGGGCTCATAACTGTTCCCCTCTCTATCTTTCCCAGGTGTTTCAAAGAATACTCAAGGCCTATGCGGCTAAGTTATATGCTAGGTTACCAAAAGGTGGAACTGGTATTGTTGCAGCTGCCACTGGTACCGATGGGCAGATCAGGGTATGATAGTCAGCATTGAGTTGCTAACCTTCCACCTTGTTTTCATCATGTGTTAGTAGCAATTCATGTCATGTTGCAATTACTGCAGACCTCAGACAGGGACGAGAGAATGATATGCTACATTGTCAACACTGCAGAATATTGTCACCAGACAGTAAGTCAACTTTTTCTTAAAATATTGTTGTAGCGTGGTGTAGAAGTAAGCATGACGAAATTACATTATTGTTAATCCTACATGCTAGACAAAGGAAATATCCCGAAATTTATGTTCTTCACTTGATACATGCGGACTTAGGGCCTTTATGGTTCCCTACGTAAGGTTGCCACACCTACTGTTAGGCGTGCCACAACTCCTTTGTCATTCCATGGGTACTCCATACTCCACTTGCAAAGTGCCATTAGAAGCAAGGAACATTGATTAGTTCTCAAAATCCCACTTTTAGCTTCCAAATAGTAATATGAATTTGATAATATAAAATCACCCCTTGCATATTTTCCAAACTCTTGCATCCTGGCCTGCCCTTCTCTATGATTAAGTACTCAGATTTATGTTACTAGTCCACAGTTTTCCATGGGCACCACTACCTAAGTCCTCAATGTAAGATCTCCTTAATGTCGTTCCATCGGAAGCTAGGGTTGGTAATCGGTAGTTTGTGGCATCAAATGCTTAAAGAAAAATAGCTACTTGGTGCATGCTAGGCTGCTATATTTTGTTCACTAGCTGGGTGATGACTTGGTTCTGAACACTCTGGTGTCAAACACTGTAATTTTGTTGCTTTAATTAATGAAATTCGGGTGCACCCTGCTGTGGAAAACTCAAGTGCTTAAGTTGGTTGGTTGCAGCATGTAGCTATTTTTCCTTGTGTGTGAGATGCATGCATGTGTGACTGAGTTTCTCTCAAACTAATTATTAACTTCCTCCATAAATTTTACAGTCTGGTGAGCTAGCGGAGAATGTTGCTAAGATGATTAACCCTCAGTTCACTGACAAGGTGGACATGTCTGAAGTTCAGGTGACCGATCATTATCTTTGTTGTTTTTGTCCCTACCTTATTTCAATATGTTATTTGATGTTATTGTTAGAGAGAAGGCCTCAATGCTTCAATATTTGCAGGATGAGTTTTCGGCCGTGATCACAAAAGCATTAATGACCCTTGTTCATGGGCTTGAAACCAAATTTGATGCTGAAATGGTTGCAATGACTCGTGTTCCATGGGCTACCCTTGAAAGCGTTGGTGATCAATCAGAGTAGGATTTGCTGGATCCTTATATGTTATTTATGTTACATCTTTTGCTGATATTCATTCTGTTGTGTGCTTTGAAACTCAAAAGGAATACTGGCTGTAAGCTTTAGTCCAAATCCTTGATGAGAAACTAGTGGTTTCAGATTCTTGGATGATTGCGAGAGGGGGGAGGTGATTCTCATGAGAAACACCATTTTGGCTGATTTTAAGTACAAAAAAAAAAACTGAAATGTTTCTTGCAAGAATCAGAACCCCAGTTCCTTGCAAGAAAAATCCAGAATCCTTGCCAAACAGGCCTTTGAACTGCTAAGGATGTTTCATTTGACTTTGAACTGCTAACTGGGAACTATCTTGTTCAAATGGCTGATTGCTGAACTGAACTGTTTTAGGTGGACTTTGGTTGGAGTTGTGGGGGTTATAATCCATAGAAATGCCATTTATTAGCATGTGAACACCCAGAAATGGTGCCGCAAATTAAACAGATCTTTGAGATTTCATGGCACTGTCATATACTTTTCTTTAATTTTTGAAAAAAGTAATATCCAATTTGCTTCATTCTTTGCCTTGCAAAATTTTCAGATCAGCCAAAAGAATACATTGACATTTTCAAGTAAATAAATATCTGCTAACATGATTTGCTCTTCCATGCCAGATATGTGAATGGTATCAGCTCTATTCTGTCCAGCAGTATTCCTGTGCTTGGTAGCTTGCTTTCACCTACCTACTTCCAGTATTTCCTGGACAAAGTAAGTTCAGTATTGATCTTTGTAATAGCTAAAACCTTGCAGGTCCTTCTTTTGTTATGAACTACATAGTGCCTATCCGCGTGGTCTCTTATACTTGTTTGTTTGTTTGTTCTGATGCAGCTTGCAGCCTCTCTTGGCCCTCGGTTTTATCTCAACATATACAAGTGCAAGCATATATCAGAAACTGGTGCACAGCAGGTACATGTTAATATCATGTGAGTCTAGTTTTGTTTTACTCACCATTTGAGACATTTCTCATTGCTCTGCATTTTTCTCCCAAGATGCTTTTGGACACTCAAGCAGTTAAGACTATTCTCCTAGACATCCCAGCTCTAGGAAAACAGGTAAGCTTCTAATCAGCATGAAGTCATCAACATAATATGTTGTATATATGCTTTATATTAATTAACGGTGGGTCTAGGAACCTGCCTAAATGGAGTAAATTCTTCTGTTTCAAGTATTCTTGAATCTTGGAGTTGAATTCTGGCACTGCAAATGCAAGTGTTCAGCTAAAATGACCTGATTCTTATGTACATAAGCTGCTAATGTAGCCGATTTGTGGTTTATAATGGATTGCAGTCGTAACTCATAATGGGACGATTGATTTCTTAGTTATGTTACAAATTTAAATGTGGCTTCTGGTATGTAACAGAGCACAGGTGCAGCTAGCTACTCGAAGTTTGTAAGCCGGGAAATGAGTAAAGCTGAAGCACTACTTAAGGTGAATTGGGACAGTTGTGTCGAGTGTTGTTTCTTTATGTCAGTATTCCTGAAAAGACACTTTGCTGAATGATTAGCGCCATGTAGTACCAAGCTGATGACATAGCTTCATGCAGGTTATTTTGTCACCAGTTGATTCTGTTGCGAACACATACCGTGCTCTCCTTCCCGAAGGCACCCCTCTTGAATTTCAGCGGATACTTGACCTCAAGGTTTTATGCTTAAAAATCTAGGTTCTTTTACGATGTCAACAACCTTCCACCACTCGGGATAATCTGACACTTATTGTTCCTGCTGTTGTTCGTGTTCTGTCACAGGGCTTGAAGAAAGCAGATCAACAAACCATCCTGGAGGACTTCAACAAGCACGCCCCTGCCCCTGCCCCTGCCATCAAACATCCCGTCGTGGCTCCTACCGTCGCACCACCGGTTGCCACCGCATCCGTCCAGATAGCACCGTTAGTGGCAACTCCCGTTGTTTCAATTACACCAAGCATGGCCGCCTTGACAGGTGCTCTGTCGAATCGAGAGGACGTGCTCGCCCGAGCTGCAGCGCTTGGGCGAGGAGCAGCAACCACGGGATTCAAGAGGTTCCTTGCATTGACTGAGGCGGCCAAAGATCGGAAGGACGGGCCGTTCCGCAAACTCTTCAACCCGTAAAATTTTGGTCGTGGCTGTGTTCATAGTTTGGACCTCTCTTGCAGTGCACATAGATATAGGAATTCTTTCCACATTGTGTACACCTCAACTGTTAACCTTCAGTGTATACTGTATAACAGCCATTTTGACAAAAGTATCCCATTCTGCGGAGAACAAGTAGCTCAGTTGTATCAAAGAGATTTTTGAGATAGTTTAAGCTGTGAGATAAGTTTTTTTTTTCCTTTCTGGTTTTTGTGCACGAGGGCTCACGGTTCTAAACTCATGTCATGTGATCGTATAACCCTCTCTTGTTCTGTTTTTCCTTTTTGCAAAATTCTTTTCATTATTCAAGGGTAATTCTTTTCATTATTCAACAAACTCCCACGCGACGGCCCAGACGGCGTCTTGGGCTTGGGTAGTATCAGGGATGCATTTGAGCCACATTACAGTTCTTTAAAACAAACAGTGGTTTATATGATTCTCAAAAAAAAACAGTGGTTTATATTCTTCATTTTGTTTTATTTTTGTCGGGGGAACAGGGGAGGGGGGATATTCACACGAATACTACTATTGACTAATATAAAAGTTGGTAAAAAAAAGAAAAGTCTTGGGGTAGCAACGTAGAGCTTAGACCGATCTCAATGAGGGTTTCAAGAGGAGTTTCATCGGTATTAAATAACATGTCACATCAGCAATTTTACTGACATGCAAAGCCATTATGAGGAGAGAGAGGAGCGAGAGTTTCATCATCATATATGATGGGAGTTTCATCCCATGAAACTCATTCGGTACAGGTAACTAGTTCTCAGACTTGATAACTGTGCCATGAAAACTGTGCACTGAGACTGGTCTTATAGCATCTCAGCTTCACCTGTTTTGTGCAAAACGAGGCACTGTAGCATAAAACTGTTCCAGAAAATGATGAAAAAATAAACTATAAACTAAGCAAAACTACTATTTTTAGTTTCTTCAAAACAGCTTCACCAAAAGGACCCTAAACCTTGTTGGCCAATCAGAGCTGACACGCTTTAGCATCTAAGAACAGCATATGCACCCTACTAAAAGAATATTCTCTACCCAAACCAATCATTGGAGACCGTTTTCCGGCTCCACTCTGCTTGTCACTCTGGATTCAAACAATATACACGAGCACGACACATTTCAGACCAATTTTATTTTCACGTAAGCATCACTCGCACATCACACGCATTTGCAGATCAACTTATCCTCTCTTATCCCATTTTTCCCAGCCCCTCCATCCAGCGTAACGTGTCTCTCTGACCAGTATCCAGATCTTTTTTGAAAAACCAATGGCGTCCAGATCTTTCCCTCCGGATCTCCCACCTACCAAGCAATCAAAACCAGTTGCTTCTGTCAGTGCCAGTGGTGATGTTCTGCGACACCTGCAGATGCAGGCAACGGAGCTTGGAAGAAGAAAGCACAGAGCAGTTCGTCTTCAGCCGCGGGACGGGTGTTTGCAGGGCCTTGGACTCTTGGAGGCACCGAGGCAGCCGTGCTGAAGCTTTATTTTTCGAGATTTACTCCTTGTCAGTCAACTGAGATTATGCTTATCCATCAATCACCAGAATTTCTATTAGAAATTGAACGAGGATGAAGATTTGTGGTTAGGGTTGGGGTTTGAGATTTTGGGGGTTACCTGTGGCTGCGGACCTAGAGGGAGTTCGGGGAGGCTTGCCGGCCGGCGGTGGAGGCGGGAGAGACGGCGGGGGAGCGGAGGCGGCGTGGGCGCCGCCGAAGCCGGGCGGATGGAGGAACCCCGTTGGGCGGTGGAGGCGGTGGGGGCGTCTAGCCCCGACGGGTTAGCATCGGGCCGCGGAGGAGGGACGGCGGGGGCGTCGCGTCGGGGGCCGCGGCGGCTTGGGCTATCGGGACTCGGAAGACGAAGACGCGAGGAAGAGGATAAGAAGAAGGGGCGCAAATTTGGATCGTTGGATTTTTTTTTTGAAGCCTCTCATCTGGGTACAGCTGTAGTATTTGTTTATGTACAACTCACACCAACTCTACCCACACAACACCACATGCACACCACAAGTACACAAACAAACCTACAACTACACTCAGACCAGATCGCGTCCTTCGTGAGATCACCGGGTCCATCCAAGGCTCCGTAGGCGATGGGCACATCGCAGTCCCTTTGTGGCTCCATGCGTAAGAGGCAGCTGCAGTACCTGTAGTAGAAGAAAATTGGAAAAAAAACCCCGGTGAGGCACGCGAGTGTCGATCCAGGGGATCGAACTCGCGCCCGGCCGCTCGTGCACCTGGCAAGTGAGCCAACCAAGCTACGCTCGGTCCTCTTGGATCGTTGGATCTAGATCCAATGGATGGAAACGGTGATCGATGGAAAATCGATATTTCAATCGACTGACGAGGAGACAGATCTTATTTTTCTGCAGTTCTGAATCTGTAGCTGGCCGGTTTCAGGCATTCAGCGTACAAAAATGTTTCCTTTTTTTTTTCCCTCAGCGGAAATGCCATGGGTAGTGTGGTGACTGCGGACTGGTGATGAGGTTTGTGCGGATCGTTTTCGGCAAGACTGCCACTTGCGCGGCGCCAACGCAGCCGGCACATGCGCATGTGTGCGCGGGGTGCAAAATCGCCGGGCTCATCGGGTGACATGAACTTGGGCAGACAGGATGGTTACTACTGCTCGGCGCATGGGTCCATGCGGTCTCTCCAAATGCAGAACGTGACAGCGATACGGATCTGACTCCAGACAGCAAGCTCTCGCACGGTATCGAACAGCTCTACAGAGCCACGTACCGTCAAATTTTATTTTATTTTAAAAAATATTAGATAGTAAGGTTTGGAAATCAAGACCTTTGGAAGCTGAGCATCGCAATGGGAAATGTGGAGTCTGACGGTTTAGTCTCATTTTTAAGTCTGGACGAATCAAACTACGGGCGTGGAGAAAGAATCCGGATCAATAATCATGTTTAGATTGTGGCAAATTGTTAAAAAATTGCAATTTTTTTCACACTAACAACCGTGTTCCCTCTCACAGAACACGTTTCTCAATAACAACTTTTTTTCGGCAACTGTCTGAACTAAACAGGCCCAAAGATGCCCAAAGATGCAGAACTATTCCACGGCAGTGCTGATCTGATCACGGTTCTCTCTTCTCAGAGGTCAATAATCATGGCAGCGTAATTCAAGGCAGGGCTGGGCCTGCCTTGAATTACGCGTGGCACGTGATGTGTCATGTGTGCCCCGCTGCTGCGCTGCTGCGTGATGTGTGCTCTGCTTTGCTCCCCCGTCCATTTCTCCCCTGTTAATCATTTGGTTCATAGATCTCTCACTCTGTTGTTTGCATCCACTCCGATCTGAGATTAATTTATAAACTTGCCGCTTTGATCCTGAAAAAGGAGTTGGACTCAATTGTCCTTTTCCCGGAAAAGTTTTACTGCTCATGTGTTGGCTTTCTGGGAGTATCAGCTAGTTTCTGAACTCTGAAGAAAGTTTTGTTGCTCTGATGTGCTGCGCAGAGCTCATTTCTCCATTTTTTTTTAAAAAAAATTGATTTCTCCAGGTTCCCTGAGCTGCTTATTGTTCAGACTTTTGTCCCCCCGAATTTCAGGCTTCATATTCATTAACCACGGGGAAAAAAAGAGAGCGAATTGTCGACGGATCCGTGTGCAATGCCGTATCATTCGGATGGGACAAAGGAGAAAACACCTGACAGACTCACTGTCCATGTTGGAGAAGCCTCCATTTGGCCATTTAGGCGATGTCCTATGTTCAGCGCCGGAGATTCCATTTGCTAGTGCTGCATATCTCTTGATTTTCGTCCGAAGCACTTTATGTCCTTCAAAACGCATCGTTTAATCGTTTCCCTCCAAAATTTCTGCACGTTTTGGAACGCGAAATTTGATTAAAAAAGGGGTCGAAATTTCCCTTTGGAGCCTGAATTTCGCCAAACTGGCCTCTGGAATTTAGCTGCAATTATTAAAAAAGATAATTTAGCTGTCATTCCAGGCCGGAGAGGCGAGCGAGCCGTATGATGAGCACGCGAGCGTTTCTTTCCGAGAGGGGCTGGGTCCGTAACAGGCAGGCAAATGCAGTGTCAGAACAGGCTGTAGTGACAATGAAACCGAGTTTCAAACGATCTCGCGACGGGGTTTGGCCGTTTCGGGAGGAAAAAGATGGGGATTGGCTGGCCAACGCGAAATGTGGAACCGACGCGCATCCATACACTGGCATAGTGGCATCTCCCTGTCCCAGCCCAGAGTAGATTGTTTTCTTTGCTCAAACAGCTGTTCTGCTACGCGCACACATGGAACTCACCCTTATGCAGCAAAACTCAATGGGACCTGTGATCCGGTTACGTACAGAGTCGAGATCGTAGATATGCTGAGTAACCGAAATATGTTCCATCTTTTCGCATAAAATTGCGCTTCCTCTATTGTGCCGTGTTTTCATGTGTCCTTATGTTTGATTCCGACTTTCCTGGCCTAGCCAAGTTTCATCTTGGTCTTATGTGTTTGTCTTCGTCATGCCCTTTTATATAGGCCTTCATTCGCTCCACTTGCAAGCAAATTGGTGCCCACAATATGTCGCCCAACTTGACATAAGATGACTATGGATAGAGAAAGTAATAACAAATTATACAGCAACATAACACAAATATTTCTACAAGAGCACAGCTTGAAATATATTAAGCTTAAATGGAATTATATGTTGACAAGCCGTCTAATTGACACATGTAGAGTTCGACACAACTTGCAATCAAACATATATACAGCTTGGTACGCGTAGCAGCGCCAATTCAAAAATGTGGAGCACTGTGGCCAGAAGCATTTTGGGAATCAGGGCCGTGGCCCTAATCACAAAGGCCACCCAGGCAGCCCAAATCAATCCTCCCCTCCCTCACATCGGCAGCACATACAAATTTCCCACAAGACCCTAGCTTCGATTTCTTCTTCCTCTCCCTCTCACACCGCTCAGAGCCAGGTCAGGTCAGGGCCAGGCCAGGCCCCGGCGGGGAGAGAGATCCAGCGAGAGACTGCGGCCTCTCGCTCCTCCTCTCCTCTCCAGAAGCGTCTAGAGCTTCCAGAAGGGACCCGGAGCGGCTCCAAGGAAGGGAGCGGACGGCCCCGGGCAATGGCGGCGATGGAGGCCGCCGCCGACGCTATGCTCGCCGCCGCGAGCCGCGCCTTCTCCAGCGCCGTCGCCATTGCCTTCCAGATCCAGGTGAGCCCCTGCCCCCTGCACTCCGCATTTTGGTTGGATTGTGGGCGGCGGCGCGGAATTGTACCCTTTGGAGGGATAATTTTGGCCGGCGGAGAATTTTCCAGTTTTGTTCTCCCCACCAATAGGAAATAACCAGTGTGTTTCTTTTAACGGCACTACTGTATTCTGGATGTTGGAAGGCGTCACGCTGGGGAAACCAGTTAACTGTGCTTTTGGATTGTTGTAACTGGGAGATGAGGTGATGGACTAGTTTGATCACTACGTCTGAAAAGCTAGCAAATGTTTGCACACAAGTTATGTATCAGCTATTGGTGCATATGCTTGTAGATTTGTCGGTTTCGTTCCGACAGGCGTTGTCGATCTCAGTTTGTCTCACTCCTTTCATATGTGTTACCAATTGTAGGCTATTTGACCTTTCTGGTCTATTTTGAATGTCCACAAGTATATGGCATGCCATAGTCTTGTATACCCATTTAAAGTTCGGAATTTTTCGAGTTTCACTTCTGAGTGCATGACATCATAAATCCTTTTGGGGCCTCGCATTTACTGTCATTTTTTCTTACTCTAGCTTACTTCTTGTTTCTGTGCTGATTATCCTGTTTATGTAGGGGTGCGTGATCTGTTTAGTACTTGCTCTTGGATGGGCGGCTGCTTCAATTGTCAGGTAAATAAAAGAATTTTGTGATTTATGGTTTTACACGAAAAAGCCAGAAACAGTGCAGCAACTGATTTTGTTTTACAATTACGCTCCCTTACCAGAAAAAGGGTTATACTGAACATGAGGCGCAAACATGTAGATGGGAATAGCTTTGCATTTCTTTGTGATGACATAGATGAGCTTGAGCACTCCGTTCAGGAGAATTTACCTAGAGTCTCTGTAATTATGCCATTAAAAGGCTTTGGCGAACATAATTTGCAAAATTGGCGAACTCAGGTACGATCAGACTGCAAAATATGTATAAAAGTTGTTTTTATATGATTTTAATTTTTGTGTGACCTTACAATCCTTAAAAGCACAGATTACATCACTTTATGGGGGACCACTGGAATTTCTCTTTGTAGTAGAGAGCAAAGACGATCCGGCTTATCATGCCGTTTCTCGTTTAATCGCAGAGTACAAGGTTGGTGAATTACCTCATAGGATTAATAGTCATGGTATTCTCCAAACTCTCTTCATCTATTTTAACCTTATTAGATATAATTCTCAGGACAATCTGGAGGCGAAGGTGATTGTGGCAGGGTTCTCGACAACTTGTAGCCAGAAAATTCACAACCAATTGGTATGTGAAGGACTTTTTTTTTCATTCTCATTGTTCGTTCCATTGTCTTTTCACAATAGACAACATTAATGTTCATTTTAGCTCATGCTTGTAGTTTGCCTAGCTTGTTGAATGGAGTTGTATGTGCATTCATTTGGACAGTCCATTCTACTATTTTCCGATATGCTTTTCTGCCTTTTACATATCATTCATCTTCACCTTTTAGATCATCTAAAGAATCTTGAAAGATGGTAAGCTGTAAACGCTATAGCTGTATACCTTGCAAGTATAAGGATAGCTGTACTGTAAAGGAACTTAATTCCACAGATTTTAACTGTTATTGCGGTTACTATATGGCCATCTCTTAGCCTTGCTTTCTTTTTACCAAAAAGGCCCAACAAGTTTAAAGTAACTGGCTAGTGGACTTGTATTCATGTTTACCAAACTGAAACAGGTTGGTGTTGAAAAGATGCATAAGGACACCAAGTATGTATTGTTTCTTGACGATGATGTGAGGCTGCATCCTGGGACAATTGGAGCCCTCACGAAAGAAATGGAGAAGAATCCTGAGGTATGCTTTTCCTTGAACTGCTCCTCCATTCTTCTATTGCCTTCTCTGTGTTGACATTGTATGCTTTTTATGGCTGACAGATATTTATACAAACTGGATATCCCCTTGACTTACCTTCTGGCAGTTTGGGCAGCTATTGCATATATGAATACCACATGGTATGTTCGCATTAAAACTTAGTATCCTGCAGAGTTTTTCAATTAGAACTATACATTGTGGGTACCTGCCTGTTCTTTCATTGAGTACAAGAAAGCTAAACCAAAATTCACATCCTTTACAGTTATTCTATGGATTAAGTTGTTTATTTTTTATTTGCTGAGGCACTGCCTTGCACATAAATATTTTTTTATTAACCTTTTCTCCTTTCTGGATTTTTTTATTGACATCCAATTGCTTGTACTGATACACTGAGGTATTTGGTCTTTTTCTTTTGTATTTTTCAAACAAATCTATCCATTAAAAAGTTCCCTCCATGTTATCTGCTAAGCACAGTACTCATTATTCCACCAAAATGATTTCTAAGCACAGTACTTGTTCCACCAAAATGCAAACTTTTGAGAATTTTCATCATCATTCTGTTATGAAATAGTAACTTGCCCTTCCCTAGTGTTTTGCTTCTCTTTGGTTTATCTACGTGATTGTTTGTGAATTTAAAGTTTGCCTAACAACAGTGCTACCACAAAATAAATATTTTGGCCTCCCTCATTAGCATATCTTACCTTGTCATTCTGAAAAGCTTTTTGCTAGCTAGTTCTGTAGTTTGTTGTCTGTATGTTCACTGTGTCCTTTTTTTTGTCATTGATTATCGTTGTAATTTAGTGGCAATGACAATACTGCAGCCTTGCTCAATGGGATTTGCAACTGGTGGGAAGACTTTCTTCTTGTGGGGTGGCTGTATGATGGTACAGTCTATTTTCTAACAATAAATTCTCTCTAGATCTGCTCTGTGGAAACTTACTCCTCTGTAGTGTTTCTAACATGATTTTTATTTCAGATGCATGCTGATGATTTTAGGCAAGACCGATATGGTGTTGTCAGTGGATTAAGAGATGGTGGTTACTCAGATGATATGACACTGGCTGCAATAGCAGGTAATTCTTCTTTGCAAGGCATCATGCCTCTTTTGTGACAAAAAACTAAAATTTACTATTAAGATGAAATATAATCTGGTAATTTGGTTTTCTATGCTTAAAAGCGAAGAGCTGCTTATATCAATTTTTTGTGTTTTCGGTATATGACTTCTGACCACACAGTGTTTACATGTATCTTCCACAGGACAGCACAAAAGGCTCATATCTTCACCTCCTGTTGCTGTGTTTCCACATCCTCTTGCCAGTGATCTTAGTTTCTCTAGGTATACAAATTTTGCATTGGAAATATATACATCTTATTTGTGCTCAGTAAAATAGTAAATTACATAAGCCCCACACATTGTTTCACGACAACAATTTTTATGTTGGAAGCAAATCTGACTAAGCTAGAAATTTTTAAACAATTTGTTGGAAAGTCCCACACAGCATTTTTTTTTAACAAAACTCGACCATGGGGAGACACTCCCTTTGGGCTTTGTTCTAAGAAGGGGCTGTGCTTCGAACCCTGGTCAGGACTGGAGTTTCAACGACTCCTGGAGTAACCAATACGCTACGAGAAGCTTGGGGCCTGTTTAGATTGCCCAAAGTTGCCAAAAAAATGGCAACTTTTTTCGCACTGACAACCGTGCCCCCTCTCACTAACACGCTTCCCAATGGCAACTTTTTTTTGGGCAACTTTCTAAACTAAACAGGCCCTTGGCCACACAGCATATTTTCTATCAAAAAACAAAATGGATATGTATATGGTTCAATGAAAATAGGCAAAGAATCAAATTAATATATGCTCAAGCCATAGAAAAATACTTGGACTAAGCTCTTTTACCTTGTGTGTAGTGGTAAGTGACACAGTACCAGCTACAGTGGCAGCATGGTTCCAAAGGCAGGGAGCTCTCGACTTACCTGTGGCTTTGTACAGTGTCTAAGTCTCTAGGCCAAAACAAAATACCCTTGCTGGGGGTTATGCTTCCACATACTAATATACTATTGACGGCTTTCTTTAATTTACTCTGCAAATGCTTATGGTAAACCAATATTTGTATCTTGACTAATATCGTGTTCTGCATATACATGTCTATTTTTCATGCAGATACTGGAATTACCTCAGGAAACAAACTTTTGTCCTTGAGTCATATGTATCAAAAGTCAACTGGATGATGAACCGTGCATTATTTACAACACATTGCTATTTGTCATGGGGATTTGTTTGGCCCTATATTATGGCCTTGGTGCATGTTTTGACTGCTCTGCGAGCTCCGTACAGCAAAATTGTAAAGGAAGCATCTGATTCATCTTGGGGTCAGTTCCTCGTCGTTTCCCCTTCCAATCCCAGGCTTCGTTGTTGTGAAAACATCTCATCCCACTTTTGTCATCTTGTGGCACTCTATTTCAGGTTTATACCTAGTGGGCCTCTTGTTCATATGCACCGTCATAGAGCTTGTTTCAATGTGGAATTTGACAAAGGTAGAAATTCAACTATGCAATATGTTGTCACCTGAAGGACCAAAAGTATCTCTTGATTCATACAACTGGGGGCTTGTGAGTGTCACTTTCAACACACCAAATAATTTTAGGACCGTTAGATTGTGATAACGTTTTAGTAACCTTATATTTGGTTGGCTTCAATTTCAGGTGTTCATTGCTGTGTTGGTAGACAATTTCCTTTATCCTATATCTGCATTCCGATCACATTTCTCTCAGTCAATTAATTGGTCTGGTATCAGATACTACTTGAGAGATGGAAAAATAAGCAAGGTAAGTGAAACACATTCTGTGAGTTTTACCTTTTGTCCTTTCCTTCTGCAATGTTTCAAAAAAAAAACTCACCATGAAAGATGATTCTTGATGTTTCTGCTCATTTTAATGGCTTTGCAGATCGAAAGAGAGAACAGGTCGAAGTATACTGATCTTGGAGGGAAGCATCTATATGGCAAGAGGACGTACCCCCCTAATAAATCATTGCTCGGTTACCTGTCAAGAACTTTAGCGCAATGGCATCAGCCAAAGAAATATGATGTGTAGGAAAGCCAAGCAGGAATTCAGCCCTCGATTTGATTGGGCCTCTTGTTGTACACTCCTTTTTGTTTCATATTTTTCTCCCTCCCTCCCTTTCCCTCTACATTTCTCTCCTTTGTTTATTGGTTATTAGGTTCATTCATTTTAATTTTTGTGGCGTTCAAGCAGCGCCACTTGAAAGCTATGCACCTCATAGTTCTTGTAACAGTATAGATATGTAATAGCCTGATTGAAGAAGTGAAATGTTCCATATTGGTCAGATGATCTCTTGGTTCGTTCTTGTTTTTTTTTTCTTTTTTCTTTTTGAACGGATGACAGGGATGTGTGACGAATAAATCTACAGCTATTTGCTAGCCTATAGGTGGCCGCGATTAATTTATCATTATAATAAGTGTATTATTGCAATGTGATACTTCTTTTGCGAGGTCGGATACTTGAAGCCTGACAATAGCATACAAGCATTATTGGTCCATATTCAATCCGCTTGAATTTCATATAAAATCAAGAGGTAGCTTAAAACTTTGCATCCCAGTTGACATCCAATTTGATTCCTATCTTAGACTCCTGGGAGTATTTAATCTGAGAACAGCCGCTGAACAACTGTTTGAGTTGACATCCAGTCACTATTGTATCATGGGAATTCCATGTCTTGAATTGATGTTGCAAGATTCTATTTGTGCTGCTTCTATTAAAAATGATTAGGGACAAAGGCAAAGGAACATTGCTCATGCCGTCCAGGTCGCCTCTCATTGGAAACATGTGCCGTCATGGCGTCATCGATGGTATTTTCGTTTGGCTTATCAGCCACCAGCCAGCAGTACTTCAGTCTCACAACAAATCAGCACCAGCCACCAGCCACCAGCCAGCCAGCAGTAATTCAGTCTCACAACAAATTAGCACCAGCCACCAGCCAACCGAACAGGCTTTGCTCGAAGTCTCTGTCAACCTCGTCTCCGGAGAGACCAGTTACCGGCACCCGTTTCAAGCCCCTGCGTGGCACCGATGTGACTCGTGGAAGACCAGAAATATACGTACTGTACCCGTCGGGTCAGTCACCTATGGCGGCTCTCTCGGGAAAACCCGCTGCTCCTCGCTCACCTTTCCGGGTCACGCTTCGCGCAGCCATCGCACACTTGGATTTGAATATGGAATAAGCCAGAACGCTGGAAGTGGAAGCTGCCATGGCTTCGTTTTCCTTTGAAAAAGGAGGTCGCGACGGCGACCGGTGAACCGAATGCCAGAATGTGCCACGCCACGGGAAGCGGTGCCCGGAGAACTAGATGCCGTGCCGCACCAGCGAGAGACGGTCCTGGTCCGGTCCTGTCCGGCACAGCGATGCCGCCACCACTTGCACTAGCCAGCGTCCAACGATGCCTTCAGAGATCTGCCTGGAGTCCTGGACTCATGGTGGTGGTGGCTTCGGGAAGCAAAGCATTGAGCTGGCTGGGCGAGCCGACGTCATGTACGTTGCGGCCGTAATCGGCTGGACTCGGGAAGTCGCCGCCGCCGGGATCGCGAGGGAATGGGCACGTGAGCGCGGTGAGTTGGGAGGGAGACAGCGACGCGGTGGACACGAGAGGGAAAAGCAGAGGACGTGAGGCGCAAGGCAAAGTTTGGGTGGAGCGGAGGGAACCGTGGGCGCGCGTCCATGTGTGCGGTGCGGATCGGAGGCCGCCGCGGCCGGGCGAAACCGAGGCGCGCAGCAGCCGAAACGGGGGGACACGCATGGCCGCCAGGATTAGGCCCGACGCCTCCGGAAACGACTTGCGCCCGCCGTTTCTCCCTGGGGTCGCGCTCGCCGCGCGGACGCTCGACACCGCTGACGCGCGCTGCCGCCGCCGCCCCCGTCCGTGCGGCCGGCGACAAAACCGCCCGCTCAAAGGCTCTGCCACGGAGTCTATCTAGGGTGCGAGCAGGCACGGGTGGTGGCCCGCGGGGTCCGCGCGGCTGCCTACGCATGGTGGTGGGTAGCACGGTTGGGCGGAGTGAACCGCGAGCGATCGGTTCGAGCCCGGGCGCATTTTTACGTTCGGGCCCCGGACATAAGTGGAAATGATGGATTAGCGTCTATACATACATCAGGGGCCTCGTGCTAATGCTCGCCGTCTCTAGCAATAGTCAATCCGCGCTTCCTAATGCTAATAACATTGACACATCAGAAATACAGTATGTTGGTAGCATGGGTTTATTCAATCAAATCTAGTAGGAAAAAGTACTTGTTTCTCTTGTCCCGAACGTTAAATTTATCGAACCGAGGAGGTCGTAAGAATTTAATTAGTTTCACGACACCTCTGATGCTGGAAAACTTAGATGGCGACGATGCAATTTGGACTCGCCCCCGGCAACAAAACACGATACGGCTGCGGACACTTGTATTGCTGGACCCAAAAAGAAAAATACAGCCAATGCAGTACGGCTGGATACCACAGCCCACAGGAAAAACAAAAAAAAGGGCTCCGAGGGCTTGAACGAAAATTCACACAGGATACCAGCACCGAACCGCGCCGCACATGGTTCGATCCGTCCGCCGCCGGCCCTGGCGCACCCAGATCGCATCCCGTCTCCGGTTTCTTTCCCCTCGACCAAGGCTGGACCCCTTTTAAATAGCCGGCCACCTCTCCCCTCCATCCTCCCCCATCCGCGCCTGCTCCTGCCAAACCATTCGCCCCCAATCTCCCCCTCGCAATCCCCGTCGCCTTCCCGCTAGCATCGACCATGTCGGCCTACTGCGGCAAGTACAAGGGTACGATCCATCGTCTCCCCCCGCCTATCGTTGTTTACTCGTTCCATGTTGATCTGCTTGTTGCGATGTTGTTCGGTCGTCTGTAGCGGCGTAGATCCATTAGTTGTTCGGTGTTGCTACCAGATCTGGATGTGTTAGACGGGTATGCTGATGATTTTTCGAGTTTTGTTTAGATCTGTTCGGAGTAGGATTTGTTTGAATTTATCTAGATACGTGTTTTGTGGTATGCTCTGTTTTTAGCTTTAGGGGTTTGGTGGTTGTTAAAAGGGTTTTGGAGGTGAAGCCTCTTTTGATCGGTAAAATCCCTGTCAGATTTGTGCTTTTTTAGATCCATAAATCGGATGGCTGATGCATGTTACCACCTATCTGCTTAGTTCCGGGGTTATTTTATTTCCATAAGAATTAGTGAGTTGGATCGGATTACTTCATGTTAGATGGTAATTTAGTGAGTTGGATCGGATTACTTCATGTTAGATGGTAATTTTTAAAGGTACCACACTCACGTGCACTGGCCACTGGGTACATTCAGTGCTTGTTGAGGTGATACTATAGGGTTAAATCTAGAATTCTTGATGCATTTGTCTTGCTAGCATGCTCTGGTAGCATCCTGGGGTAGGTTGTAGGCTTCCTGTGCTCGTTTCAAGGTATGTATTACCAGGTTAAATCTAGATCCATTATCTTACTTGCATGCATGTATCTTGCTACCATGCTCTGGTGGCATCTTTGGATAGTTGTAGGCTTCTGGTGCTGTTTTCAAGTTATTTTACGAGGTTAAATCTTGATACGTCTTGCATGCACTAGTAGCCTCCTGCGATGGGCTGTTGTTCTGTTTCAAGTTTATCATGTTATAGTTTATTCCATCTTTTATGTTTCTGTTGTATTATTTTCTGTCTTCTGGACTTGAGATAGAGAGTTTCGTCTATGTTAGCTGATTGATACTGTTTATCTTGGTTGTAAACTGTGTTTATCAAAACTCATGATTTATTCTATGGCCATCATGATATTTATGTCGCAGCTGTTTCGTATAGATAGTTTTTCATGAACTGGATATTCTTTGAGCATTTGTAGTGATTATCAATATGTTTGCACTACTGATAAGCATTTGTAGTGATTGTCAATATGTTTGGCACTACTTTTTAGTTAAACACCTGTGCTTTGTTATTTTACAGATGAGCTCATCAAGAACGCTGCCTACATTGGCACCCCTGGCAAGGGTATCCTTGCTGCTGACGAGTCCACTGGCACCATTGGCAAGCGTCTTTCCAGCATCAATGTTGAGAATGTCGAGGAGAACCGCCGTGCCCTCCGTGAGCTCCTCTTCTGCTGCCCTGGTGCCCTCCAGTACATCAGCGGTGTGATCCTCTTCGAGGAGACCCTGTACCAGAAGACCAAGGATGGCAAGCCCTTCGTCGATGTACTCAAGGAGGGAGGCGTTCTCCCTGGCATCAAGGTTGACAAGGGCACCATTGAGGTTGCTGGCACTGACAAGGAGACCACCACCCAGGGCCATGATGACCTGGGCAAGCGCTGCGCCAAGTACTACGAGGCTGGTGCCCGCTTCGCCAAGTGGCGTGCTGTCCTCAAGATCGGCCCCAATGAGCCATCTCAGCTTGCCATTGACCTGAATGCTCAGGGTCTTGCTCGCTATGCCATCATCTGCCAGGAGAACGGTCTGGTGCCAATTGTGGAGCCTGAGATCCTTGTCGATGGCCCTCATGACATCGAGCGCTGCGCTTATGTCACTGAGGTGGTCCTTGCTGCCTGCTACAAGGCTCTCAACGAGCACCATGTCCTCCTCGAGGGTACCCTCCTGAAGCCCAACATGGTCACCCCTGGCTCTGACTCCAAGAAGGTGACTCCTGAGGTCATTGCTGAGTACACTGTCCGTACCCTCCAGAGGACTGTTCCTGCTGCCGTGCCTGCCGTCGTCTTCCTCTCCGGTGGACAGAGCGAGGAGGAGGCCACCCTGAACCTGAACGCCATGAACAAGCTCAGCACCAAGAAGCCGTGGTCCCTGTCCTTCTCCTTTGGCCGTGCCCTCCAGGCAAGCACCCTCAAGGCCTGGGCTGGTAAGGTGGAGAACGTGGAGAAGGCTAGGGCTGCCTTCCTTGCCAGGTGCAAGGCCAACTCTGAGGCTACCCTCGGCACATACAAAGGTGATGCTGCCGCCGGTGAGGGTGTCTCCGAGAGTCTCCACGTTAAGGACTACAAGTACTGATCTGCCTCCCATTACTTTGAACCTGTCTGCGCATGAGCATTTAGGTTTCTGAGTTGTGGTTATCTCGTTAAGAGCCTATATTCGGACATCAAAAAACCTGAACTTATGCATCCCTTTGTGGATGATGGTTTGTTACATTTTCGTATATTAAGTAGTCTTGTTATCTCTGTAATTTGGTCCTGCCGATGGTGAATCGTGCAGACACTTTTTGTTCTATCTTTTTCTGTAATGCTGGTTATGTATCGGCAAAACCATTCTATATGCTGAGTTGGCCGGGGCGCAGGCGTTTTGCTCTGATATCTTTGTTGTGATGGATTGCAGCATCTATTTATATCTTCTGCCCACATAATTTACTTTAATTCGAATTCTCCAAATCGCCTGGAAGTTCGGTCCTTTTAACAAAATTGATTAGTGCTCGCACTGAATATATGCTCAGGGTCCAGCTCTCAAACTGATTCCCTTTGAATATGTGCTGCTTCTGGCAGGGGGGTATCTCCGTATCTGTATGTTGCTTCTTTTCTATTATGTTCGATTTGGTCAGGGCCGGACAAAGTTGATTGGTGGCCTGATCGCCATCACCCCGTGCAATAGCTCTTTCCAGGCTGCAGTGAGATCAATTTCAGACAGGGTAGCAAGCTACAGCATAGGTGAGGGCGTGAGGCCAGTCTCCATCGCATCATCCCTCTGTACCTTTAACCACATTGTTCCCGTGTCTGTTCTTCCTGAAGTAGTACGGCATTTGGAACTGCGTGGCTGCAAACAATTCCAAGGCAATCAACGCCGGTAATTTTTTTTCGTCTAGAATTAGTGCTTGGAAGAGACGAGTGGCTGAAGGAATTCCAATTCGTTTCAGGAACTGAATGAAAGACAAGCAACGTCACTGTCATCCTCGTGGATCGGCCGTACAAAACAAAATGAGCAGTCGCGGTCAGGTATGTCAACCGAGCAGAATCATCCCGGATCCCAGCTACGCCGCCGCTCCGGTATGGTCCTTCAACTTCTGCTGTGTCCATTTGTTTGCTGAACAGTTCAATTGAGCTATTTGCGGTGGTTTGAGGACACTTATTATCTGATATCACAGACAATTTTCTCAGGAAAGCACCCAGGCCCCTGTTATCTTCATTCTGAATAATCCGGCAATTCGCCGGAGGAGAAATGTCAAGCTAGTAAAACTCGAGACATTTTTCTTTACAATTATTACAACGAACAGTGCCATCATGCAAGGCCAGTGCAATGGCATGGCAGACCACAGAGTAGTTTCGCAGCAACGGCTTCGCTTGCCAACTCGATCAGCAGAGGATGGTCGGCTGCCGGAAACCTTTTGCCTTCTTGTACACCGCTTCTTCCCAGACCTCTCCTCTTTCAGAGTTTCAGAGGGGAGCCTTTTGTTAGACTAGGTAGTCATAGTAGACCAGCAACATGTTGTCGGGGACTATCAGAGGCAGGCTGTCGATGAAGCTGAGGAAGTGCTTCACATTCTCCTTCTCCAAGGTCACCGTGTCGATCACGTCGTCGTCGCCCGTGAGCACCCAGAGGTCTCGGGACCGGACTCTCTTCAGGCTTCCACGGCAGAATGGGCAAGATTGGGACCTGGTATACCTGTAGCCACGATACATTCAGGGTTCTGTCTTATGTTGCTGGAAACAAAATTGGGACAGAATGCAGAGGTGGAGCTGTTTAACTAGTTCAGAGAGTTGAGGAACAAAATCTACTAGAATGATGGTATGCATATTCCCAGCCAATCAGTCTAAATTGCAGCACTCATCGGTAAAAACCAAATCCAGTGGAAATCAAGACTTGACAATGGTTCTATTCGTTATCCATTAAGAGTATGAGCTGCACAAACCTGAAGCACTTGCATGGGTAATTAGCTAGAGTCAACTGTTGGTTTGTGCTTTTCGTGCACCTCTGACTTGGTGAAGTGGTGAAGCATAGAGGCACCTCCTTAGATTCCTACTTGCTAGGATTCAGCAATTGGCAAAGGCCAAGCTAGTTATATCTCAACTGCGGATTGTTAGGCAAAGCCCAAGCTAGTTTCACTAAACTTCAGATTGTTAGGAATTTCTGTAACTGGCAGTCTGGCACTAATATGACACTGGTAACCAAAAGCATCTCCTACTGTAACCAACGCCGTCTATTATATCTATTATCTACTCTGTAGCAATCCTATTGACTTTGCCAAATTTCTAATGACGCAGCCAGTTGATTGAGTATCATTATAACAACAACCTGACAGATACTTATTTGCGATGGCATTCTTGGTACACAAGCATGATCTGCCAGCTAAGAGAACATTATTTAGAATTTAGAATGCCACATGTCAATGTGCTCCACCCTATTTATCCTTTTAATTTTGGTTTGTAATTTGTCAGTTGGCTGGCAATAATTATATACTGATTTTATTAAGTCTAGTTGTTTCGATTCCATCAATGCACTATGGCTAATTGTTTTAGTATGATGAAACGTGGGGCTCTTAAAAATGGTGCAAAGTACCATAATTTGTCCACTAAGCTCTAGCAAATGCAGGATTCAACTGAAGGAATGAAGAGAATGGATCTCCTAACGTGGCACATGATCCCTCCTAGTTGACAAACAGAAGGCTGAAAAACATAGAATAAGAAAAAACAAAGAGCTCCAAGCCACCATGGTGGTACAAAACAAATGAAAGCCAACTAGGCAGCACGAGGTGATGAGGATAAGTTGCATTGCAGAACTACAGGGAAGAATAAAAAGGAGAGTTTTCAAACACTCAAGAGAATGTAGCTTCTGAATTTGACTAAATGGTGACTGGAAGTAATGAACTTGTAAAAAAAAACTGTGAATTAAGACTGTGCTCGGTTGTTGAACCACTCCCTCCCCACCCCCCAACAACAATTGGTGAGTAGAAGTAGCCCGAGCACAGGTTTGTGAAAATTATTTAACCACCCTTGCTATCAAGACTCTGTCCATGCTTACGCGGTTCCTAAAACCTTATCTTTCAAATCCATATCACCTTCAAGCCATTCAAACCGCCGCCATTTTTTTATGGTAGCGTGTGACGTGGGGCCTAATTGATAATGATCCTGGCTCAGATATCGTGCTGTTTAAAGAATATTACACCTAAACGGATAAAGCAAGAGCAACAGGGAGCAATACCAGTCTCGGTAACAGTTGATGCACATGGCATGGTTGCAATTTGGAAGGACCATCTTGGTGCAGGTCTCCAAGCAAATGCCGCACTCATCCTCCCTGTCATCATCGGCGACAAGCTTCCGGCCGCCGTCGGACTCCTTGCACCACCCTTTCTCCTTGCAGTCCTTGTCCATCAAGTTGCCCTCAAGCTGTTGCAAGAACGGGTATATGATAGCTGCATTCCACGGTCCCAGAATTAGATTACACCAGCGCAACAAGAAAATCTTGAGCTGGACAGCTTGTTGATTGCTATGTCATAAGCGTACCGTAAAATTCCTTCAGGCTTGCTCTCCTTTCTATGGTGGATATAGAGGCATCTTCATCAACATAAACCTGTATGTTGAACCAAAGACCACGTCAACATTCAGAATCCGTGGAAATGACCAATTCATGAATTCAAGAGCTCTGTTATCAGCTGCAATTCAGTACCTTGTAGACAAGAACCTCGAGCAGGCCAAGATAACTAGGGAGGGTGTATGACAGGGAGCAGCTGCAGTCCATCCACTGGATAAGGTTGAGGATGATTGGAGCCATGGAGCTGTAGGATAACCTCATCTGCACGCAGGCACCCCCATACGCCCTGTGTATAGCATGCGCCCTGAAAATGAAAGGGGAAGGAGTCACCTATCCATCAGTAAACGCATAGAACACGAACCGAATAAAATCAGAAGAAGAAAAGGCAAACTTTCTCTATTCTACACCTTTTCCTGTAAAATCAAGTAGCAAAGGAGAGCACCGAGAATCAAGAAAGATCAGAAAGCAAATGAAAAGGGGGTAGAAAATTACAGGGAGTTGGCATGGTGGATATCAGCTTCAAGGGCCTTGAGAGACCCCCTGAGGGACAACGGCCTGCCGCCATGGAACATGACTCCTCAAGAAGACGAACCAGCTTCCTCTCGTGTGTCTCCTCCACCCCCTATATCACGAGCTGCCAAGCCTATAAACGAGCAGAGGCTTGGGCAAGGCGCAGAGGGGCTCACGAAGCAACGAACGAGTAAGCAAGCAAGCAAGAAGAAGGCCAACAAGAAAAGAAACGGAGGACGCAAGCTGTTTTGGTTTGGGTTTGTGGGAAAGTAGCTTTGCGAGGGGAGGGCGAGGGAAACTGTGAAGGGGGGCTTTTGTCCGTCCTGCGCCCACGGTCCCCTTGGTTTTATAAACAAGGGAGCAGGAGATGTCTCGGCAACTTGCGGTTGTTTGCTTGAGAAGAAGTGCGAGAGCTTTGGAATAAAGTGAGGGAGGGAAGGAGACAGAGGGAGAGGAAAAGCCTACGGAGATAGGGCATTTATGGTGCTGAGATTAGGAGCAGTTATGGTGCTATTTTGATTTCTGGTGTCTCCCTATTTCCACCAAAATTTTCGGTAAATTTCAAAAATGATTTTTGATAAAAAAAATATTTTATAAGGTGAAGAAAAGGCATAGCTGAAGAATTCTTGAGACTTTCCTCTATGGAATTTGGATTCAACTCTTGAGAGTTGAAACCCAAATGTTACAGATAAAAATGTTTAGATTTCTTGGGAAATTGCTCAAAAAGAAAATGTGAGATGGAGAGAGGTGGGAATAAAAATATATGATAGGATAGACTGATGATGGATGGTGATGACGAGCCGCCTGCAGGGAGGGTGCAGATGATACACAGAAAAGAGGGGGGGCTCGGTGGGGAGGTGGCTGGCTGGCCCTATCCACTACAAGCGGGTGGGACCCGCAGCCGGTTTTTGTGGGACCCGCTATCATTTTCCTTGTGATTTCAGTGAGGCCAAAGGCCATATAAAGAGAGATCCATTATATGACGTGGAAATTTTAGTCTCTTTGTGTTGATGGGTACAGTACATTTTGTAAGTTTTCCCTGTAAATAAAAACACCTTCCTCTTTTGCAAGGGTTGACTGCTAGTGCTGCTGTACAATTTTTCAGAAAACCGTATGATAATTTACGAGACTGCAATTTACACTACAGTGCTCATTGATTTTTGGAGAACTAAACAGGCCTTGTTTAACACACTAGGAAACACACAGTCTCGGCACCACGTGACGTATACTGGTATTTGTATGTTTTGCCACTGTTTGTCTGTTGGCGTACCATCTGGGCAGTTCAGAACTTCAGATAAAATTGAGCATATGCTTTCGCCTGCATCTACAGCCCTGGTTAATTCACCAAACTTTCCATTCTCTTTCCACCTTGAGAACCGTGTCAGTTTATTTCTTCTCTCTGTGCACGTGACCCAATGCATAAATTTTTCACCACTTTTCACCCTTTCACCCCAATTAAACAGGCCCTACGATGCAAACAAAGGAAATTCAGTTTGGTCCATCAGTCCATGGTCCTGCACAGTGCACACCATCTTTACCAATGGCAGCAACACCACCACTAGCCCGGGCCGGCGGACCCTGGATCGTGGATTCCCACTACAGAAAAAGCAAGAATCCACTGTATCCCTGGTCTGTCCAGCGACCAGCGTCAAATATCTAGTGGGCACTGCTAGGCTACAGGAAAACAGGGGCAGGTCAGCTGAGGATGAGGGCATTGCCTCACCATTCTGACCCCCATCTATCATTGCAGGCCCCTTCTGAGCTTTACCCTAGATTTCCGGTTCCTGTCCTCCTGAGATTGATAGCAGATTAGCAGTAGCGCCCTACTACATGCATGCTACAACAGATATTCTGGATTTATGTACAGTTCTATGCTTTCACGGCATTTCTTCTTTATATAGGAAAAGAAATCTAGTCAGCAAAAATAAACGGAGATGTCGCATTCTGTCGCTGCTTCAGTTCTTCTGGCGACTAATGATGGTCGTCTGACTGTGGCTTGAAATGGAAGAAAGGATTGAAGAAAAAGAATAATTTGGGGTGAGGCATGAGGCAAGCTATGATCTCACTCACCCCTCTGCTGGCGTCCATGGCCGTTGGAACGAGTCAGAAGAAGCCACTGGGGGTTTGAAACTTTGAATGTGTGAGATCGCTGGGAGATCATGGGAGACGACCATATTGCATCAGCCTTCAGCGACCGGAATGGCCGGCGCCATGTTTCAGTTGAAATCCTGAGCCCTTTTGAATGTGTGTGAACGTGTAGAGACTGCCGATACCTAGCAGCCGCTGATACTAATCTTTGTTGACATGCATGGTTAACTGCACAAACTACTACCTGACGGACTGCCCATGATGGGAGGGGTGGTTGGAATTGGAATGGAGCAGAGTTGGGGTCTTCTACGACAAGGCTATTGTCGGAACAATGGAACATGCGTGACGTGTTCAAGAAACATCTCCCTTGGAGGATCTCGATCTTTGTTGGCCTAGGATGCAAAGTATTCCCGACGAAGGTTCTTAGGCTTTCACGATCCAGACATGCTACGCCGAAAGGAGGTGTTTAGGACAAGTATTCTAGCGCAAGCTTTTTTGCTGGCGTTGAGAACAGCTGTTTTGACCTCTAGATTCATTCTAGGGTTTATATATTCAGATTGGACATAAGTTCATAGAGATTCCCGTCGGCCAAATTGTCCGTTTCGGTGAAGATCTACACGGTCCGCATCCGCGAAAACATAGCCACATTTTCGGCCCTCTTTGGTAGAGCTCCCAGATTCTCGGCTGAATCCAGCAAGAGTTCTGTCAAACAGTTTTTCAAAGAGAAGTGATTCTCTACTGATTCTGTGAAATGATTCTCTGAAATGAACTAAGAGGCTGGAAGCTGAAAAAGGTAGCTTCTCCTGATTCCGTGAAGTAATTCTCCATCCTAATTTTGAGAGTTTTGGTAGAGAATCAAAGAGAATCACTTCTCTCGAAGAATCACCTCCCATGAAGAATCAGAATCAGAGCCCTACCAAACAGACCCTTCGTATTCCCTCTACAATATCAAAATTCTACCGGGCTGTACTAAAATCCATATACTGGCGAGCGAGAAATTACAGCGACTGAATCGTAGTAAACCCCAGTGAAAGGCAATTAAATACATTTTTAGTAACTTTGGCGACGAATCAAATTATTAAGCCGTAGCCGTGCATGGAAGCAGCAGGGACAAGAACGACGGTGCCCCCAGTTCTGGAAGTTTCGGCTGGAGCAATCAATTGGGGCCGATCGTTCGATCCAGCAGGACTCCCCATCATCTCCGAACAGCGACCACCGAAGGATCGGAACCGAACCACACCGGCCGCCACGAGAGCCAGACGCGTCTTGGTCTGGCAAGGCCACGTCAGGCTCGAGTCAGGCCACACACACAAATCGGTTGGCTCGTGGCTGATGGCTGGTGCTGATTTGTTGTGAGACTGAAGTACTGCTGGCTGGCTGGTGGCTGGTGCTGATTTATTGTGAGACTGAAGTACTGCTGGCTGATGACTGATAAGCCAAGCGAACAGGCTGCCGCCGCGCCACCGGCTCACGGGCGGGCGGCGCTTGGCGCATCGCGTCCGGAACAAGATTAGCGGCTGGCCGCGGTCAAAGCGGAGTGTACGATCGCATGATTTGAGCAGCCCGTGCTCCGGTAATCCGTCAACACGCGCGTGCCTCTCGACGAAGCTAATCGCCATGGCCATCACTGCTCCACGCTTCCTCCTTTTCTCGCTCTCTCGAGTCAGAGAGGTGCTCCATGCTTCTAGACCAGCACGGTCAGTGCTCATTAGGGTAAGTACTGAAGAAGCTTCAAATATTCTAATCCTTTTTCCGCGACCAGCACAATTTCTGGGCGGCGACAAGTGGACGATGCGCTGGACGGGTGCCCAGCCTCTCATTAGGGTCTCTTCGATCGCATGATCAGCTTTCAGTCTGATTGATGGTCCATGATCGCCTTCTTTTTTTCTTTCTCGCGCCTGAACGGGTCGCCGTCGCTGCCGTAATGTTTCCGTTGCGATGCCGATGGTCATGAGTGGCGTGCTAAAGCTAGGCAAGGTCGGCGAGGCCTATGGCTGCTATCGAAGCGTGACACGTGCTCTCCCTCACCCATGCCTTGTGGAGCGGGGAGAGCCCATGCGTCCATCCCCATGCTTGACATGGAAGCGTCAGGACTCGGGAGGCGCCTGCCTGTACTTTCCACCTGTTCTCTGAATTTTCGACGTGCATTTGCTCCGCTGAACTCCCCCCACCCAACAGAGATTAATTGTACCCTGATCGGCCGATCGAGACGGACGCCGCCGTGCCAAATCTCTGAACCTGCACTGGATCAATGCTGCCAACAAAAGAAAAAGAAATCATGTGTCAGAGCCTGATGGTTTCTGGGATGAGCACATCCCAGAGTTTTCTTAATTAACCCGGCATCGTTCGTTGCTTGCGGTTTCCTGTCGTGGTTGAGCGGCAACGGCGGCCCTGGTTTTGTTAACTCCAAGCCGGACTAATCAATTCAGTTATCCACAAGCCAGCAGCTCCTGAACTAGGGATCCGCAAGTGCTCGCGCTCGCGAGGACGACAAGTCAATGGCCGAAGCGGACGTGCCACCCGAAAGCCTTTGGGCTCTTCACCTAATGCCCCCCTCCCCCTGCTGCACAGCGCCGTTGATATTCTTTCTCGCGTAACCGGGAAGAGAATCTGCGGTCTGTTGACGAAATCGCCGTGCAAACTGTCGGAGAGAATCGGCATTGGCTCCGACATCCGCGATCGAATGAACTTGTCCCTTTCTTTTCTGATCGATGGCAGCCGAAATGAACTTTGTTGAACGGAACCGTGTGACCTTGGGCGATGTGGCATGGATTTGGGTTAGGTGAAGCGTTCATCGGTACCGTACGTGCATGAGTATCTTTTTTTTCCCCAAAAAAATATCTTGTGCTGTGCCGCCCTGACCAGAAGAACAATTTGTCGACGCACCAGTCAGTTCAACAGGTGGCTGTCTATCAATCTATCTATGTGATGTTGTCGGGTGATTTCGTTGGAATCCAGAGGATTTTTATGGATTTTGGCAAAAGAAATTCCAGCGTGCTTGACAAATTGCGAAAGAAGATGTGAATGGCGATCGATTGCGCTTTAGAGAGATGTGTTGGTTGCGCGATTGACCGGACGGTGCCGGCCAAAAGGCGCGGCCGCTACCTGCAGTGCGCGCTGCATGATGCCTGCGCGCGTCGGCATGCCGGGCCGGCGCCGGCGGCGGGGCCCGACGCCGGCCGCAAGACCCTGCGGTGGCGGTGGTGCGGTGGTGTGGTGTGGAGCAGGCGCGCTACAAAGTTGTGGACGGAGCAAGAGGCCGGCCAATCTGACGTTGTGTTGTGCATCACGGGAGGGGGAAAGGGAGGTCTGGGCGCGATTAGTATTAAAACGGCCAAACGGGCGCGCGCGGTCCAACTAATCACCAGCTTAGACTATGCTGTGCTCCTCGTTAACCCCTTTCCGCTTGGGTCCAAAAGACGTTCGGAAAAAGAGGCCGGCCCACGGGCGGCGGCGTCACTGTTTCTCCGGCGGCAACTTTTTGCCAACGGCACCACTAGGATTTGTACTCGTCCGGCCGCAGTTTTGGAGCCATCTATGCTCGTTTCGTTTAACTTGTGTTTCTATCTGGGTCTTAAAGTATACTCCGTAGCACACAGCGGAGACAGAGCAAAAACATTATCTTTTTCTTGTTCGAGGAAAAATGCTTACCATTTGGTTTTACCACCTGGTCGTGTCACACAACTCGGACAGCACGATACCAAAAATTTGGGCCGGCCCATAAGCCCAGCCGTGCCCCGATTCTCTGGGCCACCGTGTAGCAATCATCGATGGGCTTCACCTTTTCCGGCTCAGTGCGCTCCGTTATCAGAATCCGGCCCATAAGACGTCTGGACATCGCCTGCCCCTGCCATGGCTCCGTTTGCCGCAGAACCCTACCGTTTAACATCTGGAGTGTTGTTCTCTCGTGGAACACTACATTAGCGCGGTGACGAATTCGCTGGACCTAGGGATGGGAACGGGCCGGGTCGACCCATTGGGTAGTTGACCCGACCCAAAAAAGCAAGTACAATGGGTCACGTGGGTCGGTCTCAAATAGAAAAGGGGTCATAAGAGCCGGAACCTACCAACCCAATAGATCAAATAGGGTCGACCCAAAACCTTAAATCTGTGCTTTAAGATACCATTAACATAATTTACATCTCTTATATATTTAAAAGTGCTTGTATAAATATAGTCTAAAAATATATTGGGTCGACCCATATGACCCGTTGGACCATCGAGGTTATAGTTAAACATTAAATTGGGTCGACCCATGGTCCTTAAAATTGGCCATAAGGCCATGGGGTCGAGTCTAAGGCCGGGCCGGGCCGAGCCATTCGCATCTCTAGCTGGACCCACCCAGCCCCCAGTGGTGTTCGGTCAGAGCAAGTACGCATCGGGAACACTTGGGAGTACAACCTCAGTCTCAAACACGGACAGCCCACGACATGACACGACACGACTCTACGCTGCACACCAAGAGCCAGGAAGTGCCCGTCAGTCAGGCACTGATTGCGAGGGAGTCTGACAGGAGAGCTCACTGCCACATGGGACCCGCATCTGCAAACGTCCCCCAGATCTGCACCCTGTTCACCAGCCAGCAGTACTTCAGTCTCACATAAAATTAGCACCAGCCACCAGCCATCAGCCAGCAGTACTTTTCTCTCATAGAAAATCAGCACCAGCCACCAGCCAGCCGAACAGGGTGCATACCGCTCCGCCTAACTAAGGGTTCTGTTCAGTTTGGAAAGAAAGTTTGCGAAAGAATGTTTTTAATTCTAAATGAAAGATTAGGAGGACTAAACATGATCTAATTATAAAACTAAATATACGGATGGATGGGAAATCGCGAGACGAATTTATTAAGTCTAATTAATCTGTCATTAAAGATTGTTTACTGTAGCACGATATTGTCTAATCATGGCCTAATTAGGCTCATTAGATTCGTCTCGCAAAATTACCCGGGGATTATGGAATGAGTTTTATCATAACACACGTTTAATACTCCATGCATGTAAGATTTCCTTTGATGAATAGTGAAGTTTCAAAGTTTCAAAAGTTTCGTGGTGATCTAAACAGACCCTAAGATAGTTTCCACAGCATAAAATAGCATGATCGGTAAAAAAAACTGATGTGGCATGAGAATTAATGAGGCAAGAGATAAAAATGGTTTCTCACGCAAGAAACCATGTCTACACGGGAACCAAGGAAAAGAAGAAGGGGATTGGTTGAGAAAGGAGAGAGAAGAGAGACAATTAGATGATTAATTATTATGAAGAAACTACCCATTGGGAACATAGTTTCTATAGTAGTGTCTACGTGACGTGACAAATATAGGGGCTGATTGGTTGCTTGCATGATCCTAGCCTGGCTCGTATCTGTGAGACAGGCTCTCTTGCGAGCCAGGCTGAGTGCGTGCAAATTCTCGTGTTTGGTTGTGTGCGCATGTCCAGCCTAGCTGAGAAAAGATGGTGTTTGGTTACTTATATGTGTCATGTCGCATGAGATAAGATTAAAAAAACAAATAATTTTATAATGTTTAGCTTATGTAATTATGTTTTTATTTTACCTTTGTAAATCTTAATCTAATTTAAAATATATTAATATTACTTAATATATGCTAATCATATACTAATAACGTTATTAGAAGGCTAATACCTGGCTCCCAAAAGCCAGGCTCGCTAGAAACGCCCGACTCTGGCGTTTTCCGCGAGCCTGGCTCGGCCTGTATGGTTGCATGCGGGGAGCCAGGCCCGGCCGCTCGCCCAGGCATCCAATCACCCGATGCATGGCTCGGCCTGTATGGTTGCATGCGAGGAGCCAGGCCCGGCCGCTCGCCCAGGCATCCAATCACCCGATGCATGGCTCGGCCTGTATGGTTGCATGCGAGGAGCCAGGCCCGGCCGCTCGCCCAGGCATCCAATCATCCGGTGCATGCACGCGGGGAGCCTGGCTCGAGGGCGATGCGGCCAACCAATCACCCCACAGGAACTACTTTGGGGCCCTGTTTGGAACGCATGAATTTCGCAGAAATCGTACAGAAATTTCATAGAAAGCAGTTCAATTTCACAGAAAAACATAGAAATAAAGAAAAATTCCCGCATTCCAAACACGCCCCGCGTTGGGGATGCCTTGCGCCCTTACCTGAAGGACCGGCCAGGGTCAGTTCCATGCCTCGCATCCCTGGCACTGGCCGCCGTGGGTCCGGCGTCAGTCACTGCTTACTTGTGCAGAAGTGTAGAACCGGAGAATTAAGGGTCACCAGAAACTTTGAAANTAATTGAACTTATTGAGGGAGTTATCCAAAAATCATCAAAGGATTGTAGTAGCACAGTTGTGCTATCTGGCAGCGATGAGGATAATGGCCAAGGATCACTATCTGGCTATGTTGCTCGTGCATTCTTGTGGAATACGTCAGAACTTATTTCTGTACTGCAGAACTTTGTCTTTGTATGCAACGAGCTTCTGTATGGGAGTACTGATGTTGAAAGCTTTGTTCATGACCTCCAACTCACATTAGATTGGATAATTAACCACTGCTTCTCGCTTCGAGATGTATCAGACATGAAGGAAGCTATCATGAAGCATTTTGAGTTAAACAACAGCGATGGACTTGAAATTGTTGCAGTAACCAAGAACACTGGAATCCATACAGAAGATGAGCCTAGAATGCAGGAGAATGCTCAGATGTTGTTATTAGCTGACTCAAGTTATATAAATATTGGATCTAAAGCTGATGTTAGCGCACAGAAGACAGGTAATGAAGCAGACATGTCTAAATTTCAGGGGATAGAAGAAAAGGCTTCACATTTGCGGGCAGAACTTAATGAGTTGAAGGAATCTGGAAAGATAACGGCACATGTTGGTCGTAAATCAACAACGAATGAATGCAGCACACATGAATCCACCTGCATATCTGGACTAAATAAGGGCAAGCAAGATGGAGTTAGTTGCCTTGAATCGAAGCATCAGCTTGATTGGTAATTCTTTTTCAGCCCTGTGCTTCCATTGTTGATGATATTCTGTCTAACAAAAGTTATTTGCTAGCAGTTACCCTGCTAAAGAAGGCTCAAAAAATGTTGCTGAGAATGATGAGAAACATCTGCAAATGGTGAGATCATTATGGTCTTTCTTGTCCTTGTCATTTCTGGTCCCATAAAGCAATTGGTACTTCATGTAGTATATTTTCCAAGCAATTTTCTCTACTGTGACAAAGCACATTCTTGATTACCAAAGTACTAGCTCAACTGTAAAACTAAGCAGTATGATACGCATTTTCTTTTTCCACCAGAAAAGCTCATTTTCTTTGTCCACATGACTAATTGACCCTTAAAACTAGCTCACATTTTCCCTGCCCAAATTACTGACTGAACCTTAAAATTAATCATCGTGTCACAGCAGCTGGAGATCTCAACAGCATCAGAGAAGTTGATTGAGTGCCGGGAGACAATCCTAATCCTGGGAAAACAACTGAAGGCGCTGGCATCTCCAAAGGACGCGATCCTCTTCGACCAGGTGCTCCAGACCGCAGCTCGGTCCGAGCGGAAACCCCGATCGCAATCACTAAGCGAGATGCTATCCATGGAGGATGGCGGACTGTATGACCCAAGCTCCCCCAAAACCAAGGAGATCATCTGTACAGAGCAACCAATGGCGTCAAGTGATAGAAACCTTTCTGCCGACGAGGGAGATGATGGTTCTTCTACAGCATGCAGCTCCTCGCACCCAATGCCAGTGGCGCAACCTGTAAAGCAGGCTTGCAGGGTGAATGGAACCTGCAAGGGCGAAGCTGACGTGAAGGTGGTAACACTTGCGGTTGTCCCGAGAAAGCAGAAGGGGAACAGCAGCTTGCTGAAGAGGATCCTGACGGGTAGGAGGAAGGAGGCCATGGCCAAGCCCCAGATAGTGCTAAGCACTTAGCCGACAGAGAAGGATTAATTGGAGCTCTGGACATGGCGAGTCGTTCTTCCATGTGTAAATTAAGTGTGTGCATCTGTGTGTGGAGCCGTGTTCAGGTAATAAATTGCGGCGTGTTGTGTATGTGCTGTATGTACTAGTGTGGTACTTACGTGACATAATGGTGCTCATAGTGACCCTGTGTTTTTGTTAAGGCTACCTGCTAGTGTGTGTGTTGTGGGGAGGTTGTTGTACCTGTGTTGAGCTTTTGCTAGTGGTGTGGCTAGTTTGTTGGCATGCGCTTGTGTGTGTTCCTCTTGATCAACAAAAGGGCTTGCCGTGTACTTGTGTTCTGAAAGACCGCAGGCGGACGTGTGCTATGAAATTTTGTTTCTGAACTTGTTTCCATCTCATATATGCAGTGCCGCACACGCTCCGTGTCAGTTTCTGGTTTGGCTGGAATATGGAGGTGGAACCCGTACATGTAGCATAGCACGTTAGCACTTATTAATCTGTCGAGGGAAAAGAGACGGCACCCTGCCGCTCCCTCCCAGAATCCAGGGCAGGGCATGATCTCTTTGATTTTGCATTGAGGGCTTGGTTGAGGCTGGCCGCCTAGAGCATTTTTCATGGGCAAGAAATTCGGGGCAAATGATGGAATGCAAAGAAAAAGGTGACCTTAACCTCCTGCCATGTCAGCTCGATCAACGTGGAACCTCATCAGCGAGAAGGAAGCCAAGCCAGCTCGACTCCTAAGATGGTCCACGTGTCAGCAATCCGGGGCGGGTCTGCCCAGCACGCTGAGGGGATCGGAGGATCCTGATCACGCGCGCGGAACAAAGGCACCTGCGCGCGGGTGGCCCGTCAGCGACCAGCAGGCAGCAGCGCTGATGGGCCACCGCGCAGGCGCCGCCCCCGCCCGCCTGGGCCTGTGGGCCTGTGGCCTGCGCGTCGTTTTCCAAGCGCACGTCCAGTCCGTGCGCGCCTTTGCAAAAGGGCCGCCCGCGACTGTGAGCGAGTCTCGGTAAAGAGCGACAAAAGCGCGCACCGCATTCGCATGCACGCGCTCCTCTCCCCGTCCCCGGCCGGCCGGCCGCTGCCTGCGCCGGGGGTCCGCCCCGCCCGCCGCGCCGCTGGCTGACGGCACGGCATGGCCGGCCGGGATCCAACGCGCCTGCTGGGGCTTTGCTTGGGCTGATTGGTCGGATCGTCTTTTTTTCAGCGTGCGATGGCCTGGCCCGCCTGATGGTGATGCCCCCTGATACATGCCATACCCTGCAGTCTTCCAATGCAACGGTTCCTTCCCCCCCAACCTCTTTCCGCTCGCCGGCGTACGTCCGCCGTTTCTCCCAGCCCGCCAGCGAGATGTACGTACGTACGCCTGAAATGTCGTACATGCTCGGAGGAATGCCTTTCAGATACTACACACGCGCCGTAGCGTACAGAGCAGCATGCATGCAGCTCCGACCAAGTCAGTATGATTGGCGTCAGAGCATGGTTTCACGCAATTATAAACATGATGTCACCGGTGCATGTTTAAAGCGAGCTGCCGAGGAATGTATAAAGCTGGAGCGGAAGGCCTTGCATGGTCAGGCTCAGGCCTGCCTATAATTGCCCCATAAAGCCTGAACTTGCGTCGGCTACAAGCTTATACGGAACTCATCATTTGGAGCGCGGAAAGGATATATCGCCGCTCGTCCGGCCTAAAATTTCTTGCATGCCCACTTATCGTGTAAGCAATGCACTTGCATGACACTTAGGTACATGCATGTTTTTGTTTGTATGTTTAGCTGCGTGAGTAGTGCCATGCAAGTTTTTTTTTTGGGGTCACTAGACCAACAAGTGCTTTGTCATGCATGACAACACTTATCAACTCAAGTCTAGCCTTACCCGACATACTTATCGTGTGAACGCTGCAATATATATAGCATGCATGGTCTACTAACCCTGCTAGTGCTAAATAGGGGTGATCCATCCCCATGTCATCGTAGTTCGCCTCTTTATGCAACATGCAGCCGGATTGCATGCACTTCCTTCCACGTGTTCATACTTGATACAGCTTGACAATCATAGCGAAACCCTAGTATATTGGGTTTCCACGTGGTCAGAAAATGACCTTTATTTTAACTTGTTAGCAGCTAATTGGATTATATTGTTATTAGTGACTGCTAGAATAATTTTTTTTTTGAAAAATTGGTAGGAGCACTACCTTGTCATTTAAGAAGGAAGAGGGGTTCAAAGTTCATACAAGTTCTATTACATAAAAGCGAAACAATCTAACTCATACTGATAGAAAAGCTGAAACCGAAATTACACTAATCATAGAAACTAAAAACACTCCGACTGGCCACACTGCTAGAATAATTAGCCACCTGCCCTTTGATCTTCGTCTCATGCATGGAATGAAGTAACAACCTGAACCGATTTAAAGTAAAAAGGAAAAGGCGAAACTGGTATTGAGTAACTGATAACTTTTGACGACCACTGCTGACGGTCACGTACAATTCACGAAGCACATGTATTGAGTAGGTTTAAGCAATCCAAATTAACATGTCCATGCCATGATGCAAAGCCCACGTGGATGCGATGTCCCTTTCTTTTCTGATCGATGGCAGCCGAAATGAACTTTGTTGAACGGAACCGTGTGACCTTGGGCGATGTGGCATGGATTTGGGTTAGGTGAAGCGTTCATCGGTACCGTACGTGCATGAGTATCTTTTTTTTCCCCAAAAAAATATCTTGTGCTGTGCCGCCCTGACCAGAAGAACAATTTGTCGACGCACCAGTCAGTTCAACAGGTGGCTGTCTATCAATCTATCTATGTGATGTTGTCGGGTGATTTCGTTGGAATCCAGAGGATTTTTATGGATTTTGGCAAAAGAAATTCCAGCGTGCTTGACAAATTGCGAAAGAAGATGTGAATGGCGATCGATTGCGCTTTAGAGAGATGTGTTGGTTGCGCGATTGACCGGACGGTGCCGGCCAAAAGGCGCGGCCGCTACCTGCAGTGCGCGCTGCATGATGCCTGCGCGCGTCGGCATGCCGGGCCGGCGCCGGCGGCGGGGCCCGACGCCGGCCGCAAGACCCTGCGGTGGCGGTGGTGCGGTGGTGTGGTGTGGAGCAGGCGCGCTACAAAGTTGTGGACGGAGCAAGAGGCCGGCCAATCTGACGTTGTGTTGTGCATCACGGGAGGGGGAAAGGGAGGTCTGGGCGCGATTAGTATTAAAACGGCCAAACGGGCGCGCGCGGTCCAACTAATCACCAGCTTAGACTATGCTGTGCTCCTCGTTAACCCCTTTCCGCTTGGGTCCAAAAGACGTTCGGAAAAAGAGGCCGGCCCACGGGCGGCGGCGTCACTGTTTCTCCGGCGGCAACTTTTTGCCAACGGCACCACTAGGATTTGTACTCGTCCGGCCGCAGTTTTGGAGCCATCTATGCTCGTTTCGTTTAACTTGTGTTTCTATCTGGGTCTTAAAGTATACTCCGTAGCACACAGCGGAGACAGAGCAAAAACATTATCTTTTTCTTGTTCGAGGAAAAATGCTTACCATTTGGTTTTACCACACAACTCGGACAGCACGATACCAAAAATTTGGGCCGGCCCATAAGCCCAGCCGTGCCCCGATTCTCTGGGCCACCGTGTAGCAATCATCGATGGGCTTCACCTTTTCCGGCTCAGTGCGCTCCGTTATCAGAATCCGGCCCATAAGACGTCTGGACATCGCCTGCCCCTGCCATGGCTCCGTTTGCCGCAGAACCCTACCGTTTAACATCTGGAGTGTTGTTCTCTCGTGGAACACTACATTAGCGCGGTGACGAATTCGCTGGACCTAGGGATGGGAACGGGCCGGGTCGACCCATTGGGTAGTTGACCCGACCCAAAAAAGCAAGTACAATGGGTCACGTGGGTCGGTCTCAAATAGAAAAGGGGTCATAAGAGCCGGAACCTACCAACCCAATAGATCAAATAGGGTCGACCCAAAACCTTAAATCTGTGCTTTAAGATACCATTAACATAATTTACATCTCTTATATATTTAAAAGTGCTTGTATAAATATAGTCTAAAAATATATTGGGTCGACCCATATGACCCGTTGGACCATCGAGGTTATAGTTAAACATTAAATTGGGTCGACCCATGGTCCTTAAAATTGGCCATAAGGCCATGGGGTCGAGTCTAAGGCCGGGCCGGGCCGACCCATTCGCATCTCTAGCTGGACCCACCCAGCCCCCAGTGGTGTTCGGTCAGAGCAAGTACGCATCGGGAACACTTGGGAGTACAACCTCAGTCTCAAACACGGACAGCCCACGACATGACACGACACGACTCTACGCTGCACACCAAGAGCCAGGAAGTGCCCGTCAGTCAGGCACTGATTGCGAGGGAGTCTGACAGGAGAGCTCACTGCCACATGGGACCCGCATCTGCAAACGTCCCCCAGATCTGCACCCTGTTCACCAGCCAGCAGTACTTCAGTCTCACATAAAATTAGCACCAGCCACCAGCCATCAGCCAGCAGTACTTTTCTCTCATAGAAAATCAGCACCAGCCACCAGCCAGCCGAACAGGGTGCATACCGCTCCGCCTAACTAAGGGTTCTGTTCAGTTTGGAAAGAAAGTTTGCGAAAGAATGTTTTTAATTCTAAATGAAAGATTAGGAGGACTAAACATGATCTAATTATAAAACTAAATATACGGATGGATGGGAAATCGCGAGACGAATCTATTAAGTCTAATTAATCTGTCATTAAAGATTGTTTACTGTAGCACGATATTGTCTAATCATGGCCTAATTAGGCTCATTAGATTCGTCTCGCAAAATTACCCGGGGATTATGGAATGAGTTTTATCATAACACACGTTTAATACTCCATGCATGTAAGATTTCCTTTGATGAATAGTGAAGTTTCAAAGTTTCAAAAGTTTCGTGGTGATCTAAACAGACCCTAAGATAGTTTCCACAGCATAAAATAGCATGATCGGTAAAAAAAACTGATGTGGCATGAGAATTAATGAGGCAAGAGATAAAAATGGTTTCTCACGCAAGAAACCATGTCTACACGGGAACCAAGGAAAAGAAGAAGGGGATTGGTTGAGAAAGGAGAGAGAAGAGAGACAATTAGATGATTAATTATTATGAAGAAACTACCCATTGGGAACATAGTTTCTATAGTAGTGTCTACGTGACGTGACAAATATAGGGGCTGATTGGTTGCTTGCATGATCCTAGCCTGGCTCGTATCTGTGAGACAGGCTCTCTTGCGAGCCAGGCTGAGTGCGTGCAAATTCTCGTGTTTGGTTGTGTGCGCATGTCCAGCCTAGCTGAGAAAAGATGGTGTTTGGTTACTTGTATGTGTCATGTCGCATGAGATAAGATTAAAAAAACAAATAATTTTATAATGTTTAGCTTATGTAATTATGTTTTTATTTTACCTTTGTAAATCTTAATCTAATTTAAAATATATTAATATTACTTAATATATGCTAATCATATACTAATAACGTTATTAGAAGGCTAATACCTGGCTCCCAAAAGCCAGGCTCGCTAGAAACGCCCGACTCTGGCGTTTTCCGCGAGCCTGGCTCGGCCTGTATGGTTGCATGCGGGGAGCCAGGCCCGGCCGCTCGCCCAGGCATCCAATCACCCGATGCATGGCTCGGCCTGTATGGTTGCATGCGAGGAGCCAGGCCCGGCCGCTCGCCCAGGCATCCAATCACCCGATGCATGGCTCGGCCTGTATGGTTGCATGCGAGGAGCCAGGCCCGGCCGCTCGCCCAGGCATCCAATCATCCGGTGCATGCACGCGGGGAGCCTGGCTCGAGGGCGATGCGGCCAACCAATCACCCCACAGGAACTACTTTGGGGCCCTGTTTGGAACGCATGAATTTCGCAGAAATCGTACAGAAATTTCATAGAAAGCAGTTCAATTTCACAGAAAAACATAGAAATAAAGAAAAATTCCCGCATTCCAAACACGCCCCGCGTTGGGGATGCCTTGCGCCCTTACCTGAAGGACCGGCCAGGGTCAGTTCCATGCCTCGCATCCCTGGCACTGGCCGCCGTGGGTCCGGCGTCAGTCACTGCTTACTTGTGCAGAAGTGTAGAACCGGAGAATTAAGGGTCACCAGAAACTTTGAAACTTTACTATTTATTAAAGGAAATCTTGCATGCATAGAATATTAAACGTGTGTTAATGACAAAACCCATTCCATAACCCCTGGTAACTTTGCGAGACGAATCTAATGAGCCTAATTTGACCATGATTAGACAACGTCGTGCTACAGTAAATAATCTCTAATGACGGATTAATTAGGCTTAATAGATTCATCTCGCGATTTCCCGTCCATCCGTGTATTTAGTTTTATAATTAGATCATGTTTAGTCTTCCTAATCTTTGATTTAGAATTGGAAACTTTCTTTCGCAAACTTACAACTCTAAACTAAACAGGCCCTAAGGTTTAGATTCACCAAAAGGCACCAATTCGATCAAAAGTAACGCATTGAAAAACGTACCCTCTCTCTACTTTTATGCTTTACAATGCATTTTTTTACAGAAAATTCGATCAACTTCACCAAACTAAACAAGGCCTAATGCTGAATCACAGCAGAAAAAGAAAGCAGACTATGGATAGCACAGTGTAGAAGTGTACTAGTGAAACATTTCTGCCTGCTGTTCTTTGATTCCTCTAGGGAAACGAGAACAAAGGAGCACATGCAGCAAGCCATTATTGGTTTCTTTCTCCCCCATGCCGTTCCGTCAGAGAGGTGATAATTGGTAAAGATTTAAGCCTCCTTCAGTTGCCCCTGTGAAATGTGTGCTATGCATGTCTGAACCCGGAGCTGGGTTTTGTGAGGTAGCTTAGGGCCTTAGGGGATCAGAGCAAGGGCGTTTGTTCTGTTCTTGTGTTCTTCATTCTGGGGTACGAGGACATGGCAGCCAGCATGGTGGAGCTGATCGGAGGAGGAGCCTTGAAGCAGGAGTCAGACGAGATGGTCGAAATTGACAGCGAACATGAGGAAGCCGAGAAGGTGGTGGTGAAGAGAAGGAGGAGGAGGAAGAAGAAGGCCTGCGATCCACACCAGAAGCGGGCATGCGTGGACTGCACGAAGAGGTGTGCCCGAATCCATGGCCGGGCCGCTTGGTTCTCCCCGTCTCCGTCTTCCAGCAAGGCGCGGCCGATCCCGGCAGTGCCGTCCTTCTTCAAGGTCATGATGGGCTGCTTCTCCGACGACATGGTATGAGTTTTTCTGTTTTTGGCAAGTTATTCGATCTCACCGCATGTCTGCATTTTTTCAGACAAGATCACTGCATGTCTGCATTTTTTTCAGACAAGATCACTGCATGCCTGCATAGAGTGTGCCAGGGTTCTGAAAGATCCCCCAAGCATTTCACCTGACAACACAACTTATCTGGACCATGTACTTTACACATGCAGGATATACCACCACCATTTGCCAGGACAATCTTGGACCTGGCAGGCTCCAACATTTATCTCGAAGACGCATTCGGCCTGCGGTGGCGCGTGCGGCTGTGCTTGAACGACGGCGTCTTGTCGTTCGGGCATGGATGGAAGAACTTCGTGCTGGACCATGCCATCAGCTGCGGTGAGTTCCTGGTGTTCAGGCAGATCGCCAGGTCGGTCTTCACTGTGCAGATGTTTGCCCCATCGGCTGTTGAAAGGCTGTTCCTCTGCGAGAGGAACAAAAGGCAGAGCCGGAAGAGGAAGCCCAGGCAGAAAACAAGCTGTCCGAGTAGTCAAACGGTGAAGATAAGCAAGAACAGTGTGGAGAAGTGCAAGAAGAAGAAGAAACGACGTACTGATCACCACAGTGATCTGGGACCCAAAGACTGTCAAATGCCGGATCATGTGTGCATTGATGACTCCGACATTCCCGATTCTGCATCTGAACTGAAATATTTAGAAACATCAGAGAGAGATCCGGGGGTAGCAGAACCACAGGAAATTTCTGAGGTCCCTACAAGACATCAGTGTGAGGTATTTGATGCAGAGGCAGAAATAGCAGATGACTGCACAATATCTGCAAAAAAGCGAAGTCAATGCAACGCTAGAGTCACAGAGTACACCGCCTATGATGCTACTGAAATGGAGCATGACGAGGGCCTGGACTTGCCTACAAATGTGGATGCTAGCGGACCTCTTGCCCTGATGGATCCCAATGAAGAGAGTATAGATGATATATTTTTGTCAGCTGATATATATGAATTTGAAACAGATATGTGCAACCCAGAAGCATTTTCTGTTGATCTGAATACGGAAGTGCCTATTACTACTGGCCAAAATTCAGGTTTCAATTGCCTTGAGGATACCCCACAGAGTCACATTTCTTCCATGACAGTTGGTCAGAGTTTTGTGATGCCAGAAACACTATCATGTACCAAAAATAAAGAGTTGACTAATGCATTAGAGACAGGAACAGGGTATGATTGTACTGTATTGGATGATACAGACATCAACGCGGTGCCTGATAATGAGCCAACACCATTTCCAGAGGAGAACTCTTCTCCTCCAGCTGATGCTGAAATGCACTCCAGTGAATGTGCATTAAGCGGTTGTAATAAAGATGCAGACCATGATTTGCTCCCTTGCAAGAACATCCAAGTTGAACAAAAAGAAGGTTGGTATATTGCGATATTTTCTTGTGAACGAGATACACATTCCCATACCCCTTTTTTTTAGACTTATTGAACAACCACAAAGTTTCAGTTTTGGATTTTGTTCCAGCTGATTCTTCCATGAAGCAAGATAAGCCACAAGATGGTCAAGGTGACATGCATGATAGTTCAGGACAGCATTCTGGTGAAATCAAGTCGAGTAGCACAAATCTTCAGGAATTTGCTGATCTCAGGCAGAATCCTTTGCAAACTGGTATCACATCTTTATTATGATTTATGACGACACCTGTTCTCCCGATTTTACAGCCTATGTCTTAATGCATCTCAATTTTCAAAAATAGGCCACACAAATTTAGTTCATGCATTTCAGCCCAACTTGCAGGAAATAACCCTGATGGCCTCCATAGTGGAATGTCTGAATCAGGTGTTCTTGCACTTGCAGCAAACAGCTGCAAATTTTGCATCGCCGTGCCTGCACCTGATCAAACATGGCTGGTGAGTAGCCTTGGCCATTTCTTTGACTGATCATAGCTTACCTTTAAGCACTATAGTTCTGAAACATATTTGTACAGGAGCTTCCAAATCGATTACCGGTTATACCAAGAACGAAGAAACAGGGAAGAAAGGTTGTGATACTCAAGGATCCATGCATGAGACTCTGGCCCGTGCTGTACCAATGCACCCCGAGGTTCAGTGGCTTCATCACTGGCTGGGTTGACATCTGCAGGGAGAACAACCTGCTGGAAGGTGACACTTGCGAGTTCGAGCTTAGCAGTAAATCTGAGCTGTCATTCCAAGTGGTCGTGCCCATTTTGCAGTAGCCATTTTTACCCATGAAGTTTACCATATATCTGCCATGTAACCATGTTTCAAAAGCTTGCTCATGCCCGTGCCCAGGTAGCATTTCTGAAATTGTTCTTGATCTGTGGTCGTTCTGTTCCTTTATCATGTACGAAGAAACCATGTTAACTTCTGTCGACATGAAAATGTTGCTACTTTCTGCCTCATATTTTACATGTTCGGGTTAAAATGTTGCTACCTTCTGCCTCAGGTTTTACATGTTCAGGTTAAAATGTTGCTACTTTGTGCCTCATACTTTACATGTTCACGTTATTTGTACATGAAAGACCAATGGTGCCACCAATAACTGCTATAGCATCCATAATCAAGGAAGAAGAAACTAATTGGAAAAGAGAATTGTAGATGATGTTCTACATGCATAGAAGCACTATATGTTTCTGCCATCCAAAGCTTCCCCTTCGAACAATTCCGACAGTGACTCGGCCAGATCGTCAGCCGTGTGCCTCACGGATTTCCCAAGCTTTGGGTGCTTCTGCAGAAACGCGCAGTAAGCAGGAACCACCACCTCCGACACGGCGTTCCGCAGGGCCGCTCGGAGCGCGGGATCAGGGACCTCGCGGCACATTTCGCTGTCGCGCGCTCTGGTTAACGCGGCGCTGAACTCCGCCAGAATTTTCGCCGGCTTGCCTCTGCCACACACGGGCGTCTCGAGGAGAGCGGCGACCGGGCTCCAGATGGACTCGATGTAGCTCGCTACGTGCTGCTCGAGCCGGCCCCGGCGCCGCGCGGCCCACGCGTCCCCGAGCAGTGCCGCCACGTCGCCGGCGTCCGCCGCGTGGCTCAGTATGAAGCTGATGTTGTTGGCCAGGAAGAGGTGCCGCGATCCCCCCGCGTCCGCGCAGGCGAGAGCGAGTCTCCCCTGGAGGCTGCGTTCCAGGCCCGCGATCAGCTCCGTGACGACGCCGGCGAGGGAGTCAGCAGGAGCGCCGCGTTCGCCGGCGTCCGCGAGGATCAGGTCCAGCGTGGTGCGGTGCCTCGCCAGCAGCTCGACGCAGGTCATGGCGTCGCGTGCCAGCGGGTGGACGCCGACGCCGACCGTTGCACTCGTTGTGTGCAGGCAACCGCCTTGGATCTTCGCCAAGACGGCGCTGACCATAATCTTCATCGCGTCGGCCAATTTGGCGAGGATATCCTGTGTCCGTTCAGAGATAAGCTCATTGCGCGCCCCGCTGAACAAGAGCAGGAGGCTGGGCGCGGCGTCGCTGAGCGCCTCGTACATGCCGAGCATGTATACGAGCTTCTCGTGCGATGTGATGCCGGTGAACCCGTTGGCGAACTCGAGCAGGACCAGGATGCGGTTCTCTGCGATAGCCTGCAAGTATTCGTCCCGGAAACTGTCGAAGGCGCCTGGACTCTGCGCGTGCAGCTGCCTTCGCATGGCGACAATGGCCTTCCCGATGACCTTTGTCACCGTCGTCCACCGCTTGATCACGGCCTCAGTCGTCCGCTGCGAGCATTCAACCCGAAGAATTGACAAGAACCTGCCAGGCCATGATTATGATCATCAGTCAGAGAGGAATGGTCGATCAAGCTGAAAATCCATTGACCAGCAGAGAAACCAGAAGCATTACCTGTCGAGCACATCGCAGGGAGCGTTCGCGAACGCCCTGAAGAGCTCCTTGGTGCAGCCGGCTCGGACCATCCGAAGCGCGATCTCGTGGAGGACGGACACGCCCGCGGGGCGGACGAGACGGAGCCCGTCCCAGACCTCGCCTTCTAGCAGGGCGGCGACCTCGTCGGGCACGCCCGAGCTGGCCCTCGACCGGCTCCCGTCGGACGCGTCGACCTCCCCTCCGGAGCTCGCCGCGCTGGTCCTGTCCCCGGCGCTGGGGAAGACCAGCAGCGACACGCCGCTGGAGGCCAGCGAGAGCCTGTCGACGGCGACGCGCAGCGGAGAGGCGTCCCAGACCCTGACGCGCAGGAACTCCTCGCCCATGCGCGACGCGGCGGCGCCGACGGCGCTGTCGAGGCGGCGGCGCGCGGACGAGGCCCCGGGGAGCCGGAAGGGGTCCTCCTCCGCCAGGAGCAGCACGTCGTCGACGGCGGCGAGGAGGCCCCTGTTGGTGTAGCTCGCGTCCGCGTCCCAGATGCCGGAGTCGGCGCCCGGGGAGCGGGTCCACTGGAGCAGGGCGTGCTCCGCGACGGCGAGGCGTTCCTCCGCGTGCGTCCTGGGCGCGACCGCGAAGCCGAACGCTGGCTTCCCAACGGCGGCGCCCATGCTGGCCGTGGCTCGAGTGGGGCGAGCGGGGCGAGGGGCGCTGGCTCAGGCGAGGACGCGATACTCCCCGAAAAGAAAATGGCCTAGTCCCGAGGTCATGAGACCGGCGGATTGGTGGTTGGAGAATGGCTTCACGCGCATTGCTGTTTGAGGTCGACTGCACGCGGCGGAGGTGAATTCTTTACGGGAATGTATCACCCTATCAGGACTCGCCGTTGACTCAAACGTTTTAGGCCTTTTTAGTTCGTTGAAACTTGCAAACTTAACTGCAATTTTAAACCTAAAATTAGGAGGCCTAAATATGATCTAATTATAAAATTAATTACACGGATGGACAGAAAATCGTGAGACAAATCTATTAAGCCTAATTAATCCGTCATTAGAGATTATTTACTGTAGCACGACGTTGTCTAATCATGGCCTAATTAGGCTCATTAGATTCGTCTCGCAAAATTACCCGGTGGTTATGGAATGGGTTTTGTCATTAACACACGTTTAATACTTTATACATGTAAGATTTCTTTTGATGAATAGTGCCTTGTTTAGATTGGGTGAATTCGATTGAATTCAATGATTGGAGATGCATTGGGAATTGAAAAAGTAGAGAGGGGACACGTAGTTCAATGCATTACCTTTTAATTGAATTGGTGTCTTTTCGCGAATCTAAATAGGGCCGAAGTTTGAAAAGTTCGAGGTAACTAAACAAGGCCCAGTTTGTCAACTGCGCACTTGTTCAGCAGCCTCCCCGCCGTGTTGTTGGCCTGACAGTGACAGCAATGGATTTTTTTTTTGAAGTAAACAGCAATGGAATTTGTGCATTTGGCCGAACCAGACACAATTCACAGTTCATAGGGTTGAAACCACTAGAGCTGGCCCACAGTATTGTTTGTGGCTAAGTTGGCCCACGGTCTTTTCGACTGGGCCAATAGCGCCGGCCCAATAGACCAAGGCTCGCTTAGTTTTCTAGCCTGATAACGTGGCCCGTGACCCAATATGTGACGCCGTTATCGAAGAGACGAATTCTCTTCTCCCGGTTCGAGTTTTTTTTTTTAACCTGGACTCCTAGTATACAAGCTGTAGTATTTGAACTCAACACCACACTCACACCACCACACACGTACACCCCTAGAAACTACAATCTATACACCTTCAGTGGGTCTGCACCTGCTCGTTTGACAATTCTCGAAAATGTCGGTAGACCAGGCTAATTGACAAATCACGCGGATCATGAAAGAGATTCTGCTAGTTTCTAATTTATTCTATACACGGTATACAGTCATACTACACTGCAATACCACCCACGAAGGTAAAAGAAGGTTCATGCAGAACAGAAGAGAGACATAATTTATCTGACGGATGGTAATCACATCGGATTCGGATGGTATCGAATTTGGATGTCACTTTTTTACCACAGAATAAGTCAGATTCGAATACGAATTTGGACGTTGTCGAATTCGGATAGTAAATGAATAATTCGAATTTGATAGTAAACGAGTAGTTTCAATTCAGATAGCATTTAGCAAGTTTTTTTGTTTTTTTACAACTTTGAAAGAACGAAATCATCATAAAGCATACAAACATGGATGAAATACAACATATGCACACGATATTGTTAGTTAATATCTTTTTTATAAAAAACATTCTAAAAATAGAAATAAATTTTAATAAATAAACAAATAATATAAATATAATTTTCGTTAATAAATAAATAAATAACTTTGGGTAAATTAAATCAATATCTATATTGGTTTTAAAGTAAGTTAATATAATATGTTTATTGTATGGTTTAAAGAAATGCCTATGCTATATGAATACGGATAATATCGGATATCAATCCACATCCACATTTTATTTCGAATTCAAATATATCCACTTAAATTACCACATTGAAATCAAATACGGATACGGATATCCATATATCATTTTTCGCGGATATGAATTCGGATATTTCATTTATCCACTTGCCATTTGCCATCACATGAACAACGGAGCATCTCTACGGACACGCATGCCTTTAGGGGCAAAATGTACAGTACATGATATCAACCTTACTTCTCGCAAAAAGTAATAAAGATATCAACATTACTGACACGATCTGAAATATGTTTAAAGCTCTACGATTTTCTGGCATCCGTAGCATCTCCTTCGTACAACTCAAACAGATATCGGGCGACATCGTCAGCCGTGTACCTGACGGATTTTCCAAGCTTGGGGTGCTTCTGCAGAAACGCGCTGTAAGCAGGAACCACCATCTCCGACACGGCCTTCCGCAGGGCCGCCCGGAACGCGGGATCCGGGACCTCGAGGCACACCTGCCTGCCGTGCGCCTTCTCAAACGCCGCGTTGAATTTCGCGAGCGCCCTCGCCGGCTTGCCGCCGCCGCCACCCACGGTCGTCTCCAGGCAATCGACGACCGGGCCCCACGAGGCCTGGAGGCAGCTCGCCGTGTGCTGTTTGAGTCGGCTCCGGCGCCGTGCGGCCCACTCGTCCCCGAGCAGAGACGCAACGCCGGCGTCCGCGGCGCGGTTCAGCACGAAGCTTGTGTTGTTGGCCAGGAAGAGGTGGTACGACGGCGAGCCGTCAGCGCAGGCGAGCGCGGATTTCTCCTCGAGGTTGTGTTCCAGGCCGGCGATTAGCTCCGAGACGAGGCTGCCAAACGACGTCACGCCCTCGGCTCCGCCAGCAGGAGCGCCGCGTTCATCTTGGCCACCGTTCGCGAGGATCAGGTCCAGCGCGGCGCGGTGCGGTGCCAGCAGCTCGACGCAGGTCATGGCGTGCCGCGTCAGCGGATGGACGCTGACGCCAGCGCCTTCTTCTCGAGAAGAGTCTGTTCGGATCTTGGTGATGAGGGCGCCGATGGCGGCCCTCAACGCACGGGCCAGCTTGGCGAGAACGACGGGCACCTGCCGGGAGATGAGCTCCATGTGCTGCCCGGTAAACAGGGGCAGGAGGCCTGGAGCAGAGTTGCTCAGAGTCTCGTACAATTCCAGGACATAGATGAGCTTTTCCGGTGACCGGGTGCTCGTGAACCCGTCCGCAAACTTGAGCAAGACCAAGATGCTCTGCTTCGCGACGGCCATGAAGTAGTCGTGTTTGAACCTATCGAAGGCTCCGCATTCCTGCGCCATGAGCTGCCTCTGCATGACGACGAGGGCTTTCCCGGTGAGCTTGGTCGCCAAGATCCACCGCTTCACCATGTCCTCCATTGTCCACCACTCGGCCTCGTCGAAGTTGATCCGGTTGACCTCGAAGAAAGGCCGATCCAGTTGAAGGATTGATAAGAATCTGTCTAAAACATGGCAGGGGGCCTTGGTGAATATTTGGAGCAGCTCTTTCGTGTACCCGGCACGGATGACCCGCAGCGCGATCTCATGGAGGACAGGCAGGCTTGCCGGGCAGATCAGACGGAGGTCATCCGAGAACGTGTCGTCCACGATGACGGACAGCACGTCAGGCCAGCTCGAGAGGCTCCTGCCGGAGGAGTGGAGCTCGTCGGTGGTGATCACGCTAAGATCCCCGGTGCTGATGGTGCTGCCCCCGGTGGGGAAGGCGATCCACACGCCGCTACCACCGCCACCGGGAGCCACAGAGACGGAGAGCTTCTCGGCGGCGGCGCGAAGGCCGCCTGTGCCCTGCAGCTGGGAAGCGTCCCAGACTCTGAGGAGGAGGAACTCGTCCATGAGGCGCGACATGGCGACGCCGAGGGCGCTGTCCATGCGGCGGCGAGCCGGGGAGGCCATAGGGAACGCGTGGGTCTCCTTGAGGTGAAGGATCTCGTCGACCGCAGAGAGGAGGCCTCGGCTGGTGCAGGTGGCCTCTGCGTCCCATATGCAGGCGTCGCCGTCGGGGGAGCAGTCCCACTGGAGCACGGCGTGTGCGGCGACGGCGAGCCGGGCCTCCGCTAGCGTCCCCGGTGCATCGGCCATGTCTTGGAGTGCCTTCGCCACCGCGGCCCCCATGCTGGTGGCTGCCTTGTTCTCCGCGTGTTGAGCCTAGCTCATTGAGAGGCTCGAGTGGGCGTGACAGGGTGAGTTGCTTTGTGAAAGAAGAAGAAGAAACGGTCGGTCTGAACTCTGAATAGGAACAAACTGTCCGGGAAGGGCCGAACTATCCTGGAAGCACGAAACGAAATACTCCATTATTGCCTGGTTCCCAAAAAAAAAATAGATTATTGCCTGGAGAAGTTGACGCTCGTCCTACTGTGGTCGTCGTTTTGTGTAAGGGTCCACACGGAGGAGAAATGATTTTGTGTGGTCAATGTTCACATCTCTCGCACGGAGAGATGAGTAGTAGACCAGATCACCAAATATATATATATGGCGACACGCTACATGTATTTTGGTATAGCTGGTGGACATGAGTAGTAGATCAGATCACTAAATATATATATGGGCTTGCAAATCGACTAGTGCGCACAGGAGGCACTTGCCTGGACCGTATACGGTGTTTCAATTCGCATGTCTGGTAATATTTGACAGCCAATTCGTAAATTTTTCAAAATTTAACACCGACCCATGCGGATTCGTCGTTTCCGATGTTTCTACCGTCAGAGCTTACTTATGTCATATTAGCACCGAGTCTTCACTACAGGACATATTTTGATCAGTAATGGGAATTATGTTATAGATAGATTTCTGACGTACTCCCTCCGTTTCAAAATATAAGTCATTTCAACATTCATGGAGAGTCAAACCATTTTACATTTGACAAAAATTTAGAGAGGATTACAAAGGTTTATGGCACCAAATAGATATAACTATTAAAATATATTTAATGAATAATCTAATAATACTTATTTGATATAATAAATGTTAGTACTTTATCGTAAAAACTTGATCAAACTTAAGATGCTTTGACTTTCCAAAAATATTGGAATAACTTGCAATTTAGAACGGATGTAGTACAATTTATGCCTGCGGCTAACGTGGCTCTACATAGCCAAAAATACTCGTCTAAACCACCGGTACGCAAAAACAAACGGTTTTAAAAGTTATCGGGGGACCAAAGGTTTTATAGATCGGGGAGCAAAATCAGACTTCGAGCATGTAAGCGCTGCCCCTTGTAAGGCCTACTTTCAGCTTGGACCTCCATTCTTCTCTACTGGGCCAACCGATCGGCCCAGTTAGTGTAGCATGTACTTTGATATTGCTGTGTTTTGGGCCTTTGGCAAATTACATCAATCACGCTGCTTGCCCTCCCGTTCCCAAATTCTCCTTTGCTGATACGACTATACGAGTTCTTTGCAGCCTTTGTCCTTGCGGAAGGTTGCAGAAGCAGATGTGCCAGTACAGACTACAGAGTGAGGACGATCTTTGCACAGCATCTGCACTCTAGAGTCTAGATCGCATCACGATTAATTGCCGGGAGAGGGATTAACTAAGCTTATCTCGCAAGAAAGTGGAGGTGGCAAGTAGCTTCGCCCGTCGATCGTCGGCCGTTGCGGCATAAAGGGGCAGGGCGCCAGAGGGGGTCGCTCATTGGCACCATGACTCCGTCAGAGAAAACCGACGAGAGCAATCTCCGGTGAGATTTCATTCCCTCTCGAGTGCTGTAGAGAAAAAGAGGGATTTGATGCCCCCATTTGATGCGCCGCACGCTTCAAATTCATCCAAAAGTTCAGCCGCGGGCATGGATTCTACGGGGGCGAGTGCTTCGTCGGCCTTCCCGTGGACTAGAATATTAGGGCAGGAGGATCCAGGAAGGCCACCGCGATCTGCAGATGATGCTTCAGGTGTGAATAGAAACCCCGTCTTTCAGAAAGGACAAGCGTCGCTAAGAGCCCGAGACATCTGGTTTTTTTTGCAAGCTGAATGCTCTGTGTGATATCCACATCCTGCGCATCATTGAGCTACTGCCTTTGGAACTAACCAGGATTCCACGTGCTGAATCGGAGCTTGTTTCAGCTGCGTTAGCTGTCCGCCATTGTCCATATTGAATTCCCTCACTCCCCTGGTGGTCACTGATTCAGACGATCTTTGCATCTTTTTTTAGTTAATGAATTATGAATGGTGTTTGCAGCTAACTTGGGTTAAACGGTTCTGTGAAACACCACGTGTCTAGTTAGCTTTCTCGTTTTCTCAGTTCATCATGACCAAAAGATACTTACGTGCTGGGCTGCACACCATTGCGAGAGGCTGCTCAATTTCTGCCCGTTTTGATGCCTGTACCGAGCAACAACTGGCGTTTGCCAAGCAAGAGGAATTTCTGCGCAACTGTGCCCGAGGCATCTAACAGCAGTTCAGGGCTGCATAAAAACATTCAGATTCCCAATAGTTCTCCCTTCTGGCTGACGCGTCCTGCAGGCTGCAGGAAATTCTGGCCATGGGAATAATCTGCAATTGGAGAAGTTGGGAAGAGGATGCTGCTGATGGCTGGAAAGAAGGTAGCAGGTAGCTTCATGTTCTGTCACGAGTTTGTACTGCCCGATTGTGTGATATGATATATTCCTGGACACCCTGGTCAATTTAGCTGGACAGCCCTGTCAATTTAGCTGATGGTGAGACAATTTTCTTGTCCGCTGGATCAACAAGAACAGCTGCATAACCTCCATGTTGACCATGCATTGTCTCGTTCAGTTCATGTTGCCAAGGAGGATGAACTAAAGGTACAACATGTCTCAGCCTAGGTTTCTATAATTTAACATTTGCTCCGAAAAAAAAATAAAGGTACGATGCACATGTAGCTAGTGTAGGAATATTGTTCTGCAGCCGGTGCTTTCGAGCAACATCTGAGGAATGGGTAATGAACCAAAAGAAGGAATAAAAGGCAACAACACCCAAATGTGTTGTGCTTATTCTCCGCTGTCCAACCCTGCCATGCATCCAACCACACCAAAATCGGTACATGCATGGTAGACCGCCAGATGAGACGTGTGCAGATTTTAGGGCAGCGTGAAACACAGCACTAGCTTCCTTTTGGAGACTTAAGCACGAAGCATATTCTCCTCCTACCTTTTAGTGCAAAGAGAAGAGAGGTCAGTACTACCCTGTAGGGCTGAGAGCAGAGGGACGCCCGGCAGCTGGTTCCGGATGGATGGATATCCTCGGCGCCCGTAGGCTTTTGCAGCGGCCGCGAGGGTGGTCTCGGGTGTCGCCACGATGATGGCCTCTGTTAGGTAGCACGAAAACCTCTCGATCAAATGGAAATAAAGACCCCGCGTCTCATTCTTTGTTGACATGCCGTTAATATATATCTAGCAGTGACGGCAATAATGCAGTGCCGGTCAAGGAGACACTCGAGAGCCGCACGCACGACGAGCGACGGGGACACGGCCATGGGTTCTCAAAGCTAGATCACCGAGCGAGGTACAAGGCAAAGACAGGCAAGCAGTCGTGCCGTCAGTGTCAAGGACGAGAGGAGCTAGGGAGCTCAACAAGCTGCGATCCATGAACAGCATGGGGACGAGGATGGTACATGGGACCTCTCTGTCACGGCGGGTGGTAAAGGCATGCAAGAGGCACTCGCTGTCACTGGCTTTGCCTGCTTTCTCCGAGCACTATCACGCACGCTTTGATCGAGCGAGGGCACGAACGCTGCAGCGACGGGTCTTTTCCACGTAGAGTCCTGCACGACCTGTCGGACTTTCTTGTTGTGGAGACAGCAATTGCATGACAGTGAAGCCTAGCTATCCTTTTTTTTAATAAATTATTTTTTCACTAGCATCCACATATCTGGTGCTGCTGAGAGAAATTAAATGCATGTTTGGTAGGGCTTTGCACCAACACCACCGGCAGTGATGACAAGTCACTAGCCGCTGCAAGGTTTAAGCTAGTGGAATCATCCATAAAGAAGTTCAGAGCCCAATCTGCTGCAAAAGGCAACCAAGCTGAGAAAGGAACTATCTGAAACATTATCCTGCAGTTGAGTGCTTGCAGTTTGCAAAGGCAAGATAGCAGCACCCGATTTTTTGTTTTCCAAAACAACATTGACTGCTCATTTTTGGGCATGCAGTCGGCAGTCCTGAGTCCTGACTGCTTGCCCCATTATTTGACCTTTAGATCGCAGAGAAGTAAGCCCTACAAGCACTAAGGAGTCAAATGGCTAGACCAATCTGGCAAATTCTGGAGCAGGATATGTTTCTTTAGAATTTCTTCCTTGAGGACTTCACCGGACTGAGACACAGTTGCCTACCCTGCTAGGACAACCCAAAAAGGGCTCAAATTGTTGCATAATTTAAACAATCATTTCAGCGCCACTTCAAAAGGCAGAGAAAGAATGCAGCCCATGTGAAAGTGAAGGCACCAACAAGTATTCTTGTTCCTATTTTTTAAAAATAAATAAATAAAACGCAGTTATTGGTGGTGAGAAAATGCCTTTTAGATAAGAGACACCCACACAAACACAAAATTTCCATCTAGCCCTAGTAGAACTGCTTTACACAATGCCTAAGGGCATTTGTAAATGTGGTGGTATTCTGCTGCCTTTTCCTAGTCCCACATTAAGAAAAAGGAATATCAGATACTGTTCCCTTGTCATGAGAACTCTCATTTGGCATATCGGAACAGAGACCTCCAATGATTAAGGCCCTGTTTAGTTGGAATGGAAAGTTGGCGAAATTTACTGTAGCAATTCTAAATCGAAGATTAGGAGGACTAAACATGATCTAATTATAAAACTAAATACACGGATGGGCGGGAAATCGCGAGACGAATCTATTAAGCCTAATTAATCCATCATTAGAGATTGTTTACTGTAGCACAACGTTGTCTAATCATGGCCAAATTAGGCTCATTAGATTCGTCTCGCAAAGTTACCGGGGGTTATGGAATGGGTTTTGTCATTAACACACGTTTAATACTCCATGCATGTAAGATTTCCTTTGATGAATAGTGAAGTTTGATGAATAGTGAAGTTTGGAGTGGGAACTAAACAGGCCCTAAGCTCCTCGTTGGCCTCACACCTTGTGGCCAGCTTCCTTTCTTTTTCTTCCTGTATCTACTACTGACAGACAATCTAGCATAGCATCGAGTTCAAGGGGGTGTTTAATTTCAGTGAATTGGTGAAAAGTGGTGAAAAATTTTACATTGGGAAGCGTGTCCTGTGAGAGAGGACACGGTTATCAGTGTGAAAACTTTTTGGTGATTTTGGATAGTTGGGGGAATTAAACAGGCTGGCAGTGTTCCAATTAGAGTCTTTTGAGTCACTACTCTACCAGCATAAAAAAACAGTGGAGCTTTGCCTTGTTGATCAGCTGCCCCTGAGGCCACAGGCCAGCCAAGCCAACCAAACACTTGCCGCTACTTCATTGCAGTTGCTGCCTTTCAGTTACAGACACACTTTCACTGGCTGGGTCAATTCTGTCGGTATCTGCAGAATCTGCTGCTTTGAGTAGTAAAGGAACAATAACACAATAATTGTCACCGAAGCAACCTTATGATTGGGAGGCAGGTGCAGAGCACTGGACTTCACTGTGAACAGCAGATAAAGATAGGATGGATCTCTCTCATCCCAAACTTAGGCCAGGCCCAACGCGGTGGCCTCGGTAGTGGCCTGAGCAGCCAGCTTGGCTCGGTCTCCACGGTGGAGCGCATGCAGCTGCCCCGCAGGGTGTCAGAGGCGCCTGCAGAAGTCGCACTGCCTGAGGAGAGAGAGGGACAAGAGTGCTGCTTGAAAAGGAGAAAAAGTGACGTAAAGTGTGGGTGCTTGGGTTGGGTGGTAAAATTTTTTGCTAGTATCCTCACTACTTTTTGCTGACATGGACAATGAAGCCACTACTTGTGGGTGCTTGGGTTGGGCTTGCCCTTACCAAGAAGCACCAGCACCAACCACTAGATAACAGATAGATTTCCCCTTTGGAAAAGAGATGGCAGATAGATTTCAGCATGGCTCATCTACCTGCAAAGGCAACCATCAAGTGCACCGTATTGTACCTCTCAAGGACATCCATCTATCTCAACAATCGGATTAGTTAATATTTTATTTTATCACAGGGGGGAAAAGATTGTCAGGTCTAATCAAACAAAGCCACCATCTGAATCCACTAACCAAATTTGCATCCTTTATTTAACGGCGAAAAGAACAGCAAAATTCAGGGTCAGGGCGGCATAGGAGACGGACGGATAGGAGAAGAGGAAGGACTATTGCAGAAACAATCAAACAAGGCATGGGATAGAGAGGAATCTGGCGTGCCGAGGCCATTGGCCACGAAGCAAAGCATAAGGCAAGGCAAAGGCGGGCGCGGCGGTGCGGTGGCTGTAGGGCCGCGCCGCTGCGTGGCCTCTCCGCTCCACTAATCCCGGCGTCCATAGGCGGGGCTTCCCCACTAATCAGCTCTCGCGCCCGNCCTCTCCCAATTACTCGTCGCTGCTGGTGACGCACGGAGCGGTGGCTCTGGTTTGCTTTGGCGACGCGAGTAGTGCTGGCGCGAACGGAGGATGGAACGAACCGCATGCGTCGCCCACTGGCCACTCGCGCATATTTTAGGCGCCCGGTGCGGCCTTTCCACGTTGGGCGCGCACCGGCACCGCCCCGGCGCCTAGCTTTTGGTTTGTGCTCGCTCGGCTGCCCCCGCCCGCCCCCACGCAAGCACATTCCAATTCCTTCCCACCCTCTCGGCCGCGGGCTCGCTCGCGTCGCGTCTGCGGCTGGCAAGCGCGGAGGCGCCTCCCAACCAAGTCCCACCGGGGCCGGCTCGGCACGTGTGCGGCTGCGCTGCGCGCGCCGCGGACGTGGGGTGGGGGATGGATGAATGGATGGATCACCGCCCTGTCTCTTTCTCTTGTGCATTGGCCCGTGCGTCGCAAGCGCTGGGGGCATCTGGCGTAAAGCCACCGGTCCACCACTCGCGGCGCGCCGCGCGGGCTTGGCTAGGCTGCGGCTGCGACCGCGCGCGGGCCGGGCGCCTGCATCGTCTCGTCTGCGCCGCGCGCATCGGGTGCATACGGAAGCGTGGGGCTCGCTGGTTCGCTCGTACCGGCGCCCGGCTGCGGCGGCGCTCAGTGCTCTGATCCCGTCGCCTTTCCGAACGGCCATGGGGTCCCGGCCGTCGCGATTCTGCGCTATGATAGACGCACCGCGGGTTTGACATGGAGGCGCGACGTGCAAGTGTGCGGCAGTCCGCGAGAGGGGGCCGGCCGGCCGGCGGCCGGCGGAGGAACTGATGAACAGCGACGTCGATCGGCGCGCCGTGTCTGCACGGGAATGGTCCGCGCATATGAAACCACACAAGTTTCGGATTCCCGTCGCTCCGGCGCGACAGCCACCCCTCCGACGGGTACGGCTCCACGTAGGGGCCTGGAATCTCGCGCGCCACCAGGAGGTTCCTCGGGCGCGCGCGCCGGCCGGTGACAACCAGGGCGTCCTCGGCCGGGCGATGCGCTAGCTCGATGCCGCCCTGGGCGGAGAGCTTCGATCTCCACCGCGCCGCGGAGGCCGCTGCCCACACGACGGGATCAGCGGCCAGGTATGAACTAGGAGTAGTGCATCGGATGTGCGCGGCGGTGCCTTTAGAGGTTACCAAATGGAGGCGTGATTCGAGACGCGCGTGGTGGTGCCGGCTTGCCGCTGGTGGCCACGATCCGACCGACAGGTTTCTCCTGTCGGGGAAAATTCTCATCTCGCGCGCCTGACAAGACTGGCAGGCACCACCAGGGCAAGGGGGAGGGGAGGATGGACGCGGACGCATCGACGGGAAAAGGAGAGATGAAAACAAACGGAATAGCACCTGTGCTTTAATTTGCTCAAAGGCGAAAGCGTTGACCTGAAATTTCAAGTTTCCCGGCACTAACGAGCATCTTCCGTCAGTGTTCGCAACATGTACGAATTAATTTTTACATAATGACATTGTTGGATGATTTTCAAAAAGATAAAGATATAGGGATGTTTTAGGCTACTCTTATGTAATGACAATTGTGGATAATATCTAAATAGTTACATGGATATTTTAGGCTAATTTTTATGTAATGATAGTTGTATTTTATTCTCTCTGATTAACGTGGGTATTTTTATGTCTTAAGAGTGAATGTAACTTTTCTAATGACATTGGTGGATAATTTTTAAAAATATATATGGACGTTTTAGGCTCTTGGACGTTTTAAATAGTTAAAGGGGTATTTTCGGCTAAATTTTACGTAATGGCAGTTATGGGTAATTTTTATTTTTATTTTTTCCGATTAACATGGAAATTTCTAGGCCTTGAGAGCGAACGTGGAGGCTCCATTTGTTGACCAAATACTAAGATAATAGATTAATGAAAGATTTTGTGCTCTCTCTAATTCGTCAAGTATTCTAACACAATAGTATGCACTTGTGATAGACTTAAGTTTGTAACTGCTATATTTTCATCCACGTTCGCAATTATTTTTTCTTTGCACTCTAGCGTACCTTCATATTCGTTTGATATGTTTCAAATTGAGCTCTTAGTTTGAGCTACATATCTAACATGAAAGTTGTATCATTGTCACTTTTTTTATACACGGTGGCACACGACATGCATATACATACACCTTAACTTAGTACTTCCTCCGTCCCAAAAAGAATGCAACTCTCGCTTTCCGAGAAGTCAAACAATTTCAAGTTTGACCAAGTTTATACAAGAAATTAATAATATTTATATTTTTAAAAAAAATTAATATGAAAGTATGTTCCATGATCAACCTAATGATACTTATTTTGTACCATAAATGTTAGTATTATTTACTAACATTTATATTTTTTAAAAAAATTAATATGAAAGTATGTTCCATGATCAACCTAATGATACTTATTTTGTACCATAAATGTTAGAACTATTTTACATAAATCAAGTTAAACTTGAAATTGTTTGACTCCTTGAGATGCGAGAGTTGCATTCTTTTTGGGACAGAGGGAGTATTTCTATATGGCAAAATAGTTAACTTAACAAAGACATATGTAGGCTATTTTTATAATTGCATATGCAGTTAACTTAGGTTAAATATTTGAGGATTATTTTAGGTTTATTTTATAATAGCATAAAGTGGGTAATTTCGATGAATTTAAATGCGAGTATTTTTTATAAAACATAGTCGATCCGATGGCTATAATTATTAGAATCTACAGATTGATGGCACACGTCTCTGATTTTTGTGATATCCCTAGGATTTATCTTTGTTAGGAACATCTCGTGAGTATTGACGTTGAGGCTCCGAAAAGAACCTCTAATGAGTTATAGTAAGATTGTCGTATAGATTAGGTTCCTGGCCCTAGGAAAGGTTATTCATTTTCTTTATTAGGTTTCCAAAAGGTCATGTTTTATATCTATCTTTTAAAAACGTAGTCCTATATTTTTTTATCAGGAGTATATGACATGCTAAGTATTTGATTTAAATTTGTAGCCATCAGCACATATTTATTTCAACTTAAATTAAATTAAATTGACACATTTTCAGATCATTCCCTTATAATTCGCTGATTCAAAGCTGCACAAATGAATGAATTATTCGTAAAGAGGAGAAATATGGCAATTGAGTTTGATGGAGCTTGAATCAACGATTCATAGCATCCTAGTATGATGCTACTCCATCCTACTCAATCATAGACTCAGGATCATAATAACAATCAGAAAATTATTAACAGCTACCAATAACAATCCTCTGATACATACCATGATCGCAACAATATCGGTATCATTTGCCCAGTTATATGAGATATGAATCCTCTAATTAACCATTGCAACATATTCCTCTTGAACTTTCTCCATACTTTCTTGGGTGGAAAGAAGAAAAAAAATAGCTTCAAAACTAGGAATGGCTACATGCATAATAAACTATTTTTTCCAACCAGAAAGAGAGGAAGAGAGAGAGAGAGAGAGAGAGAGAGAGAGAGAGAGAGAGAGAGAGAGCCTGGCACTTGCTAGTTCATATTCCACTCGATCAAGACCGGTGGCGACTCACTCCCGCTCGCCGAGCCATGGTGTGATTCCAAAGCGACACCGTTCCGTTTGGCTCGCACAACACAAAGCCTAGGATGGCCCTGGCGCCGACGCGAGAAATGGGGGAGACAGGGACGCGTACCGTCCGGGCGGGGCACAGTGGAAGGGAATAAAGTTAGTTAACCAACGGGCGCCAATATTTATCGGCGGCCTCCTCCGCCTCCACTTCCCCGCTGCGCCCTTTTTAACCGCTGCCTTCTTGCTCCCCCCACTCCCCACTTCATCACCCCACCCAGCCGCGAGAGCAGGCAGCCGGAGGGCGGAGGGGGCTAGGCCTGCCTAGGCGGCGCCATGGCCCTGGCCGACGCCGCCGCGTTCCCCTACGGCCTGCGCGTCCTCGTCGTGGACGACGACCCGACCTGGCTCAAGATCCTCGAGAAGATGCTCAGGAAGTGTTCCTACGAAGGTTGGAATCTCTGCTTTCCTCTTTGCCGTCTTCAGCTTCATGGACAAGTCCGGCTGGGAATAGGAAAGATTTCATTAAAAAAAAATAGGAAAGATGGGAGATCACGTGCTCCGCCTCACGCACACACGCCTAGCGTTCGTTGAAATTACACTCTGAATGATTCGTGACTTCTTGCGCTTGTGCCGTGAGTACGTTCTGATAAGTGATAAGTAGTCTCCTTTCGCCGGGTCCTTGTTGGATTAAGTGGGCGGATAAGGTTCTTGATTAAGATGATTGGTCGCTTATTAGGTTCTTCAGGGAGTTTCCTTATACAGATATACAATATGACATCAGTTCCCATTTTTGGGCTTCTTTTATCTGCCTGTTTTTGTTTGTATATATATGTAGGCCTGTTGTTGAATATCCAAAACTCATACCCAAATCCACACCCACTTCAAATGGGGAGGGTATGGGTAGAAATTTAATTATCCATTACAAATGGGGAGGGTAGGGTATGGGGAGAAAACTATTTATCCACTAGATATATATAGTATCTAGTACAAAATTAATTATCCATTGGATATGGGTAAGAATGGGGAGGGGAAGGATTGGGTAATAGACGGGTTTCTCCATACCCTCCCTAGTGGCAGGCCTATATATATGGCTATATGCTAGTACAGCGAAGCAACCTTGATTGCTCAGACAGGAGGTGTTTCTGCCGTTGATATATATAGTTTCTCAAACTATGTGGCACCAACTTTGTGAGTGATGAGAGCTATAGGCCTAATCCATCAGCTTCTTCCGCTAAAACTTTCTTATGGAGAAGCATGGGACAACATAGGCATTTTTAACCTGCTCCACTTCACTGTGAAGCTATCTTTATTTCGTCACTGTTTTAGATGGATGACCTGCATATCCATGAAGCGCTTAGTTCCACTCTTGTGTAATTTAAGCACTATAGTTTAGAATGAAATATTATATATTTTGTGCGTTATCTTCATACTGTATAGTGCTGCAGGGTGCAGACTATATTTATTTGCTATATTTTTATGGCACCATTACTGGCTCCGGAAGCAGTAAAATTTTCAATGAATTTGCTATATTTTTATGGCACCATTACTGGCTCCGGAAGCAGTAAAATTTTCAATGAATTACCCAACAAGTGTATTATATTTGTTTTTCCGCAGACATTTTTATTTTCATTTGGACATAATTTTTAGTCCATCTGGCAGATACTTGTTGGTTTTATTGCTAATGATCCAGTACTACCCATCTCACTTTCACCCAGAATCAGATTGAATGCATGCATCCATATATATTTATGATATATAATCATGAATCATCCTGTACTGAGACTAAAGTAGTTATTTCCCTGCAGTCACCACATGCGGTTTGGCCAGTGTTGCTCTCCAAACTCTGCGGGAGAGGAGAAACAAGTTTGACATCGTAATAAGTGATGTCAACATGCCTGACATGGATGGTTTCAAGCTTCTCGAGCACATTGGGCTCGAGATGGACCTTCCTGTTTTAAGTCAGTATTCAACACCAAAATCTGTCTTCATGCAAGTTTCAGAGAACAAATAAATATCATAATATGTTATATTTGTTTGAATATCTATTCTCAAAATACCAAACTGCTCCAATTTTCACAGTGATGTCCATCGATGGAGAAACAAGTAGGGTGATGAAAGGTGTCCAGCATGGTGCTTGTGACTATCTCCTCAAGCCTGTTCGAATGAAGGAACTCCGGAACATCTGGCAACACGTGTATAGAAAGAAAATGCATGAGGTGAAAGAGATCGAAGGTAATGAAAGCTGTGACGATCTTCAAATGTTTAGAAATGGTTGTGAGGGATTTGAAGAGAGGGGCCTATTTATGAGAGCTGACTCTGATACCATGAGGAAGAGAAAAGATCTAGATAAGGACCACGCAGATCAGGACTCGAGTGATGGCTCTACTGTTAAGAAGGCTAGAGTTGTATGGTCAGTTGACCTTCATCAGAAGTTTGTCAATGCTGTGAACCAAATTGGATTTGACAGTGAGTCCTATAAAAACTTGATGATTTGCACCTTCGTTCCTGAATTTATAAACTCTGCACGATGTCAATTTTAAATTGCAACTATTGCTGTATTGCAGAAGTTGGGCCAAAGAAAATACTAGATCTAATGAATGTTCCTGGCTTGACAAGAGAGAATGTAGCCAGCCATCTTCAGGTATGGCAGAAATCATATTCGAACAGCAACCTTTTCTTTAATGTTCTCTTCTCTTGAAAACTCGATGTTATGCTGATTGCTGATGAACTTTGACATAACATACTCTTATCCTAGTCACGTTCATGGAAAAACTCGAATTGTGTAATTCATGGGATTAACTCTTAACCTAGGAGCTTCCTCTGAAAACTTCTTTAAAACATTACTTGCAACCTTTAAAATACAATCGATCAAGCCTTTTGTTCCAAGCAATTTGCATGTTCATCCTTAAAAGCCTGAAATATAAAGACGCTCAAGATTTCTTGAAAAGGCCAAACAAAGTTTGAGATAGCTCATGTAATTCAATACTTAGAATTCAAGTTTAACATCCTTGTATGCCTTAGAATCTATAGATGTTCTCTAGTATTAACCTCCTCTTATGCTTGTACATGGATCTCGAGTGTCCTAAGAATAGAATTATTTTCTATGCAGAAATATCGCCTCTACTTGAGTAGGTTGCAAAAGCAGAATGAGGAACGAATAATGGGTGCTTCTAGGCAAGATTTCAGTCACAAGGGACCGTCAGATGACCTTAACCTCCGAAGCACCTTCCAAGAGCAACCAGGCAATGGTGCCAATGGATTTCAGCATAGTTCTCAGAAGATCCAAGCTCAGACCACCATGCTTGATCCTCATCTGGAGGACACGAAGATTGTCGTGCCCTTGCAGGTGCCAGATAAAAATGGAACCCCAGTAAGTGATATTACTGATCCTCAGAATGTCACCAGTGCTTCACCTTTAGGTGGGGTGCTCTCTTTTGAAAGAATGCCAGTGAATCAGGACAGGAAGCCATCGGAAACTATGATCTTGGAATGTCAGTCCTGGAGTGGAAGCGAGCCACCGAAGCAGTTCATGCAGTATCCAAAGCATAACCATGAGCGCTGTGACCTTCTAGGGGACTATTCTTGCCTGCCCAAACCAGACTTAGAGCACCCAATCACCCCTGGTCATCTATATGCCCCACCACCATTAGTATCGATGAGTTGCAGTATGGAGGGGGTTGTCAGAGACTTCTCAGATGTAAAACCGGATCTTCTTGGCTCTATGAAGTCCTTATCACCGGCACTGACGTGTACAGTTGATTCAGTTTCTGCTCAACTTAGTGACAGTGTTGTGACCTCAACTAACAGTGACCAGAAGTTCTCTAGTGTGGAGGGTTTGTCCAGTGCTAAAGATTGTTACTTTGATCAGGCAAGGAACCAAACCACTTTGCTTACTTCAGAAGAGGCAAGTATCATATGCGACACTGATTTGGCTTGTCTACCTGATGACCTGTCTGGCTATCAGCTTCAAGGTATAGGACTGAACAGCATTGATTTATTTCAGTGCAATGATTCGATGATACTACATGGACTGCAGAATAACTGGTATGATGATCCAGAGCTTAGTAGTGAAACAATGGAGTTCCCGTTGCTAGACGGATGCCTATTTGCATAAATGCCTCAACCGCTCACATCTTTCGACAATGTCCTTCTGTGAGCAAGGATGATGTTCTTTGGTATGTTCCCGTATAGCGCCCCCGCGCCTCCTGTAGGGCTATAGTGATCTAACTTGATCCTGTGGTGGAAGGATTTAATTTGTAGTCTCCACTTTTGATAATTGTCTGTATTATAGACTGTGTCATGGCACAATGATTATAATATATACCCTTTACGATGATCTTCGAATCTATACATGAAGATTGTCAAATCTTTGCCTTGCACAACTGACACTTTCAGTAAACTCTTAACTCCAATGCAGCATTGCATATGATATTGTAACACCCCGCCCTCCAACACCGCATAGCGCCGCCCTTCCGTAGGGGCTCGCCCGCTTACACATAGCACCCTGCTTACACTTTCGTCCTCGCTTCGTGTAAAAGGGTTAACCCGAAGGTGCTATGGCTGGAGGACAAAGGTTTATAAGCTGGGTGCTATGTGTAAGCGGGCGAGCCCCTACGGAAGGGCGGCGCTATGCGGTGTTGGAGGGCGGGGTGTTACAAGTGGTATCAGAGCTGTGTTGACTGTAGGACGCAAGCCTAGAGTAGCAATGGTCGTTTTTAGGGTCCTAACTGTCTTCTTATACTTGCTCTATCTTGTCTGCTGCAATCTTGGTCTAAACTCGTTGTTTTCCGTCAACCTTGACTTACCTTCTCCTTGATTCTTAATCATCATCCAATTGTACACTTGTTCTGTTCTTTCTCCAGCTCCTAGTTAACGTCTCTCTAAAAGTTAAAAGAACCCGCAAGAGTTATATTGGATGCCACAGTTAACGAGTTTTTCTCCCTAAGCATGAATTATTGGAAACAAGAGAATCATGGATATTTTGGAAACACCATCAGTCGTGCTTTATCTCAACACAAGGATTAGGAAATCATCCCCTCTAAATATATGTCACCGTTAGAAGAGTCGTCGTTGAGGTCGATGATTAGTTTTTGTGTAGGATTGTTTGCTTTGTGTTTGTTGTATGCAAATGTTTGATTTGGCTCTTTGTAATGAGTGTGATGTTTTGTGGAGTGATGACCACAATTACATCTTAATAAATCAACTAAACGATTAGATGGTTGGGTTTTGTCTTTGTTCATGGTCTTAGTACCTAGGTGAGTTCCAAATCCATCTTTACCGTATCTTATCATGAATCCCTTCATGCATAATTCCCGTCACCCCCTGACAGTGCAGTACTGTTTAATTCATATCTCGAGCTACCCGACTCCGATTGATGCAAATCCAGTTGGATTATTTCCATAACTTCATAAGTTATTTTCTGGCAAAATTTCACGATTTTTGGATTATTGTACAGAGAGATAAATGACCTTTTGTTGGGTAAAGAGAATCTGTTTCGGTAACCTGACACAGTCATCTTGTTTATTTCATATCTCAAGTTACAGAACTCCGATTAACATGAAACCAGTGGGGTTAGTTCCAGAATTAGATAAGCTATTTTCTGGTAAAATATTACCATTTTTGGATTTTCCTAGAAAGAGATACCTGCGTTTTATTGGAGTATACAGAATCTGTTCAGAGCACCTGACACAACTAGAGTGTTTTCTTTATATCTTTAGTTTCCGAACTCCAAATGAGTTGATTCCAGTTGCATTGGATTCATAATTTCATTATCTTCATTCTGGAAAAGTTTCATGATTTTTGGATATTCTGTTTAGAAGATACATCTGTTTTTCCGAGATAGCCATAATCTGTCCTTAACGTGGAGTAGTTCTTAATGGACGATATTCTTTTATTGGTCAAGTTAATTTGGATAAAGAGATTTGACCATGCAAGTGCTAATGTTGGAATTCCTATCTTGGTTCTTTCCCTGAATTATTTAGTTTCATCTGCACTAGTACCATATCTTTCTATACCTATATCTAAGTTCTTGTTTTCTATACAATCAGATGGTGAACACTAGGTCTGGTGCTGGAAGCAGTGAAAATAATCCAGAGCCTAACTCAAGTCAGAACCAGATGTCGAATTCAGCATTGGAACAGTTTATAGCTGCCCAGACTCAGCTGATGACAAATATGGCCAACTCCATTGTTCAGCTGAATCAGAATATAGCTCCTCCACCGCCCCCGAGAGACAAACACAGGGATTTCATGAGTCACGACCCGCCTACATATTCTCACTCTGTAGATCCTCTCGATGCTGATGATTGGATTAAGACAGTGGAGAAGAAATTATTGATTACTCAGTGCACTGACAGAGAGATGGTTTTATATGCTGCTGGAAGATTAGAAGGTGCAGCTTCAGATTGGTGGGATGCATATTGCGATGCTCATGAAGATTCAGGTAGCATCACTTGGCAGGAATTCAAGGATGAATTTCGCTCATATCATATCCCTGTGAGTGTGATTAAGCAGAAGAAGGAAGAGTTCCTCAATCTAAAACAAGGAAGGATGTCAGTGATTGAGTACCGTGACAAGTTCATTCAGTTGTCTCGTTATGCCCCAAAACAGGTAGCTACGGATGAGAGAAAGCAAGACCTGTTCTTGGAAGGATTGATTATACCTATTCGTTACCAGCTGGCAGCACATTCATTTCATAGTTTTGATCAGCTAGTGGATAAGGCTCTCTTGATAGAAAATTTGAGGGAGGAGATAAAGGAGAAGAAGAGGAAGATGAATTCTCAGAGACAGATGCAGTCTGATCGCAACACTCGCTTCCGTCTTGCTCAGCAGAATGAGGTGCAGAGTCATCCAGTCCACCAGTTTGGCCACTCCAACCAAGCCCAAGTCCCACAGATCAGCTATCGGCCACAACTTGGTAACTGTCAAGCATCAGTTCAGCAAGCTTTAGAGCCTTCACAGAGTAATCCCAGTCGTGTAAGTGCTCTAAGTACCAAGGTGTGTTCCTGTTGTAAGCAAAAGGGACATATCATTAGTAAATGTCCAAAGAAATATCCACGTCTGTTTGGTGGGAACAACCAAAGGCAAGCCATAGTGCAGCCTCAAGCTGAAAGCCCTGCTCAGGTCAGCCAGAAGCAATTGAACTCACTACAGGCAAATGCGAATCAAGTGAAGAGTATTACAGTTGCCGAGATCAGGGTAGTATGTGAGTTTCCAGATGTGTTCCCAGATGATTTGCCAGGTTTGCCACCAGATAGAGACATCGAGTTCCTCATTGAACTTCTACCTGGTACAGCTCCTATTGCTAAGAGGCCTTATAGAATGTCAGTTGATGAACTGGAAGAACTTAAGAAACAACTGAGAGAATTATTGGACAAGGGTTTCATACGACCTAGTTCATCGCCTTGGGGAGCACCAGTTATCTTTGTTGAGAAGAAGGATGGTACACAGAGGATGTGTGTTGATTACAGATCATTGAATGAAGTTACTATCAAGAATAAGTACCCTCTGCCCAGGATTGAGGATCTGTTTGATCAGTTGAAAGGAGCCAAGGTATTCTCCAAGATTGATTTGCGTTCAGGCTATCATCAGTTGAAGATTAGACCATCAGATATCCAGAAGACAGCTTTCACTACCAGATATGGTTTGTATGAGTATACAGTTATGTCTTTTGGTTTCACTAATGCGCCTGCCTACTTTATGTATTTGATGAACAAGGTGTTCATGGAGTACTTGGATAAGTTTGTGGTGGTATTCATTGATGATATCTTGATCTACTCCAAGAATGAAGAGGAACATGAGGAACACCTGAGGCTAGTATTGCAGAAGCTTAGAGAGAATCAGCTATATGCCAAGTTTAGTAAGTGTGAGTTTTGGCTGAAAGAAGTATCTTTTCTGGGTCATGTCATTACAGATGGTGGAATTGCAGTTGATCCAGGCAAAGTCAGAGATGTTCTGAAGTGGGAGCCACCAAAGAATGTGCCTGAGATCAGGAGTTTTCTGGGATTGGCAGGTTACTACAGGAGATTCATAGAAGGATTCTCTAAAATAGTGAAGCCCCTCACTTCATTATTAGAGAAAGGAAAAGAATTTAGGTGGTCAGATGCATGTCAAGCTAGTTTCGAAGAATTGAAGAAAAGGCTAACTACAGCTCCAGTGTTAGTGATGCCTGATATTCATAAGGGTTTTGATATCTACTGCGATGCTTCTCGTCAGGGCCTTGGATGTGTTCTTATGCAGGAAGGACATGTTATAGCTTATGCATCCAGGCAGTTGAGGAAACATGAGTTGAATTATCCTACTCATGATCTGGAGTTAGCAGCAGTGGTACATGCATTGAAGATTTGGAGGCACTATATGCTTGGGAACAAGTGCCAGATCTACACTGACCACAAGAGTCTAAAGTATATCTTCACACAAAAGGATCTGAATTTGAGGCAACGTCGTTGGCTAGAATTGATCAAGGATTATGATCTGGAGATACACTACCATCCTGGTAAAGCCAATGTGGTTGCAGATGCTTTGAGCAGGAAGGGTCATGCTAATACTCTCTTGACTCATCAGATGCCAGAGAAGTTGTGTGAAGAGTTTGCGCGATTGAACCTTGGATTTGTTGCTCATACAGAAGGAGTTACTATGGAAATTGAGTCTACTCTTGAGCAGGAAATTCGTCAAGGTCAGCTTAATGATGAGAAGATAAAGGAAATTAAGGAGCTTATGGCAATTGGAAAAGCCCCTGATTTTACTGAAGATGAGCATGGTACTATTTGGTTCAAAAAGAGGATTTGTGTGCCTGATGTGGCACAGCTCAGAGATAAGATATTAAGAGAAGCTCATGATTCTGCTTACTCTATTCATCCTGGAAGTACTAAGATGTATCAGGATTTGAAAGAAAGGTACTGGTGGTATGGGTTGAAGAGAGATGTTGGTACTCATGTTGCTTTGTGTGATGTGTGCCAGAGAGTTAAGGCTGAACATCAGAGACCAGCAGGATTGCTTCAACCATTGAAGGTGTCTGAATGGAAGTGGGAAGAAATCAGCATGGATTTCATAGTGGGTTTACCCCGTACTCGAGATGGTTATGATTCGATATGGGTTATTGTGGATCGTTTGACTAAGGTTGCTCATTTTATTCCAGTCAAGACCACATATACTAGTGCTAAGCTAGCAGAGTTGTATATGTCTCGTATTGTCTGTCAGCATGGTGTGCCCAAAAAGATAGTGTCAGATAGAGGTACTCAGTTTACATCACGATTCTGGCAGAAGTTGCATGACTCTATGGATACCAAGCTGAATTTCAGTTCTGCCTATCACCCTCAGACAGATGGACAGACAGAAAGGACCAATCAGATTTTGGAGGATATGTTGAGAGCTTGTGTCTTGAAACATGGAAAAAGTTGGGATAAGAGTTTACCCTATGCAGAGTTCTCTTATAACAACAGCTATCAGGCAAGCTTAAAGATGTCACCTTTTGAGGCTTTGTATGGAAGGAAGTGCAGAACTCCATTGTATTGGAGTGAGACAGGTGAAAGTCAGGTGTTTGGTCCAGAGATACTACAAGAGGCAGAAAGACAGGTTCAGATCATTAGAGAGAATCTGAGGACAGCACAGTCTAGACAGAAAAGTTATGCTGATGTTAGAAGAAGGGAGTTAACTTTTGCAGTTGGTGATTATGTGTATCTGAAAGTTTCTCCTATCAGAGGTTTGCGCAGATTCAAAGTGAAGGGAAAGTTGTCACCTAGATTCATTGGGCCATTCAAGATTTTGGAAAGGAAAGGTGAAGTAGCTTATCAGTTGGAGTTTCCAGCTAGTTTGTCAGATGTACATGATGTCTTCCATATATCACAGCTTAAGAAGTGCCTCAGAGTGCCAGAAGAACAACTACCAATGGAAGAATTAAATGTGCAGGATGATCTGACTTATATGGAGTATCCAGTGAAGATATTGGAGACAGCTGAAAGAGTTACCAGAAGTAAAGTGATCAAGATGTGCAAGGTGCAATGGAGTCGTCATGGAGAGGATGAAGCAACTTGGGAAAGAGAGGATGAATTAATGGCGGAATTTCCCGATCTCTTCGCTAGTTCATCCTAATCTCGAGGACGAGATTCTTTTAAGGGGGGTAGGTTTGTAACACCCTAATTTTTCATCACAAGAAATTGTAGGAATATTTCTGTAATTTTCTAGGGTTTATTGGAGGCATAAATGAATTTCTTGGAATTAATGGGAATTATCTAGGATTTTATGGAATTAAATTATTCATTAATAGACTCAATAAGTGTTTTGTTGCTTTTGTGGTGTTGCATTTGTTTTTGTTTGGTTGCTTTTCAAGTTTGAGTTTAAATTTATTTTAAATTCGAATTTGAATAGCATTTGTTTGAGTGGGTTTAGTTGTTTTTAGTTAAGTCTAGCTTTCCTCCCTGACCTATTGTTTGGTCCGGTTATCCTCCTCCATCTTTTCCTCTCTGCACTGCAGGCCCAGCCCATCTCCTCTTCCCGGCCCAGCTTCACCGCACCAGCCGGCCCACTTCGCCCTTTCCCTCCTCTCTCTCTCACTGTCGACACGACCCCACTCGTCATCCTCCTCCTTGAGTCGTCCCCGAGCTGGTTTCTGCTCGAGTCCGAGCCGGTCCTTCGCGTCCCTGGTTCTCCGTGGCCCGCACGCCAAGGCGCCAGCCCCGGCCTATAAAACCAGCGCCGCCGCCTCTCCTCGCGCCCCTCCCTAAACCGTAGCAGAGCCTCACGCGTCGCCCGTTCGAACTAGCGCCGCCGCGAAGACCTCCGATCGCCGCCGCCACTGATCTTCCTCCTTGCAGCGCCAGAGACGACGAGAACACCTTCAGGAGGTTTGTGTCGGGGTACTGAAGCTACACATTCCACTTGAACTCGTGCCCTTGTCTCGGTTTCTCCATAATCGCTCATCGGAGTTACCGTATACAGGCCAAGCCGCCCCTTGTCGGCAAGCATCATCCACGACGACCAATCCTCGACGAGAGTTACTCCAGTGCATTCGCGAAGTCCCCAGCTCCGTTTTGGTGCAAGATCCGCTCGAATTGGTGCCCGGCATCTCCTAAACCGTGTTACGCCGGCGAGTCGCCGCCGTCGAACGCCGCGCGCCGCCGTCGGAAGCCGCCGCCGTCGGTCAGAACCGTCAAGCCCCGTGAGCCGTCCGATCGCGATTCAAAGGCCCAGATCCAAGTCAATCTAAGGGGATACCGGTCAGCGGTGTAGTTTTGCTAAAGAGACCCTCAAGTTTTCAGGAATAAACCCGCGATCCAAGGTTAGTTGAAAGTATTTACGGAGAGGTCCTGATTTCTTCTGTTTAGCCCCTGAGCTTTCAAGTAATATAACCCGCCGTCCAAATCTATCGTTTTGCGAGTTAGACCCTGAGTTTATATACATAATTATGTATATGCCCTCGGTTTATTTCAATCTAATCCCTGGAAGTTCCTATTCTTCGCAGTTAAGCCCCTGAAACACCGTTTTATCCATATCTTGACCGTTTCAACTCCGATTCGAGTGATTCTTCAGCTCACGTGACCGTAAGGACTTGACCTATATCTTTGTATCCTTCTTTTGTACTGTTGCCCATGTTTGGTGTACTGTTTCTTATTTGTTGTATGTTTCTTTGTATGTGACCTTGTGCTACGAATAGAAGGTGCAACGTTCGTGTGATTCGAGGATTCCGTTGAGAAGACCCTGAGCCATAGCATTTATTAGCTGGATTTAAGGCAAGTGTATTCTTGATCATATTTTTGTCCTAATAACCATATGACATGCTTACACACTGTAGTTTGCTATGCTTGCATGCTTAATCATGATGGGTCCTATATTTAGGATGGCTAGTTTTCTTTAATCATGCCTTGTCAACCTGGGTTTTATATTAATGTTGGGTAGCATTGCTTAGTTGCTATACTTGGGAATGGTTTATACTAAGTGTGAAGATAATAATATTGTGATATCTTTTATGTATGATATATATGATCTGATGAGAATGTTAAACCAAGACCACATTGATTAATCGGAACATGGAGAACCACCCAGGATTTCCCGTACAACCATAATAACTACATGGCTCTGGTCTTGGCTAAGTAACTAGATGAACTCTATGTTGTGTTTGGAGGTGTGTGTTGGGCGGATGTTTGGTTGTGTGTGATGTGCGGGGAACGAAGGTGCGCCTTCCGATTACCCGTTCGGACAGGGGCCAAACACATACATAGAGGGAGTCTTTGGAAAGGCCTCGTAGTGAATCCCTAGCCCCTCACCTAAGGAAGTGTTGAAGAGGCTCGCGACCTCAGGCGACATGGGAAACACGAATTGTGGGGAAAGCTGTACAACCTCTGCAGAGTGTCTAAAATCTATTGCAATAGCCGTGCTCGTGGTCATGAGCGGCCTGGACCCTCACATGATTAATATATCGAAAGAAGAATTAAATTGGTTTATTTATGTTGATGGTGATGCTTATGGTTTACCATATGCTTAATTGGGTTGGTATATACTTATATCTTAGTAATTATGATGCTAAATAAAATTTGACCAACTTAAGTGCTTAAAGCAATTTAACTAGTAGCCAAACTATTTCCTTGTTAAGCCTTTGCATGTCATTTGCTTTGCTCTACATTTGCTGAGTACCAACCATAAGTGTACTCAACCTTGCTTTATCTGCGGCTCAGGCTTAGACAGAAGTTTCAGTGGAGTATTTTGGAAGTTTCTAGGCGTACGTGTTTCCCCAGTCAGCTGCCTGTGGAGAAGTTTTGAAGTTCCGCTGCTAGTAATTCGTTTCCGTGAGTGTAATGATGTTATTCAATATTATATACGTTTTTGCACTGTCTTTTATATCACTGATGAAGTCTCATATGTGTATAAACTTGATCCTGGCGCACATATGATAGTCATTCGGTTTTGTTTACAAAATCGGGTGTGACAGATATGTTAGGCTTATGACATTCACAGGAAAAACTATTTGTGTAGGCAAAGAAAATTCCTTTAGAGGCTGTAGATTGTGAAGTTATTTGCTGATCTAATCTGAAACAATTATATAGGTGAAGGGAGACAGCTGCATGCAGAGTTTTAGTGCAATCCTGACGCTGTGCTGTTTTATATGAGAGCTAAATTTGCCTAGAGACTAGTCCTTCAACTTAAATTAGGTCATCACTGGTGCTCGGTTACTGCTGTACCAGCAGGGGATGTTGAATGTCATGGAGACCATGGAGTGGCAGAGTTAGTGACATCATTTGTAATGCAGGATATCATCGCCAGAACTACAGACTATACTTGATTGGAGTTTAGGATTCTGAAAATGTAGCTGCTTTCACAGTGGAAATGTGATATATCTGAATTATCCAAAGCAATAGTTTTGCAATTTAGGTTTAATTCTAGTTCTCAATGAAAAATTAATAGTCTATCCTAATTATTACTTAGTTAATCTCGATAGTGCCCCTTTAAATTGCCTGTAGCTGACTGGTTTGCATAAATCGTTGTTGTTGTGTGAACTTTTTCTGCCAGAGTTGACAAAAACTCTGACGACCAAAACCAGACCCCCATTATTTCCAATATCTCCTAATAAAGATTAAAAGGATATCTTCTACCAACAACGACATATGCCATGTTGCATCGATACAGGGTTGAAGGTTTAGCTCAATCCGAAACTGGTTGCTTAGCTTGATAGGGTCGATGTGATGTGGAAGGTTTTTTAGCTCACTCTAAAGTCTGAAGACTGGTATGTTTTTGCGTTTTATGGTCATGATGATCTGGTTGCTATTTCCTTTTGTGGTCAAGTCTCAAGACGCTTAAACATGATAGCTATGACGACTCTGCAACTTGTGCAGTTTGAATTCTCTGTTTTTCAGCTCTTCAATTCTTGCCTCGCCTATTAGCGAAATGCAAATTATATATAGAGAAGACTTGACAGAAAAAATTTCAACTAAGAGGTGTAATTTGAGATCATAGTTACCTGAGTTCGGATAGGTTATAAAGAAGGCAAAGCCGTTTGCATCAAGCTCAAGCATAGCTACATGTGACATGTTTGCGAGCTCTTGGCTTGTTGGCGTATAACATAACAGTATTGGCAGTACTTTTACGCGAACGACACAAGTTGGCGTACTTGCTTAAACCCGCGACTTCATGAAGTCCTCACTCTGACACGGGGGCACACAAACGGACAACAAACCAAGCGCGAAAAATTATCAAGAGAGATAGGCGCGGGGGTGAGCCCAGAGGCGGGATCCGTCCGGGCGCGAGATCCGCCACGCCACCAGCAATGGCGGCGGCGATCGCGTGCGCGGTGGCGGCCGCGCTCCTGCTGCTGTGCCGGGCCTGGGCATCGGCGGCGGCGGCGGCGGGGGAGGGGCGGCGGCTGCACACGCTGTTCTCGGTGGAGTGCGGCGACTACTTCGACTGGCAGGCGGTGGGGCTCCTCCACAGCCTCCGCAAGGCCCAGCAGCCCGGCGGCGTCACCCGCCTCCTCAGCTGCGCGGAGGACCAGCTCCCCTCCTACCGCGGCCTCCGCATCGGCCACACCCTCCAGGTCCCCTCCTTCAGCCGCCACCCACGCACCGGCGACTGGTAACGCTCGCCGTCACATACACAACCATCACTCCTCTCCTTGCTCCGCCTACTATTCTAGAGAGTTTTTCTTTGGCCAAACTGTCAGATTTGTCTGTATTGGTTTTTATAATTTGCTTGAGGGTGCTTGGAAATGGAACGGACAGTTTTATTTAGCTGCTTGGAAGCATTTCTGAGAAAGTATCCCTGATTTATTGTATAATCTGCTGAATGCAAAATAAAAATTGAATGCTTGGACTAGTATTTAGATGGATTGCCAAATGAACTGTGATCCTCCAGCATTATGTACAGAATGGGAATTTCACAGGTGCAGGTTGCGCTAGTATATTTCGTATGAGTTTGCGATAGACCGATAGTCATAGAGTTAAATGCTGAGAAGTCACTGAACGATAGATCCCAAAGACACGCATATTAAAGAGGCCGGGATTACTATTTTCAAGTTAAGATTCGTTGTTGGAAATGAAAGTTAGCTCACTGGGCATCCTGCCATTTTTCATGTGAAGGTATCCTGCCATCAATAAGCCTGCAGGGGTGGTGCATTGGTTACAGCATAGTCCAGAGGCAGACAATGTTGATTGGGTTGTAATCTTGGATGCTGACCAGATTGTTCGAGGGCCCATTATTCCCTGGGAACTCGGGGCAGAAAAAGGCAAGCCATTTGCTGCTTATTATGGGTATGATTTTTACTAGCTTGGCTATTAATTATTTCTTTCTCCTTTTTGTACCAATATGATCCTAATTAATTGGAAAGGATGGAACTTCAATTAATCACCTAATTGTTCTTTTGTGTCAATAATCTAGACATTTAACACCCATCCTTGCACTAGGGTCTTACCAATGTTTGGAACAGTAATTTGCTAACTCACATTCCATTTTCCTGTTAGACTGTCAGGAAAATTTGCTGTATAAGGTTGTATTATGTCAAGGAGGAAGTCAGTGTGCTGCTTCACATTTCTAATCAGAGAAATACAATTATATATGTATTTTATGTTCCAACACTACCTGTTGGTTGTCAGTCAAAGGCTGGGTATTGCATTGTAATGTTTGATTTATACCTAGCCTCTAACTGGTTTGAATTTATATTTCTCTTAAGTAGATATTTGAAGGGCTGTGATAACATCCTAGCACAGCTTCACACAGCACATCCAGAATTTTGTGATAAAGTTGGGGGAATTCTCGCCATGCATATTGATGACTTAAGAGCTCTAGCACCTTTATGGCTTTCAAAAACTGAAGAAGTGAGGCAGGATAAGTCCCATTGGTCAACCAATATTACTGGTGATATATATGGCATGGGCTGGATCAGTGAGATGTATGGGTATTCATTTGGTGCTGCAGAAGTAAGTTGAATTCACTCTTTGAACCATGCGCCTTTACAAAGTATATTTTTCACAGTATGAATTCTGAACTTCCATATAGCTCATTATCTGGTCGTCATGAACAGGTAGGTCTACGGCACAAGATAAATGATGACATAATGATCTACCCAGGTTATACTCCAAGACCTGGCATTGAGCCACTTATCTTGCATTATGGTTTGCCATTTAAAGTTGGAAACTGGTCATTCAGTAAACTGGAGCACCATGAGGATGGAATAGTTTATGATTGCAATCGCTTGTTCCCTCCGCCTCCTTTTCCTAAAGAGGTAAACAACCTTTCTGATCATACTTCTAGGTGTACTCATCTATAGCCAGATGTCCGATAAAAGTTTCTTAATATTGCTAAATTTATAGGTCGAGGTGATGGAATCCGATCCAAATGTGAAACGGGGCTTATTTTTAAGCATAGAGTGCATTAACACCTTGAATGAAGGGCTCTTGTTGCATCATGCATCTGTTGGGTGCCCGAAAGCACAGTGGTCAAAATACCTGAGTTTCCTGAAAAGCAGAAAGTTTTCAGAGCTTACAAAACCAAAGTATTGGAAAGGTCAAAAGTTTGACAGCACAATGGCTATGGGAAATGCTGCATTGTCCAAGGCAAACAGTGAATATCCAAAAATACACACCCTTTTCTCCACTGAATGTTCATCATATTTTGATTGGCAAACTGTTGGGCTCATGCACAGCTTTCGTTTAAGCGGACAGCCTGGTAACATTACGCGCTTATTGAGCTGTACGGATGAGGACTTGAAGAACTATAAAGGCCATGACCTTGCTCCAACACATTATGTTCCATCTATGAGCAGGCATCCATTGACAGGGGACTGGTATAACATCTGAGTTTAACATAGTTTCTAAATTGTTCAAGACAACCTGCTCACATAGTTATTTTGCTAGGTACCCTGCAATTAACAAACCTGCAGCAGTTCTCCACTGGCTCAACCATGTGCAGACTGATGCTGAATTCATTGTTATCTTAGATGCTGACATGATCATGAGAGGCCCCATCACCCCATGGGAATATGGTGCAAAACTTGGCCGTCCTGTTTCTACTCCCTACGAGTAAGATTTTGTTGTGCCATGAAAGTAGCCTGTGTTTGGCTATGCTGTAGTTTTTCCTATGGTTGACTTGAAGCATGTATTCTTCATGTAGTAATGTTACCCTTGATGTGTATCAGATACCTCATTGGGTGTGATAACATACTTGCAAAGATACACACTCGCAATCCCTCAGCATGTGACAAGGTTGGTGGTGTTATTATCATGCATATAGATGATCTTCGCCGTTTTGCTCTACTTTGGCTGCACAAATCAGAGGAGGTTCGTGCAGACAAAGCCCATTATGCAACAAATATTACTGGTGACATATATGAATCTGGTTGGATTAGTGAGATGTATGGTTACTCATTTGGAGCAGCTGAGGTATGTGCAGTCATTTTCTTATATATGTTTTTAAATGTGTATGCAAAAGTTTCCTTCATACACTCCTAGAGAGGTAGTATGAACAGTTGCAGTGATTAATTCTAAAAAAAAATAGTGTGGGTGGCATCAGTTAGCATGCCCTTGTCTTGTTTCAAGGAAAAAAAATTCATCCGCTCACTACTCGTTGTCTATCTTCCTTATTCACTTGCAGATTAACCTGCGGCACACCATTAGGAACGACATAATGATATATCCAGGTTATGTTCCACTACCTGGAGTAAAATATAAGGTTTTCCATTACGGGTTGAGATTTGGAGTTGGTAATTGGAGCTTTGACAAGGCTGATTGGAGAAATGCTGATGTGGTAAATACATGCTGGGCAAAGTTCCCTGAACCACCTGATCCAGCTACCATCATGCGGGAAGATCTAGATGCCCGGGAGAGGGATCTTCTCAGCATTGAATGTGGGAGGGCTTTGAATAAAGCTCTATACCTGCACCATAAGCGCCGAAATTGCCCCCGACTAGACACTGCCCACAGCACCTCTAAGAAAATCGACCAAGGCTCTTCTAGCACGATGGAGAGAATTGCACATGAGTCATTCAGAAGTAGAAATAGAGGGAATTTTGAATCCATGGACGCAGCAAGGGAGACGACTGTTAAAAGGGCTGCAGCCAACATACCTCCTGTACATATATCAAGGAGACTGGCCAGATCTTCCAGGATGTGGATAATTGCTGTCTGGGCAGTATCAATTATAGTGTTCTTATTGGTAATCTCCGTGTTCTTCACCGATCGAAGGAGAAGTGTTTCGAGATCTAGGGTTTCTAGAAGTCTTAAGGCCCATGTCTGAGCATTCCTTTTTTTCTAAGGACACCATTTCTGACTATAGAATATACAGTATGTTCATAAGGTCATTCCTTTCTGAACATTATACATAAAAAGGGTACAGTCTTGAGACTGCAGAGGCTAACAACATCTGTGAAGTATCTGAAGAAGCCAGAGGACTTGGACCTTCAAAATCCTCTTTTCTTCTTTTCAGCTTTCTTTGAGTTGCTAGCAGGTTTTGGTGTGACTGATGTTGTATTTGATTCAATAGGTTCGTTTATTATGATGTAAAGTCTCATATGTTGTTTCTTTCCTTTATTAGTTTCCCTTGTCAGAAACTGTCAATCTTGTGGAACATGTGATTAATTATCTGAGCATACATACAGATTCTATAATCTATTCTTCGGTTCGAAACTCATGGCAGTGTTGTACTATTTTTTCCCCCCTCTGATGCTATGTAAAGGATTCCCATTTGCTGGCAAGGTACGTGTTACTTCTAAGAGGGTTTATGGTACAATGTTGGCTAAAATCTTGCTGCCTTTAAAATTCATACTTACAGTCTAATTATCTGAGATTTCAGCCGTCTCATCGACACACTACTGGAGTACATGCTAATGCATTGACACGACTCATGATTACATCACATTCACTTGCGCTCAAGTTTGCCTACCGGCGATTGGATTCTTTTTTGACAACTTTTATTTTCTGATGCTAGTTTACTTCGTTCGGTGCAGCTAATTAGTTTAGCTAGCTCTCGAAACTAGGATGAAATTGCCGCCCCTCCTCTTACTTTAATCCTAGCTCCATCAGTGCTAGAGCAAGTATAATTAAATAATATAGACATGCTACATGAAGTGTCGTGTTATACTATTGCTTGGTCAGAGTAGAAAATAAGGGGGTGTTCAGTACCCAAAAAAATTTTCACCAAAATTTTTCACAAGGGAATCTTACATGCATGGAGTAGTAAACATGTGTTAATGACAAAACCCATTTCACAACCCTTGGGTAACTTTACGAGATGAATCTAATGAGCCTAATTAGGCTATAATTTGCAACAGTGATGCTACAGTAACCATCCGTTAATCATCCACTAATCATAGATTAATTACCGTCATTAGATTCGTCTCGCGATTTTCTGGCAAGATCTGTAATTAGTTTTATTATTAGTCTATATTTAGTACTCCTAAATGGTAAGATTCTCTTGCAAAATTTTTCACCAAAATTTTTCACCGGAATTAAACAGAAGATAAGTAGGCTGCAAGTCTACGGCTCTTAGAGTTATTAGATTTGGCTAAAAATAACAGAGCAACAAAATAATTATTAGACATGCTCTAGAACGGCTAGAAGCTTTCTGGTGGGCAGAACAGTCATGTGGGGTCAGGTCTAGATGGGGCGCTTCTATTTGGCTTGTGGAAGCTAGGGTATGAAACTTCCGGCCCAGGTACAGCCCATCTTCTTCACCTCCAGCGACTGGCGTGATCTTCACCGCCGCCGCCGCCCCCGCCCCCGCCCCCGCCCCCTCCCCNAGCTGCTAGCGCCTGAGCGACGTCGCGGCTGGCTCGGAGCATCCTCCTCACAGCACCGTCGACCCCGCCTATCCAGATGGCCTTGCCACCCCCTCGGCCGGCGGCTCTCCTCGCCGACCCCGCCGCCGTCTCATCAGCCACCACCGCCGGGCCAATCGGCCACCCTCATCTTTCCCTCTTAAACTCGGCGGACAGCAGAGGACCCATCCCCCACAGCCCCCAACTCCGAAACCCTAACCAAAAAGGCGCGCCATGGAGCGCACGGTGGGGCTTCCATGGCGTGGTGGCGCGAGGGAATGTCCTGAGGGTGTTGCAAGGAGGAAGAAGATCCGACGGTTTGTATGGCTTGCACGAATCTTAAGGATTACGGGTCTGGAAGGAGTCCTAATTGGGCTCACAAAGGCCTTTACAAAACAGCAATTGCCAGCCCAGCTCAGGAGACTCCTAATCGGTCCTAAATTGGACTCCTAGTTGGATCGTGCTGCTACCTTGCCGCCGCTGGCCAAACCGCTACAACCACCGCATCCGGGTTCGAGATCATGGCGATTGATGACGACACCATGACCGGGATCTTGATTGAGAGTGATGTAGCCAACGCCAGCACCGGTGTCAATCTTCAGAGTGCCGCTGCTGCACTGAATATGTAAGTCTATCTAGAGCATGTATACGTGAGTAGCAGCTTAGTTTAAATATTAATTCTGTTCGACTTTGGCCTATTGTTATACAATTCATTGATATGTGGATGTAGCTATGGGTCATTATTGGCCTGGATAGATGAATCATTATCGATCCAATAAGATTTCGCAATAATTTTCAATGCAATCTGTGTTTTTTTAGTTTACAGAGTCAAGCATATGTTCCTGCTGCTCTAATGAACACTAATTTTAATTTCCTGCTAGTATTCCAGAACTTCTGATTTTACTATGTCATGGTAATTGCATTTTTTTTACCTTCATCTTTGCCATGTACTAGCTGTAGTCCATATTGTCAGCAATGTGTTCTTTTTGTAGAATAATTATCTTGTTTCAAACAACAAATTAAAATAACTTGTTAGCCATATCTCAATTGACTTGGGTTGACATACGTGTATGTTTTCAGTGTGACTGCTGCCCAACTATTTGTTATCAATCAGAATTGGGATGGGCTTGAGACTTGTCTTGCTGAGTTTTTAACCAAGGTTCAAGGCGAGAAATTCTATCCCCACCCAGGTCTATTTTGTTCCCTTTACCAGGCGCATATCTCATATCTCATTGGAAACAAGCAATTTGGGGAGGCACGAGCTGTTTTCGATGGCAAGGTTAAACCTCTTATTAATCAAGACAATGGTCACATGTACAAGCCATTTGACTTAGAAGCCCGTGTAGAAATGTTGTATAACTGTGTGAACAATTGGTATGTTGTATTCCTTTAATATAAAATTTGTTTCTATCGCATGTTTGCCAATTGTTATATGAGGTTAAGCGATAGTGAAAGTATAGAAGTTTTATTATAGTCAATATATTATAAGAACTAATGGATTATACTTGGAAAGCCAACATTTTTAAGCTATTACTGAAATGTTTTGTGTTTTTTTATACTCATAAAGATTTGGAGGGTGGTTAGAAATTTTTTTTTTTTGATGTATGTTTCAAGATTAGTGTTGTTTCTTTATGCAGCTTGCCGCTTCCTACTGATGAAGTTGAAGATATGAATGTAGTTCTTTCTGATTACCTGATGCTTTATTTCCCGACTAGGTAAGAAATTTTAATCACCTGATAAATTATGTTGATAATTATAAAATATAGTTGCAAGTGTTGTGAAAAATAATCATGCCTGATATATCTTAATCTATCTAGATTAGTCCTTTTTCTCTAAGGCCCTGTTTAGTTCGGTCGAATTCGATCGAATTGACTGTAGAAAAGTGCATTGGGAATTGAAAAAGTAGAGAGGGGGCACGTAGTTCAATGCGTTGCTTTTGATTGAATTGGTGCCCTTTTGACCAAACTAAACAGGGCCTAAATGTAAATTATGAAGTATTTACTAAGTCACTTCTGCTCATACAATTGTTTGCATTTAGAATGGTATTATCTGTCAGTCTTAATATTATCTGTCACTTCCGCTCATAAACTACTCTCACCGTCCTGTGAAGATTGCAATTCTAGAAATTTTAGAATAGATTACCGGTGTGAAGATTGCAATCCTAGAAATTTTAGAATAGATTAGTGGTGAAGTAACTTGTTATTAGGAAATAATTCCCAGACGCATGCAGATCTTATGGGAATGGGCTATAAGGTATAAAAGAAATAGAACAATTATCTGGATGCAATTAAATATGCACGCAAAAGTTTAAAAGAAAGAGTACAATTAATTGGGCCCAACAAGCATGTCCAAAAGCTACACATGCATTCTTTGTGGGATTTTTTTTATTTCTCATGGGACGGAGGGAGTAGTTACTAAGTATATGCATGAATCATATTATCTAGTGTATGCATGAATCATGTGGCTATATTTAATAGAGTCGTTGCTGTATACAGCTTGCAGAGCAAGGTGAACAGAACAAATTCGATTTCAGATTTTCTAATTACTTTCAGTGATGGAAAAAGAAAACAGCACCGTTGTTTGGCATGTCAATGGGTCATGCCAGCTTCAGCCACTTCCAGTTCAATAGTCCATCACATCAAACACTCGAAGCAAGTTAACTGTTGTCGTAGAGTAACAAAGTGGATGCTTGAATATCTCACTTGTGTCAAGGGTGAAAAAGAAATTGATATACAGGATATTTCTGCTGCTTCTGCGGGGGCTCAGTCAAGAAAGAGGAAGGCTCCATTAAATGTGTCAGATCATCAACAATCTGTTATATCTGAGGGACATGCTTTAAAAATCTTGAGTGATCTTTCTGGAATTAACCTGTTCGCTATGCGTGCTGTTAATACTTGCAAGTCCCAGTCTGCTACTGAATCAAAAGCAAGAGAAATATTGTTTCGTCAAGACGAGCTAATTTCTGAGCTCAAGAATTTGTTTTTGACTTATGTGGATGAACATGTTCCACTGGTGGGTTCTCCTCTGGCATTCATAAAGATCAAGGCTCTCGTCAATCTGTCAGATGAATTTTTGACATTGCTCAAGCACTTGCCATCAGATGTTTCTGAACTATTGTTAGATCAAGATAAGAAAATTACTGAGCTGAGGAGTTGCTTTATGGTTGCTGCTGCTGAGCGCCTTCCTCCAACATCGCCTAATGATGTGATGCCTCCAAGCACTAACAGCTCCGAGAGCATCTCCAGCAATCTATGCCCCCTATAAGTTTGTTAAGCTAGTCCATAACTGGCTTGTCATATTTCACTAGCAAAACGGTCGAGGTCACTGCTTTTGCAGACTATCGCCTGTTATATTTCACATGCAAAACTGCAAGTGCGTTGCTGTGTGAAGGCTATATGTATTATTAGTACTATGATTTTAAGTGTAATAAATTATTTATATCGTTTATTAGGCAACTATAAAAGAGTAGCATAAAATGAGCTAAAACGCTGCTTTTAGAGGGCTCGTGGACTTCAACGTGAATTGAAATTTAGTTTCAGACGCTATTAGTGATGATTTCTATGACCTCGTAGTTTCTATCCGGTGTGGCGTGAGGGAAACATCCAAACCCCACAGCATCACCGTCCACCAGTTTGGCTTTATATTGGTGCCATATCCATGTCACATACAGTAGACTTCACACTTGCTAGTCGATCAGTATACTCTTTCAATTTTTTAAATATTGTATTAGTTTTTTTCTAAATCAAAGTTATTCAATTTTGATCAAATCTATACTATAAAAAACGAAAACAATTGAAAACGTTTCTCACCTAATTTGGACCCATCATACCCCTCACGCCGGACTCACCCGTCAGAGCCGAGGGAGGTGAAAAAGGACTGAGACCTATAAAAATTGATAGTTAAAAAATGATTCTGCCAAAAACAAAAAGTTTTTCTCACCGCAAATTTTTTCTACCCGCCACACCTATACGGACGGAAATATACGACTGTTTTTTAAGAAAATGTATACATTACGAAAGGAAACAAAAGTTCTTCTTCCTGTCTCTCCAAGCCCATCAGCTTCGCTGGGCCGACTCGGGCCGCGAAGCCGGAGAGGCAGAGGCGCCGGCGGCGGCGTTCGTATCGCTCACCGCCGTTGAGAGCCCCCCGACGTGGCGCATTCCCCTGACGCGCGGGGGTCTCTCCATCCATCTCGTGCGAGCCTCCGCCGCCGCCACCGACGGCGGGTCGTGCTACGATGCGGCTCTCAGAATCGTCGGGGGCAGGCGCTTCTGGGCGGGCATTTCGCGTCAAGCTTTCCCCGCCCACGGAGGGAAGGACTCCTCCCGGCGGCCGCGGCGGCGTTCCCTCGCGAGGAGCTGGGGCCGAGCGGAGCTGAGGAGACGAAGGAGAGGAAGACGGGGCGACACTCCGGTGACTTTGCCGCCCGGAGCTGGACCGCGAGTGGATGTCGTCCTGCTTCCTCTTCATCAAGCCGTCGCCCGTGGACGCTCCGCTCCCAGAAGCTGCGCCGACCGGGACCTCGACCGCGCTACTTCACCTCCCCGCGGCCTCGCCGAGACGCCGACCCCGTCCCTCGCTGCCACGCCCTGCATCACCGCTGTCCCTGACCACGCTGAACCGCGAGCTGTCCTTCCTGCTGCTCTGCCTGCACGGCACCGAACCGTCTCGGCTCCACCTCGCCGCGGCCCCGACCCTGTCGTCTTCGCGCCCACAGGTGAACCACCTCGTCGTGCCCCTTGGCCAACCTCCGCTTGTACTGTCCGACCGTGAGGAATCACGCGCCGATGAATCCTCCGTGTGCCCGGCCTTCGAGCGGCTTGACTGCAGGAGCCCCTTGATCACTCGAGCGCCACCAATGCCAACGTGTTCGACAATATGCTAGAACCGCGAACCAGCGCTCTGAACGACGCCTCGCCTAGAATAATTTTATTATATTGTTAGGATTTTTTTTTTCTTTAGTGGAAGATTTCATACAACTGTGAATTTTAACTTTTGTATCTTAATATGTTTTAATTTATTGCCATGGGATTATTTTCGTTAGATGAGGCCAGTGAAAAGAACTTGGCCAAGGAGCAGAGGGAGGACTTGTTGCACGCAAGTTCGTCATGCTATAGGTCTGGTGGTTATCATGTTGCAACCTTATTTCAATATTCAATAAGCTCTTTGTGTGCTAATTCGCAGCTAGCTTGCGATGCCAACAAAATCATGGCGCTTGCCATGTCGATACAGAGAGAGATGTATGTATCTGAATATGTCATTATTATTGTCAATAATCAAATCGTGTACGGTCGTTCTCCCACAGCCACACCGTATCCTATATTGCTCTCAGCTTGCCGTTCTCGGCTCCCCATGGCATGTAGGCCTGTGCAATTGATCGTTGGTGGCAGGCGGGGCGTCGACGATATTCATCATGTATAGGCGATCTGGTGCAATGATGTAGGCGATATGATGGAGGATTGGCTCATTTAAAGAATTTAGAAATAAAAAATAGGTATTATAGACATAGACTATTTTGTCTATGAATTATTACCATGCTAATGTAGGCTTTCAAGTATTATAGACATATCACGATGAAAATTATTATAATGCTAATGTAGGCTTTCAAGTGTGACCGCGCATTTGCGCGGGCCACCTTGCTAGTTTATATAGAAATATAACAACATCTACGATAAGAGGGACCGCGTGGTAGTTTGGATTGATTTGTCCCACAGCATGCAAACAAGCCCACCTTGTTTGAGAGCGCGCATTCATGCAGGGTCTGCCATACCAATATCTTCCTTGAATTTTTTTTCCACAATATACAACTTTTCTGCAGGACACCTCTTTTTTTTTAAGCATCGAACGAGAGCCCTCCTGAGTCCCGACATGTTCCTATCTTATCTGTCCACGACTCAAAAAAAAAAAACTGTTCAAATTCGTGAAACTGTTCAAATTCGTGTGGTGGAGTTTGTAGCTATGAAAAGCACTTCAATTCAAAAAAAAAAAACCCCCAAGTCTCGGGAAGGAAAAGGATAAATTATATACAGCATAAGGGCAAGTACACCGGTGTTGTCTGATAGATGGTCTCATCACTGACACGTAATTTTGAGACGGCTTAACAGACTACTTGTACAATGAGTTGTCTTACAAGTTGTCTCAAAGTAATTAAATAACTCCTTAATTTGTGAATAGAAAATAAATATTTGTGAAGTGCAAACTCGTACCATGGTGATTGAGATGTCTCATAGTCCTTAATTTTAGCTTTGAGGTGATTGTCTCGCGAAACAACCGTCTCATTCTCTCACCTCCCTCTCTTTCCTCCACATCATAAAAATCCTACGTGGAATTGCATGAGACGACCTATGAGACTGCTTACATGTAGCAATGTAATCGCCCTAAGAAAAAAACTTTAATTCAGAAAACAAAACCCTCAAGGGTGACCGAGTCATCTTCCTCGCGCGCCGCTGCCCTCGTGGATCCGCCCCACCGCCAGCCTCCGCATCGCCGGCGTCTCCCCCCGCGCTAACGAGGTCCATCCTTCTCTCACCCCACCCTGCCCTCTCCCACCTCTCCTCTCCTCCCTCTCCACCCTGTTCAGGCCTGAGTGAGAGCCGAGGGAGACCATGGACGTCGCCTCCCTCATTGCCGTCCCTTCGGATCACCGCCCCCGCCGCGCGGCACCTCGCCGGCTACCATCTCCCACCCCACCTCCTCTACCCTGCCCTCCACAAATCTCGTCGGCCCGTCGCCCTGCGTCCGACACGGACCACCGGAGCTCCTTCGTGGCTCCGCCACCCGGCCGACGGAACCATCGCCGCCCGGCCTCGCCTCTCACACTACACCACCGCCACCGGACCTGCCGCCTTCGCCGGTCATCGCTCTAGGACCAGCAGCTATGCATCTCTCCCCACCCCAACCCCAACCCCGGAAAACCTAGAACACTAACACCGCCCCCTCCACAGGCGCACGCCGGTAGGCGACGACCCACCGCCTGCCATTTCATCCACCTCCCGACTGTGGATAGTGATCACATTCTTCTTGGTGTTCATGTTACTTTCTTCTATATGTAATGTTACTTTCTCTGTTGTCTTCATAGAAATAACTAAAGGGGTCTTTAATTATGCTTAAATGAAGAGGGCTCATCGTGTAAGAATTGAGTTTTCTATAAGTGTGCACGACACACAACACACGAATAGGTGATAGCGAGGACGAAGGAAATTGAAAGGCCAAAATGAAACTTAGGGTATGAAGCCCGCGGGGAAGGCGATATAGAGACATGGTCAACAAACGAGGCAAAGAAGGAAAAGTCGTATACGGCATGCTGGGTCACACCATTTACATGACTCCTTGTAATTTTACCTATGTAACCTTTTGACCATTTTATCCATAGGTCACATTTATGTACTGTTCATCTACTCGGCCATTTAGCCCGTTTACACACCGTTTAAACGCTACATCGGTTAGTCGTGTCCGTTTAATCCACCGTTTAGCCCGTTTAATGGCCGTTTAACCCATTTAAATGACCATTTAGCCCGAATAAAGAGCTAAACGATAGGTGACCGACTGTTTAGCATTTACCATTTAGGCTAACATTGCATTTATGATGCCTGCTTTCTAAAGTTAGTTTAGAGATAAAAATGTCATTTGGTTTCTCTATAAAAGAGGAGCCATCCCTACGTGCAAAGGCCGATTCCTCGAGTGTACAGTGATATAGTGAAATTATCTTCATTGCGTTGCTTGTTTTCGACATCAGACTACTGCTGGTGAGAGACTTCGACTATATCAGAGTATGGGCCTGTTTAGTTCGGTGAGAAAGTTTGTGAAATTTACTGTAGCAAAACTAAATCGAAGATTAGGAGGACTAAACATGATCTAATTATAAAACTAAATACACGGATGGATGGAAAATCGCGAGACGAATCTATTAAGCCTAATTAATCCGTCATTAGAGATTGTTTACTGTAGCACGACGTTGTCTAATCATGGCCAAATTAGGCTCATTAGATTCGTCTCGCAAAGTTACCGGGGGTTATGGAATGGGTTTTGTCATTAACATATGTTTAATACTTCATGCATGTAAGATTCCCTTTGATGAATAGTGAAATTTGATGAATAGTAAAGTTTGAGGTGGGAACTAAACAGGGCCATGTCACAACAGTGTCTGATATGTGAGAGACTTCGACTATATCACAACAGTGTGCACGACACATAACACACGTACAAACAGACAGTACAACACTTCGATCGGGCACATACGCGCCCAATAAAGCAGCATGTTACTTGTGGCCTTGTGGGGGCAACAGCCGTATAATAATTTGACTATTTATATGGAGAACTGAGTTTTTTATTTAGCAAATGGAGAACTGAGAAAAGGGTTTGGCTAGAGAGAGAACACAACATATTAAGCCCTTGGACCAAGTAGTGCCATCTCAGCCTATTAAAAGCCCAATTCGCTATCTCAATCAAAAGCCCAACTTCTTATCTCAGCCCATTGATGTATAAGATCCCATTCTCCCCCCTCGTCATCAGTCATCACTGATCTCCGCACGGCCGCTCTCGCTTCACAGTTCACCCGGGGGTGAGTTTCGAAACATTTCGAAATCCCCAGCCCCAGTCCCTAACCCTCCAAAGGGCGGAAACCCCGACGCGTCGAAAATTTTCCCGCCCGGAGCCTCCAAACCCTAGCCCCATCTCCGGCCGGCGACGCCTCCCCGGCGACCGGCGTCCGGCGAGATGCACATCAAGGAAGTAACCCTCGAGGGGTTCAAGTCATACGCGGGGCGGACGGTGGTGTCGGGGTTCGATCCGCTGTTCAACGCCATCACCGGGCTCAACGGCTCCGGCAAGTCCAACATCCTCGACTCCATCTGCTTCGTGCTCGGCATCACCGACCTCCGCCAGGTCCGCGCCGCTTCGCTTCAGGAGCTCGTATATAAGCAGGGCCAGGCCGGGGTCACCAAGGCCACCGTCTCCATCGTCTTCGACAACTCCGACCGCTCCCGCTCCCCGCTAGGCTACGAGGACTCCCCGGAGATCACCGTCACGCGCCAGGTTACAAATCTCTTGTCGCCATCTTCATTACCTCATACCGCATTCTGAAGCATTCCATGCCCGTTCTTATTTGAGGTCCGTGAGTTTTTTTTTTGTGTGATTTGGGGTACAATTTTGCTTTGCATATTCTCAAAATTGGCACTGATGAATCAGTAGGTTGGTATCCATGGATGAGCTGCTGATTGAGGTGGTTTAGACGGTTAAGGAGATGGTGATTTGGATGTCTGTGTCTGGAATTTTGAGGGTATTTTAGGAGTTGGGCTGTGATTTTGTCCTCAGTTGTTGAATTTATCCATACCAGGGTTCAAGCAGTTGGATGCTGTTTTGGTTTCTGTTGATGTGTGTTCTAGCTGACTTATTTTTCTTAAGAGGAATCGGGATTGCAAATTTCTTACGAAGTAACTGGAATTTTCTGATTTTGTTGCCTAATCTAGTGAACACACCTTTTAGTTAAATACTTTCGTTTCTCAGTGATGTGGATGTTTTGCGCCCAGCGATTCATGATTAAAAATATTAACCAACAAAACACGTGCAAGGCACATTCTTCAAGCAAATTTATGATAAAAAATATTCACCACTGGAGTTTTGAAATTATTTTAGGTCTAGGAATCCAATTGTTCTGCGGTGATGCTATTTGTGATTTTGAAAGCAGACTTGGCTGGCTTGTCACTAAAAGAATGGATGTCGCGATCAGGGGCGGAGCCGGGGGGGGGGGGGGGGGGGGGGGGGTGCTGCTTCAGCACCCCCTGAACCCATATATCCTTAGGGAATTCTTGTATTTGCATGAGCATTTAGCCAGCTAATTTGAGTATTCTAACGCTTACTTGACAGTGTCTAAGTACTTAGCACCCCCTTTGGTGCTTTCTTGGCTCCGCCCCTGGTGGTGATTGTAGTGTAGGATGTTTGAAAGGGTTGAATTTTCATCTTTGCTAAAACCTATCAAATTTGAGGGTTACAATTGGTTGATTCTGTTAGATTTAGATTGCAACCCATATTTTCTTAATTTATTTTTAAGGGTCTTATATCTGACTGATTAGTTGAGTTGAACACTTAGTCTCTTAGTGGTGTACGAACAATATTTTTGTGTGGTTCTTAGTTGTTTAGATATGTATTTGCCACGGTCATAGTACACATGTTGGCTGTTTCATCTCCAGTGTTTCAAAGGCGACAAGGTGACCCAAGGCAAGCTGTGTACGCTTTATCGCCTAGGCGGCTCCTAGGATCCAAGGCATAGCTATTCTCCAAGGTGAACTGGGTCGCCTGGACGCCTAGACGACGCATTTGAAACACTGTTCATCTCATTTGCTTGGTTAATTTATCTAACGTCTTATATATCTGTTTTAATCGAGTGTGTTTTGCCATTTTAAAAACTCGGACCATGGAAGGAGACTCCCACGGGCATAGGCTGCGGTTGGAAGGCGTCCATAGCTTACTGTGCTAAGGTTTGGCATGCCGCAATTGTTTAGGCAGCTGTTTGGTTTCTGGTGAAGGTTTGGCGTGCCGCAAAATGTTAGGCACTTCATCCGTTGGTTGCTGTAGAAATTCACGCCAAAAGTGCGGCGGCAAATTGTCTGCTGCAGTTGCGGCGCACCCGACCATAGCCTGGTCAATTAGGGTAACAATCCAAACAGACCCTTCTAAGATGGTGCTGTGCTTCAAACCTGGGTCTTGATGGGAGTTTCAATGACTCTTGGAGTTCAATGCTCTAACCAGTCCACTGTGAGAAGCTTTGGCGTTTTTTGCAATTTGATTCCTCTTTTTTCTTTTTAAATTTTGTGTTTGTTTCTTATGAACCCAAGTTTTCCCAAGCTTACTGAATATCAATTAACATTTTTGTGTTGTATTTGTAGATTGTAGTCGGTGGACGGAACAAATACCTTATCAATGGCCATCTTGCACAACCTTCCCGTGTGCAGACCCTTTTCCACTCCGTGCAGCTCAATGTAAACAATCCTCATTTTCTAATTATGCAAGGGCGCATAACAAAAGTGCTCAACATGAAGCCTCCAGAAATTTTATCGATGTTAGAAGAGGCGGCAGGCACACGAATGTACGAAATGAAGAAAGAATCTGCTCTTAAGACACTTGAGAAGAAACAGAACAAAGTTGATGAGATTAATAAACTCCTTGATGTTGAAATCCTTCCTGCACTAGAGAAGCTTAGAAAAGAGCGGTGCCAGTACATGAAATGGGCCAATGGCAATGCTGAACTGGATCGGCTCAAAAGGTTCTGTATCGCCTTTGAGTTTGTTCAGGCTGAGAGAGTACGGGATGGTGCACTCAATGATGTGAAACAAATCAGGGCCAAGATTGTTGAGCTGGATGAAAATACTGAGAAACTAAAAGCAGATATACAGGAAATGGACAAGAACATTTCTGCATTGACTGCTGAAAAGGAAGCTAAACTTGGTGGTGAGATGAAGGCCTTATCAGAGAAAGTGGATAAATTATCACATGTACTTATTAAGGAAACTTCTGTGATGAATAATCAAGAGGAAATCCTAAAGTCCGAGGAGAAGGCCACTGAGACGGTAAGAAAAATGCTGCACTGATGGCAGATGTGCTAAATTGTATTCCGAGTAACTTACAAGGTGTACCATTATTTGTTTCACATGCAGATTCTCAAAAACATCGAAGACATAAAAAGATCTATGCTCGAGAGAGATGCTGCTGTAAAAGATGTAGAGGATGGGGCGTCTGACATGAAAAGGAAAGCAGAGGATCTGACAAAGAAGTTGGATGAGAATGAGAAAGAATATCAGGTACATAAACGCGGCATACCTTTAAATAGAATGTATTGACATATAGCCTCTTGAAATTCTGTACTCTTGGCGTACTAAATCCGTTTCTATCCAGGGTGTTCTAGCCGGAAAAAGTAGCGCAAACGAGAAGAAATGCCTTGAAGATCAACTTAGAGATGCAAAAGCTGCAGTTGGAGATGCAGAATCTGGATTAAAGCAGCTGTCTACAAAAATAAGTCATTCTGAGAAGGAGCTGAAGGAGAAGAAAGCTCTGTTAGTATCCAAGCGTGATGAGGCTACTGCAGCTGAGAATGAGCTGAAAGCAAGGACAGAAGACTTGGAAGCTATCAAGACATCCATGGCATCTATTAATTATGATGAGGGCCAGATGGAAGCTTTGCAAAAGGTATATACTGGTCAAACTAAAAGTGTTAATGTGGCATAAGAGGTGCCAATAAGAAGGTTATGCTTCAGATCGTTGACAATTATTCTTTTCTGTGTCATGATCATTCACAGGACCGGTCTATGGAGTTGGAAACGATTCAGAAACTGAAGGACTGTGTTCGTAAACTCTCGAGTGAGGTTGCTTCTGTTCATTTCAGTTATCGAGACCCTGAAAGGAATTTTGACAGATCAAAAGTCAAAGGGGTTGTTGCACGTCTTATTAGATTAAAGGATAGCTCAACAGCAACAGCCCTGGAGGTTAACTTTTCTCTGCGGGTTTCAAGTTGATTTTTGTTTTCACTGAAGGAGTTGTCTAGCCATCCTAGTTAAGATTTTTCGTCAAATGTTACAGGTTGCTGCAGGTGGAAGGCTATTTAACGTGGTTGTTGACACAGAAGACACTGGAAAGCAATTATTGAAAAATGGAGATCTCCGAAGTAGAGTAACCATCATTCCTTTGAACAAAATCCAAACATACATGATACCTGATAGAGTTCAGCACGCTGCTCGTAGACTGGTTAATGTTTCTTCCCTTTTCTCCTTGGTTATACTGGTTGGATGTAGCCTTTTGGTTGGTGATAACTTGTCTAAATGAGAATTATATACTGATTTGCCTTGTAGGTTGGTCCTGACAACGTAACACTAGCTCTAGAATTGGTTGGATATGGCGAGGAAGTAAAGGTCTGTGTCCCCATCTATTTTGTTAATTTTTGAGAAATGTTCACTGTATGCTTTGTATTGTATACATCTGTGATGTCTAGTGGTCATTCATAATTTGCTGTGTTTCAATTCTAAAGACCAAATGCTTCTGTTTGTCAATATATTTCTTATCACAGAATGCTGTGGCCTATGTCTTTGGCTCAACATTTGTTTGTCGCCATATGGAGGCAGCAAAAGAGGTAATGTTGCTTTCTGTAGGAATAATTTTGGCATACTATAATTTAGCTGAACATGTATCCAAGTATAATGCAAATTAGGTGGTTCATAGTATTATTGTTAATTCTCTTCTTGGCACAGGTTGCATTTAATAGGGAAATTGGCAGTACTAGTGTGACTCTTGAAGGTGACACCTATCAGCCTAGCGGCCTTCTGACCGGAGGCAGTAAGGGGTAATTGACTTGACCATTTTTTTTTGTTGAATTTGGTATTTGATGTTCCTTTGATATTCTCCTTGTTTGCATTACACAAATGCTTTTCTGTGAAGAACAATGGTTTTTCTAGCTTCTTTTAACTATTTGTAGGAGGGAAATACACATTAGATGCTCTGATCGTCTTGGTTTGTTTGGCAATTGATGAAATTTGCATCATATATGCCTGTTTTTGGCTTGTCATTGTTCTTGCTAGTAATAACTCAATGTCTCATGCAAATATGGAAATCCTGTGGTCATTCAGATAAATACATTTATCATTTTCCTTGGTAACATCTACCATAATCATGCAGAGGTAGAGGGAATTTGCTACGGAAACTCGACGAATTAGCTAAAGCTGAGGCTAATCTATCCAATCATGAGAAAAGGCTCTCTGTCATTGAACAGCAGGTGTTTACTGAATGCTCCTGCCCACACAAGTTTTATTCTTCTTACTTTTTCCTTGTGAATTGTATGCATTTATTTGCAGGACAAAAAAAAAATCTACATATCTACTAACCACATTTTGCCCTTAAAGTTCTGTTTTAATCTGTTAAGTGAAAGCTTGCTAGTTCATTTAATATTTATGTTTCCTCATAAGAAAGAATACAATGAAACATGAATGCATATTTAATTATTAAATTGTAGAGCATTTTGCTTTACAGTAATTCTTGTACGTATTTTTTGATACAATGATAAAGAAACCATCTCTGGCCAATTGACTGGTTTATTGTGCCAGACTGTATCAATTATCTGTACTCATTGCTTCCATAGCATAGCATGTTATGTCTTGGTTACTTGGTTGTGTAATCTTTGGCAAATCTCACTTTCTAGAAAATGTAATCCCACCTTTTTTTCCCCAGATCGGATCCCTTTTACCATTGCAGAAACGGTACATGGAATTGAAATCTCAGTTTGAACTCAAGTCATATGATCTCTCATTATTTCAGGAGAGAGTTGAACAAAATGAACATTACAAGGTATTAGCTTACACCATCAATATAGTTGCCTTACCAGTTTCCAACTCGAAACAAAATTAACAGTTTTTGTATTTGGACTGCAGTTAGCTGAACTCGTAAAGAAAGTTGAACAGGAGCTTCAAGAATCAAAACAAGAGTTGACAGAAAAGCAAGTGCAGTATGAAAAATGTGTATCTACAGTTTCTGAGTTAGAAAAAATGATCAGGACTTATGGTACTGAACGTGAAGGCAGACTCAAAGCACTGGAAAAAACGATCAAATCATTGAAATCAGAGATGCAGTCCATGTCAAAGCAACTGAAGGTTGCCACAACTGATTTATATCTTATCCTCTGAAGCATTTTCAATAAGAAATGTTTCTCCTTGTCATGTGCATTGATTTGTGGGAGCAGTTATTGGAGAATTCTGGATGTGGCCCTAGACCTTGTCGGTGTGGTTTAGGAGCCATGATCGGCTACTGCACTGGCAAGTCAGGCATACAGGAAATTGGGGGTATTAGGTTGATTTGATTGATTAATTGCAAAATATTCCCAATTTACCTTCTATATAGAGCTAGTCGCGCTGACAAACTTCACCTAATTGATCCATATCTTATCTCTGAGCACTTTCTAACTTGAAGCAAAAAAATCAATTAACTCAAGAGAAATGGAGGCTTATCTCTAAATCTCTGCTGTGCTACTTCATTCTTCTGGACAGGTGCTCCTGCTATCTTAGCTTTGCCCTGTTGCTTATACGTGAGGCCCCACATGACCCTTGTCTTTGTGCTAACTCATATTTGACTTGTAGGTCTACAGTGTTTACTAGATAAGCAGTATTATTTTTTGATACATATTTTTGGTTGGGTAGGTAGGATGTTTTCTTAAAGCCGCACATAGCTGAAAATTATGAATTCCATTTTTTACCATCAGTTAGTCACAAGCTTTTTTCTAAAGAGGCAAGTAAGTTACAAGGTAACTATGCGGTTAGCTTTGAGAAGAGGCTGGACATATTTTATCACGCAGAATATATCAGTTCTGTTGAATTTTTACTCTGATACTGGCCATAACTTGATTTTTTTTACTTGAACAGTCATCTTGACATTTTTTTTCTTATTTCGTATTGAAATAGGCTCATGAGAGTGAGAGGGAGAGGCTGATCATGGAGAAAGACTCGGTTGCTAAGGATCTTGCTACGCTTGAAGAGCAGTTATCAGCTTCAAAAGCTCAAATGATATCTCTGTCTGAAACCTTGGAAAAGCAAAAGGACAAGGTAGTACAATGCTGTGTTATAGTTACTCTGTGCCTGGTGTTATTGCTGAGCTTTGTATATATTTAGTTAAATATGCTGTTGCACTTCATTTGTGGAACACAGGTTACTTCCATAAAGCAAGACTATGATCAGGCTGAAGGTGAGCTCAATGTTGGGCGTTCTAAACTGAAGGAATGTGATTCACAGATAAACCGCATGGCTAAGGAACAGCAGAAACTTCAACAGCAATTAAGTGATTCAAATGTTGAAAGGAAGAAAATGGAAAATGAGGTTGTAATCTCTGCTCTGCTTTATAATTGATTGCTTGAACATGCTCTAAAATCTGAGTATAACATATTAGGTCAAGAGGATGGAGATAGAGCAGAAGGATTGCTCTTCAATAGTTGATAAGCTAGTGGAGAAGTATAGTTGGATTGCAACTGAGAAACAGTTGTTTGGGAAAAGTGGCACAGATTATGATTTTGAATCTTGTGAACCACATAAAGCCCGAGAGAAACTTGAAAATCTTCAAGCTCAACAATCTAGGTACGAATGATATTTCTCTTTGCTCCATATTCCATAACTCCCTATGGATAATCAGATGTTGATGCTAGTGCTTCTGAATAGCTTTACCCACATAAACTGTTTAATTCTGTAATTTGCAATATATGCACTGATTATCATAACCTGCCAAATGTAGTCTTGAGAAAAGGGTCAATAAGAAAGTCATGGCAATGTTTGAGAAGGCAGAGGATGAGTACAATGATTTGATGTCAAAAAAAAACATCATTGAGGTAGGGCCCTACCATATATAGTTTTCTTGATAGCCTGAGAATAGTTTTGATAGCCGCATGCACATACCTTTTATCATGTGCAGAATGACAAGGCAAAAATCAATAAAGTGATAGAAGAGTTGGATGAGAAGAAGAAGGAAACCTTAAAAGTCACATGGCTCAAAGTAAACAAGTCAGTATATGAATCCTTCAGTGGCTTATTATATATTTAAGTAGATGCAAGCCCTTTAAATATTGCTGATCACCTAGTCTAAGTGTGATATTCTTTTACCCACAAATATGCAGATTGTGTCTAACATCTCCATTCTGTTTCTATAGGGATTTTGGATCTATATTTAGTACTCTTTTACCTGGTACAATGGCAAAACTTGATCCTCCAGAAGGTGGTACTTTCTTGGATGGTCTTGAAGTTCGTGTGGCATTTGGGACAGTTTGGAAACAGTCTCTATCTGAACTTAGTGGAGGGCAACGATCCCTTCTTGCTCTTAGTCTTATCCTGGCGCTGCTTCTTTTCAAACCTGCGCCACTTTACATATTGGATGAGGTACATTGGAATATTATTTACTATTTACTTCCTTATTACTGCAATCTACTGTTCTTGAGGTACCTTAACTTTGCTGTATTAACAAGAATGAGGCAGTATGGCAATTTCCCAGGAGCAGATTTATTGAAACTTAGGGAAATTCAGCTTTGATGGTGTTAACCTCCTGAGATGTTAAAGCTCAATATGTCTTCAGATCTGTTGTTAGACTGATACTACAGCAAAGTTATTTGGAAGATGGAAACGATTAGTCATCAATTATTTGTTAGACTACAGCAACTGTTCAGAGCATGAGTTCACCTCACCTAGGCAGACCTTTGCCCTTACTCTATTTTATAAACAGTGTAGTGAAGACTGGGAATAGAGTCCATACCTATTTAGGATGGAATGATGCTACATTGTACCGTTGCATGTTGTTCTCATGGTTAGTTCTGGACTATAGGGTATGTCTTAAACTGAAGCAAGTGGAAAGTGACGCTGGGCAGTATCTGGCGATTTTGTGCTGACATGTATAGATTGGTTTATTTAGAAAACATCTATCTAACTTTGGCCTTGTTCATTTCATGGTAATTTAGTTATAGATTCATCGATTGGGCAAAGTGATTTAATAATAATACTTCGTATAGTCTTGTATAGTGATATGTATGATGCCTCGAGAGTTCTAATTTGCAGATCGTTTGTGGAGATTAACATTTTTCAACTGAGCATTATGTTCATGCACTGCAGGTTGATGCTGCCCTTGATCTGAGCCACACCCAAAACATTGGTAGGATGATCAAGGCTCACTTTCCTCACTCACAGGTAATCTAAGTGCAGCTATAATAATTTTACATTCCTGTTTAGTAAGGAGGGTATTGCATTTAAATTTGTAGTTGGTAAACTTTGCTTAGAAAGACAGATCTACAATGAGTTGCTTACCCCTTGCCAAGGAATTTTTTTTTGAAGGGCCTTGGGTATATCTGCTGCATGCCTCCCAAATTTGCATGTCTGCATGCGTGGAAGCATGTTAACTTAATCACACCCATCGCTCTTTCACTCGATTAAGAGCTTCTGTTAGTTTCTTTCTCACGAAAGTTTGCTACTAATCTATCTCTAAACAAATTGAGGATTCTGGTGACTGCTCCTCAGACCATCACAACAACATGATCTAGTCTCCTGCCAGACCCCTTCTCTATTCTTAAAAAAATGATGCAGGTCATTGCAGCGGCTTACCCTGCCTTAATGTATTGATGCCAACCTCTGTGGTCGCCTTGCTGTGTCCCACCTTCACGCTTGCCCGATCTCCATGCTCAACTCAACTTGGTCACCATGCTCGGGCGTCGCTACAACCTTAGGGCCTTGTGTTCGCAGCTCTCGCTGCCTGCACTGCTGCAGGCCTTCCCTTTTTGTGTGTGTTTCTCTTTTCTTCTCAAGGGTCATCACATTAGGCTTGCTAGATGTGAAAGTTGATTTAAGTTCTGACCAAACAATGCAAATGTTGATTCAGATGCTCCCTCGTATGCATTCTGACCGAACTAATGTATTTGCAGTTCATAGTCGTCTCTCTTAAAGAGGGTATGTTCAACAACGCCAACGTGATTTTCCGGACAAAATTTGTTGACGGTGTGTCCACTGTGACACGAACAGTGCCTTCGAAACCGAGATGACCAATTCATATACCATGCTTCTGTAGGTATGTTCTGGCCCTGAAACTTGGCGTACAGTTCCAAAGCTGTCATCTACTTAAGTTACTATAATTATGTCACCTTTTCTATTCTTCATTCTAACAGGGGAATGATTTCATGAAAGCTGAACTTCATAATTGCTGCTAGGTTCCCAAATGGTTTGCTGCACCCTAACTTACGTATGTTATGTGGTGCCAGTGCTTGGTGCTGTCCCCGCAAAAATGTCTAAAGCTCCTCGCTTTTCAGGCCATGCCAGTATGCCACCAAATTAGGCGCTATAACTGTAACCTCATGCCATTACGTTCAAGGCATTGCCTGCCTTCTTTTTTATGTACTTTGATCTGCCCTAATGTGTAATTAGCTGTTGAACATGATTTGTGTAGAAACTATGCAGCGGCCATCTGTTGTCATTGGCTCATGGCTTCTTTTCGTGCTTTGTTCCCTTCTCTAGAATGTTTTTTTAGATGTGAATTTCGTCGATCGCATGATCCGACGGCAGGGAGCGAGGTTTTTGACGTGGTTCTGCATTAACAGTCAGACAGCTGTGCGAATATTCCCTAGTGATCCGTTATTCTTTGATCATATTGTTCCTTCCGCGTAGAAGCCGGCTCCAACAGCTTGGACACCTCCAGTCCGAGCCTACGTGGAGGACAAAAGAGATGAGAGAGTGTGCTAGCGAGTTCTTCGTTAGGCTATTTCATGTGGAACATGAAAGGATAGTGTGTATGTGAGAGGAGGGACCAGTGGCTTGAATGGGAGAAAGAGGAGGGAGAGTAAATTAGTTTTTATTTTATCACATGTTCATTGCAGGTAGTTAGGTCGCTAACTTATTGGAGATATCCTTGTAGCCAGTTAGGATTCCATGTCATATGAGGATCTACTTGTAAGATCTTTATATTGCTCTATTTGCTCATTTTCTTTATGGGGCCTACAAGTTTATTCCCCCTTTCTCCTTTCTACGGCAAGCACACAGTGCAACAACGGTTGATGAGCTTTGCACTAGCGATGAACCAAGCGTCTACTCTCTGTCTCATTCACGTCAATTACCGAGCCTAGTCATCATTCAAATCACCGGATCAAATCGACTTGAGATGTCCTTAAAGGCTCGGTCAGGCGATAAAAAATTGATATGCCGTAACTACTTGTCTTCCAAGTTCCTTGCGTTGCCTCCACCATAGAAACCGAGCCATTGTTGTGGCTCTCACGTGTTCAAAATCGTGGGCTACTCGCTGACCCAAGGCATAGGCATGGGCGTCGGCCACTGCCCACTGGCTTCAGTCAAGGGCGTCTGATGTCGCCGGGCACGACTGTACTGCCTTCGTGTTCCAGTTGTACCGGGACGGCCACGGCGTCAACGAGAGCGCCGACCACGTATCGGTGTTCGTCACGCTCCTGAGCGACCCAACAAACGGTGACGTTGAGCTGGCGGATCCGGCAAGCCACCCACCAGGTCTGCGTCCCTGATGTGGCTGACCCAGTTGACGAATCCCATATCGGCACCGTCGACGTCGAGGAAACATATGATCCTAGATTCAGGCATTCAGCAAACAACCCTCACGGCCGGACCTGTCTTTGGAGGATGCCGTGGAGTGTTGTACTAAAACCATGCTACTACGTCGTTAATCTGCTCAACCTGTTGACCAAATGACCAAAGCATCACATGTGATCGCTGATAACATCTTTTCTATTCTTTTTCCAGGTTTGGTTCATGACGGTGGTCGCTTCTGTTTCGTTTCTCTGATCTGTTGGACGCGAGTTGCTTTACTGCACACGTCGAAGAAGTGCTGCGCAGGAGTAGTTGTTTGAAGATAGATACGTGTGACCGAGTTTTCTTAAAAAAAAATAACACTCTTTATGCCCTTATACAGTCTCTTTACTGGATGTAACTAGCTGCTGCTGTTATTGCAAAGCCTAGTGTTCCCTTGTCACCAGCAATCAAATGGGATATTGCAGAAATCTTTATGGACCAGCAAAATTATTGTATACCTCGTATACAAAGCAAACAATAACACATCTACGTAGTTGCACGAGTATCCGGACTCATCTACACTAACCGTCCCTTCAGAGAGGAAGAGGAAATAAAAACTGCACACATTATGAAAACTGGAGGCGTCTGTCCAATTCAACAAGTCAATCAACACCAGCACACTCCTTCCCATCCTTAACGCAGTTACTGCCTCTCAGTAGTTATCGGGGGTGTTTAAATCCGGTGAATTGGTGAAAAGTGGTGAAAAATTTATGCATTGGGCCGCGTGCACAGAGAGAAAAATGAACCGACACGGTTCTCAAGGTGAAAACTTTATGCAAAGTTGCTGAATTTAAACACCCGCATCATCTCCTTGTGTAGGGTGCATATACACCTAAAACGCTGGGCAGCTCTTCTGAGACATAGCTGGTGAAGCATGATACAGCAATCCATGCAACGCAAGGTGAGGATGTCTAGAGACTTGCTCCATCATTTCCTTCTTTGGGGATCCCGACTAAGGCCATGCTTTCTCAAAGTTCTGATGTAACTTCGCATCAGACTGAACTTGTTAGAGCCCAGATGGTGCAGGTAATCCCACGTGAAGATCCCTGTCTTGTGCAAATCATCGAAGAGTATCCTACATGACATGCAAACAAAAGCTGGTCATGAACAGGATTCACACATAAAAACAAAACCTATTTGTTTCAAGCAATTGATAAAGATGTCACAACTGACTTCTGCAATATGACATGAGAAAAACATGCCATGAGATAATATGACTCTCACCGGACTCCATAGTTCCCTACTGATTCAGCTGACATGATTCCAACATGCCGTCGCCCAAATATAACCTGATCAGACATGATTTCTACTGTAAAAACAGAAGTTTCAGGAAAGCTCAGACCCAGCACAAGATATTAAGTAATCTCCTAAAGACACTATTGAAGATTCTATATGAATGATCTGCATTGATAGATTGAGGGCGATCAGCTCTGCAAATTTGCAGATTCATTCACATAAAAATTTATGCTTATGTTCTTCTAATAAAGCGGGGGAAACCTTCTCTCTAAAAGAATTATGCTTCTGAAGACTACAAGAGCAATTTTCTTTTCCTACAGCAATGACTAGAGTTATTCATAAATAGCACAACTGTTGTTTGGACCAAAAAGCTCAAGAAGACCAACTGTGCCAGATAAAGTTATACTAGAAATTACCTTTTCACCGCCCACTGATCTGATTTTGCTATCAGCTGCCGGGCTGTATACTCTGAGAAATTCTGCTGACAGATGAAATGAGCTACCATCTTCGAATTCAACCTCAACCTGGAATGAACCAGCAATTAGTTCAATACTTCAATCCCAAACAGACAGACGACCCATACCCCAAAGTATACACCATTCCACCAATGCCAGAGTAAATTTCGCAGGAAGCTCATAAGAGTGGCTAATCGTGGAAAAAATCCTTATAACTTAAGACAAATATGCGCATAAATCAACAACAGCACTGTTCATAGGATGGTTATTATGTTCAGAAAATGACACATTCCCATGATATTTCTCGTAAACATGAGAGTGGTAGACAATCAGGATAAATATGATCTCATTTGATGCTATGGTATTATGATCAATCTATCAATTGGGCAGCAGTTTCTAGCCATTAATGAGTACGTGCCAAATGGGAGAACGTGCAGACACATTTCTTCATAAGATGCATATGGTCCTGAAAAAATGTATGTGATGTGGTCAGATTTGGAAACACTAAGACAACGAAATAAGACCAGAACTCCAACAACAGCCACCAGAGATCTGTTTCCCTGACATTGATTAGGAGCTCTGCCTTGACCACACGGCATGGCTGCACACAAATGTCAGACAGACAGGGTTTCTGGCCACATGTCCACAATAGCACCTTACTAACATTTCGCTATCAAACACTCACGGGGTGGACAATAAGGAATACTATTTGGTTTTGCTTGTACGCATGATAACTGAAGAATAAAATCTGCACTTAACATTTGAGCGGCTATGATGTTACCTTACTGACATTTCACTATCTATCACTCACGGGTAGACAGTAAGCAACATTTTGGTTTGCTTGTACGCATGAAAACCAAAGAATAAATCTGCACGTAACATTTGAGCAGCTGGCAATAAACATCAGGTGAAGCCAGACAGCACGGCACGGTGGCCTGTAGAGCTGATGTGAATTTGGCCTTTCAGACGAGGACACTGTGGTCTAGATCACACCAAACAGAACACTAACCAGTATTCACCACGCGAGCAGTTCAAAGTCCATGGAATCAGCAAAAAGTTCGATAGGATCTAATGGGGAGGAAGAGATTATAGCCGACAGCACGGCACGGTGGCTTGTAGTGCTGATGTGAATGTGGCCTTTCAGACGAGGACACCGTGGTCTAGATCACACCAAAGAGAACACTAACCAGTAACCACCACGCGAGCAGTTCAAAGCCGATGGAATCAGTAAAAAAGTTGAATAGGATCTAAGGAAGAGGAAGAGATTATGGCCGTGTGGGAAGCGGAGGCTCACGGATTTGGGCGCATGCAGCGCGAGCTTCGTCAGGCGCGGGGGCTGCGCCGCCCCCGCCGCGTGCAGCCGCCGGATCACGGCGCCCATCGCCGCCGCCATAGACGATTAGGCGACGGGAAAGCCTGCGGGTAGGGTCTCCGCTTCTTCTCCACCTCCGGGGATGCGTTTTTGCTCGCGCCTGCTGCCGGAGGAAACCCAATCCCGGGGCCGCCGCCGCTGCGGCCATGCTGGAGAGATAAACCCGCTGCTTCAGCCCGGCCCGATTCGGTGGCAGAGGCTTACTGGGCTTTGCATTCGGGGTGGCCCGTGGCCACTGTAAAATGGGTAATGGCTGGAGGACTCTATGCGGCCATGCCCGGATGCCCTCAAAGGCGATCTCGCCGCTCGCTCGAACTGTCGAGCGCCGGTCGTCGCCGTCAGCCGACCGAGCCTACCACTCTACTCCCAGCATTGAGGCGATTCGATGACTTTGTGGCTCGAGGCAATAACAACCGTCACCCGGATCATCACCATGATCAGCACCATCTTGAAGATGAAGGGGATGAGAACAACTACCCTGCTGACACTGAAGATGAAGAAAGACGCCATCGACGCCCAGAACAGCACCGTCGTGGTGTGGGCGGAGGACACCGCCGCCGTGAAGTGCACCATAACAACAACAACAACGAAGCTTTCCACAAGATTAAATTCAAGGTACCACCCTTTGATGGCAAATATGACCCTGATGCTTACCTTACTTGGGAAATTGCTGTTGATCAAAAATTTACATGTCATGAATTTCCTGAAAACACTCGTGTTAGGGCTGCTACTAGTGAATTTACAGATTTTGCTTCTGTTTGGTGGATTGAACATTGCAAGAAAAATCCTGATAACATACCACCTACTTGGGATGCTTTGAAAAGGGTCATGCGGGCTAGATTTGTTCCTTCTTACTATGCCCGAGACATGTTGAATAGGTTGCAGCAATTGAGACAAGGAACTAAAAGTGTAGAAGAGTACTTTCAGGAATTGCAAATGGGCATGCTGCGTTGTAATCTAGAGGAGGATGAGGAACCTGCTATGGCTAGATTTTTGGGTGGATTAAATAGGGAGATTCAGGACATTCTTGCCTATAAGGATTATAACAATGTCACCCGTTTATTTCACCTTGCTTGCAAAGCTGAAAGAGAAGTGCAGGGACGACGTGCCAGTACCAAGACTAACATTTCTGCAGGAAAGACTAGCTCGTGGCAGCCACGCACAACTTCTACTTCTGCCACACGTGCTGCTGCACCATCCTCTTCATTGAGTAGGGCAACACCTCCTCCATCCAGTGACAAGTCCCATGCTGCTCCATCAAATTCAGCAGCAAAGACCGTCCAAAAACCCGTAGAGAGCTCTTCATCTGTTGCCTCCACGGGTAGAACAAGAGACATTCAGTGCCACCGCTGCAAGGGCTATGGACATATGATGCGTGATTGTCCAAGCAAGCGCGTGATGATTGTTAGAGATGATGGTGAGTACTCCTCTGCTAGTGATTTTGATGAAAATACACTTGCTTTGCTTGCGGCTGACCATGTAGGTGAAGAAGAGGAGGAGCACATTGGTGCGGACGATGCAGCACACTATGAGAGCCTTGTTGTGCAGCGTGTGCTTAGTGCACAAATGGAACAAGCGGAGCAAAATCAGCGGCACACCTTGTTTCAAACAAAGTGTGTGGTTAAAGAGAGATCTTGCCGCATGATCATTGATGGAGGGAGCTGCAACAACTTAGCTAGCAGCGAGATGGTGGAGAAATTGGCACTCCCTACACAGCCACATCCTCATCCATACTACATTCAGTGGCTCAACAACAGTGGTAAGGCGAAGGTAACTAAACTTGTGAGAATCAACTTTGCCATTGGATCCTACAAAGATGTTATTGAATGTGATGTTGTGCCTATGCAAGCATGTAGTATCCTGCTAGGTAGACCATGGCAATTTGATAGAGACTCCATGCATCATGGTAGAACAAATCAGTACTCCTTTTCATACCATGAGAAGAAGATTGTGCTACATCCTATGTCCCCTGAAATGATTTTAAAGGATGAACTTGCTAGAGCTAACAAATTGAAAAATTTGGAGCATGCTAAGAGTGAAAATCAGATTGTAGTAAATGATCTTGAGAAGCATAAACACAAGAATAGCAAATCTGCTCATGATAACAAGAAGGAAATTAAGTTAAAGGGAGCTTGCTTGATTGCTACAAAATCTGAAATAAATGAGCTGATTGCTTCTACCTCCCTTGCTTATGCTTTGGTCTGTAAAGAAGCATTGATTTCACTCCATGAATTGCAGCCTGCTTTGCCTCCTGCCATTGCTAACCTTTTGCAGGAGTATTCTGATGTGTTTCCAAGTGAGATTCCACCGGGACTGCCACCTATTCGAGGGATTGAGCATCAAATTGATCTCATTCCTGGAGCTTCATTGCCCAACCGTGCGCCATACAGGACCAATCCAGAGGAGACAAAGGAGATTCAACGCCAAGTGCAGGAGCTACTCGACAAAGGTTATGTGCGTGAGTCTCTTAGTCCTTGTGCTGTTCCGGTATTGCTTGTGCCAAAGAAAGATGGAACATGGCGCATGTGTGTGGATTGTAGGGCTATCAATAATATCACCATTCGTTACCGTCATCCTATTCCACGCCTAGATGATATGCTTGATGAGTTGAGTGGTGCTATTGTGTTTTCTAAGGTTGATTTACGTAGTGGGTACCACCAGATTCGTATGAAATTGGGAGATGAATGGAAAACTGCTTTTAAAACAAAGTTTGGGTTGTATGAGTGGCTGGTCATGCCTTTTGGTCTCACTAATGCACCTAGCACATTCATGAGATTGATGAATGAAGTTCTGCGCGCTTTTATTGGCATATTTGTAGTTGTATACTTTGATGACATCCTGATTTATAGCAAATCACATGAGGAACATCTTGAACACTTGCGTGCTGTTTTTGATGCATTGCGTGATGCACGTTTATTTGGTAACCTTGAGAAGTGCACATTTTGCACAGATCGGGTGTCTTTTCTTGGCTATGTTGTGACACCACAGGGAATTGAAGTTGATCAAGCCAAGGTTGAAGCGATACATAGCTGGCCGGTACCTACAACTGTTACCCAAGTGCGAAGTTTTCTGGGACTTGCTGGTTTCTATCGTCGCTTCGTGAAGGACTTTAGCGCCCTTGCTGCCCCGCTGCATGAGCTTACCAAGAAGGGAGTGATCTTCAAATGGACAGATGCACATCAGGACGCCTTCGACATGCTTAAAGATAAGTTAACACATGCACCTTTGCTCCAGCTTCCTGATTTCAATAAAACCTTTGAGCTTGAATGTGATGCTAGTGGAATTGGTTTGGGAGGTGTCCTTTTACAAGATGGCAAACCTGTAGCATATTTCAGTGAGAAATTGAGTGGGCCTAGTTTGAACTATTCTACTTATGACAAGGAATTGTTTGCTTTAGTTCGAACTCTACAAACATGGCAGCATTATTTGTGGCCCAAGGAGTTTGTCATACATTCTGATCATGAATCTTTGAAACACATTCGTAGCCAAGCCAAACTGAATCGTAGACATGCTAAATGGGTAGAATTCATTGAGACCTTCCCTTATGTCATCAAACACAAAAAGGGAAAGGAAAATGTGATTGCTGATGCTTTGTCTAGACGTTATGCCATGCTGTCACAGCTTGATTTCAAAATCTTTGGCTTGGAAACAATAAAAGAACAATATGCACATGATGCTGACTTCAAAGATGTATTGCTGAATTGTAAAGGAGGAAGGACTTGGAACAAATTCATCCTCAATGATGGGTTTGTGTTTAGAGCTAACAAGCTATGCATTCCAGCTAGCTCCGTGCGTTTGTTATTGTTGCAGGAAGCACATGGAGGAGGGCTGATGGGACACTTTGGTGTGAAGAAAACAGAGGACATCCTTGCTGCTCATTTCTTTTGGCCCAGGATGAGGAGAGACGTGGAGAGATTCATAGCCCGCTGCACGACATGCCAAAAAGCTAAGTCACGTCTTAACCCTCATGGTTTGTACATGCCTCTACCTGTCCCTAGTGTACCTTGGGAGGATATCTCTATGGACTTTGTTTTAGGACTGCCTAGAACCAAGAAGGGGAGGGACAGCGTGTTTGTGGTGGTAGATAGATTTTCTAAAATGGCACATTTCATACCGTGTCACAAAACCGATGACGCTACCAACATTGCTGATTTATTCTTTCGTGAGATTGTTCGTTTGCATGGTGTGCCAAATACAATTGTTTCTGATCGTGATGCAAAATTCCTTAGTCATTTTTGGCGAACCTTGTGGGCTAAGTTGGGAACCAAGCTGTTATTCTCCACTACTTGCCACCCTCAAACTGATGGTCAAACCGAGGTTGTAAATAGAACTTTATCAACCATGCTTAGGGCTGTCCTAAAAAAGAACATTAAAATGTGGGAAGAATGTTTGCCTCATATTGAATTTGCGTATAATCGTTCGCTGCATTCTACTACAAAAATGTGTCCTTTTGAGATTGTCTATGGCTTCATACCGCGAGCTCCTATTGATTTGATGCCCTTGCCAACTTCTGAAAAACTAAACTTTGATGCTAAGCAACGTGCTGAATTGATGCTTAAGCTGCATGAAACAACTAAAGAGAACATAGAGCGCATGAATGCTAAGTATAAGTATGCTAGTGATAAAGGTAGGAAGCATATGCATTTTGAACCGGGTGATCTGGTTTGGTTACATTTGAGGAAGGAAAGGTTTCCTGAACTGAGAAAATCCAAACTAATGTCTAGAGCTGATGGCCCTTTTAAAGTGCTGCAACGTGTTAATGAAAATGCATATAAGCTTGATCTTCCTGCAGATTTTGGGGTCAACCCCACATTTAACATTGCAGATTTGAAACCATACTTGGGAGAAGAAGATGAGCTTGAGTCGAGGACGACTCAAATGCAAGAAGGGGAGGATGATGAGGACATCACCACCACCGATACGTCCACCCCTCCACTTGGTCCCCTTACTCGTGCTCGTGCTCGACAACTTAACCATCAGATAAGCTCCTTCTTAAGCACTTGTCCATCTTGTTTAGACAACGGAGACACTTGCACTGTTGTTTTGCTCAGGAATGAAGAACAGGAGCCAAAGGGGAAAGGATTCACAAGCTCCAGGTTCGGGCAGCAGAACAACACCAACTTCTGACGGGTGCTGCGACTTCATACGGACTCCGATTGGGGTGATCTTGGACTTCCTGGAAAGCCTATCAAGTCTATTTTCAAATGGATTTGGAATCACCTTCAAATTCGCCCTGAGTCAACGGGAATCGTCAAAATGGTCGTGACTGGTACTGTGTTACCAGAACTTGGGCTGATGGGCCTTGTATCAAGTTGGGCCCATTAGGGGCGCGTCCTAGGGTTTGGGGGAGACATCCTGGTCGTCTCCAACCTCACAAATACCCCAGCAGCCGCCACTCTAGGGTTGGGTTTTGTTGAGTTGCATTCTTAGCCATTGTTGCTAGCTGCTTGCTGGAATAGCGCATGCTGGATAAGCTGCCCTACTTCCTGCCTTCGGAACCCCACATATTGTATCTTGGATTCGAATCCCTCATTCCTATTTGGTAATTTCAATACCTGTTATCTTGTTCTTGCAAGTTTCTTCGATTTGCTTGCAGGATTGAGAGCCCTAGTGGCTGGTGTCGTGCTCCACAAGGTGCGGCATCCTTGGAGGTGGTGTACCGGTTGCTAAGGCGCAGCACTTGAGAGAGCTGTAGTCGGACCGCCAACGTCATCCCCTTCCCCCAAATCGAGTTACCCCCTGCCTCTCATTGAAAGATCGGGCACCAACCCTAGCGGGTTCACATCAGGTTGAGCAACCACCGAATATAGT
>CM014274.1:5840846-5853584 GCA_004135705.1 Alloteropsis semialata
CCTAATTTTACTGACAAACAATTAGTTCAGCAAACAATATTTTATTTGAAGTAGTTGTTTTTAAAACAATTTTGCAATAGCTATGATGCCATATTAAAGAAAACTGGTATGTTTTTATTTATCACAACTATTTACAAAGTTCTAAGGTTTTTTTAAGATCACCTCAAGTGTAAACAACTCACCTAACAATTTAAGCATAGTTTTTTAATAAAAAATGTAAAATCTAAATTTACTATGATGCCACATGAAAGCAGCATAGGTCACTTTTTATTTATAGCATCTATTTATAAACTTTCAAGATTTTTGAAAACCATCGTTAACGTCTAATAGCTCAACTAACAATCTAGATATTGCTTTTTTCCATGAACATTTTTATTTAAAATCTACAATAGCTATGATGCCAGATCAATGTTAATTCACAGCATCTGTTTTTTACAAAGTTTTATGATTTTTAAAAACTATTTCAAGGGTAAACATCTCACCTAGTTTTTAAGAATAGTTAATTTAAAATCTAAATTTACTATCATGCCAGATCAAAGAAAAACGTGTCACTTTTGATTTATAGCATTTGTTTATGAAATTTTAATTTTTTTAAAAATCATGGTGAGTGTAAATATTTTACGTGACAATTTTAGTTTAGCTAGGGGAATGAGGTTGGGAGGGAGCGGACAGAAAGGGGAGCGAAAAAAAGTCCCCCTTTCATTTTTTAGAAGTAAAGATTTAGTTCATGCGCACACTATAGCACATGCATATCGCAAAGAATACTCGTTGGGCACACCCTATCACGCCCTGGTTTTTTAAGGGATGGCAAGAGATTGCTGAAACTTTATTACAAGAGAGAAAAGAAAATGAAAAAGAAAACAGATACAAACACATGCACCAGAAATAGCTGTCCAAAAGGAGCTACATGCATTTTTGTTTGTATCGGATTCTTTTTTCGTTGTAATATGGGTGACAACGCAAACGCACGACCCCTGCACGCACACAAACACGTGGATCCTATCACATGCCTACAAATCAGTGCTCTAATAACAGGCTGTAGTGTTTCCGCAGAGCTGCCGTTATGACTACTGTTATATAAATAGCGGGCTAGGGGCTATAGAGGCGCTAATAGCTTTTTTGAACTCTACTGCTAAATTCTATAGCCTGTTATTTAGAACAATTTTTAATACATAGTTTTTTTAATATTTATCTAGATATACATTAGGTCTAGATGCATATTAGAGACTATATATCTTGGAAATTGAAACGGTTTATAATTTAAAATGGATAGGGTATCTTCAATTAGAGGAAAAAAAACAAAGTTATTAGGTATATTGACGTCCTCGAAAGTAGGGATGGCAGTCGGACCCACGGGTGCGGGCGCCCACGGGTTTCGCACCCAATGGGTGCGGGCGTGGGTGCAAAATTGCACTCGTGGGTCTACACCCACCCGCACCCGCAATAAGATGGGTTGGGGCCGGGTCTAAATTTCCACCCGCGGGTGACCCATGGGGCCCGTAATAGTAAGACAGTTTTATTTTTAGTAGGCCCTAAACTTTTTACTCCAGGAATTTGGCTGCAACCCTAGAGAACTATTGTCCGATCCACAACCACCCCATTCTAATCACCACTCGTCACTTCCATTGTCTTCCGTGCCGTCGTGACTCGCACATTCTTTTTTTTATCATCCTGTATTTGGTTATGTGATATACTAATTGTCCAACTATGATGACTTCTTATTCTGCTAATTGGTGAAACTATTGAATGTTTATTTACGTGATGCATTGTCATTATATGATGGAAATTTGGTTTGCTGCAACTATTCGTCTGTGTTTTTTAATGATCCACATATTGTATATTTTACTGTCATGCATAGACCCAACGGGTGCCCTGTGGGTGCGGGCGCGGGTGTGAAATTTCACCCGCGAAGCATCATGGGCGCGGGTGTGGCTAGACGTGACGGGTGCCGTTATGGGTGGGTTTTTGCTGCACCCGCCCCACACCCACCCATTGACATCCCTACTCGAAAGGGACGTGCTCGAACCTAACAGGATAAGCAGTAATCACAATCATTTTTGGTCCAGAAAACTGTCTGCAAGGTTGTTACTTAACTAATGCCGACGCCGTACGTACACGAATGTCACGCGCCGGCAGTTCGGCACACGCCTCGCCAAGCTGTCTGTCTGCCTAGCCTGTATCCTACATCTGTATACAAAGATGGGTAAATTTGCATCTACTTCCCTGATGACCTTGTTTTGTGTAGCTTTTGAGGAAGCAAAGACGCACGTCGTTGCGGTCGCGCTCGCGGATGAAGAACAAATTGTTCAAAACCCCACGGACAATGAATCGGTATTGTATTGTGGCGACGATGCTATGATTGCGACTGATATGTGTGGTACATAGAAATAAGGAACAACGGATACGAGGTTGGCGGTCGTCACTAGTGACGCCCGGTGCAGTGTCTGGCAGTCGCGCGGCGAAAGGATCGAGCCATCGGTTGGCAATCCGTCGATCGGCAACCCCTAGTTTTCGTCGCTACCGATGCATGCATTACTTCCATAATATGATATGATGCAAGTGTCGCGTGCACTTTGACCTACTACGAGCAGGCAGGTGCTGAGGCGGTCAGCGAGACCACTGTATGCCACGGCGTTGCATATGCATGCATTATGACACGTCTGACAATGTATAACGGCGCGCGGAGCACCAAGAGTTAGTTTGCGTGCATCGCAGAGACAAAGCTTGGTACCTGCGCAGGCAGGAATAGGATCCAGACTCAGTCGTAGAGCCACGCCAAATTGTGTGGCACAACCAAAATGGCTACTTTGTGATAGTTTTTTTAGAACTACTTTGTGATAGTTTAGATCCACATAGGTTATTCCTAAATATTAGATTAAATTTAATGAACAAAATTTTTTAAAAAAAAACTCATATTAAACCAGGATGGTCGATCATGAATTGTAATCTTTGGTGTTCCTATCCTATTAACAAAAATAAATAAACTATTTTTTGGGACAAAAATAAATAAACTTTGTGATGTTTTGAGTGGATAAAATCGTGTTCTTATTTTGGTGGATTAAACTGTGACATTTTTGTTACCAGAGATAGTGGCCAGAGATTTGTGAATCAGCTCAGCGGGCCTCAGACGCATTATGGTTCGTTACCAGGCTCAACCAGTGAAGCTTTGTTAGCATGGGCCGAGCCCAGTCATGGTCGACGGCGTTTTTCTGTTTTACCCCGGCCCATCGGTTTCCTCACTTCTATTTCCCCACTGTCGAATCTTTCGGCCGTGTTTGGTTGGAGGCCGAAAAAATTTGTAAAAGGAAATCTTTCTTGCATGGAGTACTAAATGAAGTCTATTTGCAAAACCTCTTCACGGATGAGCGTAACTTTTCGAGACGAATCTAATGAGCCTAATTAATCCATGATTTGCTACAGTGATGCTACAGTAACCATCTTCTAATCATCCTCTAATCATGCGGTCAAAGGCCTCATTAGATTCGTCTCGGAAATTTACTAGAGGTTGTGGAGGTAGTTTTGTAACTGACATTATTTAATACCCTTAATTATTGGTCAAAGATGCATTTAATACCCTGCAAATTTTTTCGGCCACCAACTAAACAAGGTCATGGATGTTCCAGCAGCAGCTAGGTTAAACAGAGTTCTGGATCCTGAAATTTTGTGGAATTTTTTTAATCTCTTGGAGGTACTGTATGTATTGATAGCTTAAAAAATCCCGAATGTGGAGCTCAAGATGTGACATGTGTATTCAGATGAATCATTTCATTTAAACTACAAACTACAGATCCAAGCTGGATCTAGCTTGGAGCTAGAGTAGTGCCAAACACGCCCACGAGGAACATATAACAAGCGATTGGTGGCCATCTTTAGTCCTAATCCACAGTCTTCTTGTACGTGTACCACCGCGCGATGAGCAGGTAGACACCGAAGTTGCCGATGCAGAGCACTGCGAGCAGCCAGAAGAAGTTGTCGAGGTGCCCCCGGTTGATGTCGTCGGGGATCCACCCGTCCTGCCCGCCCCTCGCCGTGGCGCGCGCCACCACGGTCACGAGCGCCGAGCTCGCGTAGTTTCCCAGCGCGAACGACACCATGGTGAGGCTCGAGCAGACGCTCCGCATCGCGTCGGGCGCCTGGTCGTAGAAGAACTCCAACTGCCCGATGAACGTGAACACCTCCGACGCGCCCACCACCACGTACTGCGGCACCTGCCAGAAGATGGACAGCGGCAGGTACGTCCCGTCGCCGTCAGTGCCAGTGCCGGTGTCGTACATGCTGTGGCGCGCGATGACGCGGCGGCGCTCGACCTCGAGCGTGCCCGCGGCGAGCATGGCGACGGCGAGCACGACGAGGCCGACGCCCATGCGCGCCAGCTGCGTGAACCCGCGCTCGTGGCCCGTGACGCGGCGCGCGAGCGGAACGATGAGCCGGTCGTAGAGCGGCACCCAGAGCATGACGCTGAGGGTCTCTCGGAGACGGAGATCACGGCGGCGGGCACCCGGAAGGTGCCGAGGTAGGGGTCCAGCGTGTTGCCCTGGAGGATGAACGTGCTGGAGATCTGCACGTAGGCTGCCGCGAAGATGATGCCGCTCGCCAACACCGGCAGCAGCCGGAGCACGCATTTGAGCTCCTCCACCTGCGTCACCGTGCACAGCCGCCACGGGCTCGGCAGCGCCTTGTCGCCCGCCGTCTCCACCGCCGCCTTGTCAAGGAACCTAAGCCAACAAGTCGACAACAGGTGACCAATAATTGCAGATAAACTTAGCTATGCCATCTGAAAATAACTTGAATAACGTTACACTCAACTAGAGTGGGTAACAGTGGACCCGGAAAGAACTTTACAAAAGCATTCGATGCGTTAAACTGGCTGTTTAATCTTTCTGGGCTAGGGACTTAGATTTCTGTAAAATATATCATTTACTAAAATATGTCATTACAAAATATAGGTCAGTTTTGTTAAGTAAAAAGAAAATATACTTTACTAAGTTTGTTAAAAATGTATTAACATCTATGATATCTGACAAATGAACTATGAACACATATGTTATGGTGAGTCTAAGCAAACTGATTTGATGTAATATGTGTCGGTATATATTTTTTTGAATTTGACCAAAATTAGACAAAAATTTATGATCATTAATGATGTATTAGGATATGTGAATTGTATTTGTCTCAGTTAGTTAAGTTACTTGTCGTGGAAACTATCCATCCTGGTTTAAGCCTAAGGATTGGCAAGGGTGCATAATTCTAAATTTGTTTCAGGCATGAGAGTGCCATATCTGTCACCGTGCAGGTGCCCTTCCTCGTGAAAACCATCGGATAGAGATCCAAGGAACCAGAAACTAATGTCGGCAACTCACGGATCTGGATTCCGCCAGATATGGCGGTTTTGGCCACATGCGGCGGCAGATGACTCCCGTGACTCCCTCTCTTTATTTCTCTCTTCTCTCTCTCCTCATTCTCTCCCCCACTCGAGATCCAGAATCTCTCTCTTCTCTCTCCCACCGGTGACTTCTGAAGCACATGTTTATCATGTTCATACTCTATGATGACAAAATAGAGAGAATAAACAATTATATAATAGAATAAAATAACATGATGGCCTCTGGCACAAAATCTGCACCCAGTGGCACCGGATGTTTTCCATTCAGGCATATATTTGAAGTAGATATAGACTACAAGATGAAATGAACATCTGCGTGTACTGCATCAGCTAGGCATGCACACTATTAGATTTCTTGTAGTGAAATCTACCCATCCATATTCGAGTTGACAGCATAGAGGCATGTAACTTACTAGATTTAATCTTGGAACTAACGGTGCTATTTTTTTTTTTTGGTTTGGCACAGGCGGTGTGCCTGTTAACAACAAGACACATATTATGATTTTGTCAATTTTAAGACCTTTTGACAATATATGGTGTGCTCATATGTGCATGCGTGTGCGTTTTTATAGGATGAGTTTGGGCACATATGTGAGGCGTTTGCATCTGTGCTGTGACATAAATATAAAAAAAAAGTGTCGTCATCGTTGAAAAAATATACTAGGTTGGAACATGATAAATAAGTACAAAGTAATATTTGTCGCCACTAGACAGTGGAGGATCTTTTAAATGTCAGAAAACGAAGATGCACGGTTATTTCCACGAAAGCACGTCACTCTAGCTGATGTCACAAACGCGATGACTATTCTAGTTGACTACTCCTAAAGATAAACGGATAACTCTTTTTTTATACAAGGGCAAGCGCGTATACACTATACACACGCTGACACGCACTAGTGAGCATACGCCACGTTTATGCCTGCATACACCTACATCTACATGGGGTGTGTTCTAGCACAGACACATCTAGCAAAGATTGGAAACGCACACTTTAACCGCTGAACACATTCAAATATATATATCTACCATTTTTTTAAAATGAAATTCACGAAAATACGCGCTTGCGTCCTGAACCAGGGACTTGAATTGCGACTAGTGCCAGTTTGACAAGGCTCTCAACATCTAAGGACATTTCGTTGCATAGATGTCTGTCAACTGAAATATTACTAATTTACTCGTCGCAAAAATCACTATTCTCAAAAGCTACTGAACGTGACGCACGCGAGTGCTTACCGAAACTGGTCGGTATGCGCGAGCCGGCGGCTTCCCTGTATCGCGGACATGCCGTCGTCGGCCTCGCACTCGTGCAACACCGACGCGTCCGCCGGCGCCTCGGCGCCCCACTTCCTGACTGCGGCGACGACCACCTGCGCGGCCCTGGTGACCGGGCTGCCGCCCGGGGGCTGGTGCCGCCGGTACGTGGCGGTGCCGGCCAGGAACACCGCGACAGCCAGCACGCTGAACAGCGCCGGGATGCCGTACCCCAGCCCCCAGCTGACGTTGGACTGCACCCACACCAGCACGGTGCCGCCGACGAGCGAGCCCACGTTGAGGGACTGGTAGAACCAGTTGAAGAAGGAGCTCTGCCGGCGGCGCTCCTCCTCGTCGGACTCGTCGAACTGGTCCGCCCCGAACGACGTCAGCACCGGCTGCAGCGCGCCGCCCAGCGCCAGCAGGTACAGCCCCGCGTAGAACAATGCCGCGCTCGGCAGCGCCGCCGCCGCGCTCACCGTCAGAAGCACGAACGCCTGCGTGAAGCATGAATTCCGGAGACATGGCACGGCGAGGCAATCTGAGCAAGCTCTGCCGGCCGCACACGCACGACGGCCGGTATGTTTCGTGTCCTGTAAAGATGTAGTGAGACATACGCACCACGACGGAGATGAGCATGAAGAGCGCGATGGTCCAGTATCTGCCGAGGAAGGCGTCGGCGAGGAAGGCGGCGACGAGCGCCATGACGGAGCTCGTGCCCTGCCAGTTGGTGACGCTGTTGGCGGCGGCCTTGCTGTCCTGGTGGAGCCGGACCGTGAGGTAGTTCACCAGGTTCGTCGAGACGCCGAAGTATGCAGTGCACTGGAAGCAGCTGTTCGCTGCATCGCCACGCGTGCTTGGAGAGATCATTGAGAGCCAAAACGCTGGAGTAAAAATCATCAAGAACCATGGTTACCGAAGATGAAGACGCAGGCCCAGAAAACCCGGCGATCCTTCTTGGACGACGCTCGGTGATCGCCGCCGCCGCCCCCGCCCGAGCCGTTTGATTCCACGGCCTCCACCTCCATTGTTTAGCGGTTTGGAGATCCTGAAACTTCACACAAAGACAGGTACAAATCGATATGACTCCGACCGTTGTGAGTTCTGAAACCATCGGACGAAACCATTTCGGCGAGGTGAGAACAAAAGATCAATCGATGAATTTATATATGATCCGAACTCCAAACTTTATCTTGTATCACAAATAAATCATGACGTTTCGAGAGAACAGACCTTTGCCTCGGTCTGATCTGTGAATGATGCAGATGGCTACTATCGGCCTCACGACTATCTAGCGACTGCCCCAGTTTAGTATACTATAGTATATTAGATATGTTTCTTCTTCTTCTTTTGGTGTCATTCGTGAATGCCTTCACCAATAACAGAAAAGGGCCCGCACAAGTGAGTGTTTGCATACACAGGATGAGCGTGCAAACATATATAAGTGATATGTGAGTGTCTGTATCTATATGGTACACACAACCAATTTGCATTAGAAAAAAGGTCGGTCCGAATAATTGAGCTATATTGATGACTCTGCTAGGACCCGACTTAACGACGTCAGCAGGATGATGAAATATGACAGAGAAGTACATTTTAATTTAATTGTTGAGAAAAAAGGTGCATGATGTTGATGGTGTGGTTCAACAGTATGGTCCCCTTCCATCGCAAAACGTTTGATCCACTGCCCCAAGTCCCCCAACAAACCTGCAGCATATTGTTTTCTTGCTTCCTGCTTCTTAATTCAATATGAGTAAGAAGAATAGGGGACACGTTTCTAGATTTGAGAAAACTTGAAAAATTTTGATGGTACTAGCTACCATTACCATAAACTCTACAAACATAAATGAACAACAATTAAGTAGTCATTTTGTATTTCTGTTGAGGATTTCTGACTCTAATAAAGTTAATAAACTGTCACTTCACAATTTTTTAGATCAAGATCATTTCTCGTTCTTTTTTTATAGAAAGCATACGCCAAATTTTGATGGCACTATCTAGCATTACCCAGCATCTATCTTCTGCCACAACTCAGGTCGCTAAAATCAGTGTGTATCTGCTCCAAAGGTTCGACACAAGCCAGTAATAGTAAATGAAGATAAACAAAAGCACAAGAGAGGCTTACAAAGATGTGGAGTGACCAAGGGGGCAAAACTTTATTTATAGGAAGGCCAAGGGGCACCTAATATGAACCCCTGTAGTACAAAAATATCAGGAAAGGTATATTGATCATATACAAAGATCCCACCCTACATTGATTCAAAAGGGGAGCTATGTTTTAAGTTTGCATTGCACAGTAACCTTTTTTTTTAAAAAAAATGACTGGTTATTAAATACTCCTTTCAAACTGCAATTTCTAAAGCTATAAGAGCTTGTTTGGTGGATGCTAGGAGATAACTGTTGATGGGATATAACATTTGAATAATTTATTGTTTTTATTTTAAGGGTTAAGCTTAATGAAGTGCATGATAGGGTAACTTGGGCTTAGGGAAAAATTAATAGTTTTAACATCTAGATATGACCTTTACATATTTATTTCCTCATGCAACTAAGAAATGAATAGGGGGCGATTTCTAGTGAGGTAGCTGGCCGTTTCATCCGCTAAGGCACAACAAATTTGGCATCCCATGGAAACAAGGAAAAGTGTGAGACACATTCGCATCTGATCAAGTGTGGTGCCGCGCAAATATAATACATAGTAATGAATATCAGTTGGGTCTCAAACCCCATCCTGAAATGAAATGTGTGGTACAGATAGGATAACTGGCCACTTGTACATTTGTGGTTGTGCAGTTCTTTCTGGCTGCTATCTGCGGTACAATTAGATTCATGATGTATATAGAAGATTTGTTTTATTTGTCCTGGACCCTTGTGAACGCACCATGGGAAGGAGTCAGCCACGTGCCTTCAGCAAGTGGCCACAACCGCAGTCCGCGAAAGATTGTTTTTAGTAGCCTTGAGGTGTTGAATGTCTGATTTGGGAATAAGTAGATGGACCACGAATACCCAATAAGAGTTGCAGCAGAGTTATTCACTTATTCCCTAATAATCCGTACGGACAGAACATATTGGCGATGTTTAATCCACGGTCTTCTTGTAGGTGTACCAGCGCGCGATGAGCAGGTAGGCGCCGAAGTTGCCGATGCAGAGCATGGCGAGCAGCCAGAAGAAGTTGTCGAGGTGCGCCCGGTTGATGTCGTCGGGGATCCAGCCATCCCTCCCGCCCTGCGCCGTGGCGCGCGCCACCACGGTCACGAGCGCCGTGCTCACGTAGCTTCCCAGCGCGAACGACGTCATGGACAGCCCCGAGCAGACGCTCCGCATCGCGTCGGGCGCCTGGTCGTAGAAGAACTCCATCTGCCCGATGAACGTGAACACCTCCGACGCGCCCACCACCACGTACTGCGGCACCTGCCAGAAGATGGACATGGGCAGGTACCGCCCGTCGGCGCCCGTGTTGGTGTCGTACATGCCGTGGCGCGCGATGACGCGGCGGCGCTCGACCTCGAGCGTGCCAGCGGCGAGCATGGCGACGGTGAGCACGACGAGGCCGATGCCCATGCGCGCCAGCTGCGTGAACCCGCGCTCGTGGCCCGTGACGCGGCGCGCGAGGGGCACGATGAGGCGGTCGTAGAGCGGCACCCAGAGCATGACGCTGAGGGTGTCGAAGACGGAGAGCACGGCGGCGGGCACGCGGAAGCCGCCCACGTAGGGGTCCAGCGTGTCGCCCTGGAGGACGAAGGTGGTCCCCATCTGCGTGTACGCCGCCGCGAAGATGATCCCCGTCGCCCACACCGGCAGCAGCCGGAGCACGCACTTGAGCTCCTCCACCTGCGTCACCGTGCACAGCCGCCACGGGCTCGGCCGCGCCTTGTCGCCGGCCGTCTCCACCGCCGCCTTGTCCAGGAACCTAATTAACCCAGAACAGCTGGCTCGTTACTTTGTTGCATGATCGTGACAGATTTGGCACATCGTCTGACCCTTGATTCCAGTAAAAGATGCCATGACTAATGCAAGCTACTGTCCAAAAATACAGACTCTACTTTTGTAGCATACTGCTGCCGACGTGTGCGGCAAATTAGCGGCAGTCTGCTTCAGGATCAAGTGGTCAAGATCGGTCTGATAAGTGATAATGACCAGTACTACTTTACAATGCACTGCAAAAAGGAAATAAGTATGGGCGAGAAAGCGAAACGAAAACGATATGAAATAGACATCACATCTTTGCGGGCACTGCATCACCAGTAAACGCGTGCACACGACAAACCTGTCGCGACCGCGATGCACCAATAAACAATTTGGTCTGAAAGAGATCCAGCTGCACAGTGACCGTGCACGTCCCCGACGTCAACCGGAAGGCCGCCGGAACGTGATGGTGCACAGTATCTGTCGCCAACGAACTAGACTGCTAGAGTATCGTTCTAGCTAGTGTCTGAAGCCTTAGGGGCCGTTTGGTAGAACTTTCCAAAAACAGCTTCACTGGTGAAATTGTTTTGGTGAAACTGAAAAAACTAGCTTTGTCCAGCTTTCAGTTCTTTTTTTCATCGTTTTCCGTAATAGCTTCATGCTACAGTACCTCGTTTTGCGTGAAACAGGTGAAGCTGAGCTAAAAAAAAAAGTTCTGCTAAAGAGGCCCTTAAGATGCACGAGACTGTTACTCTGACGTACTCTTTTTGGACGTAAGGCGTAGGCCATTTTAGGTTAAGTTCAACTTCTCTAAATTTGATCAAATTTATAAAAAAAAATCAACATATACAATAGTACAATACTAGATAAAAAAACTCTGTCAAGAAAAAATTTAAAAAATTGGTTTTGCTAGCAAAAATCAAACGACTTACGTTTGGGAGTATATAATAGCATTACTAAAGGAGGAAATGTCGCGCAGGGCTAGCAGCCTATAGCACGTACCGTGGCTGATGTCACAAGTACAATCTGTCATGTGACTCATGTTAGGTCCTCGATGTCCAGGTGGTCTACACTGTACTGTGGTAAAACGGATTAAGTCTAAAAAATGAGTACTGCTCTCTTCGTTTCAAATTACAATTCATTTAACTTTTTTATTTCAAGTTTGACTGATCGTTTTATTCAAAAAATTTATACAAATATAGTCAAATTTAAGTCATCATTAAAGAACTTTTATTAATAATGTAAGCCACAACAAAAAATGTGATATTTTGTACTATTTTTTGAATAAGACGAGCAATCAAACTTTAGATAAAAAATTCAAACGAATTATAATTTGGAACGAATGGAGTACTAAGGTAAACAAGCTACGCCTAAAACTAATAGTGGCGAGGAATGACATGGTTCCACTAGTCCACTTCGAAGGATGTCAAAACTGCACAAGCTGGATAGTGGATACTGATCCATACTATTATTTACTGTTTTTTCCTTTTTCTCGTATGACCAAGATTTATAGTTGGTAATGCAAATTAGCATACGTATATATACTATCACAATCACGATAAATTACGGCTGATGATGTTCCCTGCATGCAAAACCTACGACGTGCAACAACTGACCTGAACTGGTCGGTGTGCGCGAGGCGGCGGCTCCCCTGTATCGCGGACATGCCGTCGTCGGCCTCGCACTCGTGCAGCTCCGACGCGTCGTCCGGCGTCTCCACACGGCACTTGCTGACCGCGGCGACGACCACCTGCGCGAGCCTGGTGAGCGGGCTGCCGCCCGGCGGCTGGTGGCGCTGGTACGCGGCGGTGCCGGCGAGGAACACGGCGACGGTCACCACGCTGAGCAGCGCCGGGATGCCGTACCCGAGCCCCCAGCTGACGCTGGACTGCACCCATACCAGCACGGTGCCGCCGATCAGCGAGCCCACGTTGATGGACAGGTAGAACCAGTTGAAGAAGGAGCTCTGCCGGCCGCGCTCTGCCTCGTCGGTCTCGTCGAACTGGTCCGCCCCGAACGACATGAGCACCGGCTGCAGCGCGCCGCCCAGCGCCAGCAGGTACAGCCCCGCGTAGAACACGGCGCTCTCCACCGCCGCCACCGCGCTCACCGTCAGCACCACGTAGGCCTGCGCGCGCGCCGGAAACGAGAGACGAGGAGACATGGTGAGCCGCCGGCTCTGCGTCGTGTGCGTTCTA
>CM014274.1:5853701-5866586 GCA_004135705.1 Alloteropsis semialata
TTACCGAGGATGAAGATGCAGGCCCACAAAACCCGGCGATCTCTCTTGGATGTCCTGCGATCGGCGCCGCGGGGCAAGGTGTTCGATTCCACGGCCTCCACCTCCATGGTTTCAGCAGTTCACCAGATTTTTCCACTGGTGCAGGTTAATTCCGAAACCATTTCAGGAAAGGAGTTTCAGAAACAGCAACATCAAAAGATGAAGAGATTTTTTTGCGACCGTACAAAAGATGAAGAGATCGACTAGGAATCAATGAATATGCTCCAAACTAATTAAACTTATTTCATCAATATCACATATGACGAACTAATTAGCAGAGAGACTTTTGCTGCTGATGACACGCGTACACCCTGACGTAAATTAACGATTCAGAAGACAGACCTTGATTTGCCTCGGGCTGATCGAGAATGCGCCTGTTCCCAGCCTCACGCCCTACGCCTCTTGATATCCTGCAGCTCTTATCCACGAGTTTCTTTTGCTCTGCAAACGCTGAGATAACTTGAGGCTGGGGCTGTGGAGAAACAGCTTCAGAGTGAGACTGCCACCGGGCAATTGTGACTGAACACGGCCACAACAAGAGGACTAGCGATTATAATGGCACAGCCGAGCTAGCTAGCACCGTAAGCTGGTAGAAGAAAAAAATAAGCTTGCTGCTAATTTAAGTGCAGCCAGTACGTGATTGCTTCCACTTTGGTGTCACCGAATGCCGTGCCTTCACTGGTGACTTGCGAGCGAGTCAGGCAACTGGGCCGGCACCGGCACGAACTTAACGCTAGTATAGTATAGGATATGCAGCGGCAACTCGATGGAATTGGAAATGCTCTGCGCTAGCTGCTCGTGCATGTGCATGTGCCTCTCTCACACGCACAGGCTCACGGCACATTCTTCGGTCACCAGACATGGAGGCCCACATGAGAGCGATGCATGCTACCGTATTTTAGAATTTTGGTCACACGAACGCTTGGGGTCCACTGATCTATATCTGTAGGGTTTGGTTGGCCTCATGCGCTAGTGCTGGTGACCAGTGCTCGTTATCTGACAGTACCACACTAACACTGGATTGCTGCCTTCTAATCTTTGCCTTACTTTAGTGCGTGCCCACTAGATTCTTCTTTTTCTTCGAACAATGTGCCTCACTAGGCTCTCGATGTCTACAGTGCGTCGCCATGCATGCTATGCAGGACCTGTTTAATTCCGATGAAAGTTGAAAAGTGGGGAAAACTTTTTGTATTGGAAAACATGTTCTGTGAAAGAGGGCACGGTTGTCAGTGTGAAAACTTTTTGATAAGTTTGGAAAGTTCCTTAAATTAAACAGGACCGTAATACTGTATATTCCATCAGCCTGTTCGCTTGGCTTATCAGCCACCAGCCAGCAGTACTTCAGTCTCACAACAAATCAGCACCAGCCACTAGCCACCAGCCAACCGAACAGGCTGCATGTTCGCCAGGGACGCACCGTGTCTGCCACGAAGAAAAAAACTCTGGATTTTCGCAGGAATTAACCGCACGGAGCTGTCGGCGTCGGCCCGGCGGCGCCGCCGTGCCCCACAGGCCGCGCGCGCAGGCTCTCGTCTAGTCGTCTGAAGTCTGAACGCGGCGGGGGCAAGAGGGGGAGAGCCATGTGCTGTGGTGACCCGTGAGCAAGCGCCCGCTCCCGCACAAAACTATGGTTCTGCGCCGCCGCGGGAGCCACATGCGGTGACCGCGCGCGCTAGCTGCCTGGAGGCCGGGGGACGGGCGATGGTCACGTCCAATCGCCGGAGCGCCATGCGTTGGGTTCACGGAATTTCAGGGTTTGTTGTTGCTGCAGGGGATGGGACGTCGACGGCCGCGGATATCCTATAGTTTTTTTTCAGGGGGATCAATCATGGTGCATGGGAATTGGGAGAAAAGGCTAGTGCCAATAATTTGGGCTTTCGATCGGGAACGCGTCACGTCGTGCCCGCTGGTGAGGGCAGCGTTTTGCTCATCCAACTACTCACCGGCGGTGTCGAGGGTGCGTCGTCTTTTTTCCTATACACTTTAGTCTAGTCATCTGTTCCCGATAGCACACATGGCCTATCCCGGACCAGTGACTGGAATTTTGCAGGGATAAATTAAAATATCGCTGCGAGCTCCCTTGTATACCAGCAAGAAATATTTGAGCTCTTAAAATACTTTTTTAATGTGTTTTTAGATCATTTGTTTGATTCAACAATGTTGGAACTTCAGAACAAATTCATTGCTCAAACCATGCCAGGCTAAAAAAAAACGTTTAAACCATGATACTGTGCAATCAGTGCAACGTAAACATTAATTGCCTTTTCTCAAAGAAAATTTAAAAATCCAAATAGGAAAAAAGATGCAGCTAGCGGACGAGATGCTAAAAAAGGATGGAGCAGTGTAATGGATGATAGTTTTAAGGGCTTGTTTAGCTGGTGGAGGAAAGTTTGCGAACTTTACTGTAGCAATTTTAAACCAAAGATTAGGAGAACTAAACATGATCTAATTATAAAACTAATTACACGGATGGACGAGAAATCGCGATACGAATCTATTAAGCCTAATTAAGCCGTCATTAGAGATTGTTTACTGTAGCACAACGTTATCTAATCATGGCCTAATTAGGCTCATTAGATTCATCTCGCGAAGTTACCCGGGGGTTATGAAATGGATTTTGTCATTAATCCACGTTTAATACCCTTAATTAGTGTCCTAACATTTGATGTGACGGATGAATAGTGAAAAGTTTGAAAAGTTGATGCAACTAAACATGGCCTAAGTTTCGTTTGTTTTTAAAAAAAAAAATCGGTTCAAAGAGCAGATTTAGGTAAGAAAAAAATAGGGATTCTTGGCGCAATGGCGGAAAGGCAACTCTACATGCACTGGCCACAAGTCTTATCTCGGCCGTTCATTCTCTTTACTACAATATCCATCCAACCGTTGATTTTCTCACCTACTCATGATTCTCTCACTTACCCATGATTTATCTCACCCTTGATTTTAAGATGAATGGTCTAGATAGACCATGTGGTCACATGCACATGTGAAAAATCCATGTTCGGGCGATAGCTGCTGTTGCACTAAATTGAAGAACCCAAGCCCAGCTGCCCAATACAAGCCCAACTGTAATTCGAAAGAGGAGAGAGGGTAGAGCTGTTTTCCGCGGAGGGAAGCAGCAAATGGCCCATGCCAAGGTGGCCTCGGCCAGAACGAACGAGCGATCAGCCCATCACGCCATCTTCACAAAATCACACGACGACACTCACCCAAAAACGTCGAACCCGGTATGATCAACCACAGCTTGTTGATCTACGCTCGGCTGATGGATTGGTTGGAAATTGAGTGATCTGCACTCTGCAGACTTATTGGACTCTGGTGTACACATGCATCAACATGAAGTTATGTATAGTACAGGCCAAGCCACGTGACTCGATGGAAACGAAGCTGGCACCAAGAACACGAGAGCTGGACACACCATGCAGTACAACTGTACAAGCAACGAGGGGACATCACATCTCACGAGTAGCAAGCACACACGTACTACTCCACAGCACGAACAGAGAAGTCGTATACACACACGCGACGACACGACAGATTATGCAGCCCACCGTACCGCGGGCGTCATGGCTTAGCCTCTGGCTCTGGGAAGTGGAACTCAGGAATGGTGGACAGCTCGGGCTTGGGCGGCAGCTCCACCTCCGGCAGCTCGGGCTTGGGCGGCAGGTCGACCTCGGGGAACGGAGGCAGCTCCGGCTTCGGTGGCAGGTGCACCTCCGGGAATGGAGGCAGGTCGTGCTCCGGCACCGGCAGCTCCGGCACGGGCAGGTGCGGCGGGAACTCTTCTTCCTTGGGCGCCTCCTCCTCCTCCTCCAGCCTGCGCGCCGCGCTGCTCAAGACGGCGCACGAGAGGAGCAGCGCGAGGAGGAGGAGGGCAAGGGAGGAAACGGCGGTTCTCGATGCCATGTGTATTGCCCTGGAAGGCTCTCTCTTGTATGATCTGTGAGTTTCAGCTCTGAAATCTGATGCGTTCGAATGCAGGTGCTCTCTGTGTGATGGAGAATGGCTTGGGCGCTGCAGCACTTATAGGCCATTGCAGAGGTGTCGTGCGTGCATGTCAGCGTGTGCTGCCCCGCCGGCACTCGTGGATTTTGGTTGGTCACCAGCTGGGCTGGTGCATAGTTGGTGCCTGGTTTTGGTGTCTGAATGTCCGATCCCTGTGGGCCGAAGTGAACTGCTGAATGCTGATGCCTGATGGGTGTGCTCGCCGGGCGGACAACTTGGTTGAGGAAAGAGTCACAAGTCACAACCGCCTGGCGTCTGGTGAGTGCACACACGGTGGATGTCTTGTGCGGGACCGAACGAGCAAGGCGGTTAGGCCACCGGTTCATAGGAAACGGCATCTCTGCCGGAGCACCAACCCAGTACTGCACAAGCAGGGATTTCAGAATCCGTACTAGAAACACATCTGATCAGTCATGGAAGATGGCCTACGCTCTCTCGTGTTTGATGTTCAGTGTGGTGGACTGGTCATGAATCGAGCATATGTTAGGGATTCATCATCGCACTATATTCTTAATTTGATCTGGCCAATTACAGCCAAGTATTTGGTTCAATTTCTCAATTTTGAAAGTTGAGGGCTTCAATTTTCTTTAGTACTTGTTCAAGAGCCAGGAGGAGGCTAGCTGCTTCGATAATTCGATTTTTGTATACTTGTATTCATAATAGCTAAATGCCTATATGTCTTGCTATGCACAAAAAAAAAACACTCGTCTGGCCACTCTTATGCACATATATCAACACTTGACTGTACACATGCATGTGTTTTACAAACTTGTGCTAGTTTTTCCTCGGTCATCACCACTAATGTCAGTGGAGTGGAGAGGTGGTTTTCAGCAATGAAAATATAAGACAACTCTACATTGATCGATTTCTGCATCTCCTGCCGATCGATCTCTTTTTTTAATACTAGAAGGTAACGATCTTCCTGTTTGTTTCTTCCTCGAACTGAAAGAGTTTCTCGACACGAGTGGATCCCAACAGGGTACATGGTTCCGTTTCTTCATCGCCTTTCAGTTTCGTTCCAGATTGTATGGAACAAGGCCAATTTTTTGTTCATGTTGATGTATTTTTGTACAAACCCTAATTCTTTGAATGGATGGATGTTTATATTTATATTACCCAGTTATCCCCGACTGGCTTGTCTTTGACTGGTTGAGTCAGCCGGTAAGCATCGCCGCCACCTCCGTGCTGACCATGACTGATTCCTTCGTCAATGACGACGGCGAGTGATCGCCGACGCCGAGGTGTTTACTCCCTCCGTCCCAAAAAGAATGCAATTCTAGCACAGTGACACGTTTTAGTATTTCAAGTTTGACCAATTATAGATTAAAAAATATAAATATTCATGAGATAAAATAAATATCATTAGATTAGTTACAAAATATATTTTATAATAAATTTATTTAAAATCATAAATATGAATATAACTCGCTAGAAACTTGGTCAAACGTGAATCACTTTAAGTGACACGCAACACGTAGTTGCATTCTTTTTGAGACGGAGGGAGTACATGTGTGGGAGCTGGAGTTTAATTAGAGTTAGCATAGGGAATTGACATAGGAATTTGATTTTCAGTCTCAGTTCTTTGTTTACCATGTGTATCGAATTAATTAAGATCTCTAAGTTCAGCTAGGATTTCTTGCTCCATTGTTTGGTTGGTGGTTTTGGGATAATTGTGATTCGACCATGATGAATAAATAGTTTTTTTTGGAGGGGTGATGAATAAATAGTTGGAACGTATTCATTTTGAATTTGTGGTTTTACTTCCTTCGACCAAGAAACAAAAGTCGTTCTAATTTTGCTGCATTCACCATGAACTGGAAGGCCTGCCCACCGGAAAGGAATCGCCTCGACCCTTTCCGGCGAAACAGCTGGGCTGAGCATGTTGCATGTCCGTCCAGGCCCAGCACTGCCGCCGTCCGGCCGCACGCGAAACAAATCGTCTCGGTCCATTTCGGCCGCGGACTCGCCGGTCGCTTGACGCGGTGCGTGCGCTCCCACGCCGTTGAAACGCTCCCCGTGGATCCGCTCATGCTCAACCGAGTCACGTCTAGCCAGCGTGCCCCGCGTCCGTTTTCACTCTCACCACGCCACGAGTGACGAGCCCACGGCACGGCAATCGGCAGCCGGGTCACACGGCTCTTTTCGCCGACGAACTGTTTTGACGGCTGCTTTTCCTGGGGAGGTCGCTGCAGAAAACGCTTGTCGAGCTGGACAGAACGGGGAAGGATCCAGCGTGGAGCGTGTGATTCGCGAGTTTTGGGGGATGCAAACCGGAGACCGCGCCCAACAGCTTGCACATGAGAGACAGACGACCGTTCTGCTTACTCAGCCACGTTGCTGCTTGCGAGCGGCAAAGCTTTTCTGGCTCTAGAAAAAGGGATAATAATATAGTCAGAAAAATCGGTCTCGCCGCTGGAATCCCTGTCTTCGCCATCGCTCTCGGCTGAGCTTTCAGCATTTCCGCCGAGATATTTGGGAATTCCCCGTGAAGCCTCTCTTTTCCTTATCAGCTCACTTTGCAGATTATGGTAAGTCTGAAGTCCACAATTTGTTCTCATTTCAATTTTTTATCTTGTTTCCAAACTTTCAACTACAAATCTTTAGGTTACTAGGGCATGTTTGGATATGTGGTGCTAAAAATTAGCACCATATTTAGGTACCAATTAGATGAACTAAATATAAGCTAATTTTAAAACTAATTGCATAAATCATGTCTAATTGATGAGTAGAATCTATTAATCTTAATTAGGACTAATAGATTCTACTCATCAATTAGACATGATTTATGCAATTAGTTTTAAAATTAGCTCATATTTAGTTCATCTAATTGACACCTAAACATGGTGCTAATTTTTAGCACCACGAATCCAAACAGCCCCTAAATATTTTGAGCGCTTTAGACTCCAAGTATTACCTATGATGTTGAACTCTTTCGAGCGCATTTCAACTCTCAATCATGAGAATATAATATTATTGGCACGGCTAGCTCTTTGATTTTAGTCCTAATTCAATTGGACTACAAACCTTAGTTGAACTTTAGTCTAAGATCATTTTTCCTCCTCACCTAGTCTTCACAATAATTCTCATCGACTTTGTGACAACCTTGTCCTCTTGTATATCGACGAGAGTATGTCCAGTGGCGCAAGAATGGTGGACTTAGTCAATGACATAATCCTCACAAGATCATATTGATGGGACCGGATAGAATAAGGCCTTGTTTGGCAAAACTGCCGGAACTGATTCTATGCTGAATCCAATAAGAGTTCTGCCAAACAGTTTTTCAGAAAAAAATGATTCTTTGCTGATTATGTGAAGTTGTTCTCTAAAACGAACTTAGAGGCTGGGAACTGAAAAAAATAGTTTCTATTGATCCTGTGAAATGGTTCACAATTTTGATTTTAAGAGTTTATGCTAGACAGTAAAAAAATCACTTTAAGGCACAGAATCATTTGTACCGAAGAATCAACTTTCATAATTCATAGAGAATTATCTCTATCAAACAGGCGCTACGAGAAAAAAGAAGTTCGTACCTAGTATTGCTAAAGAAGTAAATTAATACCTCGAAGCACCTCTCCATAACATACTCCTTCCGTTCTTAAATATATGATACTGTTGACTTTTCATTTCAACTTTAACTAACAATATTTATTAGTTAGTTTGTTAAATAAAATAAAGAGTAAAGTGCACCAGCGGTCCTTGAAATTGTTCCGGTGTGTCATCTAGGTCCCTAAACTCTCAAAATGCATTTCATATCCCTAAACTTGTTCCAGGGTGTCACATAGGTCTCTAATCTCTGAAAATGCATTTTTAGGTCCATAAACTTGTCCTATGGTGTCAAACAGGTCCCTATACTCTCAATATACTATTTTTAATTTAATAAAAATGTTTTTTGCTACTTTAAGTTAATAAAAAAATCTTTTGCTACTTTAAATTTAATAAAAATTCTATTTTGATTTTAATTGAGGATGGGAACAAATTATCTTAATAAAGTTATAGAAAGCGCATGCAAAATATAATTGTTAGTAGAAAATATTAAGATTAGCATTGATATTTTCATGTTAAACGAGAAAACTATAATATCCACTGTTGATTTTTTAATGATCCAATGGTCTTGATTAACCCATGATGAATCTGATTAATAAGTAGCTAATTCAGTTTAAAATAGTTTTAGTGGTAAGATTTCAAAATGAATCGACTGAAAAAATAGTTTAATAAATAGTCTATTTTTAATACAATTAATTATTGATGATTTTAGGGATATGAAAATTCACCTTGAGAGTTTAGGAACCCAAATGACACACTGAGGTAAATTTGGGACCTGACGATACATGTTAAGAGTTTAGGGACCCGAATGACACCTCCAGACAAGTTTAGGGTTCTAAAAATGCATTTTGAGAGTTCAGGGACCTAGATGACACCTCGAGACAAGTTCGAGGACCGTCCATGTATTTTACTCTAAAATAAAATTGGTATCGATACAACTAATATCAATAATACTTTGGATTTAACTCATAGGTCTATCTTTTTGCATAAATATTTATAGAGAAGACGAATAGTTAAACGATGAAGAAAAGTCAATGGTGTCATATATTTAAGAATGAAGGTAGTGCTAGAAACTCCAATCACAAGGTAGAGTGTTGAAAATGCTATCAACGATAAGGCGTTGTCACATGGTTGTAATGCATTCAGGTCTGTTTAGTTCGATGAGAAAGTTTGCGAAATTTACTGTAGCAATTTTAAACCAAAGATTAGGAGGACTAAACATGATCTAATTATAAAACTAATTACATGGATGAACGGAAAATCGCAAGACAAATCTATTAAGTGTAATTAATTCGTCATTAGAGATTATTTACTGTAGTACGATGTTGTCTAATCATGGCCTAATTAGACTCATTAGATTCGTCTCGCGAAATTACCCGGGGTTATGGAATGAGTTTTATCATTAATCCACATTTAATATTTTTAATTAGTATCCTAACATTTGATGTGACGGATAAATAGTGAAACTTTCTCAAGGCCTCATCCGTTTTGAATCAGGAGGTCCAAAACAGAAAGAAAAAAGCATAGTGAAAAAAAAATCAAAAATCAGGCAGCGGAGCGGGGGTTTGAATTCAATCGAGGGCCGCACCCAGCGGCGGCACCGTCACGTTGGGAGGGAGGGAGGGACGCGGCCGACGCCTCCAGGCACCAGGCTCCATCCCAAACCAACACAGACAGAAAGCCCCTCCCGTCCCTTCCCCGTCTTTTCCTTCCATCCTCCTCTCCTCCTCACCCACCACCACCACCGCCCGCTTCCTCTCGATTGTTCGTTAGTTCCTTGCTTGCCTCGCCAGCCTCTACCGCCCCCACGCTGCCGCCCGCCATCGTCATCCGGGCGGCCACCGGACCAATCCCCATTCCGCCTCGCCTGCTCCGCTTTTCCATCCCCCAACCACTCCCCCGCCCCGCGTCACCTGACCCGACCCAATCCGATCCTATCCCCGCCGCAAGCGGACGGAATCGGGCGGCGGCGCCCCGGCGCAGGGAGGGCTCGCTCCGGATCCCACCCGAGGATCGCCCCGTGTGATGCGCGGATCCGGCTGACGGCGAGCCATGCCGAGCGTCGGCGTGAAGATCTACAGCGTCTTCTTCAAGCTCTGGCTCCGCCACCGCCTCCAGTCGCTCGCCGCTGCCGGGGCCGACCCTGACCCCGCGGCGGCCGCCTTCGGGGTCTCCTGCCGCCCCGACGAGGCCACCGCGCCCGCCAACCCGGCCTTCTCCGCCGCCGACGGCGTCGCGTCCAAGGACCTCCACATCGACCCCAACTCCTCGCTCTCCGTCCGCATCTTCCTCCCCACGCCCCCGCCGCCGTCCCCGCACGCGCACCTCCTCGTCCACCCGCGCCGCGCCAGCGACCCCACCCCGGTCCCCGCGTCCAACGGCGCGCCGTACCGCGGCTACCTCCCGCAATCCTCGCCGCGGGCGCCGGCGTCGGCGCGGCGGAGGCTGCCCATCGTCGTCCAGTTCCATGGGGGCGGGTTCGCCACCGGGAGCAGCAGCGCCGCGGCCAACGACGCCTTCTGCAGGAGGGTGGCCAAGCTCTGCGACGCCATCGTCGTGGCGGTGGGGTACAGGCTCGCGCCCGAGAGCCGCTACCCTGCCGCGTTTGAGGACGGGGTTAAGGTGCTCAAGTGGATTGCCAAGCAGGCGAACCTCGCCATGATGAGCAAGGTCGGGGGTGGTGTGGACACTTTTGGTGCGTCCACTGTTGAGCCGTGGATTGCTGCACATGGTGATCCGGCTAGGTAAAATTTCTAATCTCATTTGATATGTATGTCTATAGCTTCATTATTTCATAGGGTAAGGGTAGAAAACATGAAATTGCAGTGCTAAAATGCCAAAACGATAATGAGCGATGGAGTTCAGGATTGAAATACATTGCGCGATTGTAAATTTTGTCACTGATGCTCATTTACCAGTTCAACAAATTGCTCATGTGCCTTGAAAGAATAATTTCTAATGGTTGACAGTTAAGCTCGGTCAACATTTCATACGCGGTTATGCTAATCACACCATTTGCATGCACCCTAGCTATTATTATTTGTGTACAGAGTAGAATGGAGTTATCCCAATACACAACAAGAGGCAACTCCAAAATTTGCAAATATCAATTCACCATTACGGTTTTTTCCCCAACATAGAGTTGGCATGTGTATGAGATTAAAGCCATTTAAAGCTTTACCACGTGTGAAGTTTACAAAATTGTCTTATGATCATCCTTTTGGCACAATGTTTTGTTCATTTCCAAGCTACATATTGAGTAGATAACTGCCATGGAGTATAGTCAACGATCTTTAACACCAGTTAAGTTTTGCATTCGGTAATTGGAACATTGACACCAGTTAAGTCTTGCATTTCATCTAAAGGGGCTCCACTTGAGGCAAGCATATCCATTAAATTTTCTGTTTTCTGGATCAGATTTAGAATTCAGTTTTCCAGTTTCCACTGTTACTGCTATCTTGTAAATGATTGTTCATGTGTCATGTCAATGTAAATGTAACATCCTCATCTCACCTACCTGAACGTAAAACTCTTAACAAATTGACTGCACAGTTCAGTCATGCTAGCTACTTTATCTAGTCTTGGCTGTTGTGTTCCTTTTATGCTAACTGTAATTGTTGTGCATTGGTATTATTGGAGTTTGACCATACCTTGCATCCCTTTTTTTTTTATTGCAGATGTGTTCTACTTGGTGCAAGTTGTGGTGCCAATATTGCAGATTATGTCACTCGGAAGACGGTCGAAGATAGCAAGCTATTTGACCCGATTAAGGTTGTCGCACAAGTTCTCATGTATCCCTTCTTCTTAGGGAGTGTTCCAACTCATTCGGAAATAAGACTTGCCAACTCATATTTCTATGACAAGTCCACATGTATACTTGCTTGGAGATTATTTTTGTCAGAGAAAGAGTTCAACCTGGACCATCCTGCTGCCAATCCTCTGGCACCTGGCCGAGGAGGGCCTCCACTGAAATGCATGCCACCGACCTTGACAGTCATTGCTGAGCATGACTGGATGAGGGATCGAGCAATTGCATACTCCGAGGAACTCCGCAAGGTTAATGTTGACTCACCGGTTCTCGACTACAAGGATACAGTTCACGAGTTTGCAACCCTGGATGTGTTCTTAAAGACACCACAGGCCCAGGCCTGTGCCGAGGACATTGCCATTTGGATGAAGAAATACATATCACTCCGAGGGCATGAGTTCTCGTATTAGTTGTAGCAAAAATCACGCGTTGTGAAATAGACTCTTTATGGGGAAGCATCAATATGTTCTTTTTCAACTGGTGATGAGAGGGATGCTGGATTATAGTCGAGTAACCAGTTAGCTTAATGTGAGTACTGAGTCCTGTGGTGATTTTTGTGAAAGAATGTAGTGTGCAAAGTTGTAGACTGTACTCAAAACGATGCTCTTCCCCTTGTAGAGCTCAATTCTTTCATTCCTTTTGTACCCTTTTGTGTATTATTATGGAATTACAGGAGCTTGAAGTTACCATTTTTTGAGAAAGGAAATATCATTCTCGGCGGTTCAGCTGTGAAGCATCGAGCCCCACAGAATGACAGGCGTATCCCAATCATTCATATTCTTCCGTGTAGCATACATTAACTTGCAGCCTTTTGTTGAATGATATATTTTGCATTTCCATCAGTATTTTGTGTTGTATGAATCAGTGTGCACGTAATTCTGACATTATCTTAAAGTTTTCTTTTGTGTTGTATGAATCAGTGTGCACGTAATTCTGACATTATCTTAAGGTTTTCTTTGACATTATCTCAAGGCTATCTTTTGCAAGCTTCAGAAATGCTCAAGTGAAAGTGAGTTTTGTGTGCATGCCAAGTTTTAATCCAGTTACAACTTTAATTTGTAAAGCTTTAAAGCAAGACCTGTTAAAAAGGCACGCTTCGTGCTTCTTCGTGCTTAAACAAACAGACTTGAAGTTAAGCTCAAGTAAAACTTCCTGTGCAATCTTAATTCACGTACTCAGACATGAAATGAAAGCTTGAAAGTGCCAAGTTTAGGAAATGACGGTCTAAGCAGAATCTAGGCACATCATTTTTTTAATCCCTGCATAACTAAAGGGTCAAACAAAAGTTGTTGGGAAACAGAATTGCACGCAATTACGCAAATCATACTTATCAGTGGTCACACAATAAGAAAAGAACTCAACACTCATCAGATCTTCAATGGCTAATTAAAAGAAAACTAATGGTTCCATCATACATGATCTCTCACAAACTGTTCCCTGTTCTGCTCTGAATAAAAGGTTGGAGTGATGGTTCTCTTCCTAGGTAGTCG
>CM014274.1:5874893-5897235 GCA_004135705.1 Alloteropsis semialata
GGCCCTCGCCGGCCGGGAACGAGGACGAGGACGCCGCAGCGGCCGCGGCTGCCTTCGCCTCCACCTCCGCGACAGGGAGCCAGGCACGGACTCGAGGGCGGCACCAGGCTAGGACATGGCCGGCTTGGGGACGGTGCCAGGCGAGGACACGGCCGACTCGGCTCGCCGGATTTGGGACCGCCCCCCTGCTACTAGTGACGAGCTCACCGGCGCTGCTCGAGCAGAGAGAGGAGACGGGAGAGGGGAGATGGATTTGGGTTCGCCGTTGGAGAGGAAGTTTTTTAGGTCCTTGATTATTCACTGTGCATGACTCAAAAGGTTTTAATGGGTATCGCATTTGGGTGTTGTTGTTGGAGACAACCTTAAAACTGCTAAATTGCATGCTTTCTTTTTATTTCGATGATGAATTGAATTTGATTGGTAGAGTTACGTGCGTGAAGAAACGAGAACTAATCTATTGTAGCCTTGTCATACATTCTTTGTCCATTTTAGATCTGAGCATCTTAGATTTGGTCCAAGACTGATGGGTTCTGTCCCGTCATGACTTAGGCCCCGTTTGGCAGAGCTCCTAGAGCTGATTCTCGGTTGAATCCAGCAGGAACTCTGCCAAACAGTTTTTTAGAGAGAAGTGATTCTCAGCTGATTCTGTAAAGTGATTCTCTGAAATGAACTAAAGAGCTGGAAGCTGAAAAAAAGTAGATTTTTCTGATTCTGTGAAGTAATTTTTCATCCTGATTTTGAGAGTTTTTACTAGACAATAAAAGAGAATCACTTTCAGCCACATAATCAGTTACCTCAGAAAATCAGCTCCCATAGAAAATCAAAAATCAGGTAGAGCTCTAATAAACAGTCCTTATGTTGGAACGGACTTGATAGTGCAGACAAGACCGGAAAAAAACGTCTTAGCCCAAGCCCGCCCCACACGGTTTTTTTTTTTATTTTTCAACTATAAAAAAGGACGGTAAACCCAAACCAGCCTGAGTTGGTGCAAAAAGAGACCCGAGATTGCTTAGAGCAATTCCAATGGAGGACCCTAAATGGGCCTCTACTCTAAATTTTAGGGTCTTCCTCTAAAAAATCAACTTCAGCAGGGCCCCTAAATAAACATGTATTTTTCATGCCCACCCAAATTCCAGCTCCAAGCCCCCATTCCTAGGGGCCTCCAATCCCCCCCTCAAAACTTGGGTCCCACTATTTTTAGAAGAAAATAGGGGACTGAGCTGATTTTCTACTGGAGTTGAGAGGTAATTTTGGACCCCTATATTTTTGCAATCCGGCATGCAAATAGATTTGGGGGCACTGGAGTTGCTCTTATAGAACAGGATCAAACACGTATTTTTGGCCCGAAAGTTTCCGGTATTTTTTCAGCCTGCACCGCCCGGAAAAATGTCAGGTCACTATCCACACCTTTGACTTCGCGATTTTTTTTCATTTGAAATATTTTCAATTCCGACGACAGGATTATGCAAGGCACCGACATGTGGGCCACTATCCACACCTTATCCTCTCCGCCCCGTCTCCCTTAAACCCCGTGACGACATGGCAACCGTTCCGTGCTCCCAAAACCCAACAAAAATGGCGACCACCCCGCCGGCCGCCGCTACCTTCCTCCTCCACCACCTCCCCCTTCCCAGCCTCCGCCCCAAGACCTTGCTCAGACCCCGCTCCTGCCGCCTTGCGGCGTCCGTTAACCCCTCGCCTCCCGACGAGACCCCCGCCGCCGACCCACCGGTCATCCCCTCGATTAGCATTAAGAATACCGAGCCCGAGGATGTTGCCCGCCGCCGCAGCTGGGTGGAGCACGGATGGGCGCCGTGGGAGGAGATCATGACCCCGGAGGTCGCCTTCGCGCGGCACAGCCTCAACGAGGGCGAGGAGGTGCCGCTCCAGTCGCCGGAGTCCCTCGAGGCCTTCCGCATGCTGACGCCAGCCTACCGGAAGAAGGTGGAAGCCGAGCCGGGGTACATCGAGCGCCTCTTCGCGATGCGCGACACGCCCGAGCCCCTTGAGACGACGTGGGCCGGCAGGCTCCCGCTGCGGCTCGTGCCGCCACGGGACTGGCCGCCGCCCGGCTGGGAGGTTGACCCGGACGAGCTGGAGTTCATAAGGGAGGCGCACAGGGAGGCGTCGGATAGGCTGGACATGGAGGCGGCTACCGCGGCCGGGGTGACGAATGTGGAGAAGCTGGAGGACGCGCCGGAGGATCTGGCGCTCGATAGATACAAAATGTTCCTGAAGCAGTATAAGGAATGGGTGGAGGCAAACCGGGATAGGTTGGAGCAGGAATCCTACCAGGTGTAACCGTGCAGTTTCAATGATGACATTGCAGCATCTAGTGCTTAGTTCTACCTAGGGGTAGCTTTTCATGATCATCCTTAAAACCATTAAGCTAGTTTTGGTTGTTACTATGTACGCAATTGGATTAGAATTAAGTTGAACATGTCATGTCACCTCATAATTTTTACTTTGTCTATTTCCATTTTGCAGTATGATCAGGATTACTACCCTGGCAGAAGAAAGAGAGGTAAGGACTACAGTGAAGATATGGTACGTTCATTAACTCTTGAATGTTCACTGAATATATTTTCTCAATTCGTTTTGTTATGTTGCTGATGTATTGTTTGCTCTCATGCAGCATGAGCTTCCATTCTACTATCCTGGACAGGTTATGTTCGAATACTCTAGTGCAGTTTTTCTCTTCAGCAAGTCCAGACACGTTCTAACCATTTTATGAAATGGCTGGATGCACTTCATGCAGATTTGTTATGGGCAAGTAACGACTGTTCATCTCCATCAGGGAGCCTTTGTGAACATCGGCTGTGTCCATGATGGGTATGTACCTTTAGTCGTTTATAACTATGGACTTGGTGTGCCTGATTTAATGAGAAACACAATGTGAAGGATTCTCCTTTCTTCTAGGCTAATGGAAGAGCATTATACTTTTAGTGTTGCGCAAGATGGTACCTGCTCATGCACGTGTTCAAAAATTTTGTTGTCAAGTATTCTTGCTACCATGCCTTTAGTTGTGGTCTGTGAACTACATTGGAATAGCCACACTTTGCATTTTTCAGCTCACCTGAAAGCTGGCACAAAACATAACACGTAATATCAGCACTATCCACTGATCATTCATGAGTGACCCTCACACAGCCACATGCTTATCTTTACTTCTGCCAAAAACAGTCTTCTGTTTCTAAGGCTAGATTTCTTTTTTAGATTCACCAGCAAACTGTGTACTTTTTTTTAAAAAAAATCTTGTGTGACATTTATGACTCACTTTGTGTTCAGGTGGGTTCCAATAAAAGGAAATGACTGGTATTGGATCCGACATCACATCAAGCCTGGCATGAAAGTCTATGTGGAGATTCTGGTAAACTATCTTCCTTCTTCAAGTAATGTTTCAAAGATACCTGGTTGCAATAATATAGGGTAAAAGAATGTGGATACTCTAGTCTTGTACAGAAAAGGGATATCTCAGTTGCACCTCTTCATCTACCAAAGTGCATTTTTGGCATAGCCCTTTCCTTTCCCCCAAAAGTTATGTTTTGTTCTTTATTTTCTTTCTGATTATCTTTCTTCTTAGCAATCTGTGCCATATATGCGCTGGAAGTTCAGGTTTTCTTTTCTTATTGGCGAGAAGATGGAAGTTCATATCTGTCTTAGTAACATCTATCTATTAATGTGCAGGCCAAACGAGATCCCTACCGTTTCCGCTTTCCACTTGAAATGCGATTTGTATATCCCAACATTGATCACCTAATGTAAGTACCATTATAATCTCAATTGTTTTGGTCATCGCTTATTCAGTCCTGGCAGTATGAATTTTTAACGACGATTGCCTTATCCTGTCCTTCAGTTATTTCCACTTGACTGATATTGTCCTATTTTCTTTCTGGACACAGATTCAATAGATTCGACTTTCCACCAATATTTCATCGTAAGGAGGATACTAACCCAGAGCAGCTGTGGGTGAGAATTAACTTCTGCGTCTGTGATTCAGTTTTCTGCTATTTTGTTAGGTTTAATACTGTATGTACATCTAACCTTTTTATGAACTGACAGCGTGAAGGTGGACGGCCACCCATTCCTAGGAAAAAACCTTTGAAGGATATGGAAAAGGAACCTTTGGTATCAGATCATCCTTTTGTTGATACGGTATATTCCAAGAATCACACCCATATGCCTTTTACTGCATCTAGTGTTTTACATCCTGTTTTAGCTGTATTGGCTTGTTTTCTTTCATACCCATCAAATAGTTTTATCAGCGAAATTTTCCCCTTTTCTTTTCAGCTTTGGGAATGGCATAATGCAGAGCAGATGATTTTAGACTATGAGGAGCAAAATCCAGATAAGTTCAAGGATACGACATATGAGTCCACAGTTGATGCATCCTCATTCGATGAAGAAAACAGAGTTGTATACACTGAAGGATATTTGAAAGAAACACTGGTGAAAAAGAAAATTGTGGTATGTAATCTTGCATAGCTCCTGATTACCATATTTGGATCACTGCAGTTCCATGATTATTAGCTTTAAGTGAAATGATCCCCTAACGAGTAACAGCACCCCGTTCTGACCCTTTTTTGTTAGAATGTAAACATCAAAGAACTTGATCTGGATGCTGCTCGTGCTGAGCGCCAGGTATCTCTTATTTCATAACCCAACCAGATTTTCCTTAATGATTAACCACTCGTCAATTTTTAATGCTGAACTTTATCAATGCAGCTGATAATGAAACTGAAAAAAGAGGCAGAGGAAAGAGGAGAGGAGTACAAAGTTGGGAAGTTCCGACGAAACAGAGAGATGGATCAGTATGATCTGATGCAATGGCGCCGTTCATTTGAAGAAAGGGAAGCCCTTATCAGAGATATCTGCTGGTAAATCTACTACGTGTACATGTTTCATCACACTTAGTGCATGGGCACTAACACCTAAATTGGCAGTCGGAAAGCACTTGGTCTTCCTATTGAGGAGCCTGGGCGATATGACGTAGACGAGACGGAGGTCTATGGGAAGGATTACTATGACCCAGAGAAGCCAATGTACCGCTATGACTACTGGGGAGAGCCCAAGAACACCGAGAAGACCAGGCTGGAGCGGGACGTGGAGCGTCACAACCAACAGGTTGTTGGAGACGCAAAGAAATGGTGTGAGATGTCATACGATGACTACATCCGTAAGAAGCTGCAGATGGAAGCTGCTGAAGCAAGGGAAAGGCAGAGGAAGGCATCGGAGCCCCAAGAGGAGGAAGAGGAGTACGATGACGGGATGGACCTGGACTTGCAGAAGATGACGGATCCTCGTGCCCCGCATAACCGGTTTTACATCACCAAATGAAAGGTTAGACTTGCCACGGCTTAGATGTAGTTGTGTGTTGTGCGAGAGATGTGAATATTTGATATAGCTTTGCAGGCTTGCTTGGCTCAGCTCTGGCTGCAGCTATAGCAATATAATAATATTAGAAACTGGGAGACCCATGCTTATTTGCCTGGTCGCCTGTTGAAGTTGTGGTTTGACAGTTTTGACCATGATGTTCTTCTGATCAATAACAATCTCTACTGGTGGAAATTTAAAGCAAGATTTCAGTCAACTTGAGTGAGATCAAACCCTACTGATAGATTTTTGGATGGTTTCCAACTTGAGCTCATCTGCTCATGTTTAGGACTGAAAAACTGATGGTTGGTTGGACTGGATCTACGGACGAGTGTTGAATACAGTGAGCATAAACCAGGTCTAGCATTCTCTCTCTTTTGTTGACTTGACGATGCACACGAGCTGATGATCCCCATCCCCATCCCCATTCCGGTCGGGTGACTTGATCAACACACAGGACTAGCAGCCAGCTGCGATCTGACGTCGCGATTAGGGTAATCAATTCATCTGGTTTATGCGTGAAGCTTTGTGTAAGTATTATGAACGTTGCGTGGCTGCAAATGTATTGCAGCTAGATTGGCCGCTAGCTCCACGTCCCTTTCTTTTCCTCCCAGTTGCAGCAACTGTACCCATCAGCATGCTAGATTGACAGTTGTGCTGCTCGTCCCGTGCTGATTCACTACCCATGCTGTATATCGGCATCTCTGAGATGTGGTCCAGCATGTAAAGTGAGCATCTGGGGGCTTGTTTTTGCGTTGTTCTTTAGCCGTGCCATCATCTCAGCAACGTCCAGATTTCAGGCGGTAAAAACTTGCTGTGCTTTGGAGCCGCTGATCACACACCCACCCAGCCCAGTCAGTTACCATCTTGGCACCGTAAGCTGCCGTTGTTTCTTGTTGCTTTCGCAATCACGCCAAGGAGGGACGTGACCGGCCGGATCTACCCGCTCGCGAAATAAAATTTTGGACCAGTAGCGGCTACAGCATTGGCATATTCGTCCAGAGCCGGGGGCGCTTCCCCTTTGATGCCTATCCTCCCCTGCAATCAGAGAGAAAATTTCGGAGCCCACGTCCAATAAGACGGAGCCTGTCCATCTGAGTGCTCGCTCGCTGCATTCATCATTGTTCCCAAGAGCAGAGCAGGAAGCAAATCCAGCGATAGCATAGAGCAGCGGATCGCCTTCGCCATTGGTGCGGTGCACGGGGTGCGACGCAGGGAGGTAGGGAGAGAGAAGAGGAGTGTCGGAAAAGAAGAATTTTTAGGGAGCGCGGAGCGCGGAGCTGTATTTATAGCGAAGGGCGCGCGCTCCGGTCCGGTAACGCGCTGCAGGGAGGGGGGCAGGATTAGGCAGGGCAGCGCCGGCCGGACCGTCCATCCAGGAGCCAGGGATTTCGGCCATGGGGGACGGTGGTGCTGCCGACGACGCCTCCTCGCCGCCGGCGGCCGCGGGTTTCTCCTACGTCGCCGTCTTCCACAACTACCCACTCATCGCCGCCCTGCTCGGATTCGCCATCGCGCAGTCCATCAAGTTCTTCGTCACGTGGTACGCCCGATGGCCTCTCTCCTTCCCCTGCCTTCACCTCGGACGCCCGCTGGTCCTTGGCTGCGGAATCGGGCGCGGGCGTTATCCGATCCGCGTGCGGTTCTGGTGGTCAAAGCTGTCTCTTGACATTGTTCCCATGTTCCATTTACTGGAGAGCCCAGCGCAACCGATTCATTGCTCCTAATTCTTTTTTCCCCTTTGCCTAGAGCTAAAGTAATCTTAGATTGTGAACGCAGTGGCGTCCTGCATGATGGATTTCCTTAGAATTTTGGTTGGTTTTGTGAACTGAGCTTGAAGCAAGAGGAATTGGCCTTGATAGGTGTGGTCAAAATCAGAGAGCATTGTGTTAGGAGAAAAAAGATCAAGGAGAATTGGTGGGTCTTGGTGTTTTTTATGAGGTGCCCTTTGGATGTTCATCTGGTGTGCATAGAAGTTTGCTGGATGTGTACATCCTTGTACATTTGATCTATCCTGGTAGCAGAAGGACCTGCGGTTATGGAATTCACATATGCTACTGTCACATTTTGAATTGCATGTTTCCAGTTACATGCCAACGGAGCTCTGAGGGGTGCTCTTTGAAGGGTGCAGCCACAGCAGGGTTACAGAGTTCCTTTAGACATAAGAATGTCCTATTTTGTTTGTCCTAGAGATGTGTGGCTTGGCTTATGGTAATGTTTAGGTTGGCAAAAGAATGTCTTTGTATCAAGGGCCATTTTTTCTTTTCTCATATTTGTTCCATAGTTTTGATGTAGATGGAATAGATATATCAGCACTAGCCTCGTGTAAGATCGGCAATGAATTTTGCTGTTCAAGTCTGAACATGTATTTATATAGTTTCCGAGGCTGCAGGAAGTTTGATTTTTCTTTACATGTTTTGAACAAAGGTATAAGGAGAACAGATGGGATCCTAAGCAGCTTATTGGCTCCGGCGGCATGCCATCATCACATTCTGCCACGGTTACAGCACTAGCAGTAGCGATTGGATTCCAAGATGGCTTTAGTTGCTCCCTCTTTGCAACAGCAGCTATATTTGCAAGTGTGGTAGGTTATCAATTATCCATCCCAACCCATGTTGCTTCTGAAGAGGCTTTGCTTCCTTCGTGATAGAAGAAATCATGAAAATGAGCATTTATATTGCTGTTGCTTGGAAGCCATTCCCATTTTTGAGTCGGGCATTATGGTGTTGAGTGTGGGCATTGTGCATAAGTTTATGCTGACCGCCTTTGGGTTAATTCCAAATTCTGAGCTCTCAGAAATTTCCATTCTGTGACTTGCAGGTGATGTACGACGCTTCTGGTATCAGATTGCATGCTGGAAAGCAAGCAGCGGTAAGTTAATAACTCTTTGTGTCATCTCTAATATTGGTTCAGTAGCTTTTCTATATCGTTAACATACATTGTCACAACCCTGTGCTAGATCTGTATGTATTATGATGACATTAGTGTTAAGCTCTGGGCTTATGCTGAACCTTTGTTTTCTCCAATCTTCAGGTGTTGAATCAAATAGTTTGTGAACTTCCCTCTGAACATCCCTTGTCTGAAACAAGACCACTGCGAGAACTTTTAGGCCATACACCGACCCAGGTTTGTTGAGATGTCCTTTCTATTGTGCATTTTATTGTTGTTTGGCAAAATGAATGCGATGGCTTGCTTGGGCACTGTGGTTATGTGGATGCCAAGTGAACCTCAAATTGGCTGTCCCCACATCACCATACCCCCATTTTACTTGGCAACACATGCTTATCTGCTATCAACATCATGCAGCTTCGTCAGCACCACTAGCTTTCTTGTGGTATGCATTCATGTACCATTTTTGTATGTTGCTAACTTCTCGGGTGTTAAATTGCTCCCAGGTTGTTGCTGGCGCATTGCTTGGGTGTACGATAGCCGCAGCAGGACAGTTGTTGCTTTGAACCTTGAAGGTGCAGCAGAACTGTTGTAGCATCTGCAGGGACTTGAGAAGAAGTTTCTCTAGTGTTCTGCTACTTTAGGTATTGGTACGATTTGTAACTCTGTGCTGTAGAGTTGTTGAAGGTTGAAGTTTTGATGGCACATGTTGTATCTCAAAGCGATGTTCACAGGATTGTTGTACAGAACATTTGTTCGATAACTTCATGGTTATGGTGAAATCTAAAATGTGATTATTTCAGTGATGATCTGTGACCACAAATTTGCTGTTTTTCATCAATTCATTGACTCCCATGGAGAGCTGATTTGTTCTTCAGTATTTAAATTTGGAATCGTCTGGACTCTGGACCGTGCAAGCACCTCGCAGGGGTGGGAGCTGAACCTTCTTCTCTCTCTTCACAGGGTTCCAGAAGAAAGTTTTTTAATGGAAGTTTTCAAATAATTGGTAACTTTGATCAATACACGGTTACTAAGACAATTCCTTTTTTTTAATGAAATGACTCAAATGCCCTTGTAAATTACCTTAAAATGTTTCTAGAACATTCTCATACTACTTTGTGAGGAGCAAAATAGAAAACTCTATGTCGAAAACCATGTAGGGCCAAGTATTTGTAAAAAAATAAAAATGATCAAGTTGCCAAGTATTCGTGAACAGGGAATAGTAATATCTTTATGAAAGGGTTTCAGAAGAATGTGGCCATCGTGTCGGGGTTCCATGGACAATGGATTGGGGGATCACCCCGGCAGTTATCTTCCAACTCCATGGACAGCGTGGTGGATTTTCAGATCGAGCACCCGTTTCGCTGCTCTGCAAAATTGTCGTGGAATGTCATAGTGCTCAGATATACTTCCTTCGTTTCAAATTTATAAGCTATTTCAATTTTTTGAAAAATCAAACAATCTCAAGTTTAGCCTAAATTTTTATAATCAAGTAGCAACATTTATGATACCAAATAAATATCTTTAGATTATTCGTTAAATATAGTTTTATAATATATCTATTTCACGTTGTAAATCTTTTAGTCTTCTATATAATTTTGGTTAAACTTAAAGTGGTTTTTGACTCTTCAAAAAAGTTGAAGTGACTTATAAGTTGAAACGGAGGGAGCAGCTGTTTGGCAAGGCTGCGTGAGATCCCTCCCACCCAAACATCTCCATTTTTTTCGCTTTACTCATCGTAATATAATTGATATGTTGTTGTGTGTGTCTTTGAATACGAAATCTTACTATATGTTCAACAAAACAAATTCATTTGGATCCTAACGTAATCACAATACCGCATTGTGGAGAGTAGTGGCCTTGCATAACTTGACCACATAACAAGAGCTGAAACAATTTTATGATCCTAGCATTTCAATCACATAACACACATGGGTTAAAAAAAGAATAAAAAAGACTCCTCCATCTAGCATGAGACCTTCAAAAACAGCTAATAGCCGGCTAAATGAAGCTATATCGGCAAACAGCGGCTAAATTACACAAAGAAGCAAATAACGACATCTTTCTTAATAATGTGGCAGACCGCCCCAATTAACCCGGCTTAAGAGCATGGGACCACTATCACAGCAGTGCTCCACGCCCTTAAACCGAGTTAATCGTGCAATCCGTCGGATACCTTTCCGATTAAACCACCTTTTTCTCTCGACCGAAACGAAATAGCAGCAGTCCCACTCGAAGATGGGCTCAGGCAGTACAACTCATCACAACTTTTACAACACATGGTTCACATAGATAATTATACAAATACAGTGTATATGTTTTATCTTATTAGAAACCAGAGTTATGTACAGCGGAAAACTACACTTCGAAACAAAAGGTATTATGCGGAGCCCTCGCACAACACCTAATCACCGCGGCCCGAGTCGGACTCAGACGGCACCCGCTCCACGGTCCAACCATCAGGCAAAGTGCACGGCCAAGTCAAAGCAGCCACGGGATCATAGCCATCACAATCTGCAATAAAATTTAGCCACAAGCAAGGCTGAGTACTAATTACTCAGCAAGACTTACCCGACAAGGATAAATTCTAGACATGCAAGGCTTTTTGGCTTTGGGGTTTGTTTTGCCAAAAGCATCTACAACTTGAGCCTATTTTCAATATTTTAGCCAACTTTTAAGTGTGACTAACTATTACTAAGTTTGCCAAGCTATCCAATAGCAATCAATGTTGACAATCAATTGATTATCATATTATAACAACCACATTTCTCCTCAAATCTTACTTCTACTTCCTTTTGGCCCAAGCACACTGATGTGTGACGAGAAATCAAGCAGCTTCATGTAACCGCGAAGGACGGACAACTCGAGTTGATTTTTAACCATGCATGGGACAACCTAATCGCACGACCCGTGAGAGACACCCAGGACCTCACGAGGCAACCGTTCCCATCTCTCCCTGCCATCTGCCATCAGAGCCCACTCCACCCGAGTGCACGCCCCAACGGACCCCAGGTGCCCCAGGCAAACCTGTGCCGCGGCCACTGCTACACTCGCCATCAACCCCTCGCCCAATGGAGTGGAAGTGTCCGTCAGACGTCAGTTTGAATCAAGTACTAGGTTTACCAGTTTACCACATTTCCCGGCATACGATTAGTACCTTCAAAAACTTGACCAACAAGACCACACAATCAAATGCCTCAGCCCACCATTTTTCGTGCAAGCGGGACATTCACTCAATCATGAATATCGCACAAGCCCCACTTCCCGATCATTATTTACTGAAATAAAATAAACTCCTATATCTCGCGAGTGACAAGGCAATCACTCGACTTCTACCGGTCCTAATTAAGCATAGCATTCTATACGACCTACACATACTAGTATTAGGACATAGGTACCTAGGAATCATGCAACTAAGGTTTCAACCAACTCCTCAAAACTTAAATGCACAAAATTAAGGCACAAGCAAGGAGTTAGTTTAAACTGGGTCATGCTCCGGGGCTTGCCTTCTTGAGCCGCTACGGCCTTGGACCCTTCCGGACTTTGGTCCGTGTCTTGTGCAGTCGTCAAGTTCAACTCAGCAACGGCGGGGTCACTCTCGGACTCAACCTCAATCTCATAGACACCGTCGACGATGGGGTGATCTACACGATATGCAAAAATATACATGAGATGTGAGATGCATGAATGCACAAGCAAGTAATTACATGAGAAGGACTCAAATTGCAACCTAAACTAAGCAACACATCTATAATTGACTACTAGTAGAACAATGGAGTTTCTAAGGCCGAATTTCAAAGTTAATTGGTCTCGGTGAGAGAACCGGTTTGACCGGTTAGCCATACCGGTCTAACCGGTTTGGGCTGGTCCTACTCACTACTAGTTAGACAAAATCTAAATCACCACTACTAAACCACATGTAACCGGGAGCTAATTCCCTTTTGTGAGGCTTCCTAAACTTCAGGATAAACCTAACAAAAACTGTCTAGTTCCCTTGAGTAGGTATACATGGATGACTCTTTCTATCACATTAACTTAACCAATCTCCTTTACCCCAAGGCATGAATACATTCTAGTTAAGGAAATACTTACTCAACCCATATCAACAACATAACCACTAGAGGTAGTTTGCACCTTTAGCTCAACCCTAAGTTTATGAAACAATAACCAACTCTCTAGCTCACATTGGTGCATGAAGCAATACATCCTTCAAACCATCATTTTTGTACACAAGTCCTAGATTTCTATGGGGAAACCCGTCAATGTCTCACAATGCTTACTCTAGAGTCCCCGGCTGCTCCTTCTTCTTCGAGCTCAAGCCCGAGCTCGGCTCAGGGGCGGCCGGCGGCGGCGGCCTGGCTCGGAGAAAGCGAAGGGAAGGGGAGAAATGGCCGGGGATGGTTCGAACGAGGAGAGGGCGAGGTGAGGAGGCTAAGGCCCCGGTGAATCGCGGAATAAACGCGTGAGAGGGAAGAACTCGACCGTGGAGTGACTGAGCTCGGGAAAAGGAAGTACCGAAGTGGTTGAACCGACCCTTTCCCACTCGGACGTGGCACAATACCAAGCTCTCCACCACACGAATTGCACAGGGGAGCGCGGACACGCGTCCCAAGCGGCGCGAACGCCCGTACTGCCGCCGGGAAGGCCCATACCGGTGCGGTGGTTGGCGACCGACTGTTGCGGTGGTGGGGTAAAACATTGCGTCTGTGGTGTCGAGATTACTGTGCCGATGAAGTCCAATTTGAAAACTCGCGGGCCATCGACTGTTGCGGTGGTGACAGGCATGCAGCACCGCAACAGTTGGTCATTGATATCACTGCAATAGTCTCTCAATCCAGAGACGAATTCCACTGTTTAACTCGGATCACCGACTGTTGCGGTCATGGTATTGGTTAGGACCGCAACATCCTGTGGTAACACTGAAAATAGTGAGGCAGGACACAAGGCACCGACTGTTGCGGTGGTGGCAGAGTGTAGACCACCGCAACAGTCGGTCATGTCGTACCATATGTGACTAAGTCACTAGAGCACCTATTGTTGAGGTGACCGTTCCCTTAGGCACCGCAACTTGCTGTCCTTGCGGATTTTTGCATTTTCTAAGTGGAATTTGATTTGAGTTTTGCTAAACTAAGTTTTATCTCACGTCCAAGATTCAAGATGAAACAAATAAGCACTTTCTTGGATAGAGACAAGGGAAACACTCTCTAACCCTCATCTAAATATTTTTAGTATCTTGCTTTATGATAGTTGATTGTGATCACACATACACATATGCACAAACAATATTATTATGAAATGATGCACGTCATTATTGGTTTAATTAAGTTCATTATGGTTATTAATTACTACAGTGACACCAGGGGTGTCACAAATAAGCTATAGCGAAAGATAGCGGAGGCCACAGCCGGCTATTTAAAACCTTATCGTGCCTCCCTCGCCTCCCTCCGAGCGGAAATCCTATGTGTCGATGTCCGATTGTAGTCTCCAAATCACTAAGATGGTGATGCAATGGCTGTAAACATTTCCCTTCTTCTTTGACGGCGGTGGGCCGGTGGCATCTGGCATCACCGGGTGTGCGGCAGCCGCAGACGCCCCCTCTCTCCCCGGTCCCTCCCGCAGCCGCAGCCCAGCCTGTTCGCTTGGCTTATCAGCTACCAGCCAGCAGTACTTTTCTCTCACAACAAATCAGCACCAGCCACCAGCCAACCTAATAGGATGAGTCAACACACCAAGTCACCAACCGTCACCGCGACCCCACGGTTCGTGGCCCCACCTGTCAGTACGCGTCCGTCCGCTTCTTGACTTCTTCCCCGTCTCCCATTGCGTATTTCCTGACGCCAGCGCCTGTGTATATCAACCGCCGTGTCCCATCGGGAGTCCTCCATTCCGTCGATTCGGTCGGAGCTCGGATTCCGCGTTCCCTCCGCGCTGCGCTCTCCAGAAACCAGTCCCCTTCTTCCCTCGCGTGATGGCCCAGGTAACACAGCACTATCCCCCTCTGAAATTTCTATATCGAATTTCTGGCGACTCCTTAGATTGGGAGTACCAAATGATCCGTTTCATCAACAATTTTCGACAATTTCTTAACGGTAGCAAATATCGTGCCCTAGCTCATGTCGCCAGAGATGCGTCCGTTTGACTTTCGAATTAGGGTCTGATCTGCAGGTGCGGAATCAATTAGTTGAACCTAGATAGATCTACTAAGGTCAATTTTTATGCCCTTGCATGTTTTCCACTGATGCTGTGGAAGAAGGCCCTTTGTCCATACAATTTTGGGTCCCTGTTGTGTTAGATTCGACAGCTCTATGGCATGATAGTCCATTAGTTATTTATTTGAGGGCCACCAAGCTTCAGTAATTTATTTATCAGGATAGTTTTATGTTTTTAATTGTTTATGCTCGTTGAAAAGTACTTTTAATGCAGTGAGTTTATCTAGTACAATATAGCTATATTGTGCTTTGATGATAGAGCTGAGAGTACTACATCTCTTAACTTAAAAAAGGCTTGAAACTACTGTTTATGCAGTGCGCACAAATTATTTTGCGTGTTGCTGCGCAAGATGATGAACTAGTTTCTGCCTTTTCACGTCGGAAGACACTAACCACATTATATGCTGACTTGCTGAGTTTGTTAGGATTATGCAGTCATGGTACAACATACATGCTATACAACTCTATGGTATCATATTAGTAGTGCATTTATTGATCTCTATATAAAAGGGCCGGGGAAAAAACTTTTTTCACCATATTGATTTGGAGGTAACAACTCAGAAGTTTTAGCGATGGAATTGCTATGGTTATGAATTATGATGTCTATGGGATCTGGAGAAGCATGCCCATATTTGCTCTTCTATTCAGCAGAAAAAAATAATTCGTCCAAGAATTTGTTCTGTGATGCAGACTGTTGAACTCAGGGTTGGCATGTCCTGTGAAGGCTGTGTTGGAGCCGTTAAGCGGGTTCTGGGCAAAATGGAAGGTTGATTTGTTTCTGTTGCTTAATATTTTCTCTCTTTCTTTTATGACATAGAATCTGTAGAACAGTGGCATGCCTTTCCAAGTGTTTTTCATTGCAGTGGGATTCAGTGAATCTGTCATTAGCTGCTTGAATGTGTTTAGAAAAGGTTGCTGTTCTGTTTTCCAAGAACTTCTTTTTCAAAGGATAATTTCAGTTTCAGCAATGCAATTGTATCTCTAATGCTACTCTAAACTCCAACTATTAACCTCCTGGCTGGTCATACTTGTAAGCCAGTTGCTTTCGTGCTACTAAGCCAGTTGCTTTCGTACTAGTAAGCCAGTTGATTATTACTATGTTATTTGTCTAACTTGTAAGCAAGTTGCTTTCGTACTAGTAAGCCAGTTGATTATTATATGTTATTGGTCTAACCTTTAGGCCAGTTGCTTTCGTACTAGCGGTCTAGCCTTACAGAACAAGATTGAACCTTTTGCAGTTTGACCTGAACATATTGCCCAAAATAAATATGCTTGTATCTATTTTTACAATTTCTCACGGTTGAAATCTCGTGGCAGTTTTGATTTATTGCAGTACGTTGTATGGTTGCTTCAGGTGTTGAGTCTTATGAAGTAGATATCAAGGAGCAGAAGGTCACAGTGAAGGGTAACGTGACACCTGATGCAGTTCTGCAGACTGTTTCGAAGACAGGCAAGAAGACTTCGTTCTGGGAGGCTGAGCCGGCACCTGCTGATGCTACTGCTTGATAAGTTTGATGATGTGCACCAAGTTCCAGTGGAATTGTCCAGTAAAATTGCAAATGGGGTCTGATGGTATTTAGCGGCAATATATTACAAATAATGCCAAACTGCTTGTAAGATTTGTACATCATGCTTGCTCGCTTGTCCTATCCTGTAATGGTTTGGCCAGTCTGGGAAGATGATGGAGAATTGCTTGTATGATATTTGACGTGTTTTATAATGTTTAGTGGCCTGTAATGGTTTGATCAGTTTGGGAAGACAATGGAGAATTGCTTGTGTGATATTTGACGCGTTTAATAATGTTTAAGTGCGTTGTGTTGTCCGTCCACACACTCTCGACAGAGTGATGCATTTCTTTTGGTTTGTAACCAAAAAGAACGAGACATCCCTGTATGCAAATGCCGATGGAATGTCAGGTGCTCGGATGCAGCTGTTTGGTGCGTTCGAAGTCAAGGTGGAGTTTACTCAACGTAATAGAGTTGATATGTTGCCCTGTATGTCTTTGAATATAAAAATCTCTACTATATGTCCAACAAAACAAATTACTTTGGATCCGAACATAATCGCAAATACTAAATTGTGTGGAGTAGTGGCCTTGCATAACTTCACCACATTGAAACATATTTCATGATCCTAGCAACTAGCATTATTTCATCAATCACATAACACGCATAAGTTAAAAAAGAAATAGGACTCGGCAATTAACATGCATGGACTATGCTGAAACATGAACGAAACTACTAAACCATCCCCTATGGACTAGAAGGAAGCAACCAGAATGCTTTGTCAGATTGTGGAGCCTCATCAAGTTTGTGCAGCTCATTACTATCTTCCTTGATATTGAAGACCTGCATCTCCTTCCGCGAATTCACGAGGTAGACGCAGTCCTTCTGCAGCCCACTGTCGCCGCTGCAGCAGGAAGCACCAAAGTAAAACCTGGAGAGAAGAAACGTGCGGCCCCCAAGGTGGTCGACGTTGCGCCACCGCTGCTTCGAGAAATCCATCTTCTGAACGAAGCCGTCTTCAATCTCTCCGCTACACGGCCCGGCGTACAGCAGCGTCACCATGTAGAGCTCGCCGCCCGATTCCACAAGAAACACGGCCCGTGTATGAATCGGCCTCGGCCCACCCTCGTACTCTTCTTCGTCCTCGTAGTCTTCGTCATCCCCGGACTCGTAGCTGTCGTCGATCGCGATGGAGCTAAACAGCGGATCAGGGCAGAACTCGAGCACGCCGAGGCCGAGGTCCTTGGTCCCGCCGAGGAAGTAGAATTTGCCCCCGTGTGCGGCGATGGGGCAGACATGGAACTTGTAGTACCGGCTTCCTTCGTACTCGTATGGCAGGGTCGTGGTTCCTATGTCGTACTCGTGCTTCACCCACCGATCGTCTCCGGGATGGCAGTACCACATGAAGGTGTTGTCGCTGCCCTCCACCACCAGCACGACGCAGCCAGGGGCGGAGGGCTCGTCGGAGAGGACGCAGTGGCTGTGCACCAGCACGCCGTCTCTGGGCCCTTGTCACACCCGATTTTGCGAACAAAATCGAATGCATCACATATGTGTGTCAGGATCAGTTCATCACACACATGCTGACTTCATCAGTGTACATATCACAAGACCATGTTCGAAAAGTAAAGAAATTACATAACATAGTTCACTCACGATAGTTTGACACAAATGTCTTAAACGCACACCGAATAGCTAAACGGAACAGCTTCAGGACTCCATCCACAGGCTATCAACTGGTTGACGCGCCTAGATCTCGTCGTAGTCGCTGTAGTACTCCACTTCAGGGTTGACTTCTGATCAGCAGGTATTTAGCAAGGATGAGTACACTTATGGTTGGTACTCAGCTAGTGGGGGAATATGCAAGGCCATCAAAGGGGTTCAGGCTCAAGCGGTTAGCACTTTTAGTTGGTCAAGTTTTATTAGCAAGCACCTATTTACTAGGTATAAGTATATACCAACCCAAATTAAGTATAAAGTATACCAAAAGTATCCATCCAAAACCCAGAATCACATATTAGATCATGTTTGAGTTCAATTATCATGTGAGGATCCAAGCCGCTCTTAACCGTGAGCACGGCTGATATATCAGTTTTACACTCTGCAGAGGTTGTACACTTTACCCACAGCTAGTATTCCCTTGTTCACCCGGGTTTGCAAAGCCCTTAAACACTTCCTTTGGTGAGTGGCGAGGGTTCACTACGAAGCCTTTACAAAGACCTAGGCATTAACTAGTGGCCCGCTAGAGTTTCAGCAACGGTGAGGTCCATAACCCTCCCTAAGAGAGGACGTATCTTAGCAAAGAATACTCCTACAAGAGGACCGAGCTATGACCCCTTCACCGGCCCCCTCCTTGCCCTTCCGGTAAGACCAACTAGTCAACCCCGAGTCTAATTAATCAGCTAAGCCAGAGCCATATTAGACTGTGGTTGCACTGTTTTCTTGGGTGGTTCTCCATGTTCCAATTAACCATGATGATCTTATAGTTAAGCCAGAAAGTAACAATATAAATGAATCATGATTAATTGAGTAACCAAGTAACAGAACCAACCCAAGTATAAGCAAGCTAAGCATTGATCTACCCAAAAAGTAGCCAGGTGGTTCAAGGTTCAAGGTAAAAAGATTCTAGTCATGTCCTAAATAGGATTCCCATCAAAATTAATGCATTTCAGTAAATTAAAAATGTAATTAATGAATGTAAATAGGACAAAAGAGTAATCATGAAGAAGGAGGCCACTTGCCTTCCTCAAACTGTTGCGGGTCTTCTTCAAAGTGTTGCTGCTCTTCCCCTTCTTCGAACGGCACGCTCTCTAACGATCAAACAAAGCAACACAACAACATAAATGAAAACAGTACACCAAACAGTACTAAAAGTACAGAACATGCATTCTAAACTAAAGAGCATGCAGAGACGAACGCGTGGACACTAAAATCGCCTAAATCGGATTTAAAACGACGAAGTTACACTAGATACAAGGTTGCAGGGGCCTATATGCAATAACAACTAAGTTTGCGCACTGTTTTGAAAGAAACCGAGGGCATAAACATAAATACGTATAAGAATACAGGGGCTAACATGCTAAAAGACAGAGCAGGGACGGCGGGTTTGAATATTTGAGTACTCAGGGGCCTAAACAGATAAACCAGGGGCATATCTATAAATACTTTCTACTACGAATGGACCGCGGGTTAAATTCATGAAACTTCAGGGGCTCTTAATGAAAAGCGGCGCGGACGGCGGTTTGACCGCGGCTGACCGGTATCGGGGATTAGATCCGGGCCGTTGATCGGGAAATGAACGGCGGAAAAAGAAAAGGGGCGCCGGCGACCTTTGAGCACGGCGGCGCCGCCGCGTCCACGGCAAGACCTCGCCGGAGAAGGGTCTGCTGGACGCTACGGTGCACTAGGAGCTAAACAAATGGCAAGGGGGCGTTCGGGAGGACATGGCGAACTCACCAGAGGGGAATTCGTCGACGATTGAAGAGCGAAGGAGGTCCGTCGGCGAGGAGAAGCGGTTCCGGCGGTCCTGCTCAAGACCGGCGAGCGATTAGGGCTTGATTAAGAGGAATGGACGAAAACAAATGGCACTGGAAGAATGACTGGGCCATGGGGAAATCACCAGTGGGGTTCTTGGCGTCGGAGGATGACCGGAGAAGGTCGGCGTCGGAGGGAGGCGGCGGTGAGCTCGGGTGAACGGCGAAACGGGGGCTCCGGTGGCTGCTTCGGCTCCTGGACGCCGGGGTGTGCTCCGGGGATCTCCTGTGGTCGAGAAGGTGAGTCCAGGGGAGTCGAGGGACGGCCGGACCGCAAGAATTGACGGCGGCGGTGGCTTTACCTCGCGGCGGCGGAACGGGTCCCGGCGAGGCAATTCCGGCGCAGGAGCGGTGGTTCCCGGGGCTCTGGAGCTTGCGAGCGTGTGTGAGGATGCGTGCGAATGCGAGAGCAGAGAGGGGAGCGGCGCTGTGCCTTTGTAGGGCGAGCGGGGAAGATCGGGCGCGGCGGCGGTTGTCGAAGAGGGCCGGCGCGGGAAAAAGAAAGGGGCGCGGGGCACGGTTGCGGTCGCGGGCGTGGACTCGCGCGGACGTGGGTGGAGCGTGCGCGAGCGGGGCTGGAGGCGTGGCCAGCGCGCGGGGCTGAGCGCGCGCGGGAGGGCGGCGGCGGTTTCGCGAGCGGCATCGGGAGGTTGGGGATGGGAGGAGAGAGACGGCGCCGACAGGTGGGGTCGGCCGGTCAGTGAGAGGGAGAGTGAGAGCGGGCTGGCGTGCGGGGGAAGGCCGAATGGGCCGGCCGGCTGGGCCGCCTGTTGGGCCTGGCGGGGAGAAAAGAGAAAGAAAAGGAAAGGGTGAGACGGGGCGGGCCAAAAGAGAAATAGAAAAGAGAGGAAAAAGAATGGAGTTTGAACTTTTGTTTGAGTTTGAATTTGTAGGGAATTTGAGATATGAAATGGAATTGGAGTAGATTTTTGGAGAACTCACAATCAAACAAAACAATGCAATGACATGCAATGCAACACTCACTTATTGAATTAATCTAATTAATTCTTATTCAAGTATTTAGGGCCACATTTAAATAAAAAAAATTAGTTTAAACCTAAATTAAATCTAAACTAATCAAAACTTGCTAAAATTTATTATATGATGGAATTCAGGTGTTACAGCCCTTCAAGCGGTGGGAGGTGGATCTGCTCTCCGTCCTGAGGGCTCCACAGAAAAGTGGCCATGGTGTCAGGGTCACGAGCAAGGACCAAGCCTCTTGCCGTCGGGCAGATTGTCTTGTTCCGTACAAGCTCGAGAGCGTCGCCGGCGACGATGGGCTTCTGCTTGGAAGCGCTGAATAGCGCCGTCGTCGAGTGGTCGCGGTTGTAGAAAGCGAGGCAGGGCAGCTCCATCGCGGATCGCGCCGTGCCGACGACACAATGTCGTCGATCCCGACAACTTAGGATTCGTTCTCTCTGTTCTGTTACGTACGAGGCTGGGAATCCCTTCCCTTTATACTGGGTGAGACCGATCATATACGCATTGGAGAAGTACTCGAGAACGTACTCGATCGGCAATCGTAGGCAGAGCTGATCCTTTCATGCACAGCAGAGGGGAACTTGGGAAGCAAACGAAAAGACCATGGGTCATGCAAACAGAGATGACTGATTGCCATGAGATCATGCCACCAGCAAAATCACACAACACAAAACCTCGCATGTTATATTTTTTTTAAGGACTGGTGGTGGGAAGCACCCAGAACGCTTTATCTGAAGCGGGAACCTCCTCACCAAGGCTCTGCATTTCACCAGTCCCCTGCTTCACATCGAAAACCAGCAGCTTCTTCCTCACAGGATACACCATGTAGACGCAGTCCTGCTGCAGCCCACCGTCGCCGCCGGAGCACGAAGCGCCAAAGTAGAACAGGGACAGAAGGAACAGGCGACCGCCGAGATCGCTCACCTTGCGCCACCGCCGCTCCGCGAAGTCCATCCTGTGCACGCTGGCTCCGTAAATCTCGTCCCTCCTGGTGTTAGTACAGAAGAGGGCAACCATGTAGAGCTCGCCACCAGACTCCACGAGGTGTACATCGCCTTGTTTGTCAGCATCCACGAACCCGTAGCTCCCATCGGCGGCAATGGCGTCGTCGATCTCGATGGAGCGGAACACTGGCCCGGGGCAGAAGTCGAGCACGCCTAGCTCGGTGTCGAGGGAGTTGAAGTAAAACTTGCCCCGGCACGCCGCGATCGGGCATATCACCGTCTTCTCGTAGAGGCCCTCGTCGTGGTCCAGGACCATGGTTCCGATGTCGTAGTCGTGTCTCGCCCACTGGTCGTCCCCTAGGCGGACGTACCAGATGAAGGTCTCCTCGGGCTCGACCAAGAGGACGATGCAGCCGCCGGGGGCCGTCGGTTCGTCGGAGAGGACGCAGAGGGAGTTCATCAGCACGCCGTCTTGCATTCCCTGGAGCGGCGGGAGGTGGATCTCGTCCCCGTTCCGTGGGTTGTAGAGGAAGGTCGCCGCCGTCGCGGCGTCGCGAACTAGCAGGTGGCCCCGTGCGGTCGGACAGACGGCCTTGCCTATCAGGATGTCGTCACCGCCAGCGGCGGCGGCGGCGATGGGCTTTTTTTCAGATGCGCTGAACAACGCCGTGGAGCGGCCGCACTGGTGGAAGGCGAGGCAGGGCAGCTCCATCGCCGGCAGCCCATGATTCGAGGACATGTTCTCAGAACATCATCTCGCCAATGGACGCGGACGTGTAATAAGGGTGAAGCTCTCGGTTTCCCTTCCTCGTGTTAATATAGGGGTCGACTGAAAATTGTGAAATACGAAAACCTTGGGAGCGAATCGGAGCAAGGGACGGGAGGTGTTCCGAAAATCCCAAGAGGAC
>CM014274.1:5897782-5923244 GCA_004135705.1 Alloteropsis semialata
TTCTCTTCGTCCTCGCGATAGACCCCTTGCATCACCTACTACACACGGCCACTACGAAGGGGCTGCTTAATAAGCTGGGTGGTCGTGCCGCACGCTATCGGGCATCCTTATATGCCGACGATGCCGCAATCTTCATCAAACCTACTCTCAAAGATGCGCGAAACACTCAACGACTACTACATCTATTTGGAGAGGCAACGGGCCTGGTCACGAACTTGCACAAATCCAGCCTAACGCCAATCAGCTGCCAACACATCGACCTGGACACGATCCTAGAGGAACTGCCGGTCACACGTGTAGCCTTTCCAATGCGCTACCTCGGCCTGCCATTAACTGTCAGAAGACTTCGCCGAATTGACTTCCAACCAATAATCGACAAAGCGGCAGGCAAGCTCTCTAGTTGGCACGGAAAGAACCTTAACGTCGCAGGACGCACATGCCTCACCAAAACCGTGCTCACCTCACAGGCCATCTACATGTTAACAGTGATCAAAGGAAACAAAGAGGCCATGGAGGAGCTAGACAAGCTGCGGCGGAAATTCTTATGGGCAGGCGACGCGGCGCTGACGGGAGGCAAATGTAAGGTAAGCTGGACGAAATGCGGCATGCCCAAACAAAACGGCGGGCTGGGTGTGCTCAACCTCGACAAATTTGCAAGAGCACTACGCCTGCGATGGTTATGGCACGAATGGGCCTCACCGGACAAGGCATGGATAGGCACGGAAACACCTTGTGACGAAAAAGACCGGCTACTATTCGCGGCGTGCACAAACTTCAGCTTAGGTGATGGCAAGTCAGCGGCATTCTGGGACACAGCTTGGCTTCAGGGTCGCCGGCCTAAGGATATCGCTCCAGCCGTATACACCATCTCCAAACGCAAAAAGCGGACTGTGGCAGAGGCAATGGCAAATGACTTGTGGGTCGCTGATTTAGATATTTCGAGGGGAATCACATCGACCCTACTTCGGGAGTTTGTAGAATTGTGGCGGCAAGTTAACGAGGTGCAACTACGACCACACGTCCAAGATACCATAACATGGAAGCTAACAGTTGATGGAACCTATTCTGCCGCATCTGCCTACAAAGCGCAGTTCATCGGTTCGGTCCTCAAACCCCATAACGCCAAATTATGGAAAACATGGGCCCCGCCAAAATGCAAGTTCTTTGCCTGGTTGGTCATACAGAACAGAGTGTGGACTGCGGATCGACTGGCCAGGCGTGGATGGCCGCACACGCCACTCTGTCAGCTCTGTCGAAGAGCAAACGAGACTGCGCATCACCTGTTTGTAGACTGCAGGTATACCAAGCGAATATGGACCGCCGTAGCTACTTGGCTCGCCAAACCAGAGATACTACCAGAAAGCTGGCTGCATTCGAACACTGTGTCCGAATGGTGGATCAATATAACTGATAACCGTTTGGTACCTAGGAAAGCCATGACCAGCCTTGCATTGCTAATTATATGGGAAGTCTGGATCGAAAGGAATGCGCGTGTCTTCAACCGCAGGGAGTGCTCCTCCACGGCCATCATCTCAAAAATCAAATCCGAGGCGTCCGCGTGGGCTGCAGCCGGTGCCAAGGACCTAGCGAGTCTAATAGCGCGAGAGTGAACTCTTTTCTGCTTCTTTCCGGTTAGCCGGCTGTAATTATAAAACCCTTCTTTATCAATGAAATTGGCACAATCTCGTGCCGGTTCGTTCAAAAAAAAATAAACTCAATGTGGCTTCGCCACTGCTCGGAGTCACGTGCCAAATAAAATAACTATGGGCATTTTAAAGAAAAAAAATAAAAATCTAAAGAAAGGAAAACCAATAAAATTTTGGCACGGAAGATAAAGTTCCAGATCTAGGATAATTTTTTGCCTAATCAAATTATTAAATTGGACCATATGATTCGTCCTACCGGATTTGAGGTGTTCAATAATGTTGAATTGTTGATTTTTCTAAAAACTCCCTCCATCCCAAATTGATATTTGTTTTGACTTTTCTAGAATCATTATTTTTGCTATGCATCGAGATATACGCCATGTCTAGATGCATAGCAAAAATAATAAATCTAGAAAAATTAAAATAAATATAATAGTATTTTTTGATGGAGCGAGTGCAATTTAATTTCATAAAGTTGAGTAGATGCATCTGGATATTTTACTCTGTCATTTGCATGGACCAATGTATTAGTAATTGTTATATTTCTTATGGTATAGCGAAAATGTAAAGAGTAAAAAATATTAAATTAATAAAAGTTACTTTTTATAGATACCACTTATTTATAGACATTAGTTAGCAAAAAATACAATCTACCACCTGGATCATGATGGATCATATGCTAGTTTCATATGATTGTAAAGAAACTCTTAGCTAAAATTATGTTCCTATGAAATTAGAATTCTAAATCAAATTGGTATGATCCTAAGATTTAACCCGCAACCTGGATACACACCAATGCGGATGCTTAGTTGAGACAACTTTTGTGATCCTTGCAACATACTTCTTCCTCCGTATCGATATATTTATCGCCGTTGAATTTTTTATAAATTGTTTGAACTTTTATTTTATTTAAATTCTTATGCAAATATGCAAAAAATGATAAGTTGCACTTAAAGAACATAAGGTGATAAATCAAATTATAAACTGTTTGAACTTATATTCTGTGATCCTTGCAACATACTTCCTCAAATGATAGACTCACAATATTTTGAATAAGACGAATGGTCAAAATCGTAATAAAAAAATTAGCAACGAAAAATATTTCAATACGGAAACAGTATATACAACAATGCAATCACCTGATTCACGCTCGAAGTTTCCTAAGGTTAAAAGACAAAGAGAAATAAAACCCACTAGACAGAAAAAGATTTGATCTTGATTATTGTTGGAAGCGTCGACACATCACAAATCAATTAATGCTCTATGCACTGGCAGGAAGCAACCAGAACGCTTTATCAGCTGCCGGAGCTTCATCAAGCTTGCACAGGTAACCAGCACCCTCCTTCACATTGAAGACCTGCATCTCCTTCTTCCGCGGATAGACGATGTAGACGCAGTCCTGCTGCAGCCCATGCTCGCCGCCTGCGCACGATGCGCCAAAGTAGAACAGCGACAGGAGGAACGTGCGGCCGCCGAGGTCGTCCACGGCGCGCCACCGCAGCTCCGAGAAGTCCCACCTGTCGACGAGCGCGTCCTCGATCTCGTGCCCATACGGCGTGGCATACAGCAAGCTGAACTTGTAGAGCTCGCCGCCCGATTCCACCAGAAACACCGCTTCTTCAGGTTCCACCTCGTCGCCGTCGTCTTCCTCGCCGCCGTCCTCGTACTCTCTATCCTCGTCGTCGTCGTCGTATACCTCGCCGCCGTCCTCGTACTCTCCATCCTCGTCGTCGTCGTATTCCTCGCCGCCGTCCTCGTCCTCTCCATCCTCCTCCTCCTCGTCGTCGATTGCGATGAAGCTGATCACCGGATCGGGGCTGAACTCGAGCACGCCCATCTCGGTGGGGCTGGCGTTGAAGTAGAACTTGCCTCGGCACGCCGCTATGGGGCAGATCGTGGACTTCTCGTGCCGCTCCTCTTGCAGGTGGGGAAGCACCTGGGTTCCAATGTCGTACTCATGCTTCACCCACGCGTCGTCTCCGGGGCGGCAGTACCATAGGAAGGTGTCGTCGCCGCCCTCGACCAGGAGCACGACGCAGCCGGGGGCGGAGGGCTCGTCGGAGAGGAGGCAGTGGCTGTGCATCAGCGTGGCGTCTTCGAGCGCTTCGAGCGGCGGGAGGTGGACCTGATCTCCGTCGCTAGGGCTCCACAGGAAGGTGGCCATCGTGTCAGGGTCTCGCACGAGGAGCAGGCCTCGCGCCGTCGGGCAGATCGTCTTGTTCCGCAGAAGCTCGCCCGTGTCGCCGCCGACGGCGATGGGCTTCTCCTTGGAAGCGCTGAATAGCGCCGTCGAGCGGTCGCGGTGGTACAGAGCCAGGCAAGGCAACTCCATTGTTCCCCGGAGATGAATCGCCGACATCTGCCAAGAATTCAAAATCCGTCCCTCGCTCGTCCCTTTCTACCGACTTGGATTGTAACTTCCAATCAAATCAAGATTCTTTCCGCTACAAGGGAAAACACACAGCAAACCGATGCCGATTAGTTTCCCAGATGCGGTCCCATGCTCCCATACCCCTTGACAATAAATAGATTCCGACGAGCCCGCCGCCACCGGCTGCGTCTGCGTCGTGCTGCTGGTCGAGGGCTGAGACGACACCGTCATCTGGTACTGCCACCCCGGAGATCAGTGGGCCAAGTACGAATACGACATATAGGGTCCCACGTCCTGCCCTGCCCGGACGAAGAAGAAGAGGACCAGATCGAGAAGAACGTCATCTGCTCCATTGCGGCGTGTCGCGGCAAGTTCTACTTCGTCTGCAGAGCAGCAGAGCTGCGCGTGATCGGCTTCAGCAGTCCCGAGCCTGTGCTCACTGTCACTGCCATCGCTATTGACGGCATGCACATATTCAGACCCGAGCCCCAACAAAGGTGGGGACGAGAAGACGAGATCGACAGAGTTAGCGTTCACAGGATGGATTTCTCGGACCGACGGTGGCGCGACGTGTGTGATCTCGGCCGCGACTTTCTTCGTGTTTGATCGCAGCAACACTCTGCAGGTGTTTGATGTGCAAGAGGGGACTTACCACTTAGCAGCTACATACACTCGATGAAGCTCTGGATGTGGACAAAGCATTCTGGTCGCTTCCGACTAATCCATAGGAGCCGATACAGAGGCCCCTCTTTGGGCTTTGGCGCAGCTTCGGCTCGCGCATAATCATGATATAGCTTCTGGTGTAATCCCGAGCTGAGAGTTTATAATAACAACAAAAAGGTTGTTTCATCAAAAAAACAAAAACAAAGGCTCAACCGCTGGTAAAAAGAACAGATAAGTTACTCCACGGCAAGATCAGTATAATCACAAATTTACACACGGTAAAAGCCCAGCGTACGAAAATCTTTACTCATGACAATTTAGGCACAGAATTTGAGAAAATACTCTCCTAGCTTCTGAATCAGCATCTCTCACCATGTCTGATTCCGCTCTCCATGCTATGTGCTCATCGGGCCTAACCAGAATGACATTGTTCCTGCTAATCCGACACATCTCCCACCATGAGTTACCAGATACCCTAGGCACTTCCTCAACATCGACATAGTTGGTCCAGGGTGCTAGCTCAGATCTGCTCTCTTCCGCTTCCGCATCAGCAGAACCTTGGGGCCACATGACACATACTTTGGCTGACAACTTGAACTCATCTGCTTCCTTGAGGATAGCACGGGCAATCTCGTATGACTCTTTCAGTGGTGCAATGATGAGAACAAACTCGAGTTTATCCCCGCTTACCAGGTCAAGTGTTGAGAACAAACCCTGCACAGTCGCAATGTTAAAAAAAGAAAAGAGCAGAGGAACAGCAAACAACATGTCTATGAGTGTATCCATTGGGTGCCAAGGGACAAACCTCACTTGAAGCGGACAATGCTCTTATTAGCATGTGGGGTAGCCGTGAACCAACCTCAGCGGATGGGATGTACTTTGATGCCCTCTTAGAGTGCTTTAGTTTTACTCCTTTCTGAGTATTCTCACTGCAATCTGCAGCAACCAGTGCTCCTTTTTCATAGCTGAAGGCACACGAATAAGATCATCATAAGAAATTTGGCGTATCTCACCATGATCTGAGAATATTCCTGTCCTGCTTTGTTGTTCCAGCAACTAAACTAAAAGAAAGGGAAAAAAATAGATTCTTTTGAAGTGAAGTGATCAGTTGTAACGAGGCTAACCAGAAGCCAAGATCCTCTGCAGGGAACTGCAGCTGAAGACTTTTTCCTTCATCAAGAATACTTCTCAATCTTGCTAATCTCAAGGAACCAAGGGGATTTTTCTCATTCAGAATATAATCTGAGACTTGTGCGCGACCAATGGAAAACAATCCTTCCAACACTGCCTTCTGTACATTTCTCGGAATGATTGATCCTAGGCTTCTGTTGATAACTTGATGCACTGACAAAAATACGTGCAGAGAATGCATATATGAGATGAAAAGGGGCACATAGCAAGGTACGTATACAGCTGCATCTGTTGTCAATATTTACATGGTAAAAACAATATAATGCCGTCATGCAGGCACAAGGGTATACCTGAGTTTGCAACAGTTGGATCAAGACCAAGGGTTGCAGGAATAGACATTGCTGCTTTGAAGTTCTGCACGCTTAGTTCTGTATTGAAAAGTGCAACCTGCAATAAGCAAGGAATTGTATGACATTCATTAATTTTATACTGGAGACGTTGATATTGAATAAACAGAAAGCCCGTGAGAAGAATCTAACAGGTCGGCGCTCTGATTCATAAGTTTGCAGTATTGATGGTGAAGCAACACCACTTAACATTAAGCCCAATTTCCAAGCCAAATTGTGAGCATCCTGAACACCAGTATTCATTCCTGTAATGAAATCGGCATATGATGTTTCTGAATGTTTTTCTTCATATGCATAGTAAGGCAAAATTAACATGGTACTGTCAGTATCAAAATTCAAAGTAAATTGCTAACCAAAACCACCGGCAGGAGGAAAACGGTGAGCAGCATCACCAACAAGGACTACACGGTTGTTGCAGCCGACGTACTTTTCTGCAACTTCAGCATGCATCGCCCATGGCTTTATGTCTAAAACCTGAACATCTGCTGGCTCCCATCCAACTAGTTTGACAATAATTTGCTCACATACCTAGAAGGACAAGGAAACTATAAAAACGAAGCAGAGAGCATGCATACACATCAAATTTACTCTGCAAATTCATCTATCCATAGCATATTCAAGTGTAGGAATAAGTTGTTTCAAGAACACTACAGCATGATATTTCAGAAATAAATGTTGAAACAAAATTTGATGCAGAAAAAAGCATTTCAGTAGCTAGCGAAGTAGAATCAAGAAAATTACTAGAATGAGATCACCTTAGCGCTGAATTCTTCGAACATCTGCTGAGGAGGATAAAATGGAATCTGAGAATAAAATATAAGATAGTATCAGTGCACATATGAGGATTATATGATAGTCTTGCTTCCAACATCATAAAGGTTCGCATACCTGCAATACGAATTCCCCATGCTCCAGGTCATGTGCAACCAGCACACCAATTGCACCTGGATTAAAAACAAAGAACAGCATCCCAGGCCTCTGACTGGATAAATATCTGCCAAGATCTCTGCTAAGAAAATGTACACTGACCAGTTTCTGCAAGTCCCTTTCACCCTCCATTGATATGCCTGCCAATTCACGCAATGTGCTTCTTGCACCATCTGTCCCTATTAGAAGACCACAGTGTAGCTTTCTCTCTAGCATCCTCCCCTCATTGTTAACTGATGCTCCAATCAAAATGCCCTCATCGGTCTGCTGAAGGGATGTGCACTCATGTCCCATCAGGATCTTCTTTTCCAGACCCAGATCCTTTATCGAGTTACTAATCTCCCCAGGAAAGCATGTCTGAAAACCAATACCTTCCAGCTTCTTGAGTAGCAAATCAACTAACTTGTACTGTGAGAAGTGTGCAACCGATACAGGACTAATGACCTTGTCAAAATCTGCCAGAAGTAGTCGTCAGAAGACATGCAGAGATGTGCAAGACATCAAACACTCAGACATTAGAAGAACTGAACTGGCCTTCCTGCTTCATGTGATCAACCGATCCGAGAACAGAACCAGAGAGTGAAGTACAGTAGACGAACTTCCTCCACAGATCCACTGGTGGCTGGGACCTCTCGATGTCCCCAGCCAAGCCATCCAACTTGCGGAAGATCTGAAAATGTCAGCCACCCCGTGAAACCACCGCCCAACACAACACACATGCTGAAATAGCGAGGTTCCAGTGCATTAGTAAAAATACACACCTCCATTGTGCGGTTGTTGATGAAGTGCGCTCGGGGGTGCCGAGTGAACTCCACATTCTTCTCTATCACCGCGCATTTGATCCCTGCGAGATTTGAATAAAACGAGTAACTGAACCGCCGATCTTCACAAGAATTTCCGAAGTCCTCCCAAAATTTAAGCAGCTAGGCTCATTGAACCACTAAGCAGTCATCCAGATTAGCACAGGGCACCTGAGAGGTGACTCGTTTCATCACATTCGTCCGCTTCCCTCGTTGAACTTCCGCTCAGCTCTCCGCCTCCTACTCTAGACGCACGATTCGGAACAGGCGACGCACAAGGGACACGGGCCCTTACCGAATTTGGTGAGGAGGAAGGAGAGGACGAGCCCGACGGGCCCAGCTCCGACGATGAGCACCGGCAGATGCGGCGCGTCGCCTCGGCCTCCCCCGCCGGCGAGGGACGAGAAGGGCGGGTGCTGGCGGCGACGGAGCCACCAGATCGCGCCCCGGTGCGCGGCGAAGAGGCGCCCGCGCCCGCCGCCGGCGATCGACGGCATCGATGCGGTCGGTTTGGTCTTCGGAGTCGGCGGCGGGGAATAGCCGAATAGGCTAGCTGCAACGGCAGTTTGCAACAGGGTTTATGGGTTTAGAAGGTGGACACGACTGCACACACACCGCACAGTATCGTTGGCTCGTCAGCCGTCCGGCACCCGCACCCGTGAACAAGCTTGAAAAGATGTACTTCGATGAGTTCGATCTGATCGGCAAACATGACACCGATCTAGTAATAAGCTTCACTTTTGAAGATAACTTGCTCCACTTTTAAGTTTTCACTGATATACAGGCATAGTACACATACTACAGCTTGAATTTCAGCCAGTACAGCTTTTTCCTGATACAGCTTGAATTTCGGTCAGTAAGTTTTACTCCCAGTTTCATGGTAAAAGAAGTAAACATATTCGCTTGTATAGTTGCGTAAATTCTATTCCTATGTAAATAAAAAAATTGCGTATATCTGTCTCTTTAACATATTCGCCCAAATCATGCTTGGTCATTTTCTAAAACAATTCAACAAATAGAGCTGAACTGAACCTGAACGCAAGTTCGACCCCCCACCATGAATCCTCCGACACGCTTGGATAGGCCCGCCGTCCGGGGACAAGAACAGTTTCAGTTCAACAACAAATGTTTTGAGAGAAAAAAGTAACGAACACAAGTATTATCTACGCTCGGCTTTAAACAAAAAATCCGTTATGAACGGACAATAGATCCCACTGTTTCTTCCGTGGCATACAAGCAAAGTCTGCGCAGAATGATATCCTAGGTACATGAAAGAAGCATGAGCCTTCGAATGTACTGAGTACAACCTTTTAGCTAAGAATATCTGAGTCAACCTGAAAACCATAGCAACATGTGCATCTTCCGGGTCTGGTAGTATACTACAAAAGCACTTTCCTCCTAGATTTCCAAGTTAGCATAAACCTCAAAGCTTGGAAGCACCCATGGACACGGCCAGCTGTACAATCTCGCGCCGCAAGATCTTCCCAGCTGGTGATTTCGGTATCGCAGAGACAAAGGCCACTCGACGGACTTTCTTGTACGGTGCAACCTGCCATAAAAGGAAAAAAATCAGGATGGGCTGTGTTATGCCGCCTAAAGTGTTAAGGCATTATTAAGTTATTATCCCAGCAAAGCTTCTTAGAATTTCTACATAAGAAAGGACAAGCGGCGGCAAGTTCCCTTGCTGGAAAGTTAGGTTGTTATCCATAGCTATACGCACAAGAGCGCTGCATGACATGTCAGTAGTGCCTTTTGAAAAGTTAGGTTGCCATCCATAGCAAACGTGACAATGTGAACTAACAATACTAAAATAGCAAGAATTCCAACTCAACTTGGCAACTTGCCAATTTGTTTAGGCAAAGGTAGAACGAAGTTGATTATGACAGATTGACAGGACACCTATAGTTCAATATGACACTATGGAGCAGAATGTAATCAAAAGGAGAAGCATACTTGTTTAGCCACATAATCCATGACTTGTTGCTCGGTGAGGTTTGAACCTGGTCTCCTCACGATGAAAGCCATTGGTAGTTGCCCGGCATCTTCATCTGGATAGCTGCATAGCACATACAGAAGGAAACATCTCACATATTGTAGCATGATGAGGGAATCTTACAGCAGCATTAGTTCATATCTATAGTCCTTCAGAATTTTCCCAGATTTACTGCAGGACTTACGGGATAACTGCAGCGTCCATGATGTCAGGATGAGAATTCAGGATATGCTCTAGTTCAGCTGGAGGCACCTGAAGCAAGAATTATATCAATACCATGCAAACACAGGCAAAACCTTGTGAGATAAGATTCTCCAATGGTAATGTTATTGCAGCTTTGAACCAGCGGTGATAATCTGCAGCACCTGATATCCCTTGTATTTTATCAACTCCTTCAATCGATCAACAATGTAGAGAAAACCATCTTCATTGAAGTAGCACAGGTCACCAGTTTTCAACCAGCCTTCTGAATCCATTGTTGCTGCAGTCGCCTCATCATCACCCACGTAACCTGCAAAAAGTCATTACGACTCATGTAGTAAAGACAAAAAAATGTTCCAAAATTCAATGAAAATATATAAAAGACCAAAGTTCCCTTAAAAATCTTGCCTTCAAAACATGTCAGATCGATATAAAGTGTGAACAAGAAAAGATTGCCTAGCGCGATTATATGAATTTTTAGTAATCCATTAAAAAAACCTGATTAAGTCGGTTCAGAGCTGTTCCAGACCAAATATCAGTCTATAAACAGTTGCTACGTCTAGCATGGAAGCGTAGAAAAACTTATTAGTTTTCACATATGGCACTACTATTCATTAAAAATACTAAGTAGCAGAGCAAGCACCCATGCATGGCCAGTGATGCAGATCTGTAGGTGTTGCTGATACTAATGGTACTACACCGGCCACCTGTATTTGGTTAAGGACAAAACAATGCTATACATCCGACGGATCTGTCCAAAACATGTACGAGTACGACCAAGAAACAGCGCAAGGGCAGTCCAACGAGCCAGCAAAGCTTCACAGTGCAGTCGTACGAATGAATGTTTATGCAACAAGGCCAATAAAATGTTGTCTGATGACAGATATGCATAGCTTCCATCCCTCAGACAAAACAAACCTTAACATCCAAAACTATCATACTAATTGTGTACCGAAAAGTCGGCGAATCATCATCGTGGCGGATAAAGAAAGCTATCGTCTATACATTAGCAAATAGCAATGGTCAAATTAACTTTTAGTAGAACTTGCCTTTCATGACGGTTGGGCCTCGGACCCACAGTTCGCCGCGCTGCCCCGGACCCAGAGCCTCGCCGGTGGAGGGATCGACGATCTTCGCCTCCATGTGCGATGCCAGCTTCCCGACCGAACCGTACGCCTTGGACTCCTCCGGCCCGACCGTGGCAGCCACCGAGCCAGACGACTCCGTCAGACCGTAGCCCTGGGGAACAGAAGCATAGATTCAGAATGGAATCTGCAGTGCGCACAAGAGCCCCCCGGCGTTATCTGCATGGAACCTGAACGAGTTCTATGTCGGGGAAGATGGCAGCGAAGCGCTCAGCGACTTCGCGGCCCAGTGGCGCGCCACCGATGCCGATGACGAGGAGAGACGAGAGGTCGCGTCTGCGCGCCTCCTCGGATTTGATCATAGCCACCAGTACCGGGGGCGCCGCGGGCAGTAGCGTGACGCGGTACCGCTCGATGGCGCGCAGCGCGCCCATGAAGTCGAAGCGCTCCATGAGGACGGCAGTCTCCCCCATGGCCACGGACCTGAGCAGCATCATGAACCCGAACACATGGAAGAGGGGGAGAGGGAGCAGCGTGACGGCAGGTGGGGGCGGCTGCTCGCCTGCCTCGGCAGCCTCGTTCTCCACCATGGTCCGGTTGTCCTTATGCGTGCAGATCAGCGCGATGATGTTGCGGTGCGTGACCGCGACGGCCTTCACCCGCCCCGTGGTGCCCGACGAGTACAGCACGGCCGCCGTGTCGGACTGCTTCACCGCCACCGGCGGGGGCGGCGCCGCACCGCCGGCCGAGGACAGCCTCTTATACTCATCCGATCCGATGACGACGCACCTGAGGCTCCTCGGCAGCTTAGCAGCCACCTCGGGGACCGCGAACGCGACGACCGGCCTGGCGAGCGCGACCATGTGCGCGTACTCCTCGGCGGTGGACGCCGGGTTCGCGGGCGAGACGGCGGCGCCGATGGACATGAGCGCGAAGTCTATGACGGGGGCGTCGAGGCGGGACGAGGTGATGACGAGCGCGACGTCGCCCGGGCGGACGCCGAGGACGGACCAGAGCCCCCCGGCTAGGGAGCGGACGGCGGCGAGGAAGGAGGGATAGGAGACAGCAATGCCGGTTTCGGCGTCGATGAGGGCGGGGTGGTCGGGGAGCGGCGAGGAGAGGAGGGAGAAGGCGAAGGCGGCGGCGGTGGCCGGGAGCGACTCCGGCGGGAGCGTGGTGGTCGGGCGCAGGCTGTGGAAGGTCCGCGTCGCGGCGCAGAAGCCGCTGCGCGGGTCGATCCCGGCGGGCGGGCGCTGCTCGGCCATCGCGGAGTGTGGGGCGCGGCGGGCGCGGGAGAGACGCTCAGGATTGGCTGGCTCAGCTGTGGGTTTGGGGGAACTGCGCGACGTTGGGCACAATTCCGGTAGCGGGGCCGCCGGGGAAGGGAGGTTGGGAGTTGTGGGCTGCACGGACGGAGAGGGGGAGGAGAGAGAAAGAGACGAGGCCGAGCAGGGAGACGTGGCCAGCTACAGACTACAGTCCTGGACTCCGCCTCCNGTCGCACAGGTCGCAGTAGATGCGGTGGGGCCTGGCCGCTGGGCTGCGGTGCGGGGCTGGGCTTCTTGGTTCGCCCGTTAGCCCATCTGGCCTTTGTGTGTCTTTCTTCTTATTTTATACTGTCTTCAACAATAATATAGTATTAGTAAAAATATCTCGGTGACGGTGACTGTAGACTTGTAATCCAACCAGACTTGCAACTTGTAAATTTGTAATCCAATACAGCCTTTCGTAGACCCAATGGATCTCTAGAACACGTAGTTGAACGTGAGGATACGGCATCTGAAGTCGTACATGGTCACGGTTAGTTAGAGCTGATGGCGCCCCGCGATCACAAAGACTTCCTCCAAATCACCCGTCATAAACAAACTATATAGTTTAGTTACTGAAAGGCTAAAGTAGAACGGATAATTAATAATGACTTTGTTTCAGCTTCGATCTTCGGAAGCAGATAACCAGTAACCACGGAACGATGGCGCGTCTTATTCACGGGCGTCCGCGCTAATTGTCGGGATAGTCCCCGAGTCAAACGTGCTCTCCTGCGCGCGTGCCGTCTCTCCCTTTTTCTGATTAATATACGGAGTAGTTCGAGTACCGATCCTAGGGGTATTAGTTATTGGTTAACCTTTCACGTCGTCGCTATCACTGCCGGCGCGAGTACCAAATGTGTTTGCGTTTAAGAGTAAACAATAAAGGAAAATATGTGAATGCGCTTGGTTCAGCGGCAGCAGCGAAGTATATCAACATTGTCACCATTCAATGATCGACGCTTAGAAAGATGTTTTGGCTCTAAGGCGATCCCAACCTAACGGTTACTCACTCTTTTATCTCTACTCCTATAAAGAACTTTTTGTCGTCGTTTCCTGTCCGTCGTAGGTCCTTTCGACCTACGCGGTTTCCTTCGTCCTCTCGCGTCGTTTCGTCCCGCGCCCCTGTCCCGTCCGCGTCGCCCCGCCCGCGCATCCACCGTCTGACGCCGCCCCGCATGCGCGCCCCGCGCGCGTATCCCCCGCCCGCGCATCCACCATACGAGCGCAGCCCTCCCCCTTTCCCCCCATTCGCGGATCCACACGCGCCGCACGACGCGCGCCTCCCTCTCGCGGACGACGTCCGCCGCCACTCCCCTCGGTCGGGCTGGCTAGGAGAGCCAACCTCTCCGCCGACCTCTCCGCCGCCGCCGCCGACGGCCGGTCCCGGGGCACCGACGACATGATCGCGGCCGCCGCCAGCGCGGATCCCATGAGCTCCTCCGCGCCGGCGGAGCCCTGTTGAGCCTACTCCCCGCAGTCCAGGTGATGAAGGATGAACCTCCACCATCGACCCGTGGACGAACCTCCAGCATCCACCCGCGGACGAACCCTCCACCATCGACCCGCCGTCTCGACGGCGCCTCCACCATCGACCCGATGCCCTCAACGCTGCCTTCGACACGCCGTGCTCGCTGCCGACCACCAATCCACCCGTCGTCCTCATCGCAGCCTCGACCCGCCGTCCTCGCCGCAGCCGCTTGGCAGGTGGATCCGCCGGGCCGTGCCGCCGCCACCCACGTGACGCCGGGGGGAGGGTGTGCGAGACTCCTTTTCCCAAAGAAGATCCTGTGTGCGTTGCTTGTTCTCATGGTGGGGAGAATTCCCAAGACCTTTAGTTTTTCTTCTTGATCTGGTGAACTTGTAGATATACTAATTTGTTTTGCTTATTTTCTATGAGGTGAAGGAAAGTCAATCGAGTTGCCGCTGCCGAGCAGCAGTTCGGAGGAGCGAAGCACCGGCATGATGACTCCCTCCACGACGAAAAAATCCCCTGAAGTTTCTTTTCTTTGTCAAGACTTTAATTAGCATACTTTCCTGTTTGGATGTTTCGAATGGACAAAACATTTCGTTTGGAGGTTCTTGATCTTGCGTAAGCTCTACTTTTCCTTGCGATGGAGGCAAGAAGCTAGCAATGTGTGTTACTGCGCCTATTTGGTGCGGCTATGATATAGAACAAAATAGTAGCTTCTGTGCATAAAAGTCAAACTTATTCTTTTTGCCTTTTTTTCTTGACCCAGTTGCATCATGTGGTCTTCTTCAACATCTTATTGGTAAATGCTTGCAATCTGGCAAGCAGAATGAAATTCAAGGATGGAATATGGGAGAAAACAATTATAAGGAACAGGCCCAAAACAATTATAAGGAATATGCCCAATCCAAGGTATATCCCTTTTTTTCTAGCGTACATATATATTGCTCATGGAAACAAGCTTGTCAGATGGCGTAGAACACACTAACTGTTATAGGCATGGCCTTCTTCAACATCTTATTGGTAAATGCTTGCAATCTGGCAAGCAGAATGAAATTCAAGGATGGAATATGGGAGAAAACAATTATAAGGAACAGGCCCAAAACAATTATAAGGAATATGCCCAATCCAAGGTATATCCCCTTTTTTCTAGCTTACATATATATTGCTCATGTAAACAAGCTTGTCAGATGGCGTAGGACACACTAAATGTTATAGGCATGGCCGTATTGAAATGTACTTCAGACTATGGTTTACAACTATACATGTTTCAAGCTAGAAGATGAAAATATTTAATTGTATGCTCTGACTTAGGTCTGTATTGCTAGGTGAAATATTTTCAATCTGCCCTAACACTACTGGAAACTGCCCTTAATCATATGCTCCCATTTACAATGTGGTGGATAGAGAAGAGACATAACTTCTGTTTCTTCAGCAAAAAGAAGTGAACTATGAGCCAAACACTTTCCTTTTGAAGATTTAAGAGAAGAACTGGGATTTTCGTGCTCCAAGGTACTCTTTAATTCCTGGATCTGTTGTTGAGGTGTTCACCAAAGTTTTTAAGATCGATGTCTTAAATCATTATAATAGGCTTATAGCATAATTAAATAGCAGGCTGACCAGAATGAAGATGCTAATGAAATAACAAAAGAATTACTGAGGCGTCTCTCTAATTCTTTAGCAAAGATTTCAGTTTTACCATATTGTCCAACCATGACTACAGAGGTGGAGATTGAGATTCATAGATTGTTGATTTGCATATCAAAAGCATGTAGTCAAAATATGGTAGTCAAAAGCATGTAGTCATATCAAAAGCATATAGTCATATCAAAAGCATGTAGTCATATTAAAAGCATGTAGCATGAGAAATCTGGGATCTTTAATTTGGTGGTGTTCTTCTGCAGGACTAAAAGCATGTAGTCACATTAACAGACGGGAGATGAACTGCCTATTTTCATTTTTATTTTTTTGTGAGAAGCTCCTAACTGTGATTCCCAATAGGTTTCAGTATCAGTTCACTTTCTGTGTACCAAAACACAAATGTCCTTGGTCGTCTTCCTGAAGCGCCGCCCGGCAAGCAGCCAAGCTCCGGCTGGTCGCTGACAGGGCCAGCCAGGCCGCGGCCACTCCTCAGCCGATCTCAGCCAGGCCGCGGACAACCGCATCCACGCCCTGGCCGGTCGCAGGATCCAGTGAGGTCCTTGTTCCTTCTCTCATCTTTGTGTGCCTCATTAGGAAAATGAGTTCATGTGTGTCCAGGGAGTTTTCAGTGGGACCCCACGTGGGCTTGCATCACCAGGATGCAGTGGCGCCGGTGCCTGAGCAATCTATGGTGCCCAGCAGTACCTTCATCTGAGGGGTGAGGTCTCATGGTTTGACGCCCCTTCCCTCTCTCTTAGTGCTCTTTTCTGCAGCAGCTAGGTAAACAACATTCTCAAATTGGCAGGTAAGCATTCCTAAAATCAAGAGCATATTGCCGTGAGCTTCAAGTTTGAGTTCATCATTCTTTAGTCTTGTTGAAAATTAGAACACCATGAACATGGCCTTGGATCCTATTTGCTGCAACTCAATTTGACAACGATACAGCAACCATGTGAGGCCCTAATTCTTCCTTGAAATTTCTTGGTGATAATAGTCTGTGCCTATCTGTTTTCTTAAGCCATTTGCAATGTGATAATTAACTATTCATCTTAGGAACAATAGTGGAATGCAGACTATCCAACGTACAACACTAGGTGCAGTGTATATGTTGTTCATTGAACTTTAGATCCATTTGAGTTGTTCTCTAAAAAAAGATAGGCAGCAGTTAAAATAATAGGCCAATTACATGATCCACCATTTAAACGAGGTTACCATTGCAGCATTTGATGCGTCTAGCCTATCAATGGTTACACAAAGAATTATCAGTGATTGTCTACAACAAAACATTAGGATAAAATGCTGGATTATTTAAGGACTTCTATTATAAAATGCTGGATTATTCTACAAGCCTAACTGCCATATGCACATATTTTGATTTCATACAAACAGCCCATGTAGTTCTTGCATATGGAGTTGTGGATGTACTCAATTACGAGTCATACTATCTCTCCTGGTGAGAGTGGATCTAAGAATTACTCAAATAAGAAATGCCTAAGAGAATAGTATAGCTAGGAACTTGGGGCTGTAGCTGGATTTTCAGTAGACAAAATCACCGGAGCTTGCAATTTTAATGGTTTGTACATGTTTGGGCTCATGCCCAATATGCTTGCCAAAGTTTTGTTTTGCATATGCAAAAATTGCCTAATTGATTTTAAGTTTCCTACAACTTGTATATGGTTACTAGGTTTAGACTGTTGGTCTGGAGCTATAGATCAGAGTTCAGTATGTTTTGAATAGTTCAGAGTTTTTAGTATGTTATAAATAGTTCAAAGCCATTGATTTGCTTGCAGGTTTTCCAGAAGAGGACTCGGCTCTCAGTGCAAGAGTCTCCGATCCGTCACCGTGGAAGAAGCCTGCACGGTCATTGATCCCTTTGGTTTGTCGGTAGTCCTGACGATCATAGACAGCAAAGGCGTCTGTTCGGCCACTGGTTCCGATCGGCCTCGCGTGGTCATCGTGCGGGGACGAACTCAGGGCAACAAAAATTAGTAATGCAGCGTGTTTGTAATGTGCATCAGGTGTGATGAATAGCTTATTTTCAGTTTATGGTAAGGAGCAAACAGTCTTTTTCTTTTATTACATATCATATCCATGATTTACTATCTGTTCTTTTATATCCCGGAGAGTTCATTCAAGTGATGCTGAGAAGTTTGCTGAAATATGCCCTTGCCCTTGCAATGGTGTTGCACGGGGTGTTATATGGTCTGCTCTGCAATTTCAATAATTTCATTTTCTCTCCTTTGATATTGTTTTAAGATAATACTGTTGATAATGACAGGTATACTGACATTTGTTGTTGTTTCTTTCAGGAGCTTCATTTCATCCATCTTTCTCTGTGCATCTATATATCTTGGACTGGTCATATTGTCTTGAGGTGATTCCTATTTTTTCATATTACATTCTGGTTTATTCTTCTTGCATTGACATGCTCTTCTCTGTTGCGCGGCAACACATGAGACAATCACGACAATATATAGCATTACAAAATTTCCAGGACAGTAAGAATATAGTCTCCTTGTGAATGATATTATACTGATAAAAAGAACAGTGACCTGCCAATGAAATGGGGCATAAGACTGGTTCTGTCATGCCAACCTTACTTCCAATGGCCTTCAGTCTGAAGATTGACATGTGGACATATTTTGGAAAAATATTACTAATAAATTGAACTAAAGAGGATTGGTGGATACCATTTGGGTGCCAATTCACACCCCCTATAAAATTATATCTGTTGATCAATTTGACTTTGCTCTATAGATGTACCCTTTTCGACATATGATTTAAGCTCATACTAACTCTGAACCATACTTTCATTTTCCTATTCAGGATTTCAACCTCGTGCCGTTTTGATCTGAAAACCAACTCAGGTTGGTTAATCTGAGTTCTCATTGTTCTAGATACTGGCTCAAGCTTACATTGTCCTGGTAGTTGTACAGAATTCATGGAGGGTAAACCTGTATATCCATTGGAGTTAAATTGGTGGGGATTATTCATGAGATTCTTCCATTTTAGCGATTCTGTAGGTACATTTTGCTTAGGATTTGTATTCATGGCTGGTAGCCTTTCTATTTAGGCATTGTATATCATAATTTCTTGCATTATTGCTCAATTTTCCAATCCAAAACCTATTCAGCAATCCAGGGGAAAGCTTGTTTCAGTTATGTTCGTCCAATCCAGGGGAAAGCAAATGGTTTTGCACTTTTGCTGCTTGCTACTTCATTCAAAGAAGCTTCTGTTAGAACGTCATTTGCCTTATTGGAGCAGAAATGATAGGTCTTTCATCCAGGTCCCTTGGGGGAATGGTATCAATATTAATGCCAAGTGATGTGCAACATGTTGCAGTATACTAACGGATATATCCTTAAACTTGAAAAGTATAACTATAGGACAATGAAGAAGACCGAATAACTTTCCTGGAGAGCACGATTATGTTTTGAAACCTGGAGCCACTCTATAATGGGGCTTCTATGTCATAAATTCATATGAGAAATGTTAAGGCTGTTTTAAATTGTCCCAAAAGAAAAATGCATAGATCTTGGTTCCAAATGGTTTGGTGCAAAATTTATGGTGTTCTAATTTTTTATTTCCTTCCCGTAGCAACGCACGGGCACGAACCTAGTTATTTTATAAATTGCATTAGATTTGTTCTAAATCAAAATTGGCTACCTTGAAATAAATTATAAAACTATTAATAACATTTATGATACTAAAATTGTATCAGTGACTCCACCGTTGAATATATTCTGATAGTGCATATGTTAGATAGCTTAGATGTTGCTATAAATCAAAGTTGTCTAAGTTTGACTTAAAACAAACCTGACATGTACAGAGGGAGTAATAACTAGGATGATGTTCATAGAACTAAATGAGCTGTCACCTATGATAAAAGATAATGTGGCAAGTGAGTAAATAAAAAAAATATGATACTAGGAGTGCACTTACAGCAGTTTAGACAGTCGTTGTCGGTTTACTATGCCATGTCACACGTAAATAGCTAAAAGTCATAATTTCTACATAATATCCAAGACACGTGGATAGATGAGTAGTATTAAATTTGCATTTAAAATATTAATGTTTGCATTGAAAAGGTAGCGTCTAGCATTAGTTTTTTTATGATAGGGAATTTATAGAAACTATGGTTAGTATCTCGGATTGAGACTGGCGGCTCTGGGTTGGGACTAGCCTCACAATATCTACGCTCATGGAACACGCCACATTTGCAATTACGTCACTGTCCATGTGCATACTCAAATGGTATGTTTGGCTATTTGTGCCATTTGATTCATATATTAAATGGTCCAAGTTTGATGTTGATGTTTGTGTTTGGTTAGGTGAATTGTATCAACTCAACCAGAATGAAATCATCCCATTTGAGTTAAATTTGTTGCTAAGAGAAATAAACAATGTGGTTCGAACAAATTGGTTGAATTATCCCACACAAAATCATCCATTCACGTATCATTTGGTACGCCAACCAAACACGTGCTAAGAAAACTATTGACTTAAATGGAAGAAGTAATATAAAAATTGGGGCCCGAGCCCATGCACAAAAAAGAATAGTTCATTTTTATTTTATTAGGGTGCTATGAATAAAATAAAAAGGAACTATATACCCAAAATGCAAAATACTAAAAAAGCCAAAATGCAAAATACTAAAAAAGCCCGAAATGTAAAATACTAAAAAAAATTAAGAAATACTAGCCCATGCAGGTGTTTCGAACGACTGAAAGCCCAAACTGCACAGAAGTAAAAAAAAATCAAGAAATGAACGACTAAAAGCCCGAAATGCAAAAAGAAAACTTAAAAATTAACGTGAAAGAATGACTAAAAGCTCAAAATGCAAAAAAAAAATCAAAAAAATATAATGAACAAGAATGACTAAAAGCCCAAAAGTAAAAAAAAAAATTCAAGAAATGAACGACTAAAAGCCCAAAATGCAAAAAGAAAACTAAAAAATATAATGAGCAAGAATGACTAAAGCCCCAAAATGCAAAAAAAATACAAAAATAATATAATTATTGGCCCATGCAGGTCTCGAACCTGCGACCTTCGCGTTATTAGCACGACGCTCTAACCAACTGAGCTAATAGGCCATTTGCTATTTTAATCAAATGCAATTATTTAAAGGATAGTGCTGGTAGAGTATGAAAAATGAATAAGTTCAACATGTTGTAGGAGGGAAAACTCTCATGCCAGATTCTAAGAGTAGAAAGCTGAATTGTTTTGTTCCCTTTCACGAAAGATGCAGACCTTTTGCATGCCTCGCCCTAACCTTGAATACAAAGCCCCTGCTAGGTGCTAGCTGGTGGTTTTGTTGTGAAATTGCAGGCGGAAAAGACAGATGATTCTCCTTGCAAATATGAATAGTCAAATCACGCACACATGATATACCATCATAACAGTTAGCCTGTAGTCAAAATCATTCAGTCATGACTCTCTAGGAATCTATATCCGGATTACAAGCAACAGAGACGGTCAGGAAGTCCTCCACGCACTGCTTCAACTCTTGGAATTCTGTTTCAGAAAGAGCTGCTTCAACCAAAAATCTGCATATGTTTGCCCCAGAGGCTTCGTCATAGTCCTTTCTCCTCTTTAGTACCAAATGTCCACTGAGCTCCCAGATTGCGGGATTGATTCTCATGTCGAGGAACTCTTGACTCGCCTTTCCTAGGAGCTGCTTCTCCGCGTAGCACTGGTCGATCGATTTGGATGGAGATAAATGTCAATGCATAGCTAAAGTACGAATTAGGAACATTAAAAGGTTGCATGGCAGTACCTGTGGTAGGATAAAAACTCTCTTGCCACATTCAGAGATAAGGACATTAAAAGGTCTGTTGTTCTCTTGCAAGAAGATACAGACTTTTGAAACCACATCTGACAAATCCTCAAGGCTCGCTCCACCTTCAAACACGAAACCACTAACTGGATAATCCACCAGCTGAGCAATGCTCACACCGTTGCCTAGGGTTGTGAGCTTATCTTCGGTTGCCTTTTCAACTGGATACTGTACTTTCAGGTAGTATGCCTAAGGAACAATATGTCAATACAGGACTTGATCAACAGACAATTGCCGTAGTGAAATTGACAATCATAAGATATCAAGAATTCTAAAGACTAACCTGAAAGTGAAGGTGGTTGATGGTTGCAAAGCCACCCAGACTGTTATAACCAACTCTGAAGAAGGGGTTCCTTGCCTCCCTTGCTACATACATGGCTAGTAAGAAGCTCTCTCGATCAATTCTTTGCGGCAAACAATCCTGGATTTTGGGGGTCAAAAGCACATGGCAGTAACCAATTGGACTCACCTGTGATGCGGAAAAGACAAACAGTCAATCACGTCTTAATTCTATGATTAAAGGTGTAAGTAAATTCTTCAGAGGGGACCACACTGACATTAATCAAAATGGCGCTAGAAGAAGCTGAAATAGCATCAGGAGCACCATCAAAATACTGGGCAGAGTCTTTATCACTTTCATGGAATCTGAAGATCACCTCCTCTGGCCTAACTTTTGTGAAATTAAACTTCCCACCATCAAATGGCTGGAGGACTTGGTTGATTCTGAACTCAGTTGGCCGTTTCTTTTGATCACGCCCTTCTATTAGTGTTGCTACAAAGTTGTGTTCTCCAGGTAGTACCTATCACCACATGATTGTACAGAATTAAGATAGAAAAATAAAATCACCAGAAGAAGCCTGGGCAGTTATTCTGAGAGAATGGAATGGAAATGAAAACCTTAGTATCACATGAACTTATGTCATGGTGAAACAACCCCCTTGCCTTGCGATCCTCCCACTGCAATAACATTATGGTTGTACTTATCCAACTTTCTTTAAATTCAAATCATCAACGGAATGCACAAATGACATTCCTCAGGGTTGGGGTGTGAAAACTACAAACCTCTTTGAAAAGTTTGTGCAGAAATGGCGATAAATTTGGACCATCATCCTTCATACTCAAGGAACAACTCGGGTCAAAACTCCACCGATCCATGGCTAGTTTTGTCTTAACTAAAAGCAGTGTCAGAACATACAGGCATCAGGCGTTTCCTGCAGTATATGCAATTATATTTAAAAAGCTCAATACAGTTGATTACTATACTAGGACTGCGCTATGAACTAAGTTCACTTAAGTGAATGCCCAACTTTTCATACCGATAAAATGTGCAAAAAACAAATACAGATGCAAAGACAAGTAGTACAGTTCAAAGACCCAGATCAAGACACCCCATTCACATATTAAAATTTGGCTTAGTATCGATCCAAAAGGCTGTAAAGCATACTAAATCTCAGACGCTGAGGCACACAAATCATTTCCATATTCCAATTTTACATTGCTTGTTTATCTACAAAATGCTCAATTGGTTACACATGGGCATTCTTAATGATGAGTATCGAATGCCACTCTTTTCCAAAACCAAAAGCACAGAAATATTGCATGAACTAAGAGCAACGAAACCGGCGTACCAAAGAAACGCCGCCGTGAGGTTCCGTTCTGGTGAGCACGTGATGCCGCGGGAGCAGGAGGAATCAATGATGGAGCGAGCGGGGCCAAAAGAGTATCGACGGGCATGGGAAGAACCCAACTTTTCTTGTGGCGAACGCAGGCAGAAAATGGCGCCTAAGGATTGGATCTCACTCAAAGAAGGCTTTCCCCCAAACCCAGCGAGCTGAATTTGATGGCTTTGTTGCGCGATTGCGGTTGGAGAAGACGGTGGATTCACGCGAATCTCACGTGGAGAAGCAGCGGGAAGAGGAGGGGGGAGGCCGGGAGGAGGAGCACCAGGTCGACCACTACGAGAAGGAAGTGTGAACGCGCGCCCGCATGCATCATGGACCGTGGCTTGCTGGCCAACCCCAATCCATGTCGCCGGCGGCGGCCCACACGAGGGACTGATTTGCAAAAAGTTGGATCGCGATTAATAATGGCGATCCAAATTAAGTGGGCTTTATGTAAATACTTGGATCGCGATCCAAATGAGGGGCTAATTTGCAAAAATTATTGGCGGTGGTTACTGTTGTGGACGGCGACCTCCCGGCTCGCGGCCGCCGGCAGTCGGTGCCCGCGGGAGCGGCAGATGCTTCGGAAGAGGACGGGAACCGGAGGCAGGGACTGGTAGGACGGACGGACTGTGCAGCTCGCCAGTAGAGTCACCACAGGTCCACAGCCGCGCGCCGCTGTGCCGCTTTCTCTGCATAATTTTGCGGCCTGAATCGCCGCATCCGAGATGACGGAGATGTCGTTGTCAGCCCCAAAGAAGCAACCACGCGGGAGCAGGACCCAGCGACAGATTGGAGGGGGGACGAGAAGAGCAGAAATGGATATGGAAAACAACGCACCTCTCCAAACAGAGGCGACAATGGCGCCTCGAGGATTGAATCTCACTCGAGGTAATCCCACGAACAGGGTTCCTGTCCGGATTCTGGGGGGAGAATCCAGTGGGAGACGACGACGAGGAGGAGCTCACGCGAATCCGCCGTGAGGAGGAGTCGAGGAGTGTGTACTGCCAAGCTGGGCAAGAGGCTGAGACGACGGTGCCAGGTGGGCCGGGCCGTATGGCGTACCGACGTACCGTCCACTGATGGGCCAAGTGAGGCCTACCTCCTTGTGAGCCCATCAGACAATACCTCAATCCTCAAAAAGAGCTCAAAAAAAAAGACAATACCTCAAAAATTTTCCTCAAAAAAAAAGACAATACCTCAAAAATTTCTGTGGAGCCCGCTGCCCACTTGTAGTTAGACTGACTCCAACAACAGACGCAAACGCAAAATTACGGCGCGCACAGTAGTTTTGCCTCTCCGTTTCGTTCTCCAACAGCTGACGCATCGACGATAGGTATTTTGCGTACCGGACGGACGGGGACGCACAAAAGCGTCCCCTCTCTCCTCCCTACGCAAATCCTCCGTCCGCATGCCGCCGCCTCGAGCTCCTCGCCCCCACCCGCCTCTCCCTCCTCGGCGTCGGCAGCTTCAGCTCCGGCCTCCGCGAGGGACAGCGACAGCACATAGCGCGGCGTGGAGGAGCGAGGGAGCGCCGCACGCAGGCCTTGGGAGCTCCGGCCCCGGCCTCCGGGGCCGCGCTGTCCCGCGAGCTCCGGCCTCCGGCGCGGCGCGAGGCGGAGGAAGGCCCCGGATTTTGGGGGCTCCTGGATCACGGAAGGCGCCATTTTTGGCCGCCTTGCGAGCTCCGGGGAGGGCGCTGATGTTTGCCGTTTGATACAGCAGCGACCGCTCCGCCGGCGATGGCAGCGGAGGAGCTCCTGAGGAAGATACGGGAGCTGGAGGAGGGCCAGGCGGAGCTCAAGCGGGAGATTTCCAAGCTCGTGCCGGAGCGCGAGGGCGCACAGCCCCACTCGTCCTCGTCGCGCCGCCCCCCGCCGCCGCCGCCGCAGCAGCAGCCTTCGCCGGCGCGGCGCGCCCTCGCCGCGCTCCCTTCCTCGTCGTCGCGGCTGCAACGCTCGGGCCGCGTCGGGCTCACCGAAAGGCAGCACGTCAAGGCCCTGCACGCGCTGGGGCAGGCCGTGCATATCATTGCCCCTGGCGGGAAGCTCCTGTACTGGTGAGGCCTCGGGCGGCGGATTGGGAGGAGGAGGAAGAAGACCGGACGTTTTGCGTCTGCCGTTGGAGGAGTTGGTTTTTGGGTCCGTGACCTTTGCTCTGTAGAAGACCCAAAACCATCAAATGGGTACCGGTTTTAGGTGTGATTGCTGGAGACAGCCTAACCACGACGAAATCTCTGTGGAGCACTTGGGTCATACCATGACTCTGACAAGGGGCTCCGCGCTGAGTTGGGTCCACGAGCGGTCCATCGTGGTGTCCCGCAAG
>CM014274.1:5923475-5988540 GCA_004135705.1 Alloteropsis semialata
TCCAATCTCAATCGCTGACCTTGAAACCCGTTAGTTCCGTCTCACTAATTTTATCTCACTAAATTGATACGTTGATCACTTGCTTGCTTACCTCTGCGCGCCAAGCCACCCAAATATCACGTTTGTGTAGGAGATTCGGTTTTATCATACTGCGTGGTAAATTTGTTTTCCTTGTCATCACACATGGTCGTAAGCCCTCCCCATTGCTATTAATGTTTTGACGCTGATGGCATGCTTAAAGTGTCATATGTGTCAGATTAGTAGAGCGCTCCATCGCCTTTCCTGATGTTACAATCAGACTGATGCCATGCTAACTGGATGTCCAATGATAATCCTATTGACTGAACCAATATATGTCTGTAGTATGCACTGGCACTGCAAAACTAGATCACAAGATTTAAAATAGTAACAGTGGATGCAATGTGATACATGCAGTAGAATTACAAAAAGAATCTTCCTAGTGATTTGCTATTTTTCTGATGCTTTAATACTTGTGCAGAACTATAAGCAAGGGATCTGTGGCTCCACGTTTCATTGCCGAGAGTTCTCATCTAAAGGTTTTAGACTAATTCTCGTATGCTTTATGCACATGCTTTTATTGTATATACCCATTATTGGCATCTGTAGCTCCGCTCATAAGTCAATACATAGTTTTGTTGTCTTAAATCTCTTATTGATACCTGCACCGTACATTGATTATACTACCGCATGATTTCTTTCTTTGTTTCTGTTATGCTCCTCTGCTACTACCTACTGGATCAGCAGCTGATTCTTCTCTTGCCTATGTAGCCAAAAAGAAGTCAAAGTCAAGTGGAACTGACTCTGGTGAGGAGAATATGTCAAAGAAAGACTTGGCTTTACACCAGGCTATCGATCAAATAACATCTGCATTTGGGAAGGGGGCAATAATGTGGCTTGGCCGTTCACAAGGCCATAGGGACGTGCCTGTTGTATCTACTGGGTCTTTCGCTTTGGATATGGCTCTAGGAACTGGTGGGCTTCCAAAGGTACGCATGTTGCATATTAATGATTTAAGTGGAGCTTATTTTTGGCTGATCGTTGCATTATTCTCAAATTGGAAAATTCGGTTAGACTAGTTACTCATGTTCTTCATTGATGTATTTTTATTTTGTAAAAGTTCAAGCCAATATCTTTTGTAGGGGCGTGTCATAGAGGTTTATGGCCCAGAGGCTTCAGGAAAGACAACTCTTGCGCTGCATGTCATTGCAGAAGCACAAAAGAATGGAGGTAAACTCAGAACTTTCTACCCTCTTGGAATAGTATGGTTTCCTTGCTCTTGCAACTTGCTTTAGAAAGAGAGGAAAGTAGCTTCAAAATTAGGAAGTTTGGAGTTTTATAGAATGCGCATGATGTGTTGAGTTTAATGCCCAGCTGCTTTTTTTATGGCATTCACCACTAAGGGTTGTGCTATCCTATGGAAACTGATCCTCCTCTGCGCTCTCTCCCTGATCTAGGAGGGGATACCCCAGCCTTGACAATTTTTAAGGCAGTTCCTCCATGCATGATGATTACAAAATCACAAATTCTGTAACAACATTAATTTTCTTTTTATATTAAGTCGTGGACATATTTAGTTTTTCAATTCATTCATAGATGTTTTTCGGTTAAAGATATTACTAGCGCGCATATTGATCAAAAGCTATTTGAAGAATGGGACTTGAAATACCTGAAGTAAAAAAAGAAAAAGAAAAAAGAAAGGCTGTGCTACCTTTAGTGTATGAAACGTGAGAAGAAGTCGGCCGTGGATGTCAAATTTCTCTAGTTTGAACTTATTTTGTCTACTAAGCATTATCATTTTCCCTGACATACTCAATTGTCTTAGTAGTTTAAATCTTAGTTTCATGTGCACAAGAATTTCTGTGCTTTAGCTACTGTTTGGCTTTCAACTTCTGTTAAAACATTCTTAATGACTTTATATTTTTGCTATTTTCTAGGTTACTGTGCCTTTGTAGATGCAGAGCACGCTTTGGATCCAGCTCTTGCGGAGTCAATTGGTGTTGACAATAACAATTTACTCCTTTCTCAGCCAGACTGTGCTGAGCAGGCACTCAGTCTCGTGGACACACTGATTCGAAGTGGATCTGTTGATGTTGTTGTTGTAGACAGTGTAAGACATAGCTCCATCTAGCTGCTTCACCAATCTGATTTTCTCTTTTTAAGTGGGATTTGTGCAATGGTGCTGTTCCATTTTAGTTTCGAAGAAATTTTTCCAATTAGCAGTTCACGCATGCTGCTCAATCTGAAAGAATCCTTTTTTTTTCTCATTTTGCTGCACACTTCATATTATATTATTCTATGATGCAGGTAGCAGCTCTTGTCCCAAAGACTGAGCTTGATGGCGAGATGGGTGATGCACATGTTGCTCTTCAGGCTAGATTGATGAGCCAAGCACTTCGCAAGCTGAGCCACTCCCTTTCACTTTCCCAGACAATTTTGTTATTTATTAATCAGGTATTAGTCATTCATAATTTCTCATATTTGGTTAAAGTAATTTACGTAGGATTGATTTCATTGTGTGTCTCGTTGAAGTGAATCATCACATCAAGAAGTTCAAATATATTAGCTGTATTGCACTGTAATTAAGGCGCAACTATAACCATCAATTTCCAGTCAGGAAATATGTAGCGTACGGTTCTGTCCATTGTTTGTAGGGATACACCTGATTCATCCTGTACAGTGCTAGCATTTGTACATGTAATTTATATATGTTTTTAGTGAACTTTTAGCCTTTCTTTCCTGATCTCTGTATTTTTGCTGCCATCCCCATTGTAGACCAGGGCCAAGGTAGCCACATTTGGATTTGGGGGACCAACTGAGGTCACTTCTGGTGGCAACGCCTTGAAGTTTTATGCTTCTGTTCGCTTGAATATCAAGCGTATTGGTTTGGTAAAGAAAGGCGAAGAGGTATTTAACTAAGCCATATCTTTAGCATTTACATGTTTTTATTGTTCACATCATGAATTTGTTGAAACAGAAGCATGGAGTAGGCAACTCATAGGAACTCTACAAGCATAAATAGTAGTGCTTTTGTTTCTTAGTGAATCAGAATAACTAAATATATATATTAGCTTTGGATGTGGTGAGATTCAGTGCTCCTTGAAACTGTATGCACATAACTCTATGCTGCTTCTGAGTGATGATTGCTTCTATTTGCAGACAATAGGCAGTCAAGTTGCAGTGAAGATTGTGAAGAACAAGCATGCCCCACCCTTCAAGACTGCACAGTTTGAGCTTGAATTTGGAAAGGGGATATCCCGCAGTTCTGAGCTTGTTGATCTTGGACTGAAGCACAAGCTTGTCCAAAAGTCTGGTGCGATGTATACTTTCGATGATAGGGGTTTCCGTGGTAAAGAGAACCTTAAATCTTACCTTAGTGAAAATGAGAATGTTGCAAAAGATCTAGAGATGAAACTAAGGAAATTGATGGAAACTGGAGCACCTAAAGAGCAGGAGGCTGAAGGCGGTTCCTCGAGTGATTTGCCTGAAGAGATTGTTGCACCTGAAACATCGTCAGAAGAGGATCTAGCAGCTGTAGTCGAAGCTTAACCAGTGATCTGATCTACTTCCTGGTGGGAGCAAACTTATGAAGCAATTGTTCCACTAAAACAATATTTTGGGTCATGAAGTCAACAGCATGAGTGATGTGATGATCTCATTATAACGGCCTTCAGTTATTACTGTGCTTATATAGCGTAGTGTAACGTGAAGAGTCGCTTTTTGTGAAATCATGCTGAGAGCTCGTAGGTGCCGAGGAAGGAAGGCAGGGAGAGTGAGGGGACTATTTAAACATTGGTAAGGGTCAGATAATGTAGTCGTGTATATATGCTGCATATCTTGGGGGACTCCTTGTGTCGAAGTAAAATTCAGAAGCATTCTTAATTGAGTGCTGCTAGAAATTTATTGGGCTTCTCAGCCTCTGCTTGCCTGATTTTGCTTTGAGTAACTAGTGCTTGGATGATTCCTTTGGAATGCATGGCCTTCCTGATGTATCTTCAGGCCTGTTGCTGGAAGACCCGATGTGGGCTGGGCTGATCATTTCTCGTTGATCTGGTCCATTGACAGGTCTGTTACTGGAGTATGGACCCCTTTCTGGTCCATTGACATTTCACAGGCATATTTCCATGGAGGCTTGTTCCTTTTCTTTTATTAGAATTCGTTATATTTTCATGGAGGGATGCCTTGTTCCTTTTTTTTATTACTGTAGAATTCTAGGGACAGAGCCGTGTCTTTGTGCATTGTAACATGACGGACCAACTGATTTGTTGGCGGCAGTGCTTTTTGTTTGTTGTGGCGTAAAAAGGTAAGGCTGTCCGCAGCGGTGGAACGGAAGCCATACTGCAGTATCAAAAAACGCCGCAGCGGTGGTCCGGAAGCCATACGCGACGTCCCGTACCGCGCGCGCGAGCGGTACTGCTAGCGCGGTACGGCGCGCTGACAGCAGCCGCGGCGGGAGAGGGAGAGGAGAGAGTGACGTGGGCCCCACGTTTTTTGAGATAAAAAATGTTATAACTCACAAACCAAAAAACCAAATTAAATTCCGATTGCACCATTAAATTCGTTGCAATAAATTCTTCAAAACAAGATCTCAGATGGATATATTTTGATAAAATTTATAAAGAAAAGAAAAAAAGGTGAGAAGAGAGATGATATAGTAGTTGGGATAGATGGATAAAATATAGTAGAGTTGGGATAGAGTATGTGATTTGGAGTATGACGGGTGCGGGAGAAGTTGGTTTAGAGTACAGAATCTCGATGATCAGGACAGGATATTCCTTTTAGAGGATGCATTTAGAGGACGACGAGTGCGGACAGCCTAAATGATGGGTACCTCATCCTAGCCTTTATCGTTTTATCCAATCCGATGGTGAAAAGAAGAGGTACTACTTGAGGCCATGGCTATAAATCTTTCGGCGAGTAGTTGTCAGTACTCTTGAGCAAGTCAGCAGCAATAACTTATTGAGGGATGGGAGTGTCCTTTGTTAAGGTGACAGTGACAATGCTTTCCGTTGAGCGCCATGTGCATTATCTAATTGCGCAACTAGACTCTTAACTACTACTACTCCTTCTTTCTTCCGGAAGACCTAAACAAATATCTCCTGCAAGTCATTAGGCTTAGAGCAAGTTTAATAACAGGCTGTAAGCCGGCTGAATCCGATGTGGAGGAGAGAGAAGAGAAGAGAGAGAAGAGAGCGGGCGGTTCGCGAAACGCCGGCTGAAACGAGCCTTTCACTCACTGTGTGTGGGCCCGACGTTGCGTATTCGCGAGCTCGCAGCCTGCAGCGGGCGCATGGCCTCGCGTGCAGCCCGCTGGTCGGCTGGGTTACTATACTTGCTCTTAGGAACAGCCAACAACCAGGTGGTGGCTCGCTTTACTGCCTCCCGAAGCAGGCAGAGGCCCTGCTGCTGCTCGCCACTGCCCAATCCAGCCTCGACGCGTGACGGCAAGGACGCACAACAGGCGGGCGGCAATGCGCACGGACACGGCGAGTACGAGCTGCCGTCGGGCGTCGGCGTCGCCAGTTCGCCACTGCCGCCCCGGCCTCGGCCTGGCTGGCCATTGTGCTCCGTACCCTCTGCTCTGAAGGCTGCAGCCGCTGTCCGTTGCGCCACATGCTCTGCACCTGGAGCCGTCCGTGTCCGTCGCCTGGCCCCCTCCCGATCTCGCATTAAGAAGTGCGTGTCCCCCGATCGATCCGTTCCTTGATGCGATGAGGCCGAAGACGCGAGCGAGGCCAGCGAGAGGGGCGAGGGGACACCGTCATGTGCGGCTCACCGCTCACATGCTCGCAAGCGCCACGCCTTGCCGGTGCTGGTGGTGGTCTTGAGGCCTGCGTCTCTTGACCAGAGGGAACGAACCATACCAATACGGCAATACCATACGATGATGACGCCATCTCCTACTGCTCCCGTAGGCCGGAGCATGCACCAGCACACGTACACCTCGACCTCGTTGGGGGTGCATTTTTTAGCCGCTTCCTCGTTCTTGTTTTCTTGCTCGCTCTGTCTGCGTGTGCCTGCACACGCTTGTATGCAAGCACATTCAGGCTCTGTGTTCTGTTGGCGTGGCACCGCCGCCGAGTGAGCAAAGAGTTTGGTAGGCCTATCTAGGGCGGGCCGGGCATACGCCAGTGCACGCACATGTGCATTGATCGCTCTTGGCCCTTTCTGCTGATATGTGTATCGTCGGGCGTACCAACGTGGCCATCATTAGCGCATTGATCATGACCGTTTTATATTGCCACCAGTGATGATTTGTTTGGTGCGTGCCGTTATTGAGTCAGTTAAGCGGCGGTGCTGGACGTTTATCAGGTGAGTGCTGCTTGTGGCCATCTCCGTTAAGCACTTCAGTTTTAGCATCAGTCAGTGGGACTGAAATTACAGGCGAGAAATTGAACAAAATTAAACGGAGAAATATTTGGGCGTGTTTGTTACCGCTTCTCTCAACCATGCTTAGATTCTAAGATAAACAAAGATTTTCTTGATTCTCAATTATTGTAGTTCAAATCTCTGAAATGGATTATCAGAGAATCAAGAATAAGCGAAAATAATCAAAGTGTTTGGGTGGGATTATCGCTTATTTCGACGGATAAACTGATTATAAGCGGAAACAAACACGTCCAAAATAGAGATATCTGCTCAAAATAATACTACTTACTACACCTATGTGACTATGGCCTTGTTTAGTTACACAAACTTTTCAAATTTTTCACTATTTACCTGTCACATCAAATGTTAGAACACTAATTAAATGTATTAAATATAGATTAATGACAAAACTCATTTCATAACCCCGGTTAACTTTGCGAGACGAATCTAATGAGCCTAATTAGGTCATGATTAGACAACGTCGTGCTACAGTAAACAATCTCTAATGATGGATTAATTAGGCTTAATAGATTTGTTTCGTGATTTTTCGTCCATCCGTGTATTTAGTTTTATAATTAGATCATGTTTAATCCTCCTAATCTTCGATTTAAAATTGTTACAGTAAATTTCGCAAACTTCCTCACTGAAGATTAAAAATTGTTACAGTAAATTTCGCAAAATTTGTCACCGAAGGCCGTATGTGGTTTTCCGGCCCTGGTGATGTGCCGATAATTCAGCTGTTCGCTGACTACTGGGAAGAAAGGCATCATAATTGTTGGCAGGTCTGTGCACGGCCCCAATATTGCTGGCAGGAATCTTGACCTCGATCGTCGTCCCTGGGCCCATGTACATACAGTTTGTCAAATAAATAAACTAAGGAACTATTTAGTTTGAAAAAAAAGTTTACAAAAGAAAATTTTCAATTCTAAATCGAAGATTAGGAGGACTAAACATGATCTAATTATAAAACTAAATACACGGATGGACGGGAAATCACGAGACGAATCTATTAAGTCTAATTAATTTGTCATTAGAGATTATTTACTTAGCACGACATTGTCTAATCATGGTCTAATTAGGCTCATTAGATTCGTCTCGCAAAGTTACCGGGGTTATGGAATGAGTTTTGTCATTAACACACGTTTAATACTCTATGCATATAAGATTCCTTTTGATGAATAGTGAAGTTTCAAAGTTTCAAAATCTAAACAGGCCCTAAAAAAACTATTTGTCTAGTAATTGGAAGAAAAAAGGGTGGCCATCAGTATGCCACAGTACTGGGCTGTAGCATTTCACTGTGCACTTTCTTTCACAGAAAAATCAACCATCTGCAACCATTAATTTTCGACCTGATTAGGCATTTAGGCTGGTGCTGGTATGATGCCATGGCGATACATGTACGGATTAGGAATTCATGATTGGCTACTTTCCTCTTTCGCGTCGCCTTTCAGTATTAAGACCGGCCAGGAATTCGGCCGTTTGACTAGCAAAAAGCCTATATCTACAATTCTACGTACGGAGTACATTTGCAAATGGGTGACGGGACTGGGCTAGTAGGCCGCTTGATTTGATTTTGACTGGACTAATGATGAGTACTACTACGGCCGTTCGCTCGATTCGATCGAATTCGCGCTCTGTTTTACGTATTGAACAATGTGCACCTTCTTTGTTTTTTCGACTCCCAATGCATTTTTCTACAGTACATTCGATCGAATTCGCGCGAACTAAACAAGGCCTACAATGCATTTGCAAATGGGTGACGGGACCGGTCTCTCCGATCCACACCCTAAACTACTTGCAATCAAGGCGCCTTTTCGGGGCTTTATGAGCACGGCCTGTCAGTGCAATGCGCCCCCATCCATCCTCCGGCTAACTGTGCCGGGGCTGCTATAAGAGCTATCCACATGATCGATCGGAGGTCGGAGCCACGGCCTGTTTAGATTACCCGAAACTTTGAAACTTTACTATTCGTCAAAGGAAATCTTGTATACATAAAGTATTAAATGTATGTTAATGACAAAACTCATTCCATAACCCTCCGGTAACTTTGCGAGACGAATCTAATGAGCCTAATTTGGCCATGATTAGACAACGTCGTGCTACAATAAACAATCTCTAATGACGGATTAATTAGGCTTAATAGATTCGTCTCACGATATCCCGTCCATCCGTGTATTTAGTTTTATAATTAGATCATATTTAGTCCTTCTAATCTTCGATTTAGAATTGGAAATTTTCTTTCGCAAACTTACAACTCTAAAATAAACAGGCCCTAAGTATATCTGGCTACAAGTTGAGTTGTGCTGATGAAGGCAGATGCGAGAAATTTTTATTTCCAAGGAAATTATGTTTAGCTTTTGTCCGATGAATGAAGAGCAGAAACGCTGGAGGGAGACTGTCAGACTGTAATCTGTCAGTGAACTTCTGTGATCGGCGATCAGGGGCCGTTTGGTTTCCTAGTCTAGCACGGAGAAAATCTTTCTTGCATAGAGTACTAAATGAAATCTATTTGTAAAACCTCTTCACGGATGAGCGTAACTTTTCGAGACGAATCTAATGAGTCTAATTAATCGATGATCGGCTACAGTGATGCTACAGTAACTATTCTCTGATTATCCTCTAATTATGCGGTCAAAGGTCTCATTAGATTCTTCAGGGTTCTTAGTGCAGGGGTTCTGAAGTTAGTTTTGTAAAATACATTTATTTAATATCTTTAATTAATGATCAAAATTGTGAACAGTTTCTAGTACGGGAAACCAAACGGGCCAAGAGCAGGGGTACGAGGAAGATGATGAGCTGCTGGCCGGCGGATTGGCGAGCTGCAGATGGAGATTGGAGAGAGCTAGTGGCATGCGGCAGGTAGGTGCCATAGCATGCTGCATGCATGCAAGCAGCACGCACACGCAAACGATTTGTACTCCTGCTCGCCATTATTATGATTATCCAAGCTCTCTGAGGGATGTTTAGATGCACCTGTTATGTATAGTGTTTATGCATTGAGTCGTGTGCATAGAGAGAAAAAATGAACTGACACAGTTCTCTAGGTGAAAACTTTTTATGTTTTTTTGATGAACTAAGCAGTGCCTGAAGCTGGGTTGGGTTGAGCCACACGACATGAATATGATATGATTGTGTGTGACATGACCTAGGGTACCGGCACTACTGTGTTAGTTGTGCGATATTTTTGCACGCCGGATTCACTTACTTCCTAAAAAAAATTGCAATTCTAGCACAGTATCATGTTTTAGTATCTCAAGTTTGCCCAATTATAAATTAAAAATATGAATATTTATAATATAAAATAAATATCATTAGATTAGTTACAAAATATATTTTTATAATAAATTTATTTAGAGACGTAAATATGAATATAATTTACTAGAAACTTGGTCAAACGTGAACCACTTTAAATGGCACGTCACATAGTCGCATTCTTTTTTGACAGAGCGAGTAGCTTGAAGGGAGCGAACTCGGTTTATGGCTCGATGAGCATGCAAGAGAACGGGGGAGGAGCAAATAACTTTGATCCCGTTTGGATCCACGTGTACTAAAATTTAGTACTACTGTTTATAACTTTGACCACTAATTAAAGGTATTAAATAAAGACAGTTTACAAAACCAGCTCCACAACCCCTGCGCTACTTCGCAAGATGAATCTAATGAGGCGTTTGACCGCATGACGAGATGATGGTTACTGTAGCATTACTGTAGCTAATCATAGATTAATTAGGGTTATTAGATTCGTCTCGAAAAGTTACATCCATCTGTGAAAGAGGTTTTGCAAATAGACTTTATTTAATACTCTATGTATGCAAAATTTCTTTTAGCGTTTTTTAGACTTTTTGGAACCAAACAAGGCAAATGGAGCCTGGTTGCAGGCACCGGCCGGCCGCGCCCAATCAGCCTTTTGCTAACCCAACAGCAGCAAGCATTATTAGTGTTGACCGTATAGAAACCTCACAATGCATGTGTGCTCTGTGGGGAGAGAGAGGTTTTGCCTTGCTGCTCGGTCGAGATTTTTTCTCTCTCATGTGACTTGCGCCGACCATTGGTGTGTGATCGATCCCCTTAAGCTTGTCTGTTTGTGTCCTCCGGTGCACCGAGGTCAAGGGCTGTATGGTCCAGGTTACCATCATCACGCTGGTTGCTGGGGCAACTCATGAGCAACCAGCTTCTGCCCTTCTCTCCTCCTGGGCGCCTCTGCTCTCTGCTAAATGCTGCTATGCATGAGAGCAAGTATAGTAAGAGCAACTTCAGTGGAGGCCTCCAAATTGAAGCCCCCAAAATCCATTTGCATGCCGGATTGCAAAAAATAGGTGCCCAAAATTACCTCTCAATTCCAGTGGGAAATCAGCTCAGGCCCCTATTTTCTTCTAAAAATAGTGGGACCCAAGTTTTGAGGGGGGGGATTGGAGGCCCCTAGGAATGGGGGCTTGGAGCTGGAATTTGGGTGGGCATGAAAAATGCATATTTATTTAGGAGCCCTGCTGGAGTTGATTTTTTGGAGGAAGACCCTAAAATTTAGAGTAGGGGCCCATTTAGGGTCCTCCGCTGGAGTTGCTCTAAAAGATTGTAAGTTTTACAGCCCACTCAAACACAAGAATCAAAAAACTTTGTGTGAGAGAAGTGAGCCATGTATTAAGATGGGTTGTAAGCATCAATCTTACTATTACTAATTGGAGACTTCTTTTGAATGAAACCACCTAGGATCCTTGGTGGAGACTCTAGAAAAATAGAGAAATTCTAAAAAATCTCACAAAAAGCAAAACTTCTAGCCATCAATTAGAACACTCAAATCATCGTAGCCATTAGATCTATTATTTTTTCTAAAAAATTACCCACCTATGCCATTATGAAAATAGTATAAAGTAACCCCTAAATCTATATCTAAATTACTCACCTTTGCCATTATATAAAATAAACCAAAGTAGCAATGTAGCTTTAATTTTTTAATTGGAAACTCAACATTAGTTCTCTTGAGACATGCTTGAAAAAAAGACAAAACCTAGAAATTCTGACAAAAATTAGAAACATCAATCATGTAAACTCTAATAACCATAGTCATTGGTCTATTATATTTTTTAAAAAGTTACCCACCACTATCATTAAAAATATTCTAAAATAAATCATAAAATATATCTAAATTATCGAGCTATACCATTATAAAAAAATTTAAATTAACCCCAGAATCTTTATCTAATTTACTCATGCATATCATTATAAAGGATAACTTAAAATGACATTCAAAATTTGTATCTAAGTTACCCATATATGTCGTTATTAAAGATAACCTAAACTACGCACCAAAATCTTAATGTAGTTACTTCATGTGCATCCTACCGAAAAGTCCAAAAGTAAACTAATATATGATTCTAAATTACCTATTTGTCATTGTTAATATGGAAATAATAAGTTAAGGTATATATGCATGATGAGTGTCACCATGTAGACCATTTATACATGTATATGTGAGGAAATGATGAAAGAAATTGATTTTTATGCTAAATATAATGTATGGAGGTGTGATACAAAATGAAAGAAGTGTGAATGCGGATGAAAAAAGTGTATAAAGTAATTACTAATTAAAAATCAATCACAATTCACAAATGAAAAAAGATAAGTACACATCTATATGAGTCTTATGTTGAAGTATTGAAAAAAAATGAAAGAACAGTATGTGAAAAAAATTGATTATTAGGTAAGAGCTTAATTTTTAAATATTTTGTAAATACAATATTTTTTTAGAAATATTAGCCCGTGCGAGAGTACAGATTGATGGACTAGTGCAACCAGTAGCAGACTGTATTATTAGCCTTGATCCGATGTGCAGAGTCTACCTGCATGCAAAACCTATTGCATGCAAAACCTATTGCATGCAGCAAACACTTTGCGTCATCATTTCATCATGTGCCTCCATTTTTCTCTAGAGCTTGTTCTAAGAGATTTTTACCCTTTTTTTTTAAAAAAAAGACCAACAATTAACCGATGAAAGGAGCCAAATCATGAGGTATACATAAAGAGAGAGCCCGTATTATTCGTTCCCCAAAGCGCACCAGTAATGGGTGTCGGTGGCCTGCCGGGCCCATGGACGTAGAGTGTGGTGGCCGTGCGATCACTGTGGCGAAGATGTAAAACTCTTGTCCGTTGGATCAATGGGGTGGAGGGGAGAGGAGGCCATAGACCTGCAGAAGCATCACAACACAGCATGCAGCAGGAATCTTGCATGTGGTCGACGCCGACCACAACTCAAACCAAAACTAATACGCAATCCGGTTCGGTGCGACAAAAGCAACCTTTTTAGGCCCTGTTTATTTCCTCATATTTTGCATAAAGTTTACACCTCGAGAACCGTGTCAGTTCATTTCTTTTCTCTATGTACGCGACCCAATGCATAAAGTTTATGTATAATGCGTGCATCTAAACACCCCTTTATTCGTGGAATTATCTAGGGACGGAACGGGTCCCGTAAACCAATTCAGATTCAGAGACGGAACCGGCCTGCTTTGCCGCTCCATTTTGCCAGGGGATATAATCGATCCAACACCCCGTGCATGGCAATGCAATGGCAGCAAAAATTCAGGAGCATGCATGAGCTGATCCATGCCCAAGCCATGCGTGCTTGCAGGGACAAGCTTGGCTGGTGCGTGAGCCGTCAGACAGTACGTTTTGAAGTGAGCATGAAGGAAGACGGGCGACCGAGCACGCAGCACAGGAGTGCGCGGGAAGGGAACGGTACGGTCGCATCGCATCCAACATCCATCCATGCAGGCACGGCGGCGGCGGCGGCGGTGCGTGCCCACGGGGCTCCCGGGCTTGGTTGGTTGGTTGGAGCTCACCAACAAGGCATATTGGCATGGGTGATGTATTTTGAGTGAAGGAGACGGAATCGTAGCTGCAAATGCATGTGCCGTAACGTGCTTCTCTCTCTGTGGCTAGCTTCTGCTTCACCACCAAAACCTATCAACTGAAAAAAAAATATTTCGCTTCGTTATTTCTGATACTGTGAATAGTAGTAGTATTTATTACTCCCTCCATTTTTAAATATATGACACTGTTGACTTTTTATTTCAACTTTGATCAACAATATTTCATTAGTTAGTTTGTTAAATAAAGTAAAATAAGTATCAATACATCTAATATCAATAATACTTTGGATTTAACTCGTAGACCTATGTTTTTCATAAGTATTTGTAGAAAATACGAATAGTCAAATAAAGGAAAAAAAGTTAACGGTGTCATATATTTAAGAACAGAGGTAGTATTATACTGCTCTGGATGTACTCTACGTAGTAAAGTAGTAATTTAATCCGGAATTCACTTGGCAAATGTACAGCTGTAGGCGCACGCTGGCACGTGGTCCGGCCCACGTCGTCTCCAAAGCACGAGGCTGGAGGCCGCCGCGTGTACAGCGCCGGCCTACAGCCCTGCCAGCACAGCGACGTGACAGCGAGCACCGGCACAGAGAGCCACCGCGGTCCGCGGTGCCCCCGCCACGCCAGCTGGGCCCCGCCGCAGGGCGTCGGGATGCGTGGCATCGCCCCGTCGCCGATTGGTTCGGGCGTACGATCGCTGGCCCAGGCCTCTGCCGTCCGTCCGCGTGTCCGACCGCAACAGCGGCCGTCCGATCCCGCCTTCAATTGGTGGCCCCCACCTGGGCCACGCTACAGCGGCCGTGCCGGCCGCCTGCCGTGCCGCTGCCGCCTCCGGCCTCCCCCACCACCTCTCGGGTCTTGGCTCGGCTCAGGGTCATCACGACGCGGCCGGCGGCGCACGCATGGGACATGGAGGCGGCCGGCCGGCGAGCCGGGACAAGTCAGGCAAACCAGCGCCGGGCCGCGCCGCCCAATTACTACGACTTGGCCGGCCGCATGTGTTGCTGGCTTTTCCGGCCTCTCACCGCCGACCCGTCCGTGGCGGTGGCGCCTCCGAATCTCGAGATTCTCCAATCATCGCGAGATTTTTTCTCTCTCTCTGATGAGTATTCACCAGCTCCACAGACGCAAACACAGCCGCCCATCTACAGGCGTGTGTACGGTCCGTGGTACACTATACATTCTGCAATAACAAAATGCCGGTGCCATATCCCAGCGACTGTATTGTATGCGTGGTTGACGCCAGATCACTTGGGCATTTGTATATCCTAGTAGTAGTATATACTAGGTTAACATAACCAAGGGTGGTCTCGGTGATTAATGCTGCCATGTGTTTGACAAAGCTTAACAAAGATATAGTAGTGGTAGTATTATACATCGCCGGTGAAATCGGCTTGAATGGCGCACAGATTCGTGGTCCGAGATGCAGTAACATGTACTAATCTCGCCATCAACCATACACAGCGCGAAATCAATCGGACTGCTGCACAGGGCGGAACGTGCACACGTCCAAATCGGCCGGACCTGAATTTTGGTGGCAAAACAGTGATGGATCGATTTACATGTCGTGCTATATATGCGCCACAGTTACCAAAGGGGGTGGTAGTGAACTGCAGCTGCTTGACTGCTCCTGGGGGCAGTCAGCGTAGGTGTAGCAGTAGCGGCAGTACTTTTTTTTGGATGCCTAGAAGCAAAATACTGTGCACAGTAGTTTATACCCTTCTTTTTTGTCACAACAATACACCCAGGTCCCAGGCTTTTGGTTACACTTTTTTACACATGCCCCTGTCTCTCTCTTCCTTCTTCACAGATGGTTTGGATCTTGGAGGTTCTGCTCGGGTTATGTAGCGCCGTAGGACCTCCTGATCTCCGTGCAAGGAGGCGTTGTCTAGTGTAGGGCAGCTCTCTGTTTGTACCTGCAACCTCTCATAACCGTGACCGCTTGTCAACATGCCACACTCGACCTGTAGGTGTAGCTTCATGGGATTCTCTGTAAAATTTTTTTTGAGTGGCTGCTCCTTTTTGTGGACTATTAATTTTCATGATTTTCAGGATAGACTGCAATCCTCTCCATTGCTTTTTGTTTCAGAGATGAGGATTCTTGCCAACTTTCTCCATTCTAAAACAAGCTGATAGTAGTGGACAGCATTGCTAACTCAAGACTATTGGTGCAGAAACATACACCCAGCACTTTGAAAAGATTAAAAGGGAAGAAAGACAAACGCGCTTTAAAAGGAGTGAGCAATAATCCCACACCGTGGAAGAATTAGTGGTCAGTTCTCTCCCTTCCCTTTCTTTAATCCATCGCCAAGGCCCTGATCATCAGCCAAACTCGTCCACCCAACAACAAGATCTTTCCCCTTATTCCATGCCCCTAAAGACGCTAATAATTCCTTGACACATACATGGCCCTATCATCCATGACTCCCAAGTGCCTGTCGCCTAAAGCCTCATGGCATCACCTCAAAGCTAGCACTTGCCCTGCCCCTCTTAAACTAGCACTCTGATGACTGAATTATAATAAACTTAACCGGCGAATGCATGATTTGGTCTCTCTGAGGATCCACTGGAAAGCAAGGCTTGATCTAACTCTGACGGATTTTAAATTTATAAACAAAGGGAGACGCATGGAATCATCTGCCAGTGGAGGGGGCCATTCATCACGCATTTATGCATAATTCTTAACTAATCGTCTGGTTAGTACTAGGGCATAAACAATCCTATTGGGATGTCAAGATTTGTTTGTTTATGCCTCCTGTCTCAGGGCTGTGGTTTGGTTTGGTTTCGGCATCGGATGGATGGAATCAGAGATCCCTTGCAGCAAAGCGAATAGAAAAGCCCCCACTTGGAGGGGTCACAATGCTGGCACTATAGCTTAGATCTCTGTGTTAATCTTGGTTCCAGTTGTTAAGTTTGGGATCTGATTTTGGTGCCATTTGCACATTCATCGGCGGATTTATAGTTTAGAGAAAGAAAGAGCAGTGCTTGGGACTGGCAATGTTTGGCCACAGGCATATGCAAGTTGGCTTTATTTTGGAGAAGTGTGAGAATGCTGTTCGGTTGGCTGATGGCTGGTGGCTGGTGCTGATTTGTTGTGAGAGAAAAGTACTGCTGGCTGGCTGGTGGCTGGTGCTGATTTGTTGTGAGACTGAAGTACTGCTGGCTGGTGGCTGATAAGCCCTGTGACTCGTTGAGAGAGACTCCCCCCAAAAAAATCAGTAGTCTTAATATTTTTTCCCTATGAATTATTTTAAAAACGTATTTTTGCTTTTGATGATTTATTTTATGGACGTATGTCATGAGTTCAGATACGCTGATGAGATGCTTTTCTTAATTGTAAAGTGAATTGAAAAATAATCTACATAGACATTTTGAAAAATTTGACCAAGTAGTTTGAACATCAATATCATCGTGGAGAGGGGGTGAGAGGAACAAAACGGAACATCACCAGACTTGTCATCTAGGTTATCTTGCTTTGATTGTGATCCATTCCTACAACTTGTATTTGACATACCTATTTGGACGTAACTATAAGAACTCAGACACGGATCGAATGAACCCTTCATGAACAGTGACATTTCTCCTACTTTTACTAAAACGAAAGACAAACGCCTTACCAACTTTTCTCGCTAGTACTTATCCACAGACCACAACAGTAATCTACTAAGCAATTTCTAAGTACGTCCAAAACACATTTTTCTCCACATAAATGTCGAGTATGCTACACTACACACCACTCTATGGTGTCTAATTTCAACAGTCAAATCCTTCTATCACTGTCTTTAATGTTTCTAATAGATACCCACAACTCGTTAGCATCAACTCTCCTGCATTTCTTCTATTACTAAATATATAAGAGCTACATGGTTGATGTTGAACCAAAGAAAAAAATTGGATATACAAAACCAAAGACAAAACTTCAAAATTCGAGTGCAATTTTTCTACACTTTTGTTCAAACACACATGCTCACTAACCATGCTACTAGAAACAAGTCCACATCTCACATTGTCTAACTGACAAATCATTTCCAAGAAACCAAAAAGCTTATCCAAACTCCACCATAAGCAATGATGCAACAAAAAATAAATAGAAAGAAATAGAGAAGGGAGTTTGAACCATTTTAAATAACCCCTTAAGAAACATTATTTAAGAAAACAAACCCCCACAGGGGAAAAATAAAATGTCATTTATTTCACTTTCCCGGGGCCCAGGCCCTGAAATCTGAATAAAATCCACTCTCAACTCCAACGTCCCCCCAACTCTCCATTATTCCTCCCTTCTCTCCCCTCCCTCTCTCTCTTCCTCCACCGCCCCACGCTTCTCCTCCGCCGCGACGCCGTCGCCGGCGACCTCTGGAGCCACGTGGAGACCTGCCGGTGAGATCCGTTTGCCGTCTCTGCGGGTAGAGATCAAAGCTAAAGCGTGGTTAGTGTTGCCGGCAAGGTGTGGCTGCATTCGGCCTCCCGCTCCTCATCCACGCGCGCCCGCGGCCTCCCTGCAGGGCTGGCTCTGGAGGCTCGGCTCCGAGCTCGCCACCGCCGGCCTTTCGTGCCGCCGCCGCACAGTCACCCCCTCCTTAGCCCCCCTCATTTACCCCCTCTCCGGCTCCCACTCCTCTCCCCTCCCGCCGCGGCCACCCGCACTGCGCAGCGCGTGCCTGCTGGGCGTTCACGGTTCACCCCTCTCCCTCATCTCTGTTTCTTTCCCCGCTCCCTTCTCTTGCAGTCTATCTCCTCTCTTGGCCTTCCTTTCCTGGCGGCGAACTACTGGGCTAGCGGCGGCGCTGTTGGGTCTTCGCCGGGCCCTTTGCCGGCGATGAGCACCCACCAGGTATACCCTCCCCTTTTTCTTCCCTTCCAGCTGTTCGAAACAGAGCACCCCTAACCTTAATATAAGCTAATTGTATTCGGATCTGACCCAGTTACGATATATTACGTACTAGCTTCGATTTTGTTTGCAAAATTATCGGGTGTAAATTTGTACATCCATGTCCTCTGCTGGGTCCTCCCCTGCTCCAGTTCATCCGCATCGGTGGTTCAGCTACGTTCTTCTTCAGCTCGCAAGATTAATCTTTGCATTTTGGAGAGAAAAATGTCGGCACGCTGGTCCACACTATGTCCACTCCTGAAGCTGCCGACATCTGTTTTTTTTTTCTATCTTTTTTTTTAGCATGAGAAGAGTCAAATGCAGCACGCTGGTTACAGTGGAGCCTTAGATTTGTTCAAAACAGGTGAATTTGGTAAAATAAAAAAAAATCTCTTGGGCTCCACGAGCTGGAAATATCAAATTTTGTAGAGGAAATGTCCTTTTCAGTGGGTTGTTTCTGATAGCCAAAGCTGATTCTTGGAGAACAGTGTGAGCTTGCCAGTAGATTCCAGCCATTCCTATCTCTTCCATTTCTACTCGTAATGGCTGGATATTTGCTTTGTCCCATTCTCCAATGTCCAAAATTATTATTTAATTTAGCAGGGAAAACATATCTGTTTTTTTCTGAAACTCGAGAACGTTTAGAGTGAAATGCTAATGCTATATGTTTTTGCTGTGATTCTTGTAATCAGATGTTGGGGCTCAGGTAGTAGTCAACAATGGATGCGATGGAGGCCGAAGAAGGTCCTTTTCTGGCTAATGATGCCAAGGTACCATCTTTGCAGTGAATTTATCTGGTGTTTCTGTTAACATGTTGTTTCTCTATCTTTTGTATGTACATTGTATAAGCCTGCTATGTTTGTTGATCAAATGAGGCTAACTTTTCTTTTCCATATTCTTTTGAAGACAAGTGTTTTCAATGGTTATTTTCATCACAATGCTTTTATTTCTGTAATTAAAAAATACTACTTAACAGGTGTCTTTGTACTGTCTAGAGCTAATAATAATATACTATACTTATATTATAAGAAGGACCTAGGCCTTCTCGCTTTGGAATTTGCTTAATTCCACTACAAAAACTGAATAACTTTTGGTTTATGCAGTTGCACGCAGGAATTTGTAGAGCATTTCATCCTGCTGTATCTAAGCTTTCCACCATTTTCCCTTTCATCGAAGCATCAAGACCCAGGAGCAAGTCTGGTATACAGGCATTGTGTTCACTACATGTAGCTCTAGATAAAGCCAAAGGGCTTCTTCAACATTGTGCAGACAGCAGCAGGCTCTACCTGGTAAAATCTTGGTTCCTCTGGCCCCTACTACAACACACTGGATAGAACCACAATTTCTTTTCGAGATTTGTGCGATTGGATAACATTGATTTTATTTCACTTCTAGGCCATCACTTCTGAAACTGTGCTCTTGAAGTTCGAGAAATCTAGAAGCCAGCTTCAGGAAAGCCTAAGGCGTGTGGAAAGCATAGTAACAGAAGATATCAGCTGTAAGGTATAGAGTGCAAAGAAACTCATCTAGCCAATATCTTTGGATCAGTGTTCTTTGACCTTTTGCCTTTGTCACTTTATGGTTTTGCAACATATTTGAATGTGCAGTACCAACTGATACCCTCAACTTGTTTCTGTACAGATTGCAGAGATTGTTAGCGAGTTGGAGGAGATTGTCTTTACATTGGATCGATCAGAGAAGGAAGCTGGTGATGATGTCATCAATTTGCTCCAGAGAAACAATAAAACAAATGGTTCCAGTGATAGTGGGGAGCTTGAGGTTTTCCATATGGCGGCTCTGAAATTGGGAATTACATCTTCTAGGGCAGCACTCACCGAGAGAAGAGCCCTCAAGAAACTCATTGAGAAGGCTCGTTCTGATGAAGACAAGCGGAAGGAGCTTGTTGTGTCGTACCTGTACAATCTCATGAGGAAATACTCAAAATTCTTCAGAAGTGAGGCTGGTGATGATACAGATTCTCAAGGATCATCGCCCTGCTCGCCTACAGTATTAGGCATGGATGACATGTACGGGCCCTATGGCAATGGCCGAGCATTCAGTAGACAGCTTTCGAGCATTCAATCGTTCAATTCGAGATTTGGATCTTTCAATTCTAGGCTTGGATCATTCAATTGCAGACGTGGTGGTGGTCCAAGGTCTGAAAATTTGTCAATCCCTCCTGAAGAACTTAGGTGCCCTATTTCCTTACAGCTCATGTATGACCCAGTCATCATTTCATCTGGGCAGACTTATGAGCGTGTTTGCATCGAGAAATGGTTCAATGATGGCCACAGCACATGTCCTAAAACTCAGCAGCAACTAGCCCATCTGTCATTGACTCCAAACTACTGTGTCAAGGCCCTGATTGCCAGCTGGTGTGAGCAGAATGATTTTCCAGTTCCTGATGGTCCGCCGGGATCTTTTGATGTAAATTGGAGACTTGCTTTTTCTGACACTGAGGCTACCAGTTGCGTGCCTGTTGAAAGTTTTGATTCTACCAATGCGAAGAGTGTCAAGGTTGTCCCGATAGAGAATATGAGAAAGGAGGAGCCAGCAAACAGTGAATCAGGAACGCTGGATGACGGCTCGTGCAACGATTTTGATTTGAATGAGGGCTATGGGAACTTACTGCTCTTGCTTCATGAAAGAAGCAACCTGAACAAGCAGTGTAGGTTGGTGGAGCAGATAAGGTATCTTTTGAAAGATGATGAGGAAGCAAGGATCCAGCTGGGCTCAAACGGGTTTGCCGAGGCGCTTGTTGAGTTCTTGAGGAATGCTGTGAATGATGGAAATGAGAAGGCACAGGAAGTTGGCGCCATGGCTCTTTTCAACCTCGCAGTCAACAATAACAGGTATTATTTCCTAGTCATCTGGTGCTTGCCAATTGTTGATTATTGAAAATATCTAGGGTGTATTCTAACTCAAAATTAGTGAAAGTATTTCTTCCTAGCATTTTTTCTTACCAATACCCTTTCTTGTTTCAGAAACAAGGGACTTCTGTTATCTGCTGGAGTTGTTGATCTACTCGAGCAGATGATATCAAATCCACGCCTATCTGGTCCAGCCACAGCTTTGTACCTTAACCTTTCCTGCCTACCTGATGCGAAGGCCGTCATTGGTTTGAGCCAAGCCGTGTCATTCCTAGTCGACCGTCTGTACAGCGAAGAGGCCGGCGGCACGAAAAGCAGCTCCTGCAAGCATGACGCCCTGCCAAGCCGTGTCATTCCTAGTCGACCGTCTGTACAGCGAAGAGGCCGGCGGCACGAAAAGCAGCTCCTGCAAGCATGACGCCCTGTACACGTTGTACAACCTCTCGAACCACCAGGCCAGCGTCCCAGCACTCCTCACCGCAGGCATTGTGGATGCTCTCCACTCTCTCCTCAGCGAGTCTCCAGCTGCAGAGGGTCTTGGTTGGACAGAGAAGGCCCTCGCAGTGCTCATCAGCCTTGCAGCCTCCCAGGCCGGCAGGAAGGAGATCATGTCCACCCCAGGTTTGGTGAGCACGCTAACGACACTGCTTGACACGGGCGAGCCAACGGAGCAGGAGCAGGCCGTGTCGTGCCTCCTTGTGATGTGCACAGCCGACGACAAGTGCATTGCCCCGGTGCTCCAGGAAGGGGTGGTACCGTCCCTCGTCTCCATCTCGGCGGCCGGTACTGGGAGGGGCAGGGAGAAGGCCCAGAAGCTCCTGAAGCTTTTCCGGGAGCAGCGGCAGCGGGACGCACCTCCACCCCAGCAGCCACAGCAGCTGCAGGAGTTCCAGCTGGGGGAGACAGGAAAAGGTGGTGCCATTGTGTGCCACCGGGAGTCCAAGCCGCTGTGCAAGTCCAAGTCGCGGAAGCTGGGGCGGACGCTGAGCTCTCTGTGGAAAAACAGGGGCTTCTCTCTGTACCAGTGCTAGGATGCTAAATTAGGGCTCACTTGATCAGTGGATATGTTCATCTCCCTCTGCCTTGTTCTCTCATGATCTTTTCAGTTTCTTTTTTCTTTTTTTGCAGTGCTGTTTTCTATGGGTAAAGCGAAAACCCTTGATGTTCTTCCCCCCCTGCTCGGTGGGGTGATGTAGGGCATTTTCCACTTCTGCCTTTGTCAAGAGATGTGTACAGTTGTTTCTTCTCTATCAGATCAGATGCTGCTTCTCTGTCAATCCAGCATGCTTTCCAAGCAACTGATTGTTCCCATTCTTCAGACTCCCATAGCGAAGACTGAAGATGCATATTGTCTTGTACATACCTGGAGCAAAGAACCGATCAGAGCTGACAGGTGAGAGCACATTGTAGTGTCGACACAGCTGATGTGCCAAAAGGTCCTTCACTGGCCACTACTCCATCGTCTATAGGTAATGTAGGGTAAGATTGACGGCAAATGAGCCTGAGGAGAGATAATGACACCACACAGCAGGTGGTAGATGCATTGGCACATCCTGCCGACAGGAATATTGAGCGTATTGGCCTGACTCGCATGGAATTTACTCCACGTTTTTTTTGCTGACGTTTCGGCCCGACATCGAGGGTCCTACCTGAGACGTACGCTTGGCACGGACGTAAATGTCATCCGTGAATTTTGCTGGCCTCTTGGCCATTGTTTTGGATCCCTGTTCTGTTCCTGTTATCATCATCAGCCCATCAGACTTTTCGTTTTGTCCCTTGTGAGGTAATGAAAGAGTGAAGGAAGGGAGGACCTAACACAGCTCCACTCGAATCCTAGAGGTCCCGGCTTCAAACCATACTCTTTCATGGCACAACTGTTTGCAAATACCATTGTTCGCCTACTCAACCGTTTAGCCCGTTTACACGCCGTGTAAACGCTACACACTGGCTAGCCGTGTCCGTTTAATCAACTGTTTAGCCTATTTAATGACCGTTTAACCCGTGTAAACGGCCGTTTAGTCCGAATAAAGAGCTAAACGGTAGGTGACCGACTGATTAGCGTTTACCGTTTAGGCTAACATTGGCAAATACTCTTCTCTATGACTGAATGACTCTACTATCTCATATTGTGCGGAGGGGTTAAAAGGAAAACAAGGGAACAATGGACTTAGAAAATACTAATAACATGTCATCGGGAGACGTCCGTGGTGACTCTGACCAGTTAGGAGGGCATGCATTATGCGTGTTTTGAAAAAAGAAGAAGATACTATTAGGAGGGACCCACACACATCAACTGCCTCCTACTTTAATCTCCGTCCACCAGCGAGGTAAATTTGAAAGCCACGGCTCGGCAACGATTTGTGGCGGGAAATGAAAGAAGAGGAGCCGAGCAGAGCAGGGAAGCGCAATGGCAACGGCTCCGAGGCAAGCAGGCAAGGCCTCCACTCAACCCAGCGAGCGGTAGAAAAAGGGCTGGAATAGCAAAAAAGGCAGCGAAAAAGGCGTGCGCGCGCAGCCGCGAGAGAATCCAATTCCAACTCCACCCCCCGTCTCGCTCCCCACCCGGCTCGCTTTGCTACATTCCATCCCATCCCCCAGCCCCTTGCGTGCTTCCTCCGCCCGCTCGCTTCCCCTCCGCGCCCGGCAGCGGCGGGATCGGAGCAGCAGAGGAGGCCGGGCAGGGGATCGGAGGATCGCCACCGCCGCCCGGCGGATGTCGGATCGGGAGCTCCCCCCGCTGCGCTCGATCAGTATGCCCGCGCCACATTTCGTTGGTTCATAATTAATCATAATCATTGGTGATTCGTCCTCTTCTTTTTATCGATTACCTGCATGCATGCTTCTTGGCCTATAGTTTTATGAGATATAAGCACTAAAAAAAGTTTCTTTCTTTTATTGGTGATCGGAGTTCAAAAAAGGCACCGATTCTCTGCTCCTTTTGGCAGCGGTTTCGCGCTTGTTTACAGGAGATCTTAGGTTTTATTTGGACGCTGTCGATCGAGAATAAAGTGGCTAGATCACTGTTGACTAAGAATACAAAGATTGTAAGCATCACAAACTCCAGTGGAGTTTGTAGTGCTAGTAGGCTAATGATAAGATGCTTTTTTTCTACTTCTGTATCCTCTTTTCCAATATCTTCGTGCTAGTGTATGGTAGTGGTTTCATAGGCATCTTCAGAAGAGGGAATTATTCCCTTTGGCAAATTCAGAAATTACAAATCAGTAGGCAGACTGATAAAAACAGATAACCTCCTTTTGACAATATTTTCTGCTGATCTGAAGTCTAAAGTAATACTTGTTTGGTTGATGCGGGCAACTCCATCTGCCGGCTCCCATGGAGAATGATCACTAATCGGTGCTCTGGATTGCAACATATACCGTATGAATTACAGGGGATGCCACCTTCACATTTCAGGAATCACAGGGGACGGCCGATGCCTATTCAGGTCAGTCGCATACGGTGCCTGCTTGAGGAGAGGAAAGCAGTCACCCAGCGACAGTGTCCAGAAGGAACTGGCTGACGAACTTCGAGCGAAAGTGACTGTCCACCATCACCTGAGCTTCTGATTATTCAGCACTTTGCTATTTGATGTATTTCAATAATTCTGTAACTTTTCTCCTATATTATAGTTGTTAACCTGTTCTCTGTTCCAGGTGACTGATGAGTTTGTCAAGAGAAGAGGAGATACTGAATGGTTTCATCCTTTTTCCACTGTTATTACTCATACATCCTTGAATTTTTCTGCAATAGGAGTAACAGGAAAATAATATGTTTAAAATGGACAGACTATGCAGTTATCAGTTAGGAGTAACAAGTTTACAGTCTTACCTTTCAAAAATATTCTCATCCACAAAGTTCTACTTTAAAAGTTATATTTCTGTTTTAAATATACAAAGACGACCGCTGCTGTCCGTTAACCTTTTCCAATGTTAGGTTCCTTGAAGGCGATTTCGAGAGCTATGTTAGAAAGATGAGAAAACCACATGCTTGGGGAGGAGAACCTGAACTGCTCATGTGCTCCCATGTTCTCAGGTAGGCAGCCTCCTTTCATGTTGAGTTTGGCCCCTTTACACATTAGTCCTGCACTCTTGTTAGTGAGAAAAGCTGCGTTGCAGGATGCCCATCACCGTTTACATGTATACAAGCAGCTCCGATAGTCCCAGGATCATAGCAGAATATGGCCAGGAATATGGCAAGGAAAATCCAGTCCGTGTTCTGTACGATGGTTATGGGCACTATGACGCACTCCAACCATCTCTTGTAAGAACACAATCAAGACTGTAAGTAAAGTGATGTACAAAATCCGACAACGAGCAGACCTTGCACTACTTTACTTCTATTTTGGCTTCAGTCTTGTGCTCTGATCTCTGAGGAACCAATTCCCCCCTGTGAAATTTCAGGCGAGGTGTGTAGATAACCGGGGATCGCGTTACCTGAGCTTCTTATACAGGGCAGCTGCATAAGTGGCTGCAGCTCAAGATTTCGCCGACGAGGTTTTGCCCAAAATGACAAAACATATAGCAAATATCAAATTCAGCCTCCTTTGGCTGCTCTGGCCTTTTCCTTTCTTCAAGGATTGATGTATAAATAAACTTCAGATCCAGTAAGAAAATCAATGGAATGACCTTATACCCCGTCCAGCTGACAGTGCTTCAGTAGGAACTCTTCCATCATTTTACACAACAGAGTGGCTCTAGAGAGTTGATATATGAATACTAGTAGAATATTCTTATGTTCAACTTCACATAAATTTTCTCTAGGAAGGCTGCATAAATAAGCTGAATTCTCAAGCTTTCATGTTTCTCCAGGAGAATTTCTCCTTCATATGCATGCCTAGCACTCATTAATACCAGTTCCCAGTTATTGTCTCCTAAAAATTTTGGTAATCTGCAAAACTGAGCTCGATGACAAAAGAGCACACGAGATATTCCTACAATAACTTTATCAACAGCAATCCCATTCGCGCTGAAATGGAGGATTCTTTTACACAAGACACCACTTCACAGGAATTAAATTATGATATCCTACGTGTCACCTACTCATCTCCTAGTCTTCAAGCCATTGACGATATAGTACAACCATGACAGGGAAAGCTTAGTCATGGAAGCGACTTGACATGTTAAGCACTGCTGCAGCCAGATCTCATGATGAAGCAAGAAACTGGGGCTGGACAACCATGTTGGTGCGACATAAGACCTTGTTCATCTGCTTCTCCAGTGTCAGCAGTTCTGATCGCCTGAGCAAAAGCAGTTTGCTTGGTCGTGTTTTAGCTTCTGCAAGGGCCCATTTTTAGCATAGTAAGAGATCTGTTTTCTTTGTAGTTCATTGAGGTAAAAACGCTAATCAACGAACATTTGATTTGAAAATTAGTATAGTAGCTGATTACAGGTAGACGTGTCAAAAATAAATGGGGCCTGGTTGCGTGCACATGTGGAAATCTGAAATTGTCGCTTCATTTAATTAAACAAAAACTTCTGAACAAGGCATTGCAGTAAGTGATGCATACCTCAAGTTGGTCCTTCAGCTCTTTGATGTAGTCCACAGCAAGATCCAGCATGTCTGACGTATTTGTTTGCTGCATATTCAGGGGAAAAACTAATAAGCATACCATGCCTATTTGCAAACCATTGTACAAAACAATTCAGGATAGCAGGATCTTGTTGTTGTTACAGAGACTTCATTTACATTTTGTACTGAAATGGAAAAGGGGGATCCATATTTTAAAAAAGAAACGGCGCTAGTACTGATGGAATGTATCGCCATCAAGGGCTGCTAGGTTCAATTGTTTAGTAAGATTTGATTTTCAGTAATTCCTCTCCAATACTTATGGATAGAACAGAAAACAGCCGTTTGTGATTCAGCTTAATTTACCTTGTCCATGTTAGGTACAAGATCCTGCAGCTTCTTCAGCCTCTTGCTGATCCTTGTTCTTCTTTCCTAAACATCATCAAGAAAAAAAAAATCTGCTCATTAGTACCCAACATCAAGATGGCGCCCTGCGCAAGAATATCATCATCATACTGGAGATTTAGCAAATGAGCTGGTAACTGAACTAACCCTCTCGGCGATGCTTCGCGGGTGAGTTGCGCAGCCACGCTTTGCACGAACTTTGCAAGCGATGGAGTCATTTTGCAGCTGCAGGAAGTCATCCATGCCGGGCATCTCCAACGACGACTTTGACAACCCAAACTATATGCAAGAAACATAGATGATCTCGATCAGGACAAGACAGAATCATCCATATGTCTGGGCTCATTAAAAGAACAGAAAGGATGTGTAGTGACCTGCGAGTCAATGTTGCTGAAACTGGTGACCATGTCGTCGGCAACGTCCAGCTTGACCTTCTTGCTAGGGGAAGAGAACATGATGGAGTTGCTGTCGTCCCATGAGCTGACCGAGAAGTTCCTGGATAGGTAGGAGGACTGCGCGCCGCCGCCGCCGCCGCCGTCGCTGGAGCTGTTGCATCCGCCGGCGACGATGCTCTCCCCGATGTCGGGGATCATCCCCATCTCCGATATCTGCGGCAGGTCCTGCCTGGAGAAGCTCCACTGCGAGCTGAGCTGCCTGTGGCCGTGGGCCATCGCGGCGTCGTTGCCCGCCTGCGGGTAGCTTCCCATCCCTCCCGTCGGAGCCATGCCTGCCATTCGCGCATCAGAAGAGAACACATCAGTTTTCAGTTATGCATGTCGAAACCGTTTGGCTTGGATGATTCATGAGTGCTTAACCAACACGTCAGACAGGTGTGACCGACTCGTGCCCACATGTCAGTGACTGCTGTTGGCTTTTTAACCGAAAGCTATTCTTTCTTAGGCTGAGCTCAGCATGGCCTTAGCACCAAGAGGCACGGTGGTCCCATCGTTCAGCCAGAGATTCAGTGCCAATCGCGTGACACGGCGAGAATCACAACGCAGGGAAATGGTTCGTAGCAGGTTTGATTCATCACAGTGCGGGGAGCAGTTCAGCTCATACCTTCCAAAGCTACAGCTCTACAGTACCTTCTTCATCTTCTTTTTTTTTAAAAAATATATATTACCCGCCGCCAAAAAGATTTGTTTACTAGACTCTTTTTTTGCTATCAATGGCGCCAAACACTGAGAAAACATGTTCCCCGTTGCTGCCTTGTCCCTGACAAATAATATTTGCTGCTTACTAGGGTATTCTCTGTTTTTCAACAACGGCCTCGCAGAAGGAAAACAGAGAGCAATCTCCAACGAGGCACGCATGACGTAAGCACAATGATTAGGGGGCTGGTTATTTAACATCGCGGCGGCATCAAGTACGTCTGCAGCATATGTAATTGTAACGCACATAGCTGCATCTACATGGGCGAAGGAAACTGGATGGAAAAGGCCGCCTTTCCGGAAATCGAAAGAGCGAACGCTTGGTCTGATCCATTGGTCAGGCCGTGCGGATTCAGCGCATCGGGCATAGAATTTTATTCGGAACAGCTCAGGTGCAATGCAACTGTCACTAGCAAGGCACCATTGTTAAAGCTGGGATTAGAAAGATATACACAACGCAATGCTCCTGCACATGTGTGCTAGTGGAGACCAGGGTTTTTTTTACCGACCGCTACCGGTCCGGTTCCCGCGGTTACCGCTCTTACCGGTCCGGTCCGGTTAGGGTACTGTTCATCGGTTACCGAAAAAAACCAGTACTGTTCATCGGGAACCGGTAAAAACCGGTCCGGCTTACCGCTACCGCCGGCCGGCGGTAGCAGGCGACCGGTCGGGAAAAAAACCCTGGTGGAGACTGGTGTAAAATAATCAGTCAATGGTGCCTATTCGTACGAGATGATGGGTGTGCTCAATACTCAATGTCTAGGAGTAACTAAATCGGCATTAGATTACAGGTTTTATTTTGAGCATCCATTGTTTTTTTTTTCTTTGAATAATTCAGTCTTTGAGAAAACGATGCGATTGGAATAGAATAGGTACTATTCTACGCTTCCAGGCACATGCCAACTGCACAAGTCAGCTAGGCCAAGACTTGAGCAGCATCGCGGTAATTATCGATCGATAAGCATCATCAATTAGCTCGCTTAACAAAGTAGTGGTACTAATTGTAGTAGCATTTTGTACTGCTACAGTACTACACGTCGGATTCAAATTCATCGTACTCCCGTAGTACACGACGAGCGAGACGTGCGCCAGGAAGCACAGGCTGGAGCACGGGAGTCATGCGGCGGCTATGCTACAGCGTGGACCACGCGCAGGGGAACGGGGGCGGCGACGCAGACGCAAGCGTGCGTGCACGCAACCACGCCGCTGGTTTGGTTTGCGCAGGGCAGGCGAGAGGTACGGGTAGGCAGGGCAGGGCGGCGTACCGTGCGTGTCGGCCATGAGGCGGGAGAGCAGCCCGGCGGGGGAGCTGCTGTGGCGGAACAGCGGGGAGACGCCGGGGGCGCCGCCGTGCGGTGGCCCGGGGGGCGCGACGAGCGACTGCTGCTGCGGCGGCGGCGGCACGCGGATCTCGCCGGAGCCGCCGTAGGCCCGCTCGAGAGCGCCGGGGCGGCCGCCACCGCCGCCGTCCGTGCGGCAGCTGGACTCGCAGGAGGTGAGGCCGGAAGACTCCGCGGAGTAGAACCGGCTCACGGGCGGCGGGGCCAGCGGCGGCGCGGGGTCGCAGCCGCGCGTGACGGAGTCCGCGAGGGCGGCGAGGAAGGAGCCCGGCGCGGAGCCGTACCGCGCCAGCTGCCCCGTCCCCGGCGGCGGCATCGCGCCGTGGTGGTGCCCCGGCGTCAGTCGGTTCATGGCTGCTGCTGCTGCTGCTGCTTGCGGCGTTGCGCGCGAGAGAGAGAGAGTAGCAGCGGGCGATCGCCGATCGGTCGGGGAGAGCGCGCGCGCGTGACTGCGTGAGGATGGATTCGCTGGTGGTGCCGGGAGCGAGGTGGTGGCCGCTGCTTTTGAGCCCGGGGGTCGGTAGCCAGGGGGGATGGATGGGCGCACCGGGTGGGGCCCGCACGCCCGGGAAGGACGAGGCTTCGGAGTTGTATAGTGGCGGGTACATGTGGACCGAGACCGGGGCGCCAAGTCAGGGGCCCATGTGCGAGCCGACATGTGCGCGTTCACAACGCGCTGACCAGGCCGCGACCACGACCAGCCTACTCTGTTGGGCTTCTGGGCCTGAGTCGCGCGCGGTCAAGGCCCGTCCCGTCTCTTTCTTTCTTGCCTTTCCCCAGTGGGTCGGGTGCTCCCCATTCGGGATTTTTTCGCTTCTCAAAAAAACAAAAATCGGGATTTTTTTCGGATAGGATCATAGGATCCGATCGGATCAGACCGGTGTCGCTGTTGAGCTAGGATCAGACGAGACCATGGCAAGATGTTTTGCCCTGCAGGATTCATGGCGGCCGCGGATGAGATCACTAGATACATTTGCCCAGTTGCCACTTGTCATCAGGACAGATTTTCCCTCCTTGATAGTGCAGGTTATATATAGGTAGGCAGATGAAGAGAAATTAGTCATGAAGAAACGGCCTGCATATGCATCATTGTTGGCCGGACTAATAAGGTTCTTCTTCCCGTGTCTGGTGAGTTGAGACTAGACTGGAGGACTGGCCACTTAGCTAGGAAGGGGGTAGAACGAAGAATGGGTGTGTTATACTCGCTGGTTAGGTAATGACCGGACTGCGCAGTTGCTGTGTCAGCTCATCTGGATCAGATAAGTAACTAGTCTCGATGCTGCTTTTTGTAGCTAGTGCAGTGCCAGCTCTCAATCATTGAACTCGGGCGTGCAATATCATATCATATCCCTGGTGAATGGTGTGATGCGCCAACAGGAGATCATCAAAAAAGAAAGTCTCCAATATCTCCACTGTGGAATCCTTTATTCGATGATCTCCTGCGGCTTGTTCACAGGGCGCGTCAAACAAGTTCAAAGGTGACGGCGCGGCAGCCGGTCTCGCAGGCAGAGACCAGGCTCATGGCATCATGGCCCGAATGCCAACTCTTGTTGTTAAATGGGCTCATGGCCCGAATACGGTATGCACGTGGGAAAGTTTATTTCTACCCGGAGTGGTGAACAGAGTGCCACGGTGGACACGGACTCCGGTAGCTCTGGCGTCTCCCGGCACCTTATCCACTTGGTTCAGAGCCATACATTTGGTATCTGCTCAAGCTCACGCGAAGAAACTCTTTGCCCGACATAGCTAGTTTGGGATGATAATCTACGATACATCGTTCGTGTCGCGGACACATGGGTAATATGTACTTGGCAACAAAGGAATTTGGCCATTTTTTTGACTAGTTACAATGACCAGAACTACCTTTGTTTGATTTTGATTCACCCACCACGTCGCATATGTGGCACGGGTTACCCCACCCCATTTGTTTCCACGCAAACCTCTGGCACAGCGCATTTCTTGCCAGGACTCTGGTGGACTATTTGCTGAGCGACCAATCAAAATCAACCGATCTGATTTAATTTAATAAAAATATGACTCGTGACACGGCAAAGTGTGCCGCCCATCGCGTGGCTATAACCAGAAACTCTCTTACTACTCCACTCCGGAGAAAAGCAAACTTCAGATGGTTTGTTAGGATCATCCTCGGCTTGTCCCAAGACGTATGGAGGGAGACGTGTCTCTGCCAATAGGCACTAACCAAACAAAGAGGAAGCAGGGGAAAACCACGTACGTGCTTTTGAGGGAAGCGCAGCCAAACTGGGGCGGCTGCCGCCATCGGTTTGCAACTTGCGAGCACCAACCTGGAGACCCTGGATTAAGTTGGGGCGGGCGCATCATATCGTAACAATAAACAAAGCCCTTGATCGTGATGCTCGCCACTTTGTAAACTAGTTTAATTAGCGCCTCCAAATTGGCACGGAGAGCAGCTGCAGCAGCCTGCAGATGATGCCCCTTCAATTTGCCAGATCGATCTACCAAGTACACACAGCTATCTAGGATACTATACCGGGGGCAAGTTGCTCGCAACCTGCCTGGATGGCCGGGCGGGCGCATGTGGCACGGCGCGCCCCACCGAATCCGGCGATCCGGCCCGCGAATGTACTACGAGCATATGAGCAAGGTGCGTCGCGCCGAGCAGTTATCGGTGGCGCCTTTTGGTGGCGGTTTCGAGTTTGGACCTGTTTACCTAAAAAAAAAAAAGAGTTTCGACCAGTTAGTTGGAGAGGTTGATCGTGGCGCGCCGCCAGCCACGTACGCGAGGAAGAAGGTGTATCTGGAGCTTTCCGAGCTTACGGCTGGGGTTTAAGGAGTTCAGAGCCTTTTCCTTTGCTCAAAAGTCTCCTTCCCCATCGAAAAATTGAAAGAAAAGTGTTTCCTGTACAAAGTCCACTAGCTCGCTCAAAGGGCGTCCGTACGAGTCGGCTCCCGGTGCTAACAATTGATAACCTTGTGTTGAAGGTTGAAACTTGAGAAAGTCAGCGCACTTTTTCTCTATTTTTTTTTTAAAAAAAAGTCAACTCAACCTCAGCGAGTGCCGATCTGGTGGAGTACTTCCTGCCGACTAGTAGTTGGATCTTTTCTTCTACCTTGGGCTGTGGCCCTTCCACCACGGGAAAAGGTTCAAAGCCCAAGACGCTCGGCCTTTTTGGCCCATGAAATCTTCGCTGTTATCTGACGGAGGCCTTGTCTATCTCCGGCGGCCGGGTCTTCGTCAAAACTACCGGGGATGCCGAAGCCCACCCATAGTTTCAGCCCAAAATTGGCCCGCTGGTTAGCTCCAATGATGGATCAGCCCTGCGACGACAGCCCAGTAATACGCGCTCCGATCTCTGCTTGGGGTCTGCACGTGCCGACCTCATGGAATGTATAGAGATAACCAGGGCCGGCCCTGGGGGTGGGGGGCGCGCGAGGGGCGGCCGCCCCGGGCCCCCGAAAGGAAGGGGCCCCGTCTGACGTATGTTCTGCGTAGGAGTATACGTAGTTGCCGGCTCTAATCGCAGTGCAGTACCGTCTCTGCAGTCCTTTCGGCATCATCAGGAACCATCAGCCGATGGATCTGTCCCCGCGTCTGCCTATACGTGACGCGACTCACCGAAGGCAGCAAGCCATCAGCCATAAGAGGTAAGCAGGTAGCAAGTGCGAACTCTGGCCTTAATGATTAACGATCAGATTAAATGTCATTTTATCTTTGATTAACAAATAACGATGACTACTTGTATAGTTGTAGTAGCTTCATTAAGTAATCAATTGATTAGAGATTTGTAAAGGATACATGATCAATACATGGTATTACTTGAGAATCCTACCATTTGAGAGTTGTACGTGAGTACGTCCGTGATAGCTAGTAATATTTGAGTTCAATCTGGTTTGTGCTAGTAATACGTACGTGATAGCTAGTAAAATTTTAAACAAACTTCGAAGATAATTTCTATAATCTTTGATATGAGCAATGATACGGTGCATAATCAAGTGTTTATCGGTACCATTTAATATACTCTTACATTATTATCTAAGAGGGCCCCTGTTTTGGTTTCGCCCCGGGGCCCCAAAATGTCCGGACCGGCCCTGGAGATAACTAGGAACTAGGAAGAGGGGCGCGCGTGGCCGCGTCTGCAGTTGCAATTACCAGCAACCGGGCTGCTCGATTTTGATGGATTTAGTGGAGTGTGGTGGGCTGAATTGGCGTGCAGGCAGGCTTGTTTCGGCCTGTTTTGGTGGTCGGTTCGCTTCTTGTGCATGGTGTGGTCTGCCACGTAGGTGGAGTATCGGGTCAGGGGTATATATACGTAGCTGCCCGCCATTTTTGTCAAGCATGCAGCGGGCATCGGAGGAGCGGTATCCGCCGACAGAAGCGAAGGAAGGCGGCGGTGGCGGCGCTGCACGAGAAAAAAAAAATAAATCTACGCACCATCGATCAGCTGTTGGGCCGGCTGTATGCATCGCCTAACAGTTCGTTGGGCCAACGGCAGGAAGGCTACTTCTTCATGGGACATTGATGACCCGGAGGCCCAACAGGCAATAGCATCAAGAGGCCTAGTGGACGGGCCAGAGAAAACGCGTGCGGCGGCCCAACGAAAAAAACCAACCCCTATAGTAGGTCGCGCCGGGAATTCACGGGGACATGAGTTTAGTTATTCCTTATTTGACATCCAAGAAATGATTTTTTTTTGCCTCAAAAAATATTTTGTTTCCTATTTGACATCAAGTTGAACTTTGGTTCCCAAAATGACATCATCGTTGCTTCTGTTAGACTGTGCCATGAAATACCCATCGAAACACGTATGAAAGGACAGAAATACCCCTGCCTTATTCTTAGGTACGAACCGCTTCCTTATCCTCCAAATCAACCTCCTTTCTCCACTCTCCTCTCTCCTGGACCCTAGCGAAATCCCGGCGGCGGCGCATTGCGGCACGGATGGGCGACGATGACCCAGAGGACGTGGGCCCTGACGGCCTTGCGGGCGTGGGATTCGTGGGGCCTGACTGCCTCCCGTGCGCTGCTTCTGCAGCCGCTGCAGAGCCGCCCTCCCGTACCCCGACGGGGTCCGGCCCCAACACAGTTGGAGGCATCGTGGCCGCTGCGGGGTCACGCGGCCGCGCGCATGGACATGGCAAGGCTACTGCAGCGTCGACCGTCCGCGCGCCTGTGACACAGCAAGGCCGCTGCGGCGTCGGCGTGTCCTTGCGCCTATACGTGCCAAGGGCGCAGCGGGCTCGCCCTCAAACGTGCCTGCACGTGCCAAGGGCGGTCGTGCTCGTGGAGGCTCGGCCTCCTGTGACACCCCAGCTGTCGCCTTAGGTTTAACACAACTAAATGAAACCAATTATCGTATAAATATTGCATACATCATTTCATACCATTTGGTTGTGCATATGTGTGTGTATGTGTTGACCAAAGTCAACTCTTATAAACAAATTAGTCAAATATGAAAAATATACCAAAATGATGCTTAAAATGGCAACTACATGTTTAAGAACTCAAATGAGTATTAGAAGTTCAAACGAATATTCGAAATTCAAATTTGAACTCTTTTGACTCTCATTTCATGTATAGGAGCCTTTTCTTTTTATCCTTTTTGAGAGGTTCCAAACAATTTATTTTGTCTAAACACTTAAAATTCCACCAATATGAAAGTTGGAGTACAAAGTACCCTCTTTACAATGGTGGTAATGTGGATCATGAAAAACTTGGTTTGGTCATTCAAAACATTGGTCAAACCAGGTCAAAACAAAATTTTTGCCCGATTTCACAGCCCTGTAACTTTCAAACCATGGCTCAAAACTGCTAATACCCTTTGTAGGAATTATAGCCGAATGTACCTCTCCAACTTTTGTATTGGACGAATCAAATATTTATATATGAAAAGTTGAGTTTGAGCCAGCCGAAATCGGGCCGGTTGTGCTGAAACTGAACTGAATAAACCAAGTCTGAAATTTGAGTTTTTGCCAAACTTTAGAGCCTTGTACCTCGCAAACCAATGATCTAATGCTTATGGTTCCTTTACAAAAGTGGTAGCCCTATGTTTACTCTACAACTTTCGTATCGATCGCTCCCTGAGTTTATACACGAAATCTTGAGAAAGATTAAAGCAAAGTCGGGCCTGCGCTGCTGCCGTGTATGACTGAATCGACCTCAGTCGATTCAGTTAGCAGCAGGCCGACGCCGGCCTCGGCATCATCGGTCGGGATGTGCTGTCGCGCGCCCAAGTGACCTGGCCATGCGTCCCTCCTACACGGCGCCAGCTTCGCGCATGCCATGCGTGCTTGCCCCGCTGTCAAGCCGTTCGCGGGCGTGGAAAGCCGAGTGCCAGCTCGATACGGTGGTTACTGCGGCCATAATGGCCGGAGGCCGATTTCACCGGTTTCCACTCGGTCATTCTCCAATTAACCACGCCCAGAACTTCACCACATCGTCCTCTCCTCCCCAGACCTGTGACATCTTGACCCAAGACTTAATAGGATTGATAGAATACTCATACCAACAAGTTGCAATTTTTTTTTCGGGAACTTATCTCGAAAGAACTCTGAGGTTAAGCGTGCTTGGCCTGGAGCAATTTCGGGATGGGTGACCGACCGGGAAGTCCTTTCCGGATGCGCATGAGTGAGGACAAAGTGCGCAGAAAACACTCGTGTTGGTCTGTGAGGGAATTCTTCAGGTCCTAGAGAGCTGCCAGGCGTAAGCGGGCCCGGACCCGGGGGTCGGGACGTTACAATTGGTATCAGAGCCGACTCTCGCGGTTTCACGGGCGTGTGGGGTCGCAGTTGCGCAGGCATGGTGCGCATGGCTGGTGTGAGCCTAGAGTGGTCACACAGCATGTCACATGTGCTGGCACTGGGCACACGGACGTGGCCAAGAGAGGACGTTCCTGGCTTGGAGTTGACCGACGAGGACGTCGGTCTTCTAAGAGGGGTGGATGTGACATCCTGGCCCAAGGCTTAATAGGATTGATAGAATATTCATACCAATAAGTTACAACTTTTTTTCGGGAGCTTATCTCGAAAGAACTCTGAGGTTAAGCGTGCTTGGCCTGGAGCAATTTTGGGATGGGTGACCGACCGGAAAGTCTTTCCCGGGTGCGCATGAGTGAGGACAAAGTGCGCAGAAAAGACTCGTGTTGGTCTGTGAGGGAATTTTTCAAGTCCTAGAGAGCTGCCAGACGTAAGCGGGCCCGGACCCGGGGGATGGGACATTACAAGACCTTTCCCTTCCTCCGCCATAGACCTCCTCGTCGGCAATTTAGAGTTAGCCGGCCGCCATTGTTACAGCACTCGATTCAACCTCCAAAATAGAATCCACATGAGCTCGTGATCCTCGCCGACCTCTCCTCCATCAAATCCACTCACCGACGTCATCAGAACACCGTCAGGCCGTCGCCGGCGAGCTGCTGCTCGCCGAAGCCCAGGGTGTGCGGCCCTGTGCGGGACCCAGGCCCTTGGCGCGCTTCCCCAGGCCGAGCCCTCGCCGTCCGACCTTCCCCAGGCCGTAGCCCCGGCCGGAGCCTTGCTCCCCTACGGCGTCGGTCCTCTGGCCGGTGACGAAACGAGCCGAGCTCATTCTCACGTAAGGAAGAAGAAGGGCGAAAGGGTAAAAGAATAGAAGTACAGGAGGTTATGGAGAAATATGTAGGGGATCTTTTGCGAGAACTCATAACCCCAGGGGCTAACGTGCAAAAGTGGTTTTTCCTTTTCTTAATTGTTTCTGGGTAAATAGGCTGAAATCATAAAAATGCAAATCCAGTTGCATTGGAATCCTTGTGGAATTATCTATCCAGTAGTGTAACATGCACTCATGAAAAGTGTTGTTTGAGATCTGTGTAGCATTATGTATGTTTATGTGCATGAGAGGGTTTGTATTATTTCATAAATGCTTTGCATGTTCTTTTTGAGTGATTTAAACCATGTTGCTGATGTGTGACACCCCTGGTGTCACTGTAGAGCTTAAGAACCTTAAATGAACTTAATTAACGTAATCCTGTCATGCATCATTTCTAGTCATGTTGTTGTGCATATATGTGTATGTATATGTTTGCCCTAAGTCAACTATCGAAGTAGAATACTAGGGATGTTCGAATACGAATTGGAAAGAGAGAGAGAATCTTTTGGTGTTGCCTAAGAATAGGTGAAATTAGTTTCTATTAGACCCTCGGACATGAACACGACCTAGCTTAGCCAAATTCACTTCAAAACCAACTTGGAAAGTGTAAATGACGTGGTCACAGCAAGTTGCGGTGGCCTGTCTTTGCCACCATCGCAATAGTCGGTGACCAGGTTTCTATACACACGTTTACCCAGCCACCTCAGGAAGTTGCGGTGCTATGACCGCAACAGTCGGTCGCTTGAGAGAAATTGAAAAATGCTCTCTGGATTGACTGACTGTTGCGGTGGTCACCCATTGTGTACCACCGCAACATTCCATGGATCTTTTATCCACAACCAGTATCCGAGCCACCAAAAGTTGCGGTCCCATCCCAGGCAGTGACCGCAATAGTCGGTGGGTAGCTGAAACAGGGAAATTAGCCTCTGGATTGACGGTCTGTTGCGGTGGGGGTAGCCACCGCAACAGTTGGTGGTCGCCTGTATAAGTGACGTGGACCGACTTTGACTAGCTCACCGGAAGTTGCGGTGCCCGTCCCCACGCCCACCGCAATAGTCGGTGGCCCGCGAAATATTGGATTTGAACTTGTCGGCACAGTGTTCCGGGCCATGACCGATTGTTGCGGTGCAGGTTTTACCCCACCACCGCAACAGTCGGTGCGTACCAACCGCTGCCAACTCTCGTCCTTCCCAACTGCTCCGGCCACGCGTCCGCCTCCCCATGCTTCCTTGGCGCCTGGTCAGCCTCCCCTGGCCCCGCTGGCGCGCCACGAGCCGCCCAGGTGGCCAGCCGGCCCTCACCCTTCGTGGCCGGGCGGCAAAAGCGCCGGGACCGCGCTCACCATCCCTCACTCGCCCATTCATCGATTCCTCGAGTCCACAGCTGCCTCACCTCGCCCTCTTCATCCCCTAGCCATCCCTTGCCCCGCCCCGGCCTTCCTTTGCTTGGATTTCGAAGAACTCCGGCCGGCCAGGAACACCCATGGCCAAGCTTTGGTCTGGCTCGAGGTAGAAGAAGCTCAGGACCAAGGGTAAGTAATTAGAAGGTGTAGGGGGTTGTTTTTAGGATTCTCAGGCTTATGGGTAAGTGGTTGTTTGATAGGTATTTGATTTCATGCACAATATGTGAGTGCTAAAGAGTTGATTTATTGCTTCATGACTCTTATACAGGAGTTAAAAGTGCCAAACCATTTTGATAGTCCTAATAGAATGAATAAAGTTGAGTAGGTAGCTAATGAACAAAGTTATTTAGGATTATGGTGGTTTTAGAGATAGTTGAGTTATGGGAGTAGGAAAGGTAATCTGCATACTTTACTTTTTCTCCATGCTTCATAAATGGGTGAATCCAACCATAGGAGCAGTGCTTATGCCTAGTATTGATTTGTAGATGATATATCTAGATGATGCAAAAGCTAGTTGACCCTAGAGATTTTTGGGCCGGCCAGCGCCAGACCGGTTCTGGTGCCTATTGTTTTTATTAATTGTTGTGTTCTATGATTGATTGACCACGATTTGGAGTGTGGCAAATATTTTTGTAGTTAATAGCTTGTGCATTCATGCATCTCATGCGTACTGTTTGCATCTCCTTTAGATCACCCCATCGTTGACGGTGCTTACGAGTTGGAGGTCGCGCACGAGGGTGATCAAGCTGCGGCGGAGCTGAACTTGACGACTGCACAAGGCCCGGACCAAAGTCCGGAAGGGCCCAAGGCCACCGGAGATCAAGAAGGCAAGCCCCGGAGCATAACCCACTGTGAACTAACACTTCTTGCTTGTGCCTTAATTCTTGTGCATTTAAGTTTTGAGGAGTTGGTTGAAACCTTAGTTGCATGATTCCCTAGGTACCTACGTCCTAATACTAGTATGTGTAGGTCGAATAGAAGGCTATGCTTAATTAGGACCGGTAGAAGTCGAGTGATCGCCTGGTCACTCGCGAGATATAGGTTTTTACCTTATATCAGTTGATGAATTTTGGCAAGCGGGGCTTGTGCGATATTCATGTTTGCTTGAATGTCCCGCTTGCACAGGAGGTTTTGGCTAAGGCGTTGAGGGTGTGGTCAGTTGGTCAAGCTTTTGAAGGTACTAATCGTATGCCGGGAAATATGGTAAACTGGTAAACCTAGTACTTGATGCAAACTGACGTCTGACGGACATATCCACTCCATTGGGCGAGGGGTTGATGGCGAGTGTAGCAGTGGCCACGGCACAGGTTTGCCTGGGGCACCTGGGGTTCGTTGGGGCGTGCACTCGGGTGGAGTGGTCCCCGATGGCAGACGGCAGGGAGAGATGGGAACGGTTGCCCCGTGGGGTCCTGGGTGTCCCTCACGGGTCGTGCGATTAGGTTGTCCCATGCATGGTTAAAATCAACTCGAGTTGTCCGTCCTTCGCGGTTACATGAAGCTGCTTGATCTCTCGTTGCACATCAATGTCCTTGGGCCAAAGGAGAGTAGAAGGGGAATAGATAAGAGTACCATGGTTATACTAATCAATTGATGTGATACCTTGATTGTATTGGATAGCTTGGCAAATTTAGTAATGTCTAGTCTCAATGTGAAACTTGGCTAAAATTTTGAAAATAGAAACTTTTGGTTAGGTGCTTGTTGGCAAAACAAACCCTCATCCATAAAGCCTTACATGTCTAGTATTTAAACCTGGTCGGGTAAGTCTTGCTGAGTAATTAGTACTCAGCCTTGTTTGTGGCTTGTTTTTCAGACTTGGAGGTGGTGAGCTACGACCCTACTGCTGCTCTGACGTGGCCGTGCACTTTGCCTGACGGTTGGGTCTTGGAGCAGGTGTCGCCTGAGTCCGGCTCAGGCCGCGGTTTTTAGGTATTGTGCGAGGGCTCCGCATGATACCCTTTTGCTTCGATGTGTAGTCTTCCGCTGTAAATAACTCTGGTTTGTAAGAAGATAAAACATACGTGTACTGTATTTGTATAATTATCTACGTGAACCGTGTGATGTAAAATATGCGATGAGTTGTACTGCCTGAGCCCACCTTCGAGTGGGACTGCTGCTATTTTGTTTCGGTCGAGAGAAAAATGTGGTGTAATCGGGAAGGTATCCGACGGATTGCACGATTAACTCGGTTTAGGGGCGTGGCGCACTGCTGTGATAGTGGTCCCATGCTCTTAAGCCGGATTAATTGGGGCGGTCTGCCACTGTGACGTGTATAAGTGAACTGCTACAGATATTCCTGTGATTGATTGTTTATGCGTTTATGCATCTCATACATCTGCATTTCATGTAGATAACCCCATCACCAACGGAGTATACGAGATCGAGGTCGAGCCTGAGGGTGAATCTGTAGCTGCGGAGCTGAACCTAGCTGCTGAGCAAGACCCGGGCCAAAGCCCGGAAGGGCCAAAGGCCGCTGGTGATCAAGAAGGCAAGCACCGGAGCATGTCCCAGCTTTAACAAACCCCAATGGGCTACTTTGTGCCTTACTTTGCGCATTTAAGTTTAAAGAGTTGTTTGAAACCCTAGTTACATGATCCCTACGTACCTATGTCCTAATACTAGTATGTGTAGGTCGTATAGAATGCCATGCTTAATTAGGACCGGTAGAAGTCAAGTGATTGCCTTGTCACTCGCGAGATATAGGTTTTTACTTGCTGTTGAATCATGAAGTTCGGCAGGCGGGGCCTTTGCGACATTCCTGTTTGATTGAGCGCCCCATTTGCACAGGTGATTGTTGGCTAAGGCATTGATTGTGTGGCGTTGTTGGTCAAGCTTTTGAAGGTACTAATCGTATGCCGGGAAATGTGGTAAACTGGTAAACCTAGTACTTGATTCAAACTGACGTCTGACGGGTCTTCCTACTCCGTTGGGCGAAGGGTTGATGGCGAGTGTAGCAGTGGCCGCGGCACATGTTTTCTTTGTGCACCTGGAGTCTGTTGGGGTGTGCACTCGGATAGAGTGAGCCCTGATGGCAGATGGCAGGGAGAGATGGGAACGGTTGTCCTCGTGAGGTCCTGGGTGTCTCTCACGGGTCGTGCGATTAGGTTGTCCCATGCATGGTTAAAAATCAACTCGAGTTGTCCGTCCTTCGCGGTTACATGAAGCTGCTTGATCTCTTGTCATACATCAGTGTGCTTGGGCAATGATTAGAGATGTTGTTGGTTGAGTAAAGATGATATCTGGTTAATCAATTGTTTTTGACAATGAATGTTGTTGGATAGTTTGGCAAACTTAGTAATAGTTAGTCTCACCTTAACTTGGCTAAAATATTGAAAATAAGGATCAACCTGTAGATGCTTTTTGGTAAAACAATCCCCTCAGCCATAAAGCCTTGCATGTCTAGAATTTAACCCTGTCGGGTAAGTTTTGCTGAGTATTAGTATACTCAGCCTTACTTGTGGCTTGTTTTTCAGATATGGATGCTGCTGGCTTTGACCCTGTTGCTGCTTTGACCTGGCCGTGTGTTTTGCCTGATGGTTGGACTGTGGAGCGGGTGTCGTCTGTGTCTGACTCAGGCCGCGGTGATTGAACATTATGTCATTATGTGAGGGCTCCGCATAATGTTATATGTTCGACGTTTAGACTTCCATTGTATTATACTCTGGCTTGTAATAACTAAAACATATGCACTGTGTTTTTATGATTACCTATGTGGACTCTGTGATGTAAAAGCCAGGATGAGTTGTACTGCCTGAACCCATCTTCGAGTGGGATTTGCTGCTATTTTGTTTCGGTCATGAGAAATGGTGGTTTAGTCGGAAAGGTATCTGACGGGCTACACAGTTAGTCCGGTTGAAGTGTGCGAAGTACCACAGTTGAAGTGGTCTCATGCACTTGAACCGGATTAATTAGGGGCGCTCTGCCACACCTCCTCCCCTGGAGGCTCGGCCTTAGATCTGGGAGAAGGAGATCAGGATTGGGTTCAAGGTGTGTTCTGTTGGTGCTTAGTGCTTCCCGAACCAGTAGTGTTGGTTGAATTGACTGAAGGATCCAAATTAAACTAGCTGAACACACAGAAAAGGGTTAAATTCTAGATATCTCTGCTCCTGCTTGTCCTGTTCGCTATATGCATGCTCGCGGGGACAGCCAGGGCAGTGGTTGCCAAGGTCTCGTGCCGCGCGGCCGTCCACGAGGATGGCATAGTCGACGAGCTGACGGCGCATGCGGAAGCTCTTGGATGCCTTCTGCAGCATGAGCGCGGCGGCTTCGTGCTTGGGGCTCTCCATGCTCAAGTTCGGGAGGCCGACAAACCTCGCCTCGGCGAGCTCCCCGGGGAGCAGCAACCACGCGGGCTCCGGTGCGGGCGCGGCGACCCCGCCTGATCGGATGAAGATCTCAGACTCTCCACCTGCAGTGCCCGATTGAAGCTGAGCGAGCCCTCAATGAGCAGCTTGACGAAGCCCAGTGGCTTGATGGCCGGCTCCCCGGCGCCGCTGGAGGCCCTTGTTGGGTCGTAGCCATGGGCGGGGCACCAGAAGAGGACGCCCATCGCGAGTGCCAGAGGTGGGAGATGACATGCGGGTCCCACATCGGGATGCAAGTGGGCGCGCCTGCAGGCGTCCTTCGGGCCGCCGCATCATCTGCCGGTGAAAATTAGTTCCTCCGCGGGAGCCCGCCAACATGTTCTACGATTCCCGCGTTGTCCTGCTGGACTTTGCAGAAAAAGTAGGCAAACCTGCAGGCTTCTGCAGAAACCCGCGAGATGATCATCTTTTCTAGCTCGATCGCTGATCAGCGCGCGGAGCAGGCGAACTCACAGAGGCTCCGCCAGCTCCTCGCGGCGTCCGCGGCCACGACGTCCTCCCCTCCTCCTGCTCAGTGCTCACGCTCCTCACGGCGTCCGCGGCCACGACGTCCTCCACTCCTCCCCTTCTCCTGGTCAGTGCTCACGCTCCTCCCGGCCGCCGCGTCCTCCACGTTTCTCCTGTCGCTTCTTGAGGCCGCGGCGTCGTTCACGTTGGTGCTGCTGCTCGCGCTCCTTGCGGCCGCAGCGGCGTTCGTTCCTCGCAGGTGCTTTCCTCGGGGCCATGGACGAAGCTCTGCTCGCGCTGGGCGTCGAGCACCTCGTCCACCTGATTATGAGTTGATGTGTTGATCAGCAGTTAGCAGGCTCATGCAGGAATTGTTGCGTGAGGATCTTATACATACAGTTGGCGTAATTTTAAAATTCATTTCCTGATAATTATAGACATAATAAGTGTTCAGTGGCAAAATTAAGACCCCAGGTCCAATTACAGACTTGCATGGGTAATCCCAATCTCGACCAATGCAAAATCTGCTCAAATCTTGTTCCCTGATCAATCAGTAAAGTCGTCGTCTCTGACACCATCACGGTGGCCGCCGTTGGCGACGAGCCCACGACCGTGATCTCTCGGAGCACCAGCTGGAGCTCCAGTATGCGACCTGGCAATCATGTCGACCAGCTCCACGAACTTTGCCGTTTCTTCCTCATCCGCGCGCACCTGCAGGCCTTGTCCACCAGCTCGTGGGTCCTCGTCCACGCCACATCGCCGTGGAGCCTGAATCGCTCGCCGCCGCCCTTGACCAGCTCGCCGGGCAGCCTCTCAGCCACTATCACGCTGCTCGACGGTGGCCGTGCTCGCTCTCGCCGTCCAGCACGAAGGTGATCTTGATCAAATGGGTGTTGCAGAATCACGCACTCCTACAGACTCGCGGGCCTTGCAGGCGTAGCAGGTTAGATGCGGGTACTGGCTGGCACTCTGCTCAAACCCACAACCCTCCGCAGGCCTACCCACTTTAACCTGCTAGCAAAATGCAGGATACCGCAGAGACCCACTGACAAATTATCGCAGGGCGGGCCTCGCAGGTTGGCAGGTCAACTTACGCCCACTTGCATCCCTAGTCCCACATAAACAAGAGAGACAGGAAGAGAGGAAGAAGCAGGAAGGCTACCGAAGGGCATGGGCATAATAGTAATTTCATACCCTCAATCCACGCTGGCGCGATGAATTGGTTTGCCACGTCAGCAAAAGTGGCAAAAATGTTGGTTAATCTTATTTCCCGTGGCAAATTTGTAAGTTTCATTCTTATAATGGCAACTGAAGGAGTGGCCCTTATGGTGGTAATTAATTAAATATCCCTGCAGAGCTATGCCGCGTTTCTGGCAAAGGCAAGGAAGCGACCTGCCTACCTCCCATCCATTCCATGAGATCGCCGCAGCCAATTCGAATTAGGATACCACCGTGCCCACATAATTAGTTGCTGGAATCTATTTCTGCCGAGGATGCCTCATGATTTTTTAGATAATGGGACAGAAGATCCCAGCTTCTACACTATCAAGGATAGTGTACACAGCAGTTTTAGTTCGGTACATCAATGAGCACTTAGGCTCAGGAAAGCTCCCAACGAGTTCAGATCAACCAACAAAATGAAAAGTTCTTCGAATACCACTACAACTAAACTGTAAGCCTATTCGAAAACTTCCATCCAAACTTGGCAAACACTTCCATGACGACTGTCTCCAGGAGGCGGCAAGCGGTCTTCAAATTTGCTCTTGCATCCTCGTCCTTAAGCAGCTGTGACCAAGTGCGGGTCCAGTAGGTGGCCCTGAAAATTACCTGCATGAGAGTATTAGATTTAGATCGTTTGAATACCATATCATTTCTATTCAACCATATGGCCTAGCAAATGGCCGATAGGCCCACACAAATTTGCTCTTTAATCTTGGGCTGTATTCCAACAAGCCAAGAGCCAAACATGTTTGAAATGCTAGAGGGTGGTCGAATTCCAAATGTGATATTAATTGTATTCCAAATGAATCTAGTGAAGTGACAAGTAATGAAAAGGTGCTCAATTGTCTCAAGAGAGCTGCAGGCACAACAACTTAAATTTCCTTTCCACCTCCGTTTTGCAAGGTTATCTTTAGTGAGAGTGACACCTTTTTTAATATACCACAAGAAAATTTTAATTTTTAGTGGTATTTTAAGCTTCCATATTGGGCACCTGCGTGGGATAACATCCTGTTTCATCATTGCCACATACATAGAGCGAGTAGAGAAAGCCCCATTCTTTTGTAAATCCCAAACAAACATATCTCTAGCATTAGTAAGTTCAGTTGTTAAAACTTTTCCTACTAAGCCGTACCAAGAATCTAGATTGTGTCCACTTAGCGCCCTTCGGAAGGCTATGTTCAATGGTATGGTGCTTAACACCTCAGCCACCGTTGCGGTCTTTTTCCTCACTATATGGTAGAGGTTAGGATAAGCTTCTTTCAGCGGTTTATCACCTACCCAAGTGTCCTCCCAAAATCTAGTCTCCGTACCGCTGTGAACTTTGAAGTGGCCATATTGTAAGAAATGGTCTTTCATCTCCATGAGTCCGGCCCAAAAATGGGAGTCTCCCGGTTGCCTTTTGGCTTGGGTTAAAGTTTTATTTGACAAATATTTCCTCCTTAGGAGGTTTTGCCAGATGCCCTCTTCGTTAATTAATTTGAACAGCCACTTACTCAAAAGACATTTATTTTGAGTTTCCAAGTTTTGGATGCCAAGGCCCCCCAAATCTTTGGGTCTACACAAGATGCTCCACTTAGTGAGTCTATATTTCTTCTTGTGTTCATCACATTGCCAATAAAACCTTGAGCGGTAATAGTCTAGCTTCCGAAGAACACCTTTTGGTACTTCAAAGAAGGACAGCATATACATTGCTAAGCTGGTAAGAACCGAGTTGATCAAAACTAGTCTTCCACCCACAGAGAGTAACTTTCCTTTCCAACTACTTAGCTTTTTCTGAAATTTTTCCTCTATTATTATCCAATCCCTATTTGATAATCTTTTATGGTTCATGGGGATTCCAAGGTATTTAAAAGGGGTGCTTCCTGTGTTGCAACCAAAAAGGCGTGCATAATCTTTATCATATTCCTTTGCAGCCCCATAGCAATATAATTCACTTTTATGGAAGTTTATCTTAAGTCCCGATAACTGCTCAAAGGTACTTAACACTAGTTTAAGGTTTTTGGCATGGTCGAGGTTATGTTCCATAAAGAGAATTGTGTCATCGGCGTACTGGAGAATTGAGAGTCCTCCATCCACTAAGTGAGGTATGACTCCGTTAAAGTCTCCATTATTCTTGGCTCTCTCAATGAGTATGGCCAGCATGTCGGCAACTAAGTTAAAAAGGATCGGGGACAGAGGATCACCTTGTCTAAGTCCTTTCTTAGTTTGAAAGTAATGACCGATGTCATTATTTACTTTGATACCGACACTTCCGCCTTTGACTATTTGGTCAATCCATTTGCACCAATGCGGAGAAAAACCTTTCATCCGTAGTGCCTGTTGGAGGAAGCCCCAGTTAACCTTGTCATATGCTTTCTCAAAATCGAGTTTTAGAACTACCCCATCAAGCTTTTTTCTGTGCATCTCATGTAAGGTTTCATGTAAAATTACTACTCCTTCCATGATATTTCTCCCGGTCATAAAGGCTGTTTGTGAAGGTTTAATGACTTTTTGTGCTACTAGAGCCACTCTATTTGTCATTACCTTGGTAAAGATTTTGAAGCTCACATTAAGCAAGCATATAGGTCTAAATTGCTGGATTTGTTTGGCCTCTTTTTGTTTAGGGAGTAAGGTGATGATCCCAAAATTGAGGCTAAACAGAGGGAGGTGTCCTTTGTGAAATTCATGGAAGAGAGATAAGAGGTCATTTTTTATGATGTCCCAAAAAACCTGGTAAAATTCGGCTGGGAAGCCATCTGGCCCCGGTGCCTTATTATGTTCCATTTAGAAGATGGCCTTCTTTACCTCATCCTCCAAAAAAGGTGAGGTAAGAATTTCATTCTCCACTTCGGTTACTTGTGGGATATCATCTCTGACCGATTCGCACATGGCAAAATTATTCCGTTCCGAGGCACCAAAGAGACCCTTATAATAGTTGGTGATATAGCGCTTAAGATTTTCATCACCTTCTATTATGCCCTCTTTTTGCTCTAATTGGAAGATCCTTGTTTTCCTATGTTTCCCATTTGCCACAAGTTGAAAGTATTTGGTATTACAATCGCCTTGTAACAACTTAGTTGTTTTGGCTCTTTGGTACCATTTTATTTCTTCCTCCCTTAGGAGCTGTGCAAGGCGTAGCTTAAGACAGTGCTTCAAGTCAAGTTCTTGAGCACTAAGCGCTTGCGTTTCTGCCTTTTTGTCTAGATCATCGGCTTTTTTGATTATTTCATCCTTTTCTTTTTTGTATGTCCCACTAGTATTTTTCGCCCAACCCCTNCATCTCTGACCGATTCGCACATGGCAAAATTATTCCGTTCCGAGGCACCAAAGAGACCCTTATAATAGTTGGTGATATAGCGCTTAAGATTTTCATCACCTTCTATTATGCCCTCTTTTTGCTCTAATTGGAAGATCCTTGTTTTCCTATGTTTCCCATTTGCCACAAGTTGAAAGTATTTGGTATTACAATCGCCTTGTAACAACTTAGTTGTTTTGGCTCTTTGGTACCATTTTATTTCTTCCTCCCTTAGGAGCTGTGCAAGGCGTAGCTTAAGACAGTGCTTCAAGTCAAGTTCTTGAGCACTAAGCGCTTGCGTTTCTGCCTTTTTGTCTAGATCATCGGCTTTTTTGATTATTTCATCCTTTTCTTTTTTGTATGTCCCACTAGTATTTTTCGCCCAACCCCTTAGGAATTGGCGAAGTCTTTGTATTTTAAATTGCCATTTTTGTAGTGGTGTTTGACCACTGTTCTCATTTTTCCACACTTGTGCCACCATCTCTGAAAAACCTTCTCTCAAAAACCAACCAAGCTCGAATTTAAAAAGTGGTTGTCTATTAAAGTGAGTTCCATTCCCTGTATTCATAAGAAGAGGCGTGTGGTCAGAGATTTCTCTATTCAGGGCTTGTACCGTTGCCAATGGAAACTTTGCTTCCCACTCGGTAGTAACCAAGATTCGGTCAAGAGTTTCATAGGTAGGCATAGCCCTAGAATTGCCCCACGTGAATTTACGATTGGATAGTTCGAGTTCCCTTAAATCCAAGCTGTCTATGACTGCATTGAAAAGGAAAGGCCATCTATCATTGTATCTATCATTATTTTTTTCTTGTGGGTTTCTGATGATATTAAAATCACCTCCTACAAGCAAGGGCAAGTTTTCCATGGCACAAGTTTGTACCAGTTCCGTTAGGAACGGTTCCTTAAACTCATCTTGAGCAGCCCCATAGACTGCAACTAGAACCCAACGGAAACCATCATCTTTGTTCCGAAGGTGAAACTTCACATAGAAATCGCCTTCGTCAATACTTCCTATGTCAAAGACTTCCAAATTAACTCCTAGTAAAATTCCCCCGGATCTACCGTGGGGTTCTGACCAGTGCCATAGGAAATCTTGACCTGCACAGATATTGTTTAGAGTGCCTTGAGGGAAATCCTTTTTCCCGGTTTCTAGTAGAGCGATGAAGTCTAGCTTCTCCTCTCTACTAGTGTCAGAAAGGAACCTAAATTTAGCCAAGTCGCTGAGACCTCTGCTATTCCAAAAGATTCCTTTCATTTTGCACCTTTTTTATGTTTTTTGACTATCCTAATTTTAGCACCTCCTTTCTTTCTAAAAGAACATTTTGATTTGTTTTTTTTGAAGACAGTTTGAAAATCACAACTTAGGTGATCGCTGTCCTCATCCATGACCTCCTCCATAAAATCACCACATAAGTGACCAAGAGTGAGGTTTTCCAAATCGAAGTCCTCCTCCTCATTATTCTCTATAAGTTCACTGTCCAAATTAGATTCATCTATGCAAAGAACAGGTTGTGCTTGGAGCCTATTTCTTTCTACTTTTTTCAACATAGCAACAGAGTCCAACATTTGTTCGGGATTAACACCTATTGTTACACCTAAGTTGCTAATATTTGATGAAATAGTAAGATCTGAAAAAGAACAAAAGGACGTAGTGTCACCTTCCGTGTCGAGGTTCCTTCTGGCCGCCCGCTTCTTGGCCTTGTCCAGAATGTGCTGATCAGCCACCCCAGCCAGCCGCGGGCTCGCTCGAACTGGTGACGCCGTTGCCTCCTTGATCCCAGCAGCGGCCGTGAGGTTCTCGGACAAGGCCGAGCCCTCGCCCGGCTGCCGCTGCTCCATCCTGATCCGGGGCGGTGCCGAGCCAGCCGCCCGGCGCGTGGACGCCTCGGCCGAGCCCTTGCGCGTGGGCGTGCGGCCAGCCCGGGCTGGGGCAGCCAAGCCCGGCACCCCCACGCCTGTAGCAGCGCCCGACCACGTACGTGGTGCAGCAGTACCGGCCGCCGCCGCCTGTGCAGGATCCACGGGTGCCGACTCCAGAGAGTGCACCAGCGCAGGCACCAGAGGCTGAGCACCAGCCGGTCTTCCTGCAGGAAAAATCACTTCCCCCTCTTCCACATGGTCCGACGCCTGCACTCCCCCTCCTCTGTCCGCAGCCAATTCCAGCCCAAGGAGGTCATCCTCGTCTCCTGTATACTCATCTTCCATCACACTGTCCATTTGATCATCGTCCTCCTCCGCTAAGATTTTGTCCACACAGAAGTCCAGTGTTGTATCAACTGCCATGTCAATGATTTCAGCTGCCATTTTTGGATTTTTGCCTCCATTTCTTCCTTTTGTTCCATGGACATAGAGAGGGTTTCATTGGTATTATTGCTGGCTGCTCCATGTGTCCCCAAAGAGTCATCCATTCCCCCATGACCATCATTCATCTCCCGCCTAGACCGTTTCCCATCTCTGTCTAGGTGTTTTTCAGAGGGAGTGTCTTCTTCCATTTCAGGATTGTCATCACTGTTCCCATCCCCAAAGTTAAACTGCACTTCATCGCCATTGTCATCAAAACCTACTGGTTCCAACTCAAACTTGAGATCAAAGTAATGGTCTCCAATCACAACATCAAGCTTCGGGGGTAAAAGCTTGGGATCCAAGACAGCAACCAAAATACGACCAAAGTTGTTCTTGCGAGTGGTTTCCATGTCAACCGTTTGAGTCGATCCAAGCATAGAACCAATGGCCCATAGGTTTAGAAATTCCCTCAGCTTTTTCCGGATTCCAGTGACCCGAATCCACACTTTAGGAAGCAAGTACCCTTCTTCCTCCTCATGCCACTCCTCAAACTGAATCCTAATCCCTTTAGAAATTCCATTGTCCCGAACATCTGCACCCCCATAGGCGATCGCCCGCTGCAGCTCATTCTTCAAAGGGAAAGGAACAACAAAGGAGTCCCTCTCGTGTGCCACTGGTTCCCAATTCCACTTGGCATGTGCAACCGGCCGTGGCTGCTTGAGGAGAGGGCAACGGTGGTTGACATGATCATGAGCGTCACAGATCACACAGTATATCTTGGTAGAGCAGTCAGCCGCCATGTGCCCCTTCATCGAGCAACGACTGCAATGCTTCTCTTTCTTTCCAGTCTTGGAATTCTCTCTATCTTCAGTCTTTGCATCTTGACTCCAATCCATACCAGTGGCGTTCGAGCCTGCAACGGCAGTTGGCTCAGAGTGCACACCAGTAAGGCCGGCAGGGGCGGCTCTGGGGCCAGGCGGCAACCGGCCGGCCGACTGGGCAGTAGGAGCCCCACGTCCGGCGATCGCCGAGCCCCGCGGAACGCCGCCGTAATGGCCAGTCCCGCCCCCGCGCCCCTGCCTTCCTTGGAGACCGCCGCGACGCGGCGCGAAACCCCTATAGCCGCGTGGCCGGAATCCGCCTCGCGACCACCCGCGGCCGCGACTTCCGCCAGCATCACCGTAACCTGGGTCGAAGCCGAGGCCACTGCCGTGGAAGCCACCATCACCCCCGCCGCCAAACATCTGGTCTTCTTCCTCGCCGCGGCCCGTGCCGTGGCCACGACCCCGGCCGCCAGCACCAGGCGCACCGTCCTCGCCGCGGCCCGAGCCAGAACCCCGGCCCCGACTGCCGGCACCGGGTCTCTCCATGTCGCCGCAGCACTTCGTCGCCCCACCGTCCGCCTCGCCTGGAAGCTCGCCTGCGGAACACGATACACGAGCCGCCGCGGATTGAATGTGCTTGGCGTCCGATGCGTCACGCGAGGGCGGCGCGCGTGCAGGCGACAATAAACCTCCCGGTCTACCCGCACGAGCGAAAAGGTCGCTCAGTCCAGGATGGAAGGAGAGCTGGGCCGATCGTCCACCGAGCCGCAACTGGAAGGAGCGGCCCGGCCCACATCCTGCCGCCCCAGAGGGCCGACCGCGCTCCCGGAGATTCCGCGCCCACGGTCGGTTCGATTCAAATTTTGAAAACAGGCCGCCCGGCGGCCGTTCACCGGCCATGTTCGTCGCCGCCGGAGACGGCACCGCAGCATCCCGGCCGGCGACCGAGACATGCCGGCCTCTGGCCAAAACGTCCGCCAGCGTGCACTTTGGTGATATCCTCGCCGCCGGGAGCGGCCCCCGCCATGGTTTCGGCCTTCTCGCCTGTGGTGTTCCGGCGGCCCTCCTCCACCTTCCAGCGTCCTTCTCCGGCGTTGGACCTGCAACACTAGGGAGCAGGCATTCGTTAGGAGTTAGCTCAGCCACTGAGGGCTGCGGCGTCGAAGCGTTGGCCGTCTCGTGCTGGAGCTTGGGCCCGGATCTAGGCCGGCCAAGCTGCACCGGGTCCAACGGCCGTGCACCATCTACATCGCTTTCTTCTTCATCGGAGCTCAACTCTTCAGCCAGCGGCCAAAACTTCGACCCATAGGGACGAGAGCAATGCCCTGCCAAAGGGTCACCCAGATGCTTCGCCTCCTGCCCACCAACAGCTATGGGGGCGTCAGCTTCCCCGTGCATCCCAATTTCCTCCCAAGAGCCGGGCGCCGTCGTGGTCGGCGCCAGGGTGAGCCGCCGGGCCGAAGGCCGGCGTCTTGCCCTGCTTCCGCTCAGCCGAACTCTTGCATCAGTATTCTCCTGTTCATCGAAGAGGCTCTGGTTTTCCTCCGCCACCAAAGCACCCAGACTCACCTGTGCCGGCAGCACCGACGGCGGCCGGCAGGCCGCACAGCGCCTGGACGGCATGCCCTATGTCTGCGTCTTATGAAGTAAGAAGGCTCCTCAAACGGTTAGCATCTGCATCAGCCAGGCCGATTTGGGAGCTCCGTGTTGTGGCCATGCAGATGGTGTGGGTCAGACACTGACTGAAGAACACGTTGGGCAGTGGCGACATCTGCTGGGACATGCTCTGAATAGTGCTTGAATAACGGAACCTGATCTTACGCAACAGGAAGCTCGAAAGTTTGAAACCACATCATCTTTCCTACAACTGAAAGAACACCGGGCATGGTGTGTATTATCGGACAGCTGATTCCTCACAAGTTCACTTTGCTAAACAAACGGTTAGCATCTCCATCGGGCAGGCCGTTTGGGAGCTGAAGCTCTGTCTTGTGGCCATGCAGATGGTGCGAGAGCGAGACTGACACTGACTCACGAACACACTGCGCAACGGGAACATCTGCTGGGATATGCTCTGAATAGTGCTTGAACAACGGAACTTGATCTTACGCAACAGGAAGCTCTCGAAAGTTTGGAACCACATCATCTTTGATACAACTTCAAGCTAATCGGGTATGGTGTGTGTATTATCTGAAAGCTGATTCCTCACAATTCGTCTTGGCCAAACATGGCAGCCTCGAAAAGGACCGGAGGCGCTGCGCCGGCCTAACTGAACTCTGAAACATGGAGATGGAGGAGTGGCTGCCGCCGCCGCCGTCAACCATTCATTCCACGGCCGAAAAATATCAGCGGCAGATTTGAGCTGGTGACTAGTGATGTTGGTATAGCCTGCATGCGTGTGGCTGGTGCTCACTTGTGTTATGGTTTTGCAGTTAGCCGAAAGCTGCCAGCCTTGAGTACCATTCGTGCAAAGCTAAGCCCAGCATCCCAGATAAGGAGGGCAAATATCATGGCAAAAGTTGGGTTCGGAATGCAGGTCTTGCAGTTAGGAAAAAAAACTGGTTGATCTATGTTGGGCTGTTTGCCTGTTTGGCTACGTTGAAATGATATTTTGTGGATAATCGTAGAAAGTTCCGTTTTTAGCTTCCCCGGAGAGGAGGAATCAATACGCACTTATCACAATTAGTAGTCAAATGATTATGAAAATAAAGGTCCAACATAAGAGCAATTTTGCACTCTGAATGGCCATCCATGAGAGGCAAAGCCGCAAAAGAGTGTAATGTCACCATCCTCAGTGTGCGGCAAGTATGGATTAGTAACTCTTGGTTTTCTTCTTCACTTAGCTGCAATTGAGCCTAGGATCAGAGCCATTTGGCATGTACTCTCTCCGTATCAAAATATTTGTCGCCGTTGACTTTTTATTGCAACTTTGACCATTCGTCTTATTCAAAATATTTTGTGTATATCATTTATTTTGTTTGTGTTGCTTTATCATTATATGCACTTTAAATATGAGTCATTTTTTGTACATATTTGCATAAAAATTTTGAATAAAACGAAAGGTCAAAAGTTTTAGAAAAAGTCAACAGCGACAAATAAAACGATACGGAGGTAGTATGAAACACAACATTATTTCTCGTGAGCTATATTTTTCAATAGAAACCTCATCCACCCCTCCCCCCCGACTCGTAAACAAGTTAATATTCTGTCTTTGTCCCCCTGTTTTACTCATGGATTAATCATATTATTGGTACTAAGAGGTGGAACAATGGCAAACACAACATATAACGCAAACCAAATATACTAGGCGTAGTCACATTCGAAGAAGAGGTGATTCGTGCTTTCCTCCGCACTACAAAAGCTGCAGTATTTACTCCCGTTCCAGTTTCTCTTAACTAAATTGTCTTTACAAGGATTACTCCCTTTTTACAACATCACATGAAAAAAAATCTATTTTAGTGATAAACTAGAGAGATGACCCGCGCATTTGCGCAGCTAGGATATAGAATTCGAATATCTATCTATCTATCTATCTATCTATATATATATCTATTTCCCATCCTTTTATTTTTCCTAAACTTATTTTTTTCCTTGCCGATGTCCTCTTGTTAGTTGTTACACATTAAGCCAAATTGTTGACAAAATAATTCAGATATTGTCATAATATTTTTCTTTGTTAAGACTACTATTATCTTTATTGCTCAATTTCTTATAGGTATACTCTATATGTACACCTTAGTTTATTTTTATTTTGACTAAATAACTTTGATTGGAGTTATTTTTCTTAATGGTATAAATTGCCAGTTTTATCTGCTAAAAAAATTTATATTTATGTTTGTATAATGACAATGATAATGATAGAATAATTAATGACTGGACTAATTTCATAGTAAAGAAAAAGGTATATACTTTTTAGATAAATCATGAGTATTTTGGTCAATTCTTTCTTTATGTAAGCAAATATTTTATTTTATTTTTTATTTTAAATAGTATTGAGGTATTTTAGGTTAATTTTTATATAATGACATTGTTGGATGATTTTCAAAAGGATAAAGATATAGGGATGTTTTAGGCTATTTTTATGTAATGACAATTGTGGATAATTTCTAAATAGTTACATGGGTATTTTAGGCTAATTTTTATGTAACAACAGTTGTATTTTTTTCCTCTGATTAACGTGGGAATTTTTATGTCTTAAGAGTGAACGTAACTTTTCTAATGACATTGGTGGATGATTTTTAAAATATATATGGACGTTTTAGGCTCTTTTTTATGTAATGGCAGTTGTCGTAATTTTTAAATAGTTAAAGGGGTATTTTCGGCTAAATTTTACGTAATGGCACTGGTGGGTAATTTTAATTTTTCTTTTTTGGATTAACGTGAGAATTTCTAGGCCTTGAGAGCGAACGTGGAGGCTCCGTTTGTTGGCCAAATACTAAGATAATAGATAGATTTGTTTGCCAAATTTCTTGCGTGATTCTAACTCTATTTTTATTATTGGGGAGATGCCTATACATCGAATTGATGGTGAAATGATATTTGGTCGCTCTATACTATTTTTCATGAAAGTGTTCCAGGAATTATAATACAACACTTCCATTTTTAAATAACAGGGTAAACACCCCTCCAAGTTTAATTTTAAAATGATTTTTTTCCAAATGGGATTTATTTTTGGCCAATTTTTCCAGAGAATATGACCGAGGCAAGGTATACCAAACAATCATTTTTTGAATCAGCCATGCGAAAATCCATCTTGCCTATTGTGTAGTATATTTACATGGAAGAAAGCATGTGCGCATTCTTCCAAAAAAAGGGAGAAACTCTGGTTCTCACCAAAACTACAACCCAGACAAAATGGCAAAAAGGGATGTGACCGTGACTAACTGATTATTAACCCTCAAAAAAAATTTGAGAAGAGGGTCAACAACAAGTGGCCAGCGAAACGCGATGCTCCTAGCCATCAGATCAAGCCGAGAGACTGCACCAGACCGCCCATTTGCAGGGCGGCCTCCTTCCACGCGAACGTGGCGGCGCGCTGACCCTCGACGAACTCCACCGCCCTGGCGAGAACGCCGTCCGCCGCCGCATTTGGCGCCTTGCCGCTGGTTTCGGCCTTGACCGCCGACACGTACGTGCCGATGTCGTGCACGCTCCCCGGGTCGCGGAGCCGAAGGAAGTCGAGGGCCAGCTCGACGCCGACGTGCGTGTAGCGATCGCCGCCCCAGGCGGCGAGGAACCCCCTGGTGCCCTCGTTGAGGACGGCGCCCGGGAGCATGGTGACCGGGTCGCGGACGTTGGCGACGCGCAGCACCTTCACTCCGAGCTCGTCGCAGCGGTCCTTGAAGGCCGCGTTGCCGACCCTCGGCCCGCCGAAGGAGAACACGGTCACGGGCACGCGGCGCCCGGACGCGTCGCGGTTGAGGCCGAGCTCGGCGAGGTCGTACCCGAGCAGCATGCCGAGGGCGCTGCCCATGCTGTGCCCGGCCAGGGTGACGCTCATGTCCTCGCGCGGGTGGTCCTTGACGAGGCGGGACACCTCGCGGAGGAGCTGGTCCCGGCAGCTCCCCATGCCGCCGCCGGAATGGCAGGCCTTGTCGGGAGAGGAAGTGTAGACATTGAGGAAACCCGTCTCGACCTTGACATCCGGGTGCGCGTCGAGCGCGTCGAGGCGCGCCGGCTCGAGCGCGCTCCGGAGGTTGGCCGCCCACTCCGCCTGCGTCACCGTGCCACGGAGTGAGACGAGCACGTCGCGCCTGCCGAGCCGCCGGGTCATCTCGTCGGTGGACACGGCGACGTAGCCGACCCAGCTGGAGCGGCCGCTGGTGGACGGCCCGGCCACGTCGGGCGTCGCGTAGATGTACCGCGTCACCTCGTACCCTGCCCCGGCCAGGCCGGCCTCCTCGAGCACGCGCTCCTTGCCGTACTTGCAGCACATGTGCCGCGCTGACGACGGGTCCACGTCCAGGACCTTGTAGCAGGCGCCGATGAGCTCGCCGTACCGGGCCACCTCGTCGCGCACCACGGGGTGCAGCGGCTGGAGCAGGCCATCCCAGTCGTGGGACCCCTGGACTTGCCTCCACATGCTCGCGACCGACGCCGTCCTCCGCGCGCTCGTCCTCGCCACCGAGGCAGCCGGAGCGCATGCTCTCTCGGGGGCGGCCGTCGTCGCCATCGCCGCCGTGAAAACTGTGGCGGCAGCGGCGACGCGCGCGCGGCACGGGTTAGGACGCCGGGGGCTCGTGGCCTTGTGAAGAGTGGATCGCGGTTGGATCGTAGCAGTGGAAGCCATTTGTTGATGCACGGATCGGTACTGAACTTGGAGATCGGGTGCCTATATATATATATAGCCGTTTTGAATTGAGCACGCATACGCGTGCCTTCTCCAGGTTGAGCCACGTCGCGTGGAGGAATGGCAGGGGTCAACGGCACAGCTGGTACGCGCCCGCGCAGGTTGATGACGTCCCAGCAACCGTCGTCAGAGGCCGGCTTCATGATCGATCTCTCTCTAGCATTACCCCCATTTCGTTGCCAAACAATGAAGAGCGGTATAGGTGCAAAAGACCGTGGACAGCAACAAGAACCTATATAATTCGTTCAATAAACAAGAACCGATATAACTTGATGCTTCATACTTTCAACCTTTTTTTGAAAGAAGAAAGCATTTTATTACTCAAAAAAGTATAATCCGAGGCAATAATTTGCTCTATACATGCCGACGTGGCAAACCTCCAAACCATGGAGTGTTTTGTGCTATGATTTCCAAATACTTTCTGGTATAAATTTTTATCATAAGATCGAAAAGTTCTAATGGAAATATCTAATTTGAAGTTAAACAATTTGGGTATAGGTTTAATTGATATGAGAAATTTAACTTCCACGTTTACATGCATGTACTGTTCATACATCGTTTTCGCCTTTGGCGCTGTGACCATACTTCACATTTTACATCTAATTCGACATGTATAACAAATAAACTAACTTTGTGAGAAGCTATTGGGAGCCTAACCTCCACACGGAATTTAGACGCATTAGTTCAACTTCTATACAGAATTAGCCGCTGTGCCTTTTATTTCGACCACTTTAAAGCTGTCTTAATGTATTTAGCTCTCATTTTCATCACTGTAATATACTCAAGATACAAGGTCTATTTTATTTTTGACCATGTCTTTAAATTAAGGTTTGATCGGTTTCTCCCGCATAATATATGATTTGCACCTGCATGACATAAATTTTAAAACACTTTTAAATATGATATGTTCTTTTGTGAAAATGGATCTCCCGCCCACCTGTGAACACAAAAACTAAGGCATGCTACAGACGTGTGTAGTTTGAGGGCAACATTGGATGGCCATAGATCCATCCAACCAAACATACCCTAAATAACATCAAGTGGAACTCTTAGTACCTCACTAAGAGCAACTCCAGCAATACCCTCTAAATAAGCCATCTATTTCTCTCAGCAAGGGTTGTCTTTATTTTATAGGGATTTGATTTTTCCTCCCAACTCCAGCAATACTCTATAAACAATCCTCCACTTTTTGTGGCTCACTTGTTAGAGCAACTCCAGCAGACTCTCTAAACAAGCCCCTATTCTGAATTTAGAGGGCAGGGAATAAAAAACGAACTCCAGCAGACCCCCTATTTAAGCCCTTAAAATAGGGAGCCCTCCAAATCCCCTCACTCACCCCCTAGGCCTAGGGGGTCTCTAGGGGGCTCCCTAATCCAAAATAGAAACTAACAAGTGGGCTACTAGAGAGTAGAGGGTTGTTTAGAGGGTATTGCTGAGTTGGGAGGAAAAATCAAGTCTCTAGAAAATGGAGGCAGCCCCTATTGAAAGAAATAGAGGGCTTGTTTAGAGGGTATTACTGGAGTTGCTCTTAGTTTCTATTTTGGAATAGAGGCCCCCCCTAGAGACTTCTAGGCCTAGGGGGTGTGAGAGGGAATTTGAAGGGCTCTCTATTTTAGAGACCAAAATAGAGGGTCTGCTGGAGTTCTTTTTTTTATTCTCGCCCTCTAAACTCAGAGTAGGGGTTTATTTAAAGAGTCTGTCGGAGTTGCTTTAAGAGCAATGCTATATATTAGGTGACTGGTTTTTCTAGTTCCTCGTACAATGCAGCTATTCGTCGTGTAGAAGTACAAACCCCCACCCTCTAATTTAAAAACCCAAAGAAATTGTACTCATCTGATTGTCTAATTAACAATTAAGTGACTCTTATGTGCATATGATACAGGTGGTGTGCCAGACTATGGCCATGTTTGAATCCATTAGTGGCAATAGCTAGCCTTGCAATGGCTATAGTTTTTTTTTGTGAAACACTTGTATGCAATGCTATATAGTAGGCAACTGATTTTTCTAGTTCCTTCACACAATGCAGGTGTTCATCATCATACAAATCCACACCCTTTAACCTAAAAATCCAAAGAAATTGTATGCGTTCATCATCATAAAAACCCACACCCTCTAACCTAAAAATCCAAAGAAATTGTGCTCATACAATTGTCTAACAATTAAGTGACTCTTATGTGTATGCTACATGATGTGTGCCGGACTAAAGGCTCTGTTTGAATCCACCAGAGGCAGTAGTTAGCTGGCCAATGTCTATAGTTTTTTTTTGCGAAACAAAAGTATATATGTAGACGCTTACATCCGCATGCACACTCAACTCTGTGAATACATACACATAAACCCTACCCCTATAAGCACTTTTAAGAGACTGGGATTTTGAGATTGACAAAGTCACCATAGACGTCTCATCACTAAAAAAATAACTCCGGTTAATTTTTGGAATAAATCCAAAAGATCTAGGAAACGCAGCTTTGTGTTTTGAATTTTCTTCTCGTAAAATTTGTGCTTTGAATTTTCTTCTCGTTAAATTAAGAAAATAAGAAACTGCCGCCTGTCGATGCAAAAAGGAGGCGTACTAAAAGCAATGGGCCCTATTATGGGCCTGCGGTCGGGTGTGTGAAAAGTTTGAGGAGCAGGCACGACGAAATTGAAGTGAAGTGTGTATTGAATTGAATGAATCAGATGGAGATGGTTTCCTACGCGCCAATTGGGCAATCAATTCCGTGGAGAGGCATGAGCCCATGACCCTCCTTGTCCTTGCGACCCTACGTGCACAAACAAAGGCCATATATATATGTACATGCCCCATAACCACGATATATTTATTGATTGCGGATCTACGTGGCCTCGCCTCTCATCGATTCTTCCTTCCTTACTACTGCTTTTGAGGTTTGATTGGGCTTGGTTGGTTGCCGATGTGAGCTTCATTTGCTCCCCAAAAGTGGAGGGAAAAGGACCCGGAACCATGATATGGGCATATCCACATCACATATCCATCGGGCCTTGTGTTCTTCTTTGATTTATATATAGTTTTATTTACTTATTTATATATGTGCAGTGCAAGTGGTAGGAAATTAAATTATATATATACCACGTACATACATATATGTATCTTCATATAGGAAATTAAATTATATATATACCATGTATACCATACATATATGTATGTTCATATTGGACAATCATGGAAGAAACACCGTTCACATTAGGCATATATCATACTTTGCGCAATTATGCAGGAACAAGAAGAAGAAAAGGTCTCTTGATGAAATGAAAGCACTGAATAAAATGTCGGTCGATGCACATGTGTCATGTGTAGGTAGGGTGTGGCGCCTGGGTCTCCCGGCCGGCCTTGTCGTTGTCACGGCGTAGGCATCGGTCGAGCCGGCCGGAGAAAGACACCGCGCCGCTGCGACGTGCGCATCCATTCGCCGCCCTCCGCACGTCGCCCTGACACCCAACATTCGGCTGCAACGCCGCGCGCCGATGGTCGGCGCTTTCCCGCCGGCCGAGGCCGGGATCCGATGCCGACCCTTCCCTTCCCTTCCCCGCATTATGGTAGACGTGGTCGGTTCCTAGCTCCCCGTCCGCGCGCGCCGGCCATCGATTCTTCACTTCTTCTCCCTCCGTACGCACCGGTTGCTGCCGGCCCGCCGCCGCTCGACCTCAACTTCTCCGGCGCGCGTTGATTTTTCTTCCGGCAGGCCGGCTGCCACGGTTCCACCTCTCACAATCCAAACGGCAACACGCCACGCGAGCTTGTCCCCGCATGCGCTGCTCGTGATCATGCTCGCCGCTTTGCTTGCTAAACATGGATCGGTATGTTCCTCATCATCACCACCATCACTAAATCTGCACCACAGTGAAAAACAGTGATGCTCGGTTGCGAATCCGTCTCTGTATTCCAGAAGCTACCATCGGCATTGCCTGGTTCCAAACGATCGTTGGGCTGCATCACGCACAGCAACACAATATTTTTTGTACCCCAATGGAGAGGCTAGAAACCAATCTGCCCATCGATGGAGCTACACAAAGACCTAGCGGCCGGCTTTCCGTGGAAGATCTGAGACGAAAGGAACGGGCAGGGTCCCTGTTGGGCTGTTGCTGCAGCTACCCACCCCTCGCTGGCTCGCTCTCGCCCTAATTAGAGCGCAGTGACCAATGGCGACGCGGGACGCGGGGGTGAAAGCGACGGGAGGATGCGTCGATCGATCGAGTGAGAGCAAGAGTGAACAGTTGCTGTACTGTCAGAGCCGTCCCCGTCGACGGGGAGCTACCTACGCAGCTGCCTGCTGGCTGGCTCCCTCCTCCGGGGGCCGACCTGGCCTGCTATTGGCCGTCCAGATCGCCGAGACCCCGTCGCGTCCTGTCCCGGCGACAGGCGCGCCCCGAAAAGGATCCCCGGATTCCCCCTCGTCCATGATTGGCGCGTCCGTCCGTCTCAAATCCGATCCCATGCGTGTGACTGATTGGCTGACGATGACGACGCCGACCCGGCGCAATCATATGCAGGCAGGGGTTAGTTAGCTTTGGCTAGATCGCCGGCCGGAAGCCGACGCGCGCGGCCGCCGTAACCTCGCCAACAGGGACATGCCAATTGCCACCGCCAATCGATCCTTCCGTCCCCGCCTGGCTCGCTGGCGCGTTCTGGTGTTGGCAATCCGCCGGCGATTTATTCGTCCGGCGAGCCGTCGATCGTTCGTTCATCACGGCTGACAGAGATCGAACTGGACGTTTGGAATCGACACTGCGGATGACCACCAGTAGTCTCGAACGCCAAAAATATCCCCGTGGTGATGATGTCCAGCTGAATGCCTGACCATTGCTGCGTATGGAATCTTGCACGGCAAGGGTCTATGCCCTTCACCAGCTTATAGCCCGGTCGAGTAGTCGCTGAACTTGAATGCGGGTGCAGTGCAGAGCACGCTGCCCTACAACTGTATTGCAGCTGGATTGCAAGCTGAAAAGTGCAGCTTCGAAATGGCAAAACAAGAATGACCCAAGCTGTCCCCTGCCAGTTCAGAAAAGCAAATGATTTGGAGTCGATGAAGGCTTGCTGATATTATTAGCTCAAAATTATCTCAAGTTTTTTATTTGAAATTTTAAAAAGATTTGCAATGGCGATATGACTTACATAACACAAAGGATATGGACAAGTGGTCAAGTGCTGACAAGTGGGTACTAAAAAAAAACCAAACAGCCTATTCGCTTGGCTTATCAGCCACCAGCCAGCAGTACTTCCGTCTCACAACAAATCAGCACCAACCACCAACCAGCCAGCAGTACTTCAGTCTCACAACAAATCAACACCAGCTACCAGCCACCAGCCAACCGAACAGGCTCGCTGATCGCAAGATTATTGCATTGTTTAGGAGGCTTTTCCTGCATAGCTAACCAGGATCGCGAGATCTTTTCCTGCTCAATCAAGCATGCCGCGCCAGGAGCGTGGCACGGATGCCTCCAGGATCCTGAGCATCGAACACGAATAGGACGCGGTTTCCGCTCGTCGCGTGGTCTGGTCCAGTTCAGTTCAGGCCATGTTTAATTCCATAAGTTTTTCCTATTCATCACTATTCATCAAATATTAGCACATTAAATAAGGGTATTAAACATGAATTAATGATAGATTAATTAGGTTTAATAGGGTTTAATAGATTCGTCTCGTGATTTTCCGTCCATCCGTGTAATTAGTTTTATAATTAGATCATGTTTAGCCCTCTTAATCTTTGATTTAGTTTTGCTACAGTAAATTTCCTAAACTTATCTTGCGGAATTAAACAGGGCCAGATTATTATGTGCTCTGCAGTCTGGTCCGTCGTGCCTACGTCTATGGTCTGTCGGTCCGATTACAAAGATTTTCCTGATTACGGTGCTAATCTTACAATGGCAACATTAAGACGAAAGCCTGCCGTCAGGATCACCGTCCATGTTAAATGTCATTCTTGCGTTTATGGAGCTGTATAGAGACTCCAAATTCCGTCATGGAGACTTTTACACCTGTTTGGAACGCAAGAAAAATATCCATGATTCTTTGGGGGCTCATATGTTGGAATCAAACCCTTAAATTATGATGTTTACATTCCTATAAAAAATGAGTTATGATATTCTGTGCAAGATATGAGGTTAGTATACGAGGCAAACAGATCAGAGACGAAATATTCCGACATGACCGTAGGATCTGCTGAGAGGTGTGGAGTTAAATACTGACAAGTTCGTTTGTCGTTCGCTAGTAAATCTGTTGAGCTCGGCTAGGTACAGACAGGTCGTTCATGTGTCAAATATCTAGGTCAATACCATGCTGATCACGAAAGGAAGGAACCTACGTGGCTGCCAGGGGTTCATGTTTTGCCTTATGATGCTAATGCAGGGTACTCTGTTGCTAATGCTATTCGACTTGATTTTTTTTATAAAAAAATTGTACTAGACTATCGCATTAAAATGGTGCATTATATTAAGAAAGGTACTTGTAACATTTCTCATATATCACTTTCTGCAGACATAATAAGGGTGACATATTTTTTCATAAGGCCGTGACCCATTTAAACGGAGCACATATATTTCAAATTTCATGTTGTGCTTGAAAACAAAAGGGCATGCAATGTGGTGTAATACATTCTCAACGGGTAAACAGCCAATGGCCAAAAACTTAAATTAAATGTGTCAAAGTGCAATAAAGTGCTACACGTATTTTGTGTTCCACAAATTACATCCAGGGGTCGAGAAGTCTTGGTACTAACTTGAGTTTCTTTCTTCTATATGACAGGTTGACCTGATAACCACACTCACAAAGCTGAGCTCCCTTGGCCATAAGATAAACTATGAAGCATACACATACCCCAAGCAAAAGATTGATCTGGGCAAATTGAAACTGTAAGAAATGTTTGCTGGGCATTATAAGGTAGTGGACACAAAGGATATTTAAGTAACAATGTAGCTGCTTGCATTTTCAGTAGTTTCTCCTTTTAGGAACAACTTTTGTAAAGATGACATTCAGCATGCTTTTGGATTCTTTGCAGTACAAAGATAAGTATATCGCCATGTACAAATATGTGAAGATTTGATTCACAGTCAACTGCATTTTACTGATAGCCATTTCGATATGTGTACTTACTCAGATTTCTGAATTCTTATTTCCGAATTTCTTTGTCATGGTAAAAATAAGTACTATTTATATCTATTAAGTTATCATGTGATTCTAGCAATCATGTTAAGCAATCTTAATTTTTATTTCTTAATTCTTTATCATGGTTTTTGTGCGGGCCACATGATTCTGGCTCCCTACGGTTTTGGATGAAATCAGTGAGAGAGACGCTCAGTTATTACACTACTACAAAAACAAACTGTAAGAACGTCTCCTTTTTGCAACAGGGGCGGTTCGGGGGCGGACCGTTCTTACAGCGACGGAACAGCCCCAGGAGCTGACCAGCCGCCCCTACAGAATTAACAGTAGGGGCGGCTCTATATTGAGGCGCTCCTACAGTGTTTTGCCGAATTTTGAAATGAGACACTAGAAAATACATTTTTTAAAATGACCTCGGATGGAAAAACTTCCTAAATAAGAATTGTAGATCTCGAAAAGTTATGAATCTTTGTTGTTGACCACTTTTTGAATTGACTTTATTTGATGCCTCAAAATGTGGGTTTGAATGTCTAAATTTTGAAATTTGAATTTTTCAAACGACCTCGGATGGAAAAACTTCCTAAATAAGAACTGTAGAGCTTGAAAAGTTATGAAACTTTGTAGTTGACCACTTTTTCATTTGAAATCATATAGTCAACGAAAACTAAGTGTGAATGTTCTCAAATTTGAAATTCAAATTTTGTAAATGACCTCGGATGGAGAAACTACCAAAATAAAACTTGTAGATTTCAAAAAGTTATAAAACTTTGTAGTTGACAAGTTTTTAATTTGAAAT
>CM014274.1:5989540-6076241 GCA_004135705.1 Alloteropsis semialata
AGATTCCCTACGTCGGAGCTGGATCTTTGTAATACGCTTAGATTAATCTTTGACTGTCATGTTTGGTCTAGATTCCCTACGTCGGAGCTAGGTTCATCTTGATTAGTTAAGGGAAGCTTAGATTATGCCTTATTGCTATTTGAATGTTAAGTGTGGTGTAGATTCCCTACGTCGGAGCTGGATCTTGCTTAATTGTTCAGTAGCATATCTTAGAATCAGAACATATCTGTTAATGTTTTATCTGCTTATTTTGCTTAATCTGATCAACACCTGTGCGAGCATCTTGTCTAATTGACAGGTTGATGAGTCGAATCTGATTATCTAGCTATCTGATCTGATCATAGTTGGAGAAATCTAGATTCCCTACGTCGGAGCTAGATTTCTCCGAAAAGGCTATAGTCCGATTGGCTGGTTAGATGGTCCGACAAGATGAGTCAAACTGGCAATTAGACAAGATGGACAATGTATCGGCTTACACTGTAATTATTTAATATCTTGTTTCAAGACACAGCTGATCCATTATTTTACATATTGGCCTTGTTTTATGCTTTATTTATTATTCAAAGGCTGGTCTGTTATATCAATCAAGGTCCGATCCTGATTGGTCCGATCCTGAGGTCCGATTTGGTGTCTGATTGAGGTCCGATTAATCGGTCCGATTGACGTCATCATCGAGGTCCGATTCTGAGGTCCGATCGGTATCGGCCGATACGTGTCTGATTGGGTCTTGGCTAAAATTCGACGTTACTCCATCGTCTGAAATAGAGCCGGCACAATCATAGAGCAATTTAACTGTTTTATCCCTTGTCAATTTCAGGTCAAATTGACTGGCACGCCGCGAACCTGAACTGGAGTGTAGACTGGCACTGGAGCGAAGCAGACTCTCCCCGGTCATCGTGTGCTGCACGCGGGAGATACAACCGCCGATTTTCCGCGTCAACACATTTTTGGCACGCCTGGTGGGACACGAGAAACAAATCCAAGATGTCGTCGTCTGATGCTGAACAAGAAACCGCAGCAAGACTTGCTGCTGAGAAAGAAGCTGCTGAGAAGGCGAAGAACGACAAGAACAGGGCGCCTGAGGTGACCATGCCCATTACGAAGGCCGATCTGTCCAAAGCCCAGTTGGATACAGTTCAGGCCCACATTGATGCGTTTGAGAAGCTATGCCTTGGTCAGTTTGGGCGTAATCGTTCAGGTCCTATACTCAAAGGTCCTCTCCCGGATCCAGAGTTGATCAAGAAGGCAACTGAAGCTCGGGAGCATCAGGCTAATATGTCAGAGATGATTCATCAGGCTGTTCATCATGCAATGATCAACCAATCAGGCACTCTGGTGAATTCTTTGGACAATCTCATCAAGAAGGCGGTGGACGATGCTGTTTGCTTGAAGGGTCCAGTGTTTATAGCGGATTCTGCAGGAGCATCAGGATCAGGAAGAGGCAAAGAAACTGCAGATAATACAATGACCGTTGCTCCACAGATGCCAATTGCTCCACCACCTCCTGTTGAACTAGCCAACGGTTTCTTGTTGATGGCCGATGGAACTATAGTCGGCCCGCATGGTGAAAAGTATGCCAGGACTTTGAGCGAACAAGAGAAACAACCTGCAGCTGCAAGGCTACGTACAGAAGTTCCTTCACATCAGCGTATGGTCGGAGATTACAATAACTATGTAATGGACATAGCTGATGGAATGCCACATGGAAATCAACAGTCCGATTGGTCACAGAAGATAGCCGAGGTGATTCAGAATCAATTCGGCTTGAAGCCTAAAGATGAAGCAAGGTTGTATCGGCACCCGTACCCATCTTACTTTGATGCAGTGCCACTTCCTCCACGTTACAGAGTGCCGGATTTTTCCAAATTTTCCGGGCAAGATGATATGACCACCATCGAGCATGTGAGCCGATTCTTGGCTCAGTGTGGTGAGGCTGCTTCAGAGGAGGGACTCAGGCTCAGATTTTTCCCTCTGTCACTGTCAGGGCCAGCGTTTACCTGGTTTACGTCGTTGCCAGCAGGATCGGTCACAGGATGGTCCGACATGGAGAAGCAGTTCCATAAATACTTCTTTTCTGGTCTCAATGAAATGAAGATCTCCGATTTGATTGCCATCAGGCAAAGGAATGATGAGACCGTCAAGGAGTACATCCAACGATTCCGTGACACTAGGAATCGGTGTTACAGTCTGAAGCTATCTGACATGCAGTTGGCCGAGCTTGCATTCCAAGGTTTGCTCGCGCCGATTAAAAAGTTTTCTGCTCAGGAGTTTGAGACATTGGGGCAATTGGTTCAGAAAGTGTCAGCTCATGAGGTCCGATATCAGGAGATGAAGCGTATGAAGTTTTCTAAACAAGTGTCTTATCTCTCTGATACTGAAGAGGAGGCTGATGTCAATATAGCTGAATGGACTAAATCCAAGAAGCCAGTGTCGCTCCCGTGGATCAAACAGAATCCTGAGAAGTTTGGATTCGATATAACAAAGGCCGATAAGATCTTTGATTTGTTGCTCAGTGAGAAGCTTATCCAGCTTTCTCCAAATCACTCGATTCCATCGGCCGATGAGTTAAAGAAACGCAAGTATTGCAAATGGCACAACTCAACATCTCACGAGACCAATGAATGCAAAGTGTTCAGAAGGGAGATCCAATTGGCTATTGAGTCAGGCAAGATCAAATTTGAAGACAGCAAGAAAGCCATGAAGATCGATGGTCATCCCTTTCCCAATAACTTTGCTGATTTCTCCTTTTCTGTTAATATGGTTGATGCTAGTGAAAAGGGGAAAGTCAAGGTGCTTACATCGGACCACGCCAAGAGTTCTGGTGCCGTTGATCCTGTGGTTCAAGTTACCGTTGAAGAGCTACGCAGGAATCATCAGGCATTTGGGCGTGAATCTAATGCTCCTGGTGGATATCGGCCGCGTGTGACTTCCCAAATGTTGATCAACAAATACAAGAGGCAGCAGGCAGCAGTCCGAGCGTGGAGGGAACGCGAGAAACGACGACGTCGGAGGCATGAATATCAAGCAAGGCGGCTTGATGAAGAGTTTGATGGTCAGCGCCGACGTGGTGGTAGGTCCGATGGCCGACGCCGATATGATGAGTGGTCCGATGACCGACGCTGGTACGATGACAGGTCTGATGACCGACGCTGGTATGATGACAGATCCGATGGTCGGCGCTGGTATGATGATAGAGTTGATGATCGCCATCACTACGGTTATAGGTCCGATTGGTATACAGATGGACGTCAAGCTTATAACCGGTACGATCAAGATGATGATCATTGGGGGTGTCCTTTCTTCGTGTACTGCTGGAACGAAAAGCTTAGACTGCCGTCAAAGGCAGATTGTCCTGAATGTAGCTTCCAGTATGAAGAGTACAGAGCTTCCAAGAGGGGCCGACGATCAGTTCATGAACGGATTGGCGTCAGGATTGATGATCGTCATCAGAGAGATGAAGGCCGGGTTAACACTCATGGCCACAAAAATAATGAAGGCCGGGCTGATGCTCATGGCCCTGAAAAAATGGAAGAGAAAGCTCCAGTTCACAATCGGACTGAAGAACCTCCAATGAGGCCTGGACAGTGGTGCCCGTCGGGGATTTCTAAGTCTAAGAAGAGACGTGTTCAGAGGTTGCGCTATAATGAGCAGATTCAGGAGCAAGAATTAGCAAAAGAAAAGAAGTGGCGCGTCAAGATGGCCAATGATGATGAAGCAAGCACATCGGCCACAATAAATATGGTTTTGATGTTGCCGTCCGATTTCGCTGCTCCCGATGAACAAGACGACCATGAGGTCGATTATGAACTAGAAGAAACCGTTGCATGCTTGGTTCTGGATTCAGAGAAGGCAGTCTTTGAGAAGCCTAATGCAAATGGGTATCGGCACTTGAAGCCTCTGTACATCAAGGGATACGTTGATGGAAAGCCGATGACCAAGATGCTGGTTGATGGAGGAGCTGCTGTCAATCTCATGCCCTATTCTACATTCCGCAAGCTGGGGAAAGGGATTGATGATCTGATTAAGACCAACATGACACTCAAGGACTTTGGCGGGAACGTTTCAGAGCCTCGGGGGGCAATTCATGTGGAATTGACCATCGGCAGCAAGACATTGCCGACTACCTTCTTCGTGATTGATGGCCAAGGTTCTTACAGTATGCTCCTCGGACGTGATTGGATTCATGCCAACTGTTGCATCCCATCCACTATGCACCAATGCTTGATTCAATGGCAAGGCAATAAGGTAGAGATCGTCCCAGCTGATGATTCGGTTAGTATTGCTACAGCTGAGTCAACAATTTGGGAGTTTGAAGGAGTTGAGTGCCTGTCAGGGAAGACATGGGATGGTGACTTCCTCAAGGTGTCCGATCAAGGACTAAAGCCGATCCAAGCAGTCGGCTCTGAGACCTTGTTTTAAATGGATGATTATATAGAAGATCTTGAAGACCGAAGTGAGTTCGGTAAATTAGGATTTGGATTTACGTCGGCCGATGAATTAGAAGAAATAGATATAGGATCTGGTGATAGACCAAGGCCGACGTATATTAGTGCTAAGTTGGATCCCGAGTATAAACAGGAATTAATAAAACTTTTGAAAGAGTATTCTGATTGTTTTGCTTGGGAATATTATGAAATGCCAGGTTTAAGCCGTGATATTGTTGAACATCGGCTACCTATCAAACCAGGATATCGATCACACAAGCAGTACCCAAGGAGGTTCAAGACTGAGATGCATGAGCCAATTAAGGCCGAAATAACGAAGCTATTTGAAGCTAAGTTTATCAGGCCATGTCGATATGCTGAGTGGGTATCAAATATAGTTCCTGTTTATAAGAAGAATGGAAAGCTACGTGTTTGCATTGATTACAGGAACTTGAACAAGGCAACCCCGAAGGATGAGTATCCGATGCCGGTGGCCGATATGCTTGTTGATGCAGCATCAGGCCATAAAGTAATGAGTTTCCTGGATGGTAATGCTGGTTATAATCAGATTTTTATGGCGGAAGAAGATATTCCCAAGACTGCATTCCAATGTCCAGGTGCTCTCGGTTTATATGAGTGGGTTGTTATGACCTTTGGTTTGAAAAATGCCGGTGCTACCTATCAGCGTGCTATGAATTACATTTTTCATAGGTTGATCGGCGGGATAGTCGAAATCTACATTGATGATGTGGTGGTCAAATCAAAAGGTTATCGAGATCATTTGGCCGATTTGAAGGAAACACTGGAGTGTACAAGACAACATGGATTGAAGATGAATCCACTCAAGTGTGCTTTTGGCGTATCGGCTGGCCAATTTCTCAGTTTCTTGGTACATGAGAGAGGAATTGAGGTGAATGATCGGAACCGTAAGGCGATTGATGATATTGAACCTCCAACGAACAAGAAGGAATTGCAGAGTTTGATTGGAAAGATTAATTTTCTGAGGAGGTTTATATCAAATTTGTCGGTCCGATTGGAGGCATTTACTCCTTTGCTGAAATTGAAAAATGAAGAAGAATTGGTTTGGGAGCCTAAGCATCAAAAGGCATTGGATGAGATCAAGCAATATTTAGCATATCCGCCAGTTCTTATTCCACCACAGAAGGGTAAGCCGTACAGACTTTATTTATCGGCTTTTGATCATGCAATCGGCTCTGTCTTGATTCAAGAGGTTGATGGGAAAGAAAGAGTTATATTCTATTTAAGCCGAAGATTGCTAGATCCTGAGACTCGGTATTCATATGTGGAGAAGCTTTGCCTTTGTTTATATTTTTCTTGCACAAAATTAAGGCATTATTTGCTATCGGCCGAGTGTACTGTGATCTGTAGAGAAGATGTGATTAAGTATATGTTATCAATGCCAATCATGAAAGGAAGAATTGGCAAATGGGTTTTTGCTTTGACAGAGTTTGATCTCAGATATGAATCGGCCAAAGCGGTAAAAGGGCAAGTAATGGCTGATTTGGTTGCTGATCATTGTGGACCTAACATTAATGATGTTGAGCAAAACATTATAAAGCTTGGTGGATCTGGTCCGATGGTGAAGGCCAATCTGGTTGACGCGGTTCCTTGGACTATATTCTTCGATGGTTCTTCTTGTAATGATGGTTGTGGAATCGGTCTGGTTATTATTTCGCCTCGGGGGGCAAGGTTTGAATTTGCTTTTCCGATTGAGAAGTGCACAAATAATCAGGCGGAATATGAGGCACTGATGAAAGGTCTCCAGATTCTTAAAGATGTCGGAGCTCAGTTTGTTGAGGTATTTGGAGATTCTTTATTGATTATCAATCAGTTACTCGGCAAATATGATTGCAAGATGGATGCTTTGTTATCTTATTTTGAAAGATGCCGAGATTTGATTAGCCAGTTTGCATTGGTGACCCTTAAGCATGTTCCAAGACATCATAATGAAGAAGCAAATCGGCTGGCGCAAAAAGCGTCTGGCTATCGGCCTGCGTCCGATGTAATGGTACAGGAGATACCAGAAGGGGATTGGAGGAAAGAAATCGTTGAATATTTGAAGGATCCTTCTGTCAAGACTTCTAGAAAAGTACGCTATAAATCGATCAGACATGTCTTGATTGAGGGAGTGCTTTATTTTCGCTCGATTGATGGAGTTCTGTTGAGATGTATCGGACCTGAAGAAGCCAAAGTTTTGATGGGAGAAATTCATGAGGGTGTCTGCGGGGCTCATCAATCGGCGTTCAAGATGAAATAGATGATACGAAAGAATGGGTATTATTGGCCGACTATTCTAGAAGACTGTTTTGAATATTATAAAGGATGCCAAGAGTGTCAAAGATATGGAAACATTCAAAGGGCTCCAGCATCGGCCATGAACCCTGTTATCAAGCCATGGCCGTTTAGAGGATGGGGAATTGATTTGATCGGCCAAATTTTTCCACATTCAAGTAAGGGGCACAAATTCATATTAGCAGCAACAGATTATTTCACCAAGTGGGTTGAAGCTATTCCTTTGAGGGAGGTGAAGACGCAGAATGTTATTGAATTCGTTAGAGAACACATTATTTACCGATTTGGGATTCCACAAACGATCACAACAGATCAAGGTACGATGTTTACATCGGACGAGTTCAAAAATTTTGCTGCTGATATGGGTATCAAGCTTCTTAATTCATCGCCATATTATGCACAAGCCAATGGTCAAGCTGAAGCTTCCAATAAAAGTTTGATCAAGTTGATTGATAGAAAGATTGAAGAGTATCCAAGAAAATGGCATATTGTGCTTCCTGAAGCTTTATGGGCCTATCGAATGGCTTGTCATGGGTCGATCAAGGTTTCTCCGTATGAACTAGTTTATGGACATGAAGCCGTTCTTCCATGGGAAATTCGTACTGGATCAAGACGTATCGAGCTTCAGGATAAATTGAAGGCCGGCGAATATATGGAGCTCATGAATAGTGAGTCCGATGACTTGGCTGTTCGTCGGCTGCGCGCTCTTGAAAATATTGAGGCTAATAAGCTCAGGGTGGCGAGGCATTATGATAAGAAAGTGAAAGGGAAAGAGTTTAAGGAGGGCGATCTTGTTTGGAAGGTTATTCTGCCAATTGGTTCTAAAGATCCCAAGTACGGCAAGTGGTCACCGAACTGGGAAGGACCTTATCAAGTCGTCCGATGTGTTCCTGGAAATGCTTATATTCTACGAACGCTTGAAGGGGAAATGTTTCCTAAAGCATTGAATGGGAAATATTTGAAGAAGTACTACCCTAGCATTTGGGTAAACTCATAAAAGCCGATGCTATGCGTCAGGCTTGAAAGCCGATGGAAAATCGCCTCAAGAACAAAAATAAGAGCCGATGCGATATGCATCGCCTTAAGGGCTATATACAAACAGAAAAGATACATTACATTATCAAGCCGTTCGATGACGGATCAGGCTGTTTGAAAAGGGATTGCATATATATTCATATATTTCTCATACAGAAGGATTTCAGAAGATAAAAGGATCTAGTAGACGCCGATGTACTTTGTTCATCATTGCCAGAACTAGATTGAAAGAAGGAAGGGCAAAAGGAAGCGCAAGTTTGAGGAGATATCTTCTTCCTTGAGTCGAAAAAATCCGCTCTGGATGCAGTCCCTTGAAGAGCGCGCCGGTGGACACGCTCCGCCCTAGCCTGTAAAGGGCACTCTATTACACCCCTCTGAAAAACCTTCCCTTTGGTGAACCATGAGAGGAACCTCACGAGGATTCTTCTAGCGGAAGTTCCACCTGGATTCACTGCGGGATCAGAAAAGGGGGGAGTACCCTATACTTCTTCACGAGAATTCTTCTAGCAGAGGAGGAGGAAGGAGTCGAATCCTATATCAAACAGGAGGAGTTTGTGCTCTACCATGAATATTGGTTGTGCCATGGCTAAAGGATGGTGAAAGAAGAAGGCTTGAGGCGGTTATTTATAGCCGGCAGTCGATGGATGCATTAGAGGAGGAATGGAATCCAGAGGACGCTCGTGGAAACCGTCCAAATAAAGAACAATATTCTCGTGGAAATGCGGCATTGATTCAGGGCTGCTGTAATTAAAGGAGGGGCGTCTTTTGAGGAGCTGCATTAAAAAGTCATATCGACTGGGTCAGAAGACGTATGGATACCCATGAGGTAAATGTAGGGATCCATATCTGTTCGTTGTCAGAGGTTATTGCCCAGGAGAAAGATTGAGGAGCCGTGCAGTACAGGGATGGGAAGTCTCGGCACGAAAATCGGTGAAGGAGTTGTGATGACAGATACGAATTTTGGAACAAAATGATATTTTATTCCAAAATTGGGGGGCATGTGTTGACACCAGATTTTCGCACCTGACATGTTGAGTCAGATGGTGACATGGTAGAGATGAGGCTGTGCGGTGGACCCATTGACTGGTCAAAGCCGAAGGTGACAGAGAAGGAAGCCAATGCTAAGGAGGAGTCCGATCAAGCAGGAGTCCGATCCGGTGACGAGTTCGAAAGGGGAGACACGTCGGCTAAGGAAGGAGCGTATCAGATTCGGGGACTATTTCCTTTTCAGAAGGTGTTTGAAAGTCCCGTTGTATCTTAAGCTTAGTTTACCTTATTTAGTTAGTCTGGTCCGATCAGGACTCTCCACGACCAGGGTATAAATATGAACCCTCGTCCATTGTAAAGAACAATTCTCACAATTCAATACAACCCGGCTTCACGCCAAAACCCTAGTAGTAGTTACCGACGAAGCTCATTGGTGGACGGGCTGCATCAGTTCTGATCTCCGGCTTACCAGTAAGTTAGTCAATTTATCGAACTATATAGGCTTTGAATTGAGGCGCATCGCCCTTTCTCGTTTATATTGTTCAACCGATTTATCTCTGGATAATCAAGATTGATATAGATTCCCTACGTCGGAGCTAGATCAATATTGATTATTCAACAATTATCGTTTATCGGACTATACTTTAAGCCTAGATTCCCTACGTCGGAGCTAGGTATCAAGATTAGTCTAGATTCCCTACGTCGGAGCTAGAGTAATCTTGGTTACTAAGATAGTCTTTGCGGTTTGTTGGAGTTGCTAGATTGGTTTAGATCTACGCCATGTGAATCAATTCTACTTCTTCAACGGCTTTGAGCACAGGTCTTGGTCCGATTTAAGCATTATTTATCTTACAGCATCGTTCTATGTCCGATCTTGCTTTGTGGTTTAATCTGGTTGTTCTTTGAGTATTGCATTGGTGTAGATTCCCTACGTCGGAGCTGGATCTTTGTAATACGCTTAGATTAATCTTTGACTGTCATGTTTGGTCTAGATTTCCTACGTCGGAGCTAGGTTCATCTTGATTAGTCAAGGGAAGCTTAGATTATGCCTTATTGCTATTTGAATGTTAAGTGTGGTGTAGATTCCCTACGTCGGAGCTGGATCTTGCTTAATTGTTCAGTAGCATATCTTAGAATCAGAACATATCTGTTAATGTTTTATTTGCTTATGTTGCTTAATCTGATCAACACTTGTGCGAGCATCTTGTCTAATTGACAGGTTGATGAGTCGAATCTGATTATCTAGCTATCTGATCTGATCATAGTTGGAGAAATCTAGATTCCCTACGTCGGAGCTAGATTTCTTCGAAAAGGCTATAGTCCGATCGGCTGGTTAGATGGTCCGACAAGATGAGTCAAACTGGCAATTAGACAAGATGGACAATGTATCGGCTTACACTGTGATTATTTAATATCTTGTTTCAAGACACAGCTGATCCATTATTTTACATATTGGCCTTGTTTTATGCTTTATTTCATTATTCAAAGGCCGGTCTGTTATATCAATCAAGGTCCGATCCTGATTGGTCCGATCCTGAGGTCCGATTTGGTGTCTGATTGAGGTCCGATCACTCGGTCCGATTGACGTCATCATCGAGGTCCGATTCTGAGGTCCGATCGGTATCGGCCGATACGTGTCTGATTGGGTCTTGGCTAAAATTCGACGTTACTCCATCGTCTGAAATAGAGCCGGCACAATCATAGAGCAATTTAACTGTTTTATCCCCTTGTCAATTTCAGGTCAAATTGACTGGCACGCCGCGAACCTGAACTGGAGTGTAGACTGGCACTGGAGCGAAGCAGACTCTCCCCGGTCATCATGTGCTGCACGCGGGAGATACAACCGCCGATTTTCCGCGTCAACAATAACACAACAGACAAATGCAACAAATGTTTAGATAATAGGTAAAAGTCAAACATTTGTTGCAATTACAATCGAATTGCATCCAGCTGCAAATCCAGTTGTAACTCTGGGCGCAACTGAAAGTCAAACATTTGTTTTTTTTCTTTTTCCAAAAAAGTCAAACATTTGTTTTTTCTTTTTCCAAAAAAAGTCAAACATTTGTTGCAATTGCAATCGAATTGCATACAGCTGCAAATCCAGTTGCAACTCTGGGCGCAACTGAAAGTCAAACATTTGTTTTTTCTTTTTCCAAAAAAGTTAAACATTTGTTTTTTTTTCTGAAAAAAGTCAAACATTTGTTTTTTTCTTTTTTGAAAAAAGTCAAATATTTGTTGCAATTGCAATCGAATTGCATACAGCTGCAAATCCAGTTGCAACTCTGGGCGCAACTGAAAGTCAAACATTTGTTTTTTTTTCTGAAAAAAGTCAAACATTTGTTGCATTTATTGAACAGAAAGATATTTGTTGCAATTGCAATCGAATTGCATACAGCTGAAAATCCAGTTGCAACTCTGGACGCAACTGAGTTGCAACTGGATATGGTGCAAATATAACATGTATAGAGTTGCAAATGGAAAGCACACAGAGTTGCAATTCACTAAAATAACACGAAATATATTCATGTTGGATCTTGTTTTGTTAAGCACATTTTTTCGAGTAAGATGCAACAAACGGTTCATAGATTTGACTTACGGTTTAAAAGATATCACATTTTTTTCAATTCGAATCAAGGAAAGATTCTCCACATGCATGTATCTGGTGGGTGAGTAGAGACGTGAAGCAAATGAGCTGGCATCACACGTTTGGTCAGGATCATTAGTTTTGCATGCATGCATGTGCGCTCGCTGGGGTCTGTGCATTTGCTATATAAAATGCACCCAGGTGCATTATAGCAAAACACTATATATATATATATATATATATATGTATGTATGTATGTATGTATGTATGTATGTATGTATGTATGTATGTATGTATGTATGTATGTATGTATGTATGTATGTATGTATGTATGTATGTATGTATGTATATATAGTACTGTATCTCATTAGACGTGACATCATATTATCTGATATTTTGATTTGATTTTCCAGATGTACTAGTAGCATTGATGCATTGGAAGCATTTTGGGGAGTATTTTACATTGTAGGCAGGGTACCCTTTTCCTGGAAAACAAATCCAGAAAAAGAAGGGAAGAAAAGAAGCAACAGTTCCACGAGCCCTGCTGTATCCTCGATGCCCTAATGTTCCAACTTCCAAGCAACAAAAATTATACGGTGAGTCGGTGACGCACTTAGGGACATGTCAACGCAACCTACATTAGTTTGGCATCGCAACGGCCAAACGCCTCACGAGCTAAGGAGAATCCAAGATCTGGAGACTAGCCATCGACAAAGATTTTTCCGATGCGATGCCCGTGTGATGAACGAGATGGAAACCAGCTACAGAACGAGAAGCTTGAAGACAGAGTGACAGACACGCACAGCGGGAGAGCTGGAGAGGTGTCTGCTCTGTTTCGAGCAAGCGTGGCTTCAGCTACATGGTCACTACCTGTCCACACTGTCCGTGTCAACAAAAACGAAATGAACAATTACCGATCGAGTGAGACGGTTGCATTGACCGGGCTCGCCACAGAGAAGAAACAGAGATGCTGAAGGCATGCATGCATCTATAACAGAGATGCTGGAGGCATGCATGCATCTATAGGCCTTGTTTAGTTGCCCAAACTTCTCCAACTTTTTTGAAAAGTTACAACTTTTCAACTAAACACCTCCTTCAACTAATTTGAAAAGTTACAAAAGTAACGCATTGAAAAACGTGCCCCCTCTCTACTTTTACGCTTCCCAATGCAACTTTCAACTAAACACCCCCTTCAACTTACTTTTCAAACTTTGGCACGCTTCCCAATACATCAAAGTTTGAAAAATTTTGCCAACTAAACAAGGCCTTAGCTCCACGAGATAAGTTTTCCTAATTAGTCTACTATAGAGTGTTGACTTGGTGCAGATCTGTTAGTACAGCCCAGGCGTCCACACGGTTGGGCATCCAGCTCCAGCTGAGCTCGCTGGCCGCTGCTCCTCCTGCAGCTGCAGTTGCGCCGTAGGCATCCGTCATCAAGGCGTTGACGTTTTCGCTCATCAAGGCGCTGAAAGATACTGCTACAACAAAGCAGAGGTCAGCTGCTCCCTAATTTTTTTTGCGCATTAATTAGACAGCGCCAGGGCAATACTGCTACGACAAGCACAAGTGGTGACGTGGTGCTGTGTTTAGGAGGCGGTCATTTCTGTGGACGGCGCGAGCGTTGTGTGGCATGTGGAAACGGCACCGATTGAGCAAGCGTCACCTGTTGCTCACTGTGCTCGCTTGCCTTGCTCTCTTGCTTGTCCAGTTGGTCCAGAGTCCGTGTCTCAGTTTCTTCTTGGATATGATCATCTATCCTCATTATTCCTTCTTCACTTTCCTGCCGGTTGCTTGACTCACCAAACCAGCATGCAGCCAAAAAGAGTCTCACATTCTATACTAGAAACGAACTGCCTACGGTACGTACCTTGGTTAAAGAATACTTACAGGCTATTAATTTACTATTGGAGTATTGGTAACACACTTAGTACAAGTTACTGGGATGAATGAATATATTAACAGTGACAGCGTACAACATGAGAAAAGTCAAGGCTAGCGGGCACTGTTGACAATTACGCCTATACCATGTCTTACTGTCAGTCCGTCACACGTGTTGCTCTCTGTTCTCACCTGATCCCGGCATGCAACCGCTGGAGCTCGAGCTGCATGTGTGATGAAGGACCCGGAGATGGATGGGATTAATGAGAGGACGACGGGCAACAGAAGAGCAAGAGGAGGTCGTGCTCGGTGCACAGAGCCCCTGGGACTGCTGCGCGAGCGAGAGCGAACAATCGCTGACTTGCCGTAGCTGACGTGCAGGGTACAGCCCCGTCGACATGGACTGCTACTGGCCTCTGCTTGGAGCTCTCTCTCGCGCGCACGCTCTTTAACTCCGCGTCAACCGAAAGCGATCCCCATCTACCTCCCATCGCTCACCAGCCCTCAACTGAGGAAGCGATCGCTGTATTGCCCCGTGCGCATACATGATACACATCTACTCCGTTCCTCCTAAATTATTTATTTTTATTTGATCATTTATCCAATTACAAAAAATTAGTGAAGATATATGATGAGTCCTGTTTAAATTATTTTTAATGATAAAAATTATTTATAGTCATATTTATTTTTAATGATAAATATGTCACAAACAAAGTGAATCCTTATATTTTTTTAAGTAAGACAACTAGTCAAATGTTTGCACGTAAAAATCAACTGTGACAAATAACTATAATTTAGGACGGAGTGGTATATAATCGCAGATGAAGACCTGAAGATTAACGGGGCGACAGACGGTGGCGCGCTCGGGGCACAGATCGGGAGAGGTCCCCGGTCGAAAGTTGGAGCAACGCACGCGCGTGCACGATCATCGTTCTGTCATGGGCAAGGAGTCAAGGAGTCGCCCAATTCCGGCAGGCCCGTGGCTTTGGACGAAGACCCCCTTTTAATCCCGGTTGACGACGGACCGGGTGCAATGTAACGTGACCAGGCCCCGCGCAATCTACGGCTCCATGCATGCACCACCCGGTCCCTTGTTCCTCGGTGGTTGTGGCGTGGTGCGGTCGTGCATGCAACTTGACGCGAGCTTTTGGACTCCTCGGCCCGGCTTGCTAACCGCAGCCGGCGACCTGTGTCGTCGTGTACCCCGGCCGGCCGGCCGGCCCGGTCGGCGCTGACTGGTCCTGCTGCGCACCAGTCAACGTGGCCGCACACAAGTAGCGCACGCAGTTCGGTGCACGCACGCCTCGGCCCATCTATACATGCCGGTCGCTTTGTTGCGTGGGTGCACGAGAGCGTCCGTGCCGCTTCCCGGAAACATTATGGAAGCTGGGCGGCGTACGTGGCAGCCTACTTTACGTGCCTGCGTACGTATGCGTGCGTGGCACTGATGAACCAGCTAAACGCAACGCGACTATCCTGCGTTCACACATGCACGCACATAATAATAACCTGAGCTAGTTTATGATATCTCCGAGAAACTGGGCTAACGGATCAAGAGACGACAAAGTCATCACTAGTGTCCACTATCCATGGGCATGCCATCTGCCACTATAAAATGAGCGCTGATAATTCTTGTAAAAATTTCAAAAAAAAGTGAGCATTCGTGCTAAATCAATAGCTCGAATCTAGATGAGAAAGATAATTAAGTACTGGTATATTGATGTCGTCTATTGATACGTAATTTTGAGATGACTTAAAGAACAATGTATCAAAAATGTGCTACCTTTTTAAGTTGTCTCATGTTATAATTCCTTGATTTATGGATAAGGAAAAAAGTATAAGTTGCATGGTAACTACAACTCGTACAATGGCGAGCAACGGTCCGCGGTCCTCAATTTAGTATGAGACGATTGTTTCGCAAAAAAGCACCACTATCTCGCTTCATTCTCTATTCTCCTTCACCAAAAATCTACCTAGCATTAAACGAGACGACTTATAAACGTGTAGCTATGGGGGTGTTTAGATGCACCCGTTATACATAGTGTTTATACATTGGGTCGCGTGCACAGAGAGAAAAAATAAACTGGCACAGTTCTCTAGGTGAAAACTTTATATGTTTTTGTATGTTTTTGGTGGAACTAAACAGGGGCTATATACCTTGTCCGAGGCTCGATATGTTTGCATAACGTTCCATGCTTGATGGATTGTCTTCGCATGCATGCCACGTATACATACATTCCTACGTAAGTACTACTGGCTGGCCGGCCGTAAAGTCCAGGACTATATGTATACGCCAAATATATGCCCGTCCCGTACACGAAACGCTCGCTGACACGCGCGCACGCAGGTGACACGCGGGTCTCCGGCGACAGCTAGCTACCAGATGGGCCTCGCGCCTTTTGGTCGCGGGCGTCGTAGGCCAAGCCTGCGCCACACACATGTGCGAGGCGACGCGGAGCTGGCGGCCATTAGCATTAGCATTAGCTCTAGCAACTTAGCATTAGCTCGTCGAGATCCGGCCGGAAGGGAAAAGGCGCATTGATGCCGGTGCCAAGCGCGCCGTTTGCAACTTGCAAGAGGAGGAAACAGATCCTGGCGGAAAGCAACTGGAATCGATCGGTAGGAATCTCTCTCAGATAATTGAATGGACAAGCAACCGATCAAGAAGATTAAATGGAACAATGACATCATGTTATCTGATAGTATTTGGATATGATTTTCCGGAAGGAGGGAGCATCAATGTACTGGTAGCATTTGGGGGAGATTTTTTTTTAAAAAAAAGAAGTTATTGTAGGTAGGTAAGGATGTCCTTTTCCTGGGAAAGAAAACCGGAATCCTTAAACTCAAAAAATAAAACCCGGAGTCCTGCTTTTAGGATCGGATTTTACGATCATTGAGGCCGTCCGATTCAGATTGTCAGCAAGGAGGCTCCTGCTCGATCTCCTGGATCAGTAAATCGAACAGATCAGATGGGTTCTGTTGCGTGTTTGTCTGCTCTGTTTCGAGCAAGTGCCTTTGCTTCAGTTACATGGTCACTGGCTGTACACTGTCTCTGGGCCAACTAAAGCGAAATGAACAAAGAATCACCTTATGATCGTGCTTCTACGACGATCGAGTCACACTAATCAATCTATCTGTCTGTACAGAAGAAATCGGCTAAATGCCCACTATCTAGTAGAATCCTCTAAAAGTAAAATTGTCAAAGAGGATCACTTGACGGTCAATCCTGACCGCCGGTTGCTCGCTCAGCTCAGCCCAGGCCGCTCATCTGCAGGTCGGCGTCCTGCACATGGTTCGGCGAACTCCATCACCTTGGCTAGCACGCCACCATGACTAACTGATTGCTAACCCTCAAAAAAAATTTTGAGAAGAGGGTCAACAATTAGTGCCCAGCGAAACGCGAAGCTCCAAGCCGTCAGATCAAGCCGATCGACTGCACCAGGCCGCCCATTTGCAGGGCGGCTTCCTTCCACGCGAACGCGGCGGCGCGCTGGCCCTCGACGAACTCCATCGCCTTGGCGAGGACGCCGGCTCGGCCGTCCGCCGCCGCCGCATTTGGCGCCTTGCCGCCGGTTTCGGCCTTGATCGTCGATATGTAAGTGCCGATGTCGTGCACGCTCCCGGGGTCGCGGAGCCGGAGGAAGTCGAGCGCCAGCTCGACGCCGACGTGCGTGTAGCGGTCGCCGCCCCAGGCGGCGAGGAACCCCCTGGTGCCCTCGTTGAGGACGGCGCCCGGGAGCATGGTGACCGGGTCGCGGACGTTGGCGACGCGCAGCACCTTCACGCCGAGCTCATCGCAGCGGTCCTTGAAGGCCGCGTTGCCGACCCTAGGCCCGCCGAAGGAGAACACGGTCACGGGCACGCGGCGGCCGGACGCGCCGCGGTTGAGGCCGAGCTCGGCGAGGTCGTACCCGAGCAGCATGGCGAGGGCGCTGCCCATGCTGTGCCCGGCCAGGGTGACGCTTATGTCCTCGCGCGGGTGGTCCTTGGAGAAAGACGTGATGAGGCGGGACACCTCGCGGAGGAGCTGGTCCCGGCAGCTCCCCATGCCGCCGCAGCAATGGCGGGCCTTGTCGGGCGATGAGGTGTAGAGGTTGAGGAAACCCGACTCGACCTTGACGTCCGGGTGCGCGTCGCGCGCGTCGAGGCGCGCCGGCTCGAGCGCGCTCCGGAGGTTGGCCGCCCACTCCGCCTGCGTCACCGTGCCGCGGAGTGAGACGAGCACGTCGCGCCTGCCGAGCCGCCGGGTCATCTCGTCGGTGGACACGGCGACGTAGCCGACCCAGCTGGAGCGGCCGCTGGTGGACGGCCCGGCCACGTCGGGCGTCGCGTAGATGTACCGCGTCACCTCGTACCCTGCTCCGACCACGCCGGCCTCCTCGAGCACGCGCTCCTTGCCGTACTTGCAGCACATGTGCCGCGCCGACGACCGGTCCACGTCCAGCACCTTGTAGCAGGCGCAGACGAGCTCGCCGTACCGGGCCACCTCGTCGCGCACCACGGGGTGCAACGGCTTGAGAAGGCCGTCCCAGTCGTGGGAACCCTGGACCTGCCTCCACATGCTCGCGACCGACGCCGTCCTCCGCGTGCTCGTCCTCGCCACTGAGACGGCCGGAGCGCACGCCCTCTCGGCGGCGGTCGACGCCGCCGCCGCCGCGCTAACTGTGGCGGCAGCGGCGACGCGCGCGCGGCACGGTTTCGGGCGCCCGGGGCTCGTGGCCTTGTGAAGAGTGGATCGCGGCTGGATCGTGGCAGTGGATGCCATTTGTTCATGCACGGTTTGGCGCTGGACCGGGAGCTCGGCCGCGCATATATATAGCCCCTCCGAATTGACCACGAATAGAATTTTTTGTTTGGTGCATACCAGGAAGTTTTACCCTATGGGAGGATTTCCGACGGCAACGGCAAGGGTCCATGCCCTACGTCAGCAGCTCATAGCCCCGATGGAGTAGCGAGTGGTTGAACTTGAATGCGGGAGCAGCACACACTGTGTGCAAGTGAATATGCAGCTGAAAAGTTGAGCTGCAACATAGCAAAACAAGAACGCCCCATGCCGCCATGCTGCTTACCCAAGCTGTCCCCTGCAAGTTCTGAGATGCATCGGGAATCGGCGAAGGATTATTGATATCAGCTCCAAAATTATCTCAAGTTTTCTATCTGAAAAATTTTAAATAGATTTGCAATGGCGATGTGACTTGGATAACACAGAGGATATGGGGAAGCGCTGACAAGGGGGTACTACAAAAACTGAAGTTGCTGAACTGAACTCCGGGATATGAGCAGAAGAGATCAGATTGTTGCATTTGTTTAGGAGGCTTTTCCTCCAGAGCTAGCTGGGCTTGCAAGATTTTGTCCTGCTCAATCAAGCGTGCCGCGCCAGGAGCGTGGCACGGATGCCTCCGGGATCCTGAGCATCGAACAGGACGCGGTATTCGCTGGTCGTGTGATCTGGTTCAGTTCAGATTTTTGCGTGCAGTTGGATATGTTAACGTCATGTCCATGCCCTGTCAGTCTAAACCAGACGGTGGTCAAGGACTCAAAAGGTGTCAAATTGCAATGATTTGCTACTCATACGTTGTGGCTAACTTCGCATTTTATTTTCACAAATTACAGTTTGTCAGAACTTGAAATCAAAAGCCATGAACAATCCTGTCTCTATGGAAGCCGGATGACATGAACCAAAATCAACAGGCACCCAACTGTACTCCTCTGAAGCAGGGGAAAGGAAGAACACTAGGATCCTTCACAAATATTAATGTAACTTTTTTTTTACGAAAATGGGATAGCAGATTTATAACGTTGTTTGTATTCTTTAGAAGACCATCATTAAGGAATCTGGATAGAAAGACCTACGCGACAAACATATAAAATTTTGCATGAGGTCTGACTTCATAATAAAAATTTCTTAAAAGGATCCTTAAAGATCCCAATGTATTCAGTTATATTCCATATGATTTTCCTATGTATTCTCTCCGTTTCAAATATAAGTCGTAGACTCTTGCTATGAATCTAGACATAAATCATATATAAAATCAGTATTTCTAGAAAAGCCAGAACGACGGAGGAAGTATTAGAGAAGACCAATTCTTTCCACCAAAGCTTCTCCAATCCAAAACGATGATTAATTTGGTGATGCTTAATTTCGACTCAGCATCTAAATTAGCTTAGGGAGTATGATTTAATAGCAGAGTCACTACCTAACACCGTACAAAGACAATGTCAAAGCAATAATATATACAATTAAGAAATTAGTTTGTCCTAACAATTAACTAATTAATTTGTCTTAGTCATATATTTAAAAACAGAGAGAGTGGTATCATGAGGCCAAAATTTCTCTAATATATATAGAACTACACCCTGTAACCTAAGAAATTGCTCAAGATACACTATTTTCGCGTTATCATTTTTCAAGTCGTAGAAGTTTGGTCTTGAGGCGCATTGACGTAGGACCGAGATCCTCCCATGAAATGGGAAAACAAGCCAAAATGCGGCCGCGTGGTTGGTGAAGGTAGAAGAGATCAAGCGACTGACCAAATAAACTGCGAGATCCGCGTATGTTTTGGTCTGCCCATGCAGGTTCATGAGCTGCATTTCTTAAGATTTTATTCCCAGCAAATACGTCTAAAGAAACTGAAAAGCCAGGCAGTTTGAAGGAGCAGGACGAACAAATCCTGGTGGAAAGCAACTGGGAACTCCAGGATTGGATCGGTAGGAATCTCTCTCGGATAATTGAACAAGCAACTGACGAAAGAATAATCAGAATATTTTGAAGTAAATTACAAGTGGAAACAATCGGTGGTACCCAATTGAGGTTGCAGCTAAGCATCATCGAATCCTGAAAAGGCACAGTTTCGAGGGACCCAAGTCGAATAATGTTTAGCTTACTACTAAACATGACATCATATGTTTTAATATTTTGAATTGGTATTCTAGAGATGTAACATTAATGTACTAGCCAGTAACGTTCTGGGGAGTATACTATTTTCATTGTAGGCTGGGTCTCCTTTTACTGGAAAAGAAAATAAAGAAATAAACGAAGCAGCGGTTCCATGAGGCACAAACTACGCCAGATCCTTAAGTCCCATGTTCCCAAGGAACAAATTGTGATGGCACCGCTTGAACATGTCATCGCATCCTACTTTTAGCATCGCAACCGAACGCCTCTCGACAAACTAAGAAGAGGCTTGACACTATGGGGGTGTTTAGTTCACCCCCCCTCTCCTTCATTTTGCATAATACACGCTTCTCAATGCACTTTTTCCTCTCTATGGCACGTGACCCAATGCATAAAAATACTATGCATAACAACATCTAAACACCCCCTATAATGCTGGTGAAGTGGTGATCGGCTAGGTGCCGGATCAATGGCGGACGTCAGATTTAGATCCAACACCTAGACCCATAAAAAAGCTAGGGACAAGCGACATGCAAGAAGTACCAATAGAAAGGAGAGGTTTGCTCCCGTGGATCGAGGGATGAAAACGAATCCGATATAAATGGATGGCTATTATTTTTGGATCGAATACAAATAGTATCAGATATGTGGAATATTGTATCATATTTGCATATTATATGTTCAACTTTGAATATCTGGCTACGGATGCAGTGCATATATTGAATATATGGACTCTATCCATTATTCCCCTTCGTCTGGACAGCATGCCTAGATCTATATTATTCCATCGGTCCAAAAAAATGCAACTTTAGGTTTCTACTAAGTCATTATATCCAAACTTTGACCAAATATATAAAGTATATTATTAATGTTATTTGTGATACCAAGCCATTATAATTAGATTTATCATGAAATATTTTTTTATAACACGTGTAATTTGAAGTCATAGATATTAATAGTATTCTCTATATATAAATTTAGTCAAACTCATTTTTATTATAAAATCTTAGTTTTTTTTTGGAACAGAGGCAATAGTAAAGAGAGAAAGATCGTGTGAGAATTTCACTTGCGGTTGCGGGTGCTTGCATGCATGTCATTCTGTCGCCCGCCAGCGCCAGTGCCGCTGCTACAGAGGAAGGTGAGAGTGAGAATAGCCACGGACTTGGATGGAAGTTGCAACAACTTGCTGTTGCTGGGGGGCAACGGGCAACCTGCCCCCTGGCATCATTGCGATCGGGCACACGAAAAGCGGACTAATTTGTGATTAGGAGGAGTAATCTGTTAGGATTTTGGTTGCTGGAGAGACTGGAATGGAAAAAGGTGAGGAAACAGATTTGGCAAGTGATTGACCAGGGGGATGGATGGATTGCAGGACCTGAATTCCTGAGTTCTTTATGGGGGTTTGGTTGGGTTTGGTCGTGAGCTGAGAGTTTGTGCAGATTTTTGGTCGTATATAGGCCGTGTTTAGTTCCGGCCAGAATCCGAAATTTTCCGGAACGCGCGTTTTCCAATGCACTTTTTTCTCTCTGTGACACGCAACCCAATGTAAAAAAACACTGTGAAACAACAACTAAACACCCCCATAACCGGATGGTTCATGGTTGTAGGAAGCCAGAGGCCATGACTAAGGTGAGACCAGACCAAGGATGGAATCTCAGGAATGTTGGATCCTGTCCTGCTAATAACCACAAGCGGAGCAGAGCAAGGATTGCCCTGTAGCTTCTACCGTGAGCACGGAGGCAGAGCCTACGATCCGCAAAGCAGAGTTCAGGTACGACAAAGATCATAGCCGTACAATGAACACGTTGTTTGGAGACATCCAGGAACATTACGAAACTGCATCGATCAGTGCTACAGCCTTCCTGGCTGGTCTGTATTGGCAAGTTCGATTCGATGGTTACCAGCAGAGTAATATTGTTCCTTCGGTACATTCAGGAAAATAATGGCACCCCGTCAGTTTCAGAGAAACTCGACAGTAACGCAAACGGGTTGTTCCAGCAACGCTTTCAGCCGAAAAAAGACCAGGGCCATCATTCAGCATCAGGAATTAAGTCACGGATGCTTCACTTGCCCTTTTTTCTCAGATTAGATATCAAATGCCAAAAGTTTAATACAGCACAAACTTTTAGCACCTCATCATCATTAAAAAAACAAAGAGAATTGGATTTATATATTTATAAAAATTGCCTGCTCTGCACTGGCTCCCAGCACGCAGGCACAATGTGAGTGAGTGATATGGACCCTTGAAAAAGTGTTTGATACTGTACATTCAAAGAAGGGATGTCAGGAACCGTATAGCATACTAGTACTATTGGCCCATACGTACAAAATCAAACTCCTGCTAGTTAGGAGCAGATATTTATGCTGAAAAGGTTAGCCGATCTGAAGCTGATGAACGGGGCAATTAAGGGGGCTGGTTGGGGAAGCAGGTCGGCGGGGGGCATCAACCATGATCCATCATCATCCCTCGCGTGGCGACGGCGGCCGACGTGGCCGAACCCAGTCCACGCCGCCGGTGACGGCCCCGTCGAGTGTTGACTTGGTGCGCTCATCCACGCTGTCAACCCTCCCCGGAGGCGTCCACACGGTTGCACATCCAGCTCGCTGCCATTGTAGCCCGAGCCCGTAGCCATCCGTCATCAAGGCATTGACTTTTTCTCTCCCATCTCTCTGTGTGTTTTCTGTTTCTCTCTGCACGGTCGCGAGTGAACATTCGATGTACTGGTGACTGAAAGGCACGCAATATTATATTTTTTTGCGCAAGCCGCGTTTAGATCCACTATTTTCACTAGTTTTCACTGTTCACCAGTCTCATCAAATATTAGGACACTAATTAAGTGTAATAAATGTGGATTAATGACAAAACTCATTCCATAACCTGGGTAACTTCGCGAGAGGAATCTAATGAGCCTAATTAGGTCATGATTAGACAACGTTGTGCTACAGTAAGCAAACTCTAATGATAGATTAATTAAGCTTAATAGATTTACCTCGCGATTTTCCGTCTATCCGTGTAATTAGTTTTATGATTAGATCATATTTAGTTCTTCTAATCTTCGATTTATAATTGCTACAGTAATTTTTAGAGATCTCTCACCGCAACTAAACGCGGCGGCCAGGGCAATGCTAGTACTAGTACAACTGGAGCAGAAGCAGGGTGACGTAGCGCTCTGTTTATGGGGGAGGCCATTTTTGTGGACCGCGCGTGTTGCAGCGGCATGGGAACTGCACCAATCGAGCAAGCGCCGTCTGTTGCTCACTTGTGTGCTATTGCTCTCTTGCTTGTCCAGTTGGTCATCTGTGTGTGTCCTCGGTTTCTTCTGGGGAATCCGGATTATTCCTTCACTTTCTTGCTGGTTGCTTGACTCACCAAACCGCCAGCAACCAAAAGAAAGTCAGAGAGAGAGAGAGAGAGAGAGAGAGAGAGAGAGAGTCACATTGTAGCAAGAAACTTGCTATAGGGTGTACCTGATTAAAAATAATAATCTGAGATTATATATGCTTGACCACTGTGGTACTACTCGCCGAATTTGTACTATGATATGGACCATAGGCCGGCATACTTTACTAGGGACATTACTTACAAGTTACTGCAACGTACAGCATCAGAAGGTCAGACTTAAAAGGACACTGAATAGATAAGTATTCCTCCGTTTCAAATTATAGGTCATTTTGGATGGGTAGTATATATCTTAGGGGCTCTTTGTGAGGAATGTGGCTGTGGCTTCAGGCTTTTGAGCCGTCGCAAACGCCTAAAAAATGGAAAACAGCTTCGGTCCAGAAGCTCCTCCAACCGTTTACAGAAATGAACCGGAGCCAGAAGCAAAAAAAGATGACGTTCCGAGAGAATAACCCTGTGGCCCTCGCTATCACAGTACTCTGCATGTTACCCTGTGTTCTCACCTGATCTCAATACTTTGCCTAGATGCAGTTACGCAATCGGTGGAGGTCGCTCTGCATGTGTCATATGTGTGTGAAGACCGGAGGATGATGGGGTTAAAGAGAGACACAGATAGACGGGCAGTAGGACGAAGAGCAGGAGGACGTCGCGGTCAGTGCACAGGGCCGGGCCTGGGCTGGGCATTAAGGAGACGACTGCTGCGTGAGTGAGAGTGAGCAACGGGTGGGTGCTGACTTGCCGAAGCTGACGCACGGCGCCGTCGACATGGCGCGCTGCTGGCCAGCCAAACCGCCGTGGACATGGCGCTCTTTAATTAACTCGGCGTCAACCGAGAGCGACCCGGCCATCCGTCCGTCCCCATCGATCGCTCACCCACCCACCAGCCACCACCCGTCCTCAACAACAGAGCAAGTATATATACGATACGCAGAGGCCTCCGGACCTTTTTGGTCGCGGCTCGCGGGCGGGCGTCGTAGTCGTAGGCCATGCCTGCGCCACACACTCGGTACAGCGTTCAGCTTATTAGCTTGTCGAGGCCCGGAAGGGAGGAAGAAGAAGGCCGCATTGATGATGATGCCGGTGCCAAGCGCAGCGCAGTGCAGGGGCGTGCGCATTGAAGGCCCTCCTTTGACCGCGCCGCGACGGATCCGGCCATCCGGGCAAAAGCGCGGCCGGGGCCGGAAAGCGCCGCGCGCGCGATCGAGTCCGGTAGGTTCGCTGATGCAGCTGGGTTCGGGGTGTCTGCGTGCGTGCGTTTCCGCGGCAGCTGCATGTCATCTTCTCCTGAAACTGAAAGCGAGCGAGCCAGCAAGCGGCATCGGAATGCGGTGAAAACTCGGAGACTTTTGGGGGCCACCGTGAAGACTTTGGTCGGGTCAAGCTGAACCACTATAGACGGCAGGGGCAGGGCATGCATGTTAGCAAGCCCGGCACGACAATGGCATGGTAGATTGGTGGTACACGTGGCATAGTTGGAGCTTTCCTGCTTGTCCTGTTCAGAATTGTGCACAGATGATTGCCCTCGAATCCCATGTTACACTGCAGCCTTGTTTAGTTCGGACGAATTCGATCAAATTTCCTGTAGAAAAGTGCATTGGGAAGCGTAAAAGCAGAGAGGGGGCACGTTGTTCAATGCGTTATCTTTTGGTCGAATTGACCGAACTAAACAAGGCCGCTTCCAGTAAGACTGTAGGAGACCCGGCCCGTACGTCCTGGCGGCGCCCGATTGACAATGCGTGTCTGAACGGCGGCGGCGGCGGCGTGCCTGCCCCTGCACGCACGAACGCAAGCTCGCCGACCTGACCGACGCCTTCGCGCCTCCTTCAGACACCTGGCCGCTGTACGCCTACGAACCTAGGTACGGCGGCCCAGCTACCCGCACACCAACATGCGACTCGCCTGCCTTCCTTTAGCTCGTAGACCGACCAGCAGCTGTCAAGCACCGCCGTTCCGCTTGCATCGGCGTGGAATTTCCAGCTCCGATCGCCGGCCAGCCGGCGGCGGCGGAGGAAGATCCGTCGATGCATCATGTCATACCCGTCGGCGGAGGCGACAAGGCGATCGAAAACGTCTCTCGCTCGTCAAACCTGTGGCGGTGCTCCGTCGTCCCCGTCTTCCATTCCACCCTAGCTATAGCCTTTCCTTCCCTGCTCGGTCAGACCGACGCATCGCCGGAAGTAAAAGGCAGAGGAAAACCGAAGCAAAGCAGATCTTTCTCCTCAGGAGACAGGCAGGACAGGATCACGACGGACGGACGGAATGCACATTTCGTTCAATTCCGGGATGCGGCCGTGTTCCAGACGGGGCGCTAACCTTCTGAACCTTCTAGGCGCCTGCGTGCCGGTGCACAAATTTTAAACGGGACGGGACCAACGGAAGATCGATCGGTCGATCGATCGAGAGAAAATTGAATGCGTGCGTACATAAGGAACGAGCATGTGTCTCACTTGGCTACGTTAGAACGATTGGAAAAGGGGAAAAAAAGGAAAGAGAAAAGGGCTGTCTGGATTACATCGGCACATCATCAGATTCTGGCCTTACTAAATGGACAAGCAATCGCTAGCTGCATTACACTAGCTCGACCGGATCAGCACTCACACACACAAAAAATGACATGTCATGGTGAATAATATATGGTGGTCGCATCGAATATCTCTACCGGCCCAATGCAAGCACCTGCCTTTTGCTCTGTGCTCATCACTTCTTGTACGTTTGACATCATCTACATATCCTCTTGCAATCCAGGGTGCCAAGCAAGTTGGGCCCAGAAGACTGTTTGAATTTCCCGGGACGGAGGCAGCATTGCGTGCCCCGGCCGACCACCGATCATCAGTCACCGGCCGCTTCGATTCCTTGGCGTCACCGCGTAGGACTCCTAGCTGCCGCTTTGGTTCTTTCCAATCCGAAAATCTAATGGAGATGATGGCACCATGCCACACACAACCTTTCTGCATGATCGAATCGCTTTCTTTCCTTTGCCCTTGCCCGCTTGTGCTTCTCTTTCTCTTCCCATGAGATGACGATGATGATGCTTTCTGGGGCTGCTGACATTTGCAGCGCTTTATTGTGGGATGAGGTCGTTGAGGAAGTAAATCCTCATTCGTCGCGTCCATGTCCATTCAAGTCACGATAATATGGGGGCACGGTGGCTCTCGCCTGTATCCTCATCACCTTCTGGCTGTCACACACCGGCGAATCAGCGATGCATACAGCATGCTGTTACTCGATCCGTAGGTGTGCTGGTGATTTCTGACCAAAGAAAATCAATGCAAGTGCCTCGTTATCTCTACGTACCAGTAATCTCTTAAATGTTTGAAACAATCTCTCTTTTTTTCTTCGAATTTAGCTGGTATCAATTTAAAAGTAATCCTGACAAGTCAATGGAAAGGAAAGTCTTGCACTTGTAACTTCCAAGTTACCCTTTTTGACTGAATTGCAGCAGTGGTGTCTTTTTTGTGCTTGCGAGTAAAACCCACCTTCAATCATGTAGGAGGACTGCTTCACAAGGCATGCATGCCTGCGGCAAGCGAGTCAAAATGCTCCTCGTAAATGAATGCACAATGCTTTAGATAGTAACAAGACCATTGGTTGGAACGGGAAGGCTGGAATTCTTTCAGACTCTGGACCAGCACAAAGTAAAACGTAATGTCAAGGAAACTTCATCCAACTGCCACATAGTAGTTTATTCAGTATATAAAGTAGATGTTGCCGTAGTTGTTAGCTGTACTACATGGTGATGCATACATGAAAAGGGTCAAAGTTACAATTACAACACTGCTTGGCGCTAAAAAAAAGTTACAACATGCTTGATACTTTTTTTATCCTAACAAGCTATAATCTACTGCACTGGTGGTTATAATCTAGTAATCTACTGCACTGGTGGCTATAATCTACTGCACTGGTTGATCTCAGAGCAAGCCTATCCAAGTCTGTGTAACAGAATTTGATGCTACATCTAGGTTCGAATCTACTGCACTGGTAGTTCTAATCTACTGCACTGGTTTCATAAATAACGAAGCCGCGCACAGTTCATCTCAGTGCAAACCTATCAAAGGCTGTGTACAACAATGCTGAGATCTTCAAGTGATCCTCATCAGAAGGCAAAGCAGCACCAATAGATTTATACAGCATCCTCTGCAGCTGATGAATCATGGGTGAGCTGCTCTCGTTTTCGTGTTTCTATAACCTTTTGCATGGCATACTGACACCTACAAATCATAAAGGTCAATGTCTGTTAGTTTGGATAATACACCAGACATTCTTTGCACTTTTGTGTACAGTTATTAATCCTCAAATAAGTATACGTGAATGCATATTGCTATTCCTCAAATAAGTATACGTGAATGCACATTGCTATTCACTAGCTAACTCATACAATCATTCTTGCCAAACCCTGGAATGTATTATCCAAGATTCCAGTTCGCTTGGCTTATCAGCCACCAGCCAGCAGTACTTCAGTCTCACAACAAATCAGCACCAGCCACCAGCTACCAGCCAGCCAGCAGTATTTCAGTCTCACAACAAATCAGCACCAGCCACCAGCCATCAGCCAACCGAACAGGCTTGCCCATTAGCCCATATGTCGCTCCATCAAAATATGCACAATTTCTATTGCTAAGATTGATTGAAGGGCTAGCTGGAACTGGTGTAATCTCAACGCTAATAATTAATATAGGATGGCCTGAAATTCATACTAATTTTTCGTTTGAAATAGCACAGGAATATATCCCTTACATATAGAACTTCCATGAGAGTAGAGCTTTTGATGGCATACCTCCAAGGGAGATGATCAAGGAACATTCGAGGCGTCACGACAAGGTCCATAAAATTTTTCCGATCAGCGACAAAAGCTTTGTAACTCTTGTTCTTGTGACGAGTCACAGTTGTCTTCTGCACTGGAGTAGTTTTCTTTATTGGAACAACATGAACAACAAGGCCAGGAAGATAAACCTCCGGTGACTGTCCTTCAGATGAGCTCATTGTACTGATGATGTCATCTGAAGCAGACATGAGTTCAGAACTACTATTTAAGTCAGATAGTCTGTACCTCTCACCACCTTCTTGAAAGCAACCACCTTTGTGCGCATTACTAGCTTCTTGACAGCACAAAACATCCGAAAAACCACGGGAAGCGACAATGCATTTCCCTCCATCACTGGCAGTAGTCATTCTAGATCTTCCTAATTCAGAATTAATTGCCGTTGTTGAGCTAACTCGATATTTTGGGGTATTTACCAAGCAAGATATTGCTTTGCCAAAGAGAAATAAGCCACCTCTTATTGTATGCATCGGATTCCTTCCATGCATTTGATCATTACTTAGCTTAGCCTCACTGACTGTCTGCAGAGCATCAATTGAAGCACGATGATCTATTGCATTCCTTTCGTCTGTTCTGGCACTCATGATTCCACCAACTAGCTTACCCGCTTTAGCAGAATTGGGCAAAGCATCCTTTGAGAGAGCCTTCACAGCCAATCCACGCAATCTAATCACCGAGTTCATGGATAATCGTGCAGAAAATTCATCATTGTGGACTATGCTGCAAGTGATGGACGGTTTATGAGAAATCACCTGTTGCTTCCATCATTGGCAAATAAATAACTATAAAATATATTTCGCTTGTAAAGGATTTTGAATTTCACCTGGTAACAAATTGTGAGCATGCATCTGCTACCACATAATCCACACATGGTGCGGCTCCATATGCATAGACATGTAATTTCGGGAAGCGTCTGTATAGCTGTGTTTTTGAGATACAAAATTTGACTTAATTGCATGAAAATAAACATTGCAGGAAACAATATAATAACCAAGCTATGCATTCTAGAAAAACCTCTTGCTTCATTCATTGCCCAATCATAGAGCATTTTGCATATTTCTATCTCAGCAATGAAAAGTAGGGCTGTTTGTTCTGATAATTTTTTTTTGCTCATATAATGAGCTCATATTCCTAGATGTGATCTGATATAGTACTGTCACAAAAATTCAGTGGACAAAACCATACAGGACCCCTCTAAAGATCCCCTGTTCCAGTGATATGTCATAGTTGCCCTACATTTTGTCACCTCATTCAAGAAATTAAATCTGAAAGCATCAGCAAGTGGGCTTATCACGGCAGTCATAAATTCCCAAGGTGAACTCAACAGTCAATAATTATACAAACTACAAAGACATAGTTCCCCATGGGCATGTATCAATATTAAAGTGAAATATCTAGCGGGATTCACTTAAGTTTATAAGTAAATATGACAAATCAACATCATCAAGTGAGTTGAAATAAATCCCTAGTATGTTGAAGTATAGATAAACTTACCTTAATACCAAGGAGTGCAGCTACAGAACCTCCTAAAGAATGTCCAACAATTTCAATATTGTATCCATGGCACTCGCGACCATCCCCAAGAAGAGAAGATAAGAACCCAGCTGTCACCGTGTCTGACTTATCTGCAGGCAGTTCCATGACAGCTGTTTATGTTATAGTGCTGGATCACCATTTGTCAAAGAATAAGGCGATATAATTAAATATATACTGTTCTTCGATAATTATTCATAGTAGCAATTAAGGTATTCTTGTTTGTAGTTAATACAATACTAGGTCCTTACCCAATAGTACTTTTAAATTAAGAAAAAAAGAAAAAAGAAACATATAGAGATAATCTAGCACGCTCAGGAGACAAGAGAAAATAATGCATTTTTCTTGTTGACCTTGATGTATGGGCTGTCCCTCAAGCACTGTGTACAGCTCTCGAGCTGATTGAACAATTCCTGCATGTCCATAGTGTGGAAAAGATGAGAGAACTGTATTCTTCAGTTGAGGGGACAACTGATCAGAACTGCAATAGAACAAATCATCTCATCAGGAAAAATAAGTAAGTAAATAAATAAATAAATCAGGTGAACTCAAGGCCATAGTGACTTAGATCAATTCCCTAGAACATTTTAGCATGTTTGTTCAGCTAACTAGTTGGGATAAACCCTCACAGGCTTGTTTGAGAACATACTGGCAAAGGAGGTTCTCTGGTGATATGAATGGCAAATAAAGGTTATTCACTCATTGTCCTTCACCCATTCTTTTATAGACATTTTTGCAAAAACGAAATCTAAAGTTAATCTAAATAAATTACAATGCAACAAATAAGGTACAGTGAGTTACTTGATTAACCCATCCAAGTCATCCATAGTAAGGAGACATTCCTTACACAAGCCATCAGTTATAACATCTTCTGGTGTCTCAGTTCCACGGATAGCAATGACTACTGTACTCAAATCATGAAGGACGACAACAAAATAGGCAGCCTCGCGTTTCTTCTGCAAGCAGAAAAGAAGAGAACTCATCTAAAAGGAAAATAAAAGAACTTGATCACAACAAAAAGGCAACAATAATCTGATATAGAGGACAAGCTGATTTACCTGGCTAACACGACCTTTTCGAAGGACTTCTGGAGCCACATTGGCATATTTTAGGAAAGCAGCTGCATGCCCTCTCCAGCAGTTATCACCTTCAAGTATTGGTCGCCTGCAGATTTAAAGTTCCACAAGCATGATTATTCATCATTCAGAAAATGGAATAGATTCTGGAGCCTCAATATGTTCGCTTGGATGGAAATGAAAATTTTTCTCTCTCCTTCCTTTTAAAAAAAATCTACTTTATTTTTTAATGCAAGGGAGAAAGTGAGGACAATTCCTATGAGTCCTTCTATGCTTTTGCCAATCAGTGGTTCACAACACTACTCCTACAAGTATGCATTTCTTCCTCGCCTCAAAAGAACAAAGAGACAACAATTTGAGAAATCCTGTGTAATCAAATTGTACAGAGATTACCAGGCACCAAGAAAACATCCTAAACTCTGCAATCTACACAACATAATCTAAATATCTAATTGGTGGTAGCAAAGTATTTTAAGAAGGCTCACATATTTACCTGGCACGTGTCCATGGAGTCAAAACACCTTGCCTGTTGAGCCATACACAGGGAAACACCAGAGGATTCCTTCCAAAGTCAAGCAGTGGGCCCTGAAAGTAGAATACATTCAATATGTCTGGCACAAGCTGTAAATGAGACAGAGCAAAGATGAAGGAAATTACTGTATAGGCAGCTTCAGCAAATGGATGAAAGAGAGCAGCCTCTTGGATGAGGTCATGCGGAGCCTCCCCAAATTCTTTTGGGATAACTGTGGACAACTTAGATTTCTGCAGTAGTGAAAGTCCTGAAGAAAAATCATTTGGACACAGATGATTGTGGTGAACAGTAATATCATGAAACCACATCATCATGCATCGCTCTTAAAGAAGTTCCATTTTCTTTTATTAGTCCTGGCAAATAATCAAATTTCCAATAATGTTCTCTAAAATATTTTTGGACTTTAAAAGGTTCGCCTTATAATATACATCAGGTTCCAGATAATTTTAGCTGACTACCTTTCTAGTAGCTGTGATATTACTATAATAGTCACACTGATTCTTGTGATTTTATCCATTAGGCAAAGATAAATCATGTACTTTCACCAAGACTGAACTGAATTGATTTTTGCATTGCAAGGTAAACAGAAAACAACCTGCTACAAGCTCAAGATGACCAGTTCCAGATGCGCGATAAGCCATAAGATCACCCAATAGCTTTGCCACGACACATATATCATCGTCTTCCAACACACTCCTAGCAAGGTTAGGAGCAACGTTGCTGACATTGTTCGAATACTTATGATATAACGAGATAAGAACGTGGACCAGATGGGAACGTACGAATATTTAACCCGCCCTAGACAGCACAAAACTTCACGGATTCCATGATCAAACACCTCCCGGTAGTGAGCTCTCCATGCAATATCATGGGTTGCATAAAATGATCTCCACCTTAGTACATCAGAACCAGTAGCGCACTGAACTATAATTGACACCCACATACTGACAAGAAAAACTATAAACAACATGTGCTTCCAGTCATTGCTGTCCTGATTTTGTCCTGGCAAAATTTAAGTGGCATGACTCAGTAATTAGTATTAAAAGTTGCCCATCCTTACATGGCGATAGAGAATCATCAAGTCATGGGCTATGTCAAATAATTCCAGTCCAGGATGTAAAGGAAGATATATCATAATTTAAGTCTCAACAATAATCTTATCAAACCCAATCCAATCCCCCCCAAAAAAATTATGAAATTGTACACGAACCTGAAAGGCACTGTTTTAAAGACCCTCCGGCTAAGACATCCTTTATGATGATACACATCAAATAGATTGCCAATACAAATTGCAGCATTGTAATGATCATTCCAAATCGTGTCCACCAAAGCCATCTCTTGTACCGTAGCTGTTCACAAAAAGAATAAAGCTTCAGATACTATTGCAGGGAATCTAATTCCAAATCAGGTATGCATTCTGTTGACGCTCCAAATTCTACAAGGCGATTATTTTAAAAAACGAGGACAAACTATCGCTAATCAGGCTCTCTATTGGATGAAGCAATTGCAACTGTCCCATTCTGGTTAAGGGAAAACTAATAAGTAATAACCCCCAAAAAAGAAGGAAACAGAAAGAAAATTAACAGCATGGCTTTACGGCAAGTTCAGAGCACCTGCTTCTTATTTCTCAACGAAGAATTATGATGAAGACAGAGGTGTCAAAGATTTAGCTGTGCTGATGCAGCAATGCTGCAAGCTGCAGAGGAGGAGCCCATGAAAGGCAGCAAGCGTACTCCAGGCTCCCATAGTGTACAGAATGAAGCAAAGGTTCAAGCTGGCAATAAACAACAACGACCGCCACGGCCATTTCACTACACCCATGACAATCCGCAGGGCAGAAACCAAGAGGATTCTGCTGTCAAGGAACCAGCGCGGCAGGGGCCCAATGTCTGAAATCACCAAGCGCACCACATGAACACCGCCGCCCGTCAGGTCTGGAAACCCCAATTTTCAAGGTCGAGAACTACTCGGGAATAAAAGGATGCTCTTTTGAGCACGGGGTCGCTCCATATCTCGGCCATCGATGCCGTTGTTACCGTTACACCCGAGCTTGAGAGAACATTACTACACTCTCCAATCTTCATGCTCTTTTGAACAATTAATTGCTTCGCATTTTAGGAATTAGTATTACTAACCTACAATTCACGGCGGATTAGATAGACGACTAGAATGCATTCAGCTATGGAGCTTACCCGGGAAAGCTGGCGGAGGTCGCGCTCGCTGTCGACGTGGGCCCCGATGGCACCGGCGGCAATAGCAGAGGCTGCGGCGCCCTGCGCGAACCCCGCCACCGCAGAAGCGATGAGCCTCGTCGCCGATGCGGCGGACGCGACGGCGGCGACGAGGCCGAGGGCGCCACCCCCGCCGCAGCGGCGGAGCGCGAGGGCCGCGACGGCGGCGCCCGTGCAGGTGGCGGCGGCGTTGAGCAGCGCCGCGCACGCGGTGGCCCAGCGGACGGTGGACAGCACGCCGGCGGCCATGCAGGTCCCGCCTCGGCGCGGCGGCGGAGGCGACGAGGTGGAGGCGCACGACGCCAGCACTGGCTGGGCACGAAGATGCCATGGGGGCACCGTCCTGGGCTTCTTATGAGGGGAGAGGAGTGGGGCCCAGCGTCAGTGACAGTGCCGGCTGACAGCTGTACTGCCATAGTGCCATTTGGTTGGCAGTTGAGCTGCTCGGTTTTGCTGCGCCTGCGCGCTTCTCGTTCCCCCACGGAAAAGCTGGTGCGCGTAACGAAGACGAAAGCACGTAGTACTAATAATACGGCGACGCGATTAAGGTGCTAGGCCCACTGGTCAGTGTGCCTGAGAAAGATGCGACCTGGATCTAGGCCCACTGGTCAGCCACTGATGGTAACTGTTTTGTGGAAGCCTTGGTTTACACTCATGGCTGCGTGCCTGCGACCCTTTCCACTTTCCAGGTTAGAAGAAAGTTCGCTGGAATCCGGTGCGACTTGTGTGGGCCGCAATGGGCTCGTTGGCGCCGGCCCCACACGTCACTTGGATGTCTCAGGATGGCTAGGTTCCGTTGTGGGCCAGGATAGGTCGGGTCGTCAGGGTTTAGTTAGTGGTTGGCACGTGCACCTCGCGTAGCTGCTTATTAATGACGATCGTCAATTATTCGTGGGCTCATGGCAACATGTAAACACACACTGACACACCCCAGAAGCTGCGCGCCGCGTCTCCGGCCCGCATTCTTGTGGTGGGCCAACTGCGTACTAACAGACGGGCCGACAAGAAGCCCACCCAAGTCGGGACCTTCGCGAATCGTCCGGACCCAAGCGGGCGGTGGCGTTTCGTGTATCGGCCCACATGAACTGCGGGCTAGCTGGATAAAACAAAGCCTGGGGCTGGGCTCAAGGCGACAAGGCGGGTGTTTTGATGTAAAACGGGCCCAATTGTGCCTTTCGGTGTTTCCGTCTTCCAATTTCCCCGTTTATGCTACGAAAGGAAGTGTCGACGACGAGGGCAAAGCCTAAAGTTAAGTCGTATACGGCTATACAAATATACTCCCTTTGATTCAAAATATAAGTTGTTCATGATATTAACATGGTTTACAAGGACCAATAATTGCAACTAAAATATGACATTTTGCAGAAAAACTAAAAGGATATTTTGAGAACACTTTTAATCATCAGTGGATTGGATGCTTGAGCTTTTGTTCGGACAGCATGCCCTCGATGGAAGCCGTCCAGACCTTGCAGTGCGCCTGGTGTTCGAACAGCAGCTGCACCGTCGCCCCTCCCGGCGTGCTCAGTGCCAGCGGGAAGAGCCGCCGGCCGTCCACCACCGCCTCGCTGCCGCCATGGCCGCCGCCTCCCGAGACTGCCAAGACCTCATCTGAACCATGCATGCATTCATCATCACAGAACGGCCGATGGCCAGCTGATGGAGATATTTCAAAACTCTGCGAGGTCACAGTATAGTAGGTCGATGCTGAAGCCAAATCATGTAACAGCTAGCGCAGCATGCATGAGTGTGATAGTGGACTGGTAGCACAGAGACCACAACAAAGTCTGATGGGATTGTAACCTTATCGGCTGGGGTTTATCAACTAGCAGGAGTAGTCAGTTCGGATGATCTGATGTTGTGTGTCCACGTCGCTAATAACGACCGTGTCGTATCCGACGGAGCCAAAGGAGATAGAAACGCGCGCGCATGCAGAATAATGGCAGTGTTACGACGCCGCTGATGGTGAGCACACAGTTCAGAATGTTTCCAACACTAGGACGCCTAGCAGTATTCTCTCTGTTTTTATTAGATTTATCTTAAGTCAAATTTGATCAGTTTTGACCAATGGCTTTTACAATACCAAATTTGTTTAATTGAATCCACCATGAAATATATTTTGAGTGCATATGTTGGATAGTATAGTTGATGCTATATTTTTCTATAAACTTGATCAAAGTTGGCCAAGTTTAACTTAGGACAAACCTAATGTGACATGTAAATTAAAACAGAGGGAGTAGATATTCTCTAATACCAAGATAACTTTTCTAATATCGGGATTAACAATTAGCAGCCTCAAAAAATCAATTACCCAACCCACCTGGCAACTTGACCAAGTACTACTTATACAGTTAACAAGGAAATTTTCTCTTTCACTCAATCTCCTCACCACCCTCCTACATACCCAACTCTGGCGATATCCCTTCTCCATCTTCACTGAGATAGAGCTTCTGTGGTTGGTTAATTAGGGCTAAATATTTGGGGTTTTAGGGGCTACGGTTTAGTATTGCAGACTTTATGCTTTGGAGTGAAGACCGAAGGAGGTGGAAGGTTAGCCAACGATGAACGCACTTGGTAAAGTTGGTTGCACGTAGAAGGTAGTGGGATCGCTGTCGGTCGTTATGGCTAGTGTAGGGTTGGAGGCGGAGGTACCATGGCTTGATTCGAGCGCCATGGCCGAACGAAGAAGGCTAGAGATAGAAGAATAAAAACAGAGAAGAGTAACTATATGCATGAGACGTAAAGATCCATCCAACAATCTAAATTCAGGTGTGGAGGGGGAGGGCACAGTGAAGGGTTTATAATGGCCAGGTATGGCATAACAAAATCATAATAAGGATCTGTTATATACTCTCTCTGTCCCAAATTAGTATTCGGTTTGGGGCGGAGCGAGTAATAAACAAAAGATGCTCTGCTCCAAGGTAAAGGAGAACAATTGGATCTCTTACAGTCCTTGTGTGTGGTGAACGTGCCCCGCAGGAGCTTCTTTCCAAGCCTTAGCATCACCATGCTGCCCTGAAGGAAGATGGCGGCCATCCTCACCCGCACCCTTCCTGCATGCATAAGACCCAAACACCATTGGATACCGGTCTTACGTACATTCGATTTACTCGTGCTTCATGCACCACTCTTAGGGCTCAGTCCGGCCGATTAACTTCTGGAGATCTCTGGTCGTGTAGAGAGCAAACTAGCAACACATGCAATATACCCTCTATAGGAAGCAGAGAGTCGTTGATGCCTCACCACAAGGAAGGCAAACCCTGAGAGTTGTGGCTTTCTGCATGCTAACTCGGATGCTGACGGAGTTGCCATCGCCAATTCCCCTGACGTCGGCTGCCCTGATCTTCAACGCCGCGGCACCCCTGAGAGCTGAGAGAAAAAGGCCAAACAAAGAACTGATGAAGTGATGATCAATTTACACCGGTGCATTCTCATCAAGTTGTTTTCGTTAATATAAAATACATAGGTATGGTTACATGTAGCAGCAGTGGCAGTGAGTGCGAGCAGCTCGGCGGGGGAGCGGCTCTCGCGGCCGGCTCTCACGGCGGACGCGACGCGGGCCCGGTTGGCGCCGCCGGTCTCCGCGGCCTCGGCGCAGACGGTGGCCACCAGCGCGGCGGCGGACGCGAGCACTGCGCTCATCCTCCTGTCGCCGCCGCCGGCGGCGGGGTCTCCGCCCCTCCCTGCCGGCTGCCTCAGCTCGCACACTGACACCATGCCGGCGACCGCCGCGGCGAGCTGCGCGACGGACACGGCCGCGTGGGCCTGCGCCGAGTGCAGCCGCAGCTCGTCCCTTGTCCTCCTCCGCTGGCTCCCGGTGACGGACAAGGTGCTCACCAGGAACCCTCGCAGGATCGCCCTCATGTGCCCGCCGTTGAGCTGCTGCGTTTTTTTTGTCCGTCCGGATTGAAACGACAAAAGAATCACATCGATAGGTTCCAACAAGATACTCACTGTGCTAGTAGCTAGTATAGTGATACTGTTGTGTCAATGCAGTTACATATATATATTGTTCGCCTACTCAGCCGTTTAGCCCGTTTACACGCAGTGTAAACACTACATATTGGCTAGCCGTGTCCGTTTAATCAACCATTTATCATATTTAATGACCGTTTAATCCGTTTAAATGGCCGTTTATCCCGAATAAACAGCCGTGTCCGTTTAATCAACCATTTATCATGTTTAATGACCGTTTAATCCGTTTAAATGGCCGTTTAGCTCGAATAAACAGCTAAACGGTAGGTGACCAACTGTTTAGCGTTTACCGTTTAGGCTAACATATATTTAGATAAAACGTGCTCAGCTGTTTGTTATTCTACGTGTCAGCTACCCATGTGCCAATAATATATATGCTATGTTCAGTTCAGTTGGTGCATGTTTTCAAGTTACTGTGTTTATCCTTTCCATTTTGTTGCGTCGCATGCATGCACGTGATGAATAGGTTCATGATGTTCTGATCTACTGTTTCTTATCGTTACAGTCCGTACCCAGGCAGGTTGGGATAACTTGTTCCTGCGCTCCACGGTTGAGCGTGGGGTCCCACGGGCCACGACAGCTCCCTCCCACGTCTCGTCGAGGAATTGGCTGCCTCTTCCTGCATCGCCAAGGACAGCGTCGTCGAGACGGTTGTCTTCTTCTTCCCTGCTCACGACCTCGTCTGCTGGCTCACGACGATGATCTTCCGCGGCTGTTGATCCCAGCTGGCTCATGTTCTTGTCATCAGCAGAAAGAAATTGTGGCAGCTGTCAGAAGCAAGCTAGCTAGAACAATATTAACTTCACAATGTATAATGTTAAAGCGTTATACAGTAACGATTGGAAATGAAAGAATAGAGACATACTACGCTGCAAGCCGGCGAGAGTATTTGGAAGAGATGGTCGGAGGAGGGGCTCCACGTGCGAGAGAGGAACTCCATGGCCTGCTCAGGCATGGCCGGCGGCTCCGCCGCCGGGCGGCAGCTGCTGGCGGAACGCCGCCGTGATTTCTCTCTACTACGGATAGTCGCCCTCTGCGCCTCGACCGACCTCATCTCTTCCTGTTTAAACATGCATGCAACAATGGCAAATACGGTGATCGACTACCCAAAGCGAAGCTAAATATTTCAGATCAGTTCCTATATATCTTAGTATTCAGATAGGCACATCCTGCGCGTTAAAGAGAAAGAAAAAAATACTAGCAAAGCTAAAAGAGGTGTTGCCATTTTAATCATCATATCAGGAACGGCATGATGCAAACAGATACCGGTAGTGCCAAATATTAAACAGCGCTATATTTCAAAAAAAATTAAACAGCGCTGAAACTTTTAAAAAAGCCATTACAGAACCCCAGCTGACATTGTGGCTACATAATTTACTTTTTCTATGAGGCTCTTATGAAGCTTGCTGAATTGATTGAGGCAAATAAAGGATATGCGTCGTCACCGTTTGGCATGTTAGGGAATGGCGTCTCTGAAAGGAGGCCATCCCAAACTCCACTCCTCTCTTGAAATGCTCCATGGGCACCTCTAAAATCTGCAGTCTGCAGCTGGCTAAGGGATGCGGCAGAGTGAGATCAAATGCGTAGGCGAGTGTTGGAAAAAAAGGCCATCCTGACACTGCCTATTTATAATCAGGAGTGGAGCCTTATGTTCCACTAAATGGGCTGTCAAAGGCCAGCCAATCCCAATGAAAAATTATCATTTTGTTGTTCCTAAAAGGCCAAAAGTACCACTTCTCCAATATATTATTTCTGTTTTTTTATTTTATAGCATTATATGTTATCATGGTATTTAATTTTATGACTTATCAATTGTATAGTTCGTTTCATCAAGATAAAACCGCTTCATCCTCTTTTTTTCTTTACTCTTGCCACATACAACTAAATAAGAACAAGTTCTTATTAGGATTCAGGAGTGGCCTAACCATGCTTCAAATCATGTTTGACGATTCTCCTCTCATACTCTGTGCTGAAGTATAAATTGTTCCTTTATCCTTGCTCATTAGCGTAACCTCTTGACGTTAACTAATTAAGCTGGTGTATAAAAATAGTATTGGAAATATGGATCTCGAGTTATCTATGCATAGTACGCAGTTGTTTGCCTTACGGTCCTTTAGCCTGTTTAAAGTGGTTTAATCAAACACTACACCGTGACCAATTGTCTCTGTTTGATCGGGTATTTGATTAATCCATCTAGTAATTAGCTGTTGTGCTCTATAATTGGCTAAAGATTATGTGTCTGACCATTCAACGTTGAGCGGAACAGAAAGCTGAATATTCTGGACGGCCCACTAGAAAACAAGTAGAGGAGATGTAGCAAGTTTGAAAGCGTGGCCTAATCGACAGTGTATGATTTGAGAGGACACTAATCCATGTGAGAGATCAGAGATGTAACCTGCCTCTTCCCCGTTACCGTGCAACTCTTATCTAGGTGCCCGCAGCCAATGGCGGCTTCCTTTAAGGCTTTAACTCTACCAACATGCATGGCTGTGATCATGTGATATGGTCTGTCGTCGGAGTTGCCACGTGTCTGTCTCTTATACGCCATCCATTTCAAAATAAATGGACAACTTTTCACTTAGTGGGTGATGACGTGGATAGTTTGCATGAAGAGCTTTAAGGATGGTGGTTTTCACTTAGTGGGTGATGTTGTGGATAGCTTGCATGAAGAGCTTTAAGAATGATGGGCTGTTAGTGGGTATGAACTATATAGATATATAAGATATCTTGATTTATCATAAGATCAATTTCTTCATCTCATAAAAGTTTATACAAACATATATTAGAGTTTACATGTACAAACGGCGATTTTTTCGAATGGAATATGGTGATTTTTTTTGTGAAAGACCAGTACAGAGACTGTTCCGATCTTGAGATTGACGAAGTCACCATAGGCGCCTTATTGTCAAGGGGCACGTCGTCTACCACTGAAAGAATAACACCAGTTAAATCCTGAAATAAATCCAGAAAAATACGACATCCGTGCCGGCCTGGCGGGTCGAAGACGTACTCGAACCCAGATGGACAGGTTCCACCACAAGAAACCTAACCAACTAAACTATGCTTAGTTAGCAATAGAATGGTGAATTTAACAAAATTAACCAGTTAATTATATAAATTTATAGAAGTTTAACTTATCTAAACTATTTTACAATGTGATGCAATTGCTTGAGCTGAAATTTCCTTGCCAGTTTCCATGCATCGCTCCGTCTGTCCCAAAAAAGTGTTCATCTAGGATTCAAAATTTGTCCCAAATAATTATCCATTCCACTTTCCAATACAACTATACCTGTCTCATCCTCCACTCCATATTTCTTGTGCACTCTCTACCTTTTCATTTTCCCTTAATTTCTATCAGGTCGACACTTATTTTAGGACAAAAGGAGTATGTCCTAACTCGTGTTAATGGGCGTATGGTCTGGTGGTCTGAGGATAGTATTGTTGTTGATTTCCATTTTGTCGAGAGACAATCGATCTTCGCGCACGAGGCTCACTGTTCAGCATCATGGAGTATGGGTAATCAATCTATCCTAGGCCCCAGTGGTGGGTTACGCTCGAATTCGAAGCAGGGGCGAATCTAGGAGGGTTTATCGGGGTCAGCGATCCCGATAAACTTTGAAAAACTCCATAAAAATCATGGTTCAACACTGTTTTTAATGGAGTTAACACCGGTCTCCAATGAAGCTGACCCCGGCGGCACTCTCGTCTAGATTCGCCCCTGACTCGAAGCTACAACGACGTGATGATGGGTTATCGGAGTGGTTATATCCTCCTCTGGTATCTCGCCTGCTGTTAAGTGCTGATACGTTGCTGCCCTTTGTTATTTAATTTGTCGACATGTGCGCGCGCGATTCACAGAGGATGCGAGATTCCATTTCCATAGGCTGACTGGTTCAACTCATTTTCCGGTGCGGCTAAGAGCAACTCCAGCCGGGGGACTAAATTTAAGCCTCTATATTGCTTTTAGGGGCCGGTCCACAAAAAATTAGGGGATTCAAACTCCAGCCGGGTGACTAAATTTAGAGGGCCTCCAGTTCTAGGGACCCTGGACCAAAATTTGGAGGCCTCCACAAAATAGTAGCCCGTTTAGGGGCCCGGCTGGAGTTGTTTTTTCCATTGGGAGACTAAAACAAGGGATAGAGGCTCATTTAGGGGCCCGGCTGGAGATGCTCTAACTTGCCCATGATTTCCTCTCTGTGCTCAACCAAACTGTTGACTGTGATTAGCTATATTATGGAGAATGCACAGCGTCAAATAGAACACTAAAGTTAGGTTGTGTGCTGTAGGTCGCTGCAGCATAACAATGATATATCATGTTGTTATTCTATAACCATAAGTTGTGTGTATGATATCGAGAATGGACTTAGAGTGGCGTCTTGATGTAATATTCATAGATCAAGAGGTTCCTTTATTTTTTTAAAAAAATATCTCGTATCAGAAAGAAAGGACGCGGCGGTGTCCCATGTTTTGCGCCTATGAAGGAAAGCAACTCCAGAATATTAAAAAAATGAAGAGAAGTAAAGGGGGGAAAATACTAAGACACTACTAGATGAAGAGAGTAATTTTTCACGAAGGTGCTAATACAATAATTTTGTTAAAAAAATAATATTGCAACACTATTTTTTTTAACGTAAACTATTGCAACACTATAGTATACATGTTTTATACGCTAATCGCTAAAAATGGTTAACCGACCGCAAAGTTAACAGAAAACTTAGTCACAAATTGGGCTTACCTTGTAGCCCACTAAGGTTTTGTTGGGCACTACACGTAGGGCAGGGGCCTTCAAATAGTTCCGGGCTTGACAACAGCTGTTAATCTGTGGGCCGCATATAACAATTCGGATTTCATCACCGTACGCGGCCCGCATGAGTCCTCTCGACTTTGTACCGCTGTACCGCGGGCTGCCAATCCGAGCACGACTCTGGGCCGCATAGCATAGAATCCAGCCCACCTCGGAACACGAGGCGGATGGACACAAAGCAGAGCGCGTGGTCCACGGAGAGGAGAATCTGAGCTTTATCCCTATCGATCATTTGACCACGAATCACCCGGTTTTGTCCTCATCCCGTCCGTGTCGAGGGAAATTAAACGAAAGGATCAGATGAGAGGAAAGCATGCAGGAGCAAGAGGCCAAGGTCACGTGAGATCACTTGAGCCAGGCTACGCGGCCTCCGGCAAAGCTGCACCACACACGACGCCCATGGTCAAACGGGCGCTGCATCGGCAGATACGTACAAGACCTAGTCACTCTCTTTTTAGTAGGTAGAGTAAATTAAGTATTTCCTTACATAAAGCATGCATGCCATACAGATTAATTGTACAGAACAAGAGTGATAAATAACATGCCACATCAGCAATTTTGCTGACATGGCAAGACCTTTATGAGGAGAGGGGAGAGAGGGTTTCATCATTTGTGAGGAGAGTCTCATCCCCATAAAACCCATCAGGCACAGTTACCTAGTTCTCAGACTAGGTAATTGTGCCATGAAACTGTACACTGAGACTGGCCTAAGTACATTGTAGTACACTAAAGTGTATGATGTGTACACTACTACACTAGGAGTAGTTCTGTACTTGTGCTAGTAGTATTGAACAGGGAATGTAACTATAAAACCGATACTGTAAAATTCTAAAGGTAGCTAAACTTTATTTTTGTTTTCTGATGAGTACTGAAAAAGCATACATGCATGGAATGGGAAACCTATAGTAGTAAATTCAAGCTGCACTACATTGGCGTGGCAGGCATGGCATTATAGCGTGTTTTTCGCAACCTATATATATGTATATATCTCTATATATATACAACTCTGCCAAACAAAAGTGCTTGGATCTGCGCAAGACATGGCATTCTGCTGCCATTCTAGAGCTCTCTGCATGCTCAGATTCCATGCCTGCATTGCGCTTGCATGCACCGGAAAGAAGAGAGTAGCACGCGTACGGTTATCAGAAAATGCGGCCGTAGGCTTGGACTACTGTGACAGAGCTAGCAATTAACGAAGCTACTCCTGCTCTGCCGCAACATACTACTAGTAGCTAGCCTAAGTGAGATGCGGTATTGTATGTGATCCAGTCGATCCATGCATGCATCTACGTAGTCTTCAAACGCCGGCTCGCCGTCGCCGGAGCCTAGTCCCAGAAAAGCTGCCCAAATCAATGCAAGTGTTTTCAGTGGGATTGCCTCCCACGGTCCCGTCTCTCTCGCTCTCTCTCTCTAGACTCTCTCTTTCTCATGCATGCGCGCAGTGCAAACGCAAATGCAAAGCTAGAGTAATTATGGAGTATTATTATAACCACGGCCGGTTAATTTTTAGTTTTTTACAGTGTTTACGAGGAGGCGCGCGCACTGGCGCTGCTGGCTTTGCTCTCCGTTGATTTCTCCTAGGCCAGTGCGTGCTGCTTCAATTCCTAGCTAGGGTTTGAACGACGACCCACGCCACGACATGGCCTTCAACCATCGTAAAATTTAATTTAATTACCCTCCGCCATCCACGCAGTTCGGCCTCCGCCAGATCGATGCTAGTAGTAAACCTTTGGTTTGCATCTCAAACTATCTAGGCCAACTTGGAAGTACTATTTGCATTGTTAACTCTGAGCTCGATGGAAGGATTTTATTTGTGGATGCATGCTTAAACACTCCAAGTGCTTGTAGCATGCATGTAGTAGTACGCACGTAATCCTTCGCGCTTGTCCATTACTCCTGGAGTACATGCATGCTACCAAGTTGTAAGTGGTACTCCTTCCATTCCAAAATGTAAGTCATTCCAACATTCTTGAAGAGTCAAACCATTTTACGTTTGACCAAAAGTTTAAAGAAAATTGCAAAGATTTATGGCACAAAATAGATATAACTATGAAAATATATTTAATAAATAATATAATGATGCTTATTTGATATAATAAATGTTAGTATTTTATCGTAAAAACTTGGTCAAACTTAAAATGCTTTGACTTTCCAAGAATGTTAGAATGACTTACAATTTGGAACGGAGGGAGTAGTACATTACTCCTGTAAGTGGTATTCAAAAGGGTCACGGAGAACCAGAGGCCTTTTTGTCCCGGTTGATAACATGTACGCAATGTCTTAATTAAAAAAACTCCAGTGAAGGAATACCATATATGCTCCATCATTTCTTTTTTATATGGTTTTTTAATTAGGATTTGGAAAAATATATAAGTGTACTTTGATCGGTTGCTACAAAATTGATGTCATCTTAAACGATTAATGAAATGTGAATCTATTGATAACTTGTACACATTTGATAGATCAATAGTTTTTCAATCAAACGAGAACAGGAATGATAATAATATTATTGTGAGTTATTAAAAAGCCCTAGATGTGGGATGTGATGGAGCATGGTCAGTTAACAAAAATTTAGGGGGGGGGATATGGTCATTTGTCAGATGTACAAACAAATTAAATTAAAGAGGAAAACGTTATATCTCCACATAAAAAGCTGTATAATCTTATCTGTTTTACAGAAGCTAAAATATGAACATCTTTTTCGTTTTTTTCCGTACCATGTTCTTCATCTAGGATCTTCTTTTTTCGAGTATACATCTAGGAAATTTCCGAGAACTCACAAGCATGCAAAATCGAAACAGATGTGCATGCTCCAAGAGTGAGATCGATCAAACTGTATGTCTGCATGCAGTTCACTACAGGCCCATAATCTGTCATGTACTCCACCTGAAGGGCTGAAGGAGATTCTTGTTGGATATAATGGGCACAAGAAGATCTTCGTAAGACTATCTCTCCCCTCCATTATTTGTTCACCTTTTGTGTTGGTTTCTAGTACGTGTGGAAGTTCGTACATATGCCACACACTGGCAGCAAGCGGTAGACGTGAGATCGAGCAAAAGTGGTGACCACGTGGGCAATGTCTCTTTGGTCATGAATGCATGGCTCAGAAGGAGAGAGACTCATCATCTGTTGCATTGCACCCAAGGAGACCCACACGTGTGAGTGTCCATACTCTTGGTCTTAGCTAGCGATCGATGGACTTGAGACTATTGAGTAGAAGCAAAGCATGCATGCACATGCCAGTGGACGAGCACATGCGCTTTATCGTTCCAAGAGAAGATTGGGCAGCAATGGTGGACTGTGTGATCAGTGTGTGCACGTGAGAAGCGATAAAATTAATCTCGATTTCTCTATATATACTAGCATCATATCGATCATCATCTAGTACGTGTGTGTTCGGCGTTCGGCCAGTTTGCAGAAACTGTCATCGTATTTTATACGTACGCATCACGCATGTACACGCACTGTCATCGTATTTGTAATTTGTATACGTATGCCGCAGGTACATATATACGTATACATTGGCGTGCGTGTTCCCCTCTAGCTAGCTACGGCTACAACTAACTACATGGAGTACTATATATTTACCAACGTATACCCTGCTGCTTTTCATTTGTTCTTCCCGGAATATATATGTGCATGAACCAACAAGGAGTATATATATTTCAAATTAAAGTTGAATCAGAGAAATTAAATTTGGTAGTAGGAACATGATTTCCTATAATGTCTATATTTGTTGTCTGCTTCACATATATGCTTGATTGAAATAAACCCTAATAATATTAAAATATGAATATATATACGGCAGCCGCTAGCCTATGACTAATTTGCAATCTAGCTAGGACTACAAAATAGTCAAACTTGTCATTTTTTAAAAACAAACAGTCAAACATGTTAGAAAATTAAACTGCATAGTGGATGCCTGTCAAGCTAAGTTGACAATCAAGACTGCTAGCACAGCGGAACCATGGAAAAACTAACGATGCTTCCACCTCCTAGAAAAAAAATAAGTCTCGAATGCATGAATTATTTTTTTGGACTAGGCACATATATGTGTACAAGTGTTTTCTTTCTCAAATGGAAAGTAATATAGAGATGCACATTTTGCAAGCTCATAGAAAGCTATTATACATCTCTATGAAAAGTGGACAATCCTATTGTACTCCAGTGAGTAGCTTTGACCACTATTTTATGATATGTTGGACTACTACGACGTTGTATCAATAGTGCATATATAGTTTTGACCACTATTCTAATTTAGAAAATATTTTCATATATAGTTTGATGCATGTATTTATATTGTGAAATCTCTTAAGGCAAATCTTCGTGAGTTCAAGCTTTCAAACCTACCCATGTCCAACAACCAATGTACTCCATGTCCATCAATTAATGTATTAGCATGAAAAATTTGTCAAAAGTACCGTTGTGAATATTACTTGCTATCCCATCACATTAATATTTGCTACAAGATCAACATCATCTTAATAGTAAATATCAATCTATTGACGCGCTTTTCTTTACATTGAAAATGCATATAACCTCAATCTGTCGAAAATTTTTATCACTATTTATTGACAAGGGCACAAAGGCCACTACGAAGGGACTGCTAAATAAATTGGGTGGTCGCGTCGCACGCTATCGGGCATCCCTATATGCCGACGATGCTGCAATCTTCATCAAACCTACTCTCAAAGATGCGCGAAACACTCAACGACTGCTACACCTATTTGGAGAGGCAACGGGCCTGGTCACGAACTTGCACAAGTCCAGCCTAACGCCAATCAGCTGCCAAGACATCGACCTGGACATGATCCTAGCGGAACTGCCGGTGACCCGCGTAGCCTTTCCAATGCGCTACCTCGGCCTGCCGTTGACTGTCAGAAGACTTCGACGAATTGACTTTCAGCCAATAATCGACAAAGCGGCAGGGAAGCTCTCTAGTTGGCACGGAAAGAACCTCAACGTCGCAGGACGCACATGCCTCACCAAAACCGTGCTCACCTCACAGGCCATCTACATGTTAACAGTGATCAAAGGAAACAAAGAGGCCCTGGAGGAACTAGACAAGCTGCGGAGGAAATTTTTATGGGCAGGCGACGCGGCGCTGACGGGAGGCAAATGTAAGGTAAGCTGGACGAAATGCGGCATGCCAAAACAAAACGGCGGACTGGGTGTACTCAACCTCGACAAATTTGCAAGAGCCCTACGCCTCCGGTGGTTATGGCATGAATGGGCCTCACCGGACAAGGCATGGGTAGGCACGGAAACACCTTGTGACGAGGTAGACCGGCTACTATTCGCGGCATGCACAAACTTCGGCTTAGGAGATGGCAAGTCAGCGGCATTCTGGGACACAGCTTGGCTTCAGGGTCGCCGGCCTAAGGATATCGCTCCAGCAGTTTACGCCATCTCCAAACGCAAGAAGCGGTCTGTGGCAGAGGCAATGGCAAATGACTTGTGGGTCACTGATTTAGACATTTCGAGGGGAATCACGTCGGCCCTACTTCGGGAGTTTGTAGAATTGTGGCGGCTAGTTAACGAGGTGCAACTACGACCGCACGTCCAGGATACCGTAACATGGAAGCTAACAGCCGATGGCACCTATTCCGCCGCATCTGCTTATAAAGCGCAGTTTCTCGGTTCTGTCTCCAAACCCCAGAACGTCAAACTATGGAAAACATGGGCCCCGCCAAAATGCAAGTTCTTTGTCTGGTTGGTCATACAGAACAGAGTGTGGACTGCGGATCGACTGGCCAGGCGTGGATGGCCGCACACGCCACTCTGTCAGCTCTGCCGAAGGGTAAACGAGACTGCGCGTCACCTGTTTGTGGACTGCAGGTACACCAGGCGAATATGGACCGCCGTAGCTACTTGGCTCGCCCGACCAGAGATACTACCAGGAAGCTGGCCGCATTCAGACACAGTGTCCGACTGGTGGACCAATATAGCTGATACCCGTTTGGTGCCTAGGAAAGCTATGAGGAGCCTTACACTGCTCATTATATGGGAAGTCTGGATCGAAAGGAATGCGCGTGTCTTCAACCGCAGGGAGTGCTCCTCCACTGCCATCATCTCAAAAATCAAATCCGAGGCGTCGGCGTGGGCTTCAGCCGGTGCCAAGGAGCTAGCGAGTCTAATAGCACGAGAGTGAACTTTATTTTATTCTTTCCGGTTAGCCGACTGTAACTATAAAACCCTTCTTTATCAATGAAATTGGCACAATCTCGTGCCGGTTCGTTCGAAAAAAAAATAATTTTCTGTTTGCCATTTATCAGTAGTCCCAAACTGTGGATATTGATCGGCATTTTCACACTATCGAATATTCGAAACAACACTGTCATGATTGACTGAACTCCGGTTAAAAAGCGCCACATCATCCCAGTAATTAACCAGCCTTCACCGGGTAAGTATGAATAGGCCGGTAAATAAAGATACTCGTCTCAGTTTGAACCCGCCTCCGGCTAGAGCTGATCGCTAGTATACGTTTGACGGTCAAAGTTTTAGGCGGGGGGAGGGGAGGCAAGCGGTGCAATTACCAAGATAAAAACACACACGCCCTATCTTAACCTCCACTTCTCCCTCCCCCATAAAGAGAGAGGAAAAAAACATTAGTTTTTCTGTACTACTGGCCTGGCCCCTCTGATATAAGAGAGAGAGAGAGAGAGAGAGATTGTTAACAATTCGTCCTGGAGGATCCTATGCGAGGTTTTTAGGGTGATTTTCTGCTCACTTCTCTATGCGCGGCGTCTGGAGATAGAAGATGGACTTGCTTGGGAACGCCGAGCTTTTCTATGGCCGGAAGACAAGGGTTCGTGTCCTCTTCTAGGGTGCAGGGTGGCACGTCCTCTCCGTCGACCATGCATCAACTTACCCTTTTCTTCTCATCTTTTCTGCCTGTCCTTCATCTTTTGAAGCAATTTTAAAGAGTGTTTTCTTGAAGCATGCATGCATATGACAAGCAGGGATTGTCGCACCCTCCACAGTAGTACTACTCCACTACAATTGGGGCATGCATGCTTGATTGCAGTTGATTGGATGAATAATCATGCCCTATCTCATTGGTGCTAAAATTGGAACCGACTAGGGTCGTAATATTGGTTCTAAATCACGATCATAACTGTGGAATGGCTGTGTACTAAGGCCCTGTTTGGATCCACCCTAGCTAAACTTTAGTTGGCTAATTTTGACAGCTAAACTTTAGCCAGCTAAAACATATCCAGCTAAAGTTTAGTTGAGGCTGTTTGGATCTCCCAACTAATATATGTTTATTGACCATACTTCTCTTTCTGTTTATGATCAATTATATATTTAGGGTATCATTGTAGTAGTAATCTTAGAATCACACACTAATACATGCATGTAGTATCTCATGTTACTCCTTGTGTGTGTGTGTGTCAGAGGTGATTGAGGAAGGGCGAGCCTAGGGCTTTGTAAAAAACCATGTCACAATGTCAGGCATTCAGCTTCTGCAGGTGAGCTGTGAGTGGTTTTAGGGTTTCAGGAGAGGCCCAGACCAGGCCAGGCCTAATTGTTCGTCGTATGCATATTTCAGCAGGCTTGAACAGTGTTTTGGCTCATATATAGCCACAACAATTCAATAGTATAGTTGGAGAGGCATATACATGCATATGTCAACTGGATGCATATACTGTACCCGTGCGTGCATGTGCACCATCCTGCTGTGTAGTAGTATATATTTGAAAAGATCATACGAGAACATCTGCTTACGAATTGAGATCCTGGACAAATAGAATGAAGCTGCTTAGATCTCGTGCCATTTCTTTTTTCCAAGAGGATTTCTAAATCATTCTTAAACAGCAACTTTCCAGTCAAATGACCGTGACAGTGTAATCCAATTATCGAGTAAAAGGTCGTCACTTTAGTAGTACTACCTGTACATGCATGCGCAGATACATCATCAGGTAGTACTGATATAGGCACACATATAGACTTGTTTTGAGGAAAATGAGACAAAATATAGTGGAGACTTCCCCAGAAAGCAGAAGCAAAAAGTGCTTTCTGTTCAGTTAAATCATGCCATACTGTTTTTTTGTATTGCACACACAGTACTCCTTTTTTTTCTTATTAAAATTAAAAAGAAACTTCTCCTACATAGTATATATGCTTATATCATACTCCATCAGCCTATATAGACTATACTAGTAGTCTAGTAGAGTGTCTTCACATAGTGCTACTACTAATCTTCTGGAGTGTACTGGTTGTATAAATATCTACCAGTACTAGCACTGTTTGCTTAATGCTCCAAAACTCTCTCTGCTTGACTTCCCCTTCCCTTCCCTAACCTTTGCACTCACCAAAATGGCTCCTTGATCTCCTCCTCTACACCCCTATCAATCTAACAAGAAGCTCAAGTAGCAACCATTAGGGACAAATTAATCGCAGCTCTTTGAGATAATCAACCATGGCTACTGTGAACAACTGGCTGGCTTTCTCCCTCTCCCCGCAGGATCTGCCGCCATCCCAGACGGAGTCCACCCTCATCTCCGCCGCCGCCACCGACGAGGTCTCCGGCGATGTCTGCTTCAACATCCCCCAAGGTTATATATTGATCCAAACGAGCATAATATAACTATGCACATCTCTACAGCTAAACGCGTATGTACTCATTGAAGCTTGCATGATACCTCCTTCGGTCTTGCAGATTGGAGCATGAGGGGATCGGAGCTCTCAGCGCTAGTCGCCGAGCCGAAGCTGGAGGACTTCCTCGGCGGCATCTCCTTCTCGGAGCAGCACCACAAGGCCAACCTCAACGTGATCCCCAGCAGCAGCAGCACCTGCTACGCGAGCTCGGGTGCCAGCACTGGCTACCACCAGCCGTACCACCACCCCAGCTCCGCGTTCCATTTCGCTGACTCCGTCATGGTTGCCTCCTCCGCCGGCGGCGTCCATGACGGCAGTGCTATGCTCAGTGCGGCCACCGCCAATGGTGGCGCTGGCTCTGTAAGTGCCAATGGCGGCAGCATCGGGCTGTCCATGATCAAGAACTGGCTGCGGAGCCAACCAGCTCCGCCGCAGCAGCCAAGAGCGGCGGCAGCCGAGGGCGCGCAGGCGGCGCAGGGGCTCTCTTTGTCCATGAACATGGCGGGGACGCAAGGCGTTGGCATGCCACTTCTTGCCGGAGATCGAGGCCGCGCGCCCGAGAGTGTGTCCACATCGGCACAGGCTGGAGCCATCGCCGCTCGGAAGGAGGATAGTGGTGGCAGCGGTGGTGCCGGCGCCCTAGTAGCAGTGAGCACGGACACGGGTGGCAGCGGCGCTTCAGCAGAGACGGCGGCGAGGAAGACAGTGGACACGTTTGGCCAGCGAACGTCGATTTACCGTGGGGTGACCAGGTAGGCTGGGAGCAATGAATGAATCATGTGAATAGTTAACTAGCACAAATCAGCAATGCATCAAGTTGTAATCATGGAATTTAAAAAATCATTACTAATGCAAGATGCTATGATAGATTTGATTGCATCTAGCTGAGTTCTTGCTTGATGTCTATTTTTTTTCTGAATAAAATGAGTAGGCCCGGTGGTGGCAGTAGTAGTATGCATTTGATGATTTGGGTGATTAGGAGTGTCATTATGTTGAGCATGATTGTCGTATATTGGGAAATTAACAAAAAGCTTCTACTTTTGATTTATTTTAGGCATAGATGGACTGGGAGATATGAGGCTCATCTTTGGGACAACAGTTGCAGAAGGGAAGGACAAACTCGCAAGGGTCGTCAAGGTACTAATGCCTGATTGTGTTATATTCAAATCTGTTTGTGTCTTTGATCTTTCCCTCAATAATGTTGTTAACTGACATTATTACTTCTATGATCGTCTCTGGATTGTCTATCATGATTTGTGGGATTGAACTCAACTCTTTAATCTACAGTCTATCTAGGTACGCGATTTCACTTGATTCGAGTTGGGCTACTTTATTTTTTTTCTATATCAAGTACGAGAAAACAATTTGTTTCCAACGCCATTCTCACTTTTTTTCCTCATCCTGTATGTATCATTGATAGGTGGTTATGACAAAGAGGAGAAAGCTGCTAGGGCTTATGATTTAGCTGCTCTCAAGTATTGGGGTCCCTCAACGACAACAAATTTTCCAGTATGTAGGAGTATTTATATATGTACAATGTGATTAATGTACTTTTACATTACTGAAGAACATATAGTTGCTATTTCTCAATCATATGTTAAACTGTTATTGATCTGGAGTGAAGTTTATGTAAGGTTTGTTAATTATGTACATTGCTGGACTTGCACTTAAAGGCATTTGTTTTTGTATTTCTAGGTGAGCAACTACGAAAAGGAGCTGGAGGAAATGAAGCACATGACAAGGCAGGAGTTTGTAGCGTCTCTGAGAAGGTCGGTCTACGATAATCTTTTATTAACATGAGATTGAAGAGATTACTCTATACTGGATGTTGGGCAAGGTTAATAGATCAAAGATCATATTTGATACAAACTACCAATATATTTGTGATTGCAGGAAGAGCAGTGGCTTCTCCAGAGGTGCATCCATTTACAGAGGAGTAACTAGGTATAAAATTCATATAGTCATGTCGGCAAATGCTTGCTGATCAGCAGACGGTTAAAAAATGTGAGTGGTGTATAATTTGAACTATCTGGTATTTGTAGGCATCACCAACATGGGAGATGGCAAGCACGGATTGGGCGAGTTGCAGGGAACAAGGATCTCTACTTGGGCACCTTCAGTAAGTATCTATTTTTTTCCAATATATTTACCACAAAAAGCAAATTACAGTCAGCTAACCATGTCAGTGAAATGAGAAGCATGCAAGTTCTATATAGCTGATAGTACCCACTAATTAAGAGACCTGCTACATATGGATGTATATATGGTGACTATTAGAAAATGTGACTATCGAGTCATGTCAAGTTGCATTGCAGTAGTACATTACTTATTAGTGCATGCTCCTCAAGTGGCTTTTTTCAAATCTGATCCCATGTCTGGTGCTATCGTTGTCTCCCATTCACCCGTGCATCAGGTCAAAGTAGCACTGTCTCAATAAGAAACAAGCGTGCATGCATCTGCAGTAGACTAATCGTATCAACTTATAGAGCATAAATTAATTAAGCTACAACCTCAAAAAATCTGATTAAGCTACATGTCAAATGCATTTTGTTCATGCCCATGCACCGGGCAGCCGAAGTGAAATGAGCGCGTGTGCTTGGATTGAGAGCTAAGCCGAGCCCAAATTTGCGTGGATGCAGGCACGCAGGAGGAGGCAGCGGAGGCGTATGACATTGCGGCAATCAAGTTCCGTGGCCTCAACGCCGTCACCAACTTCGACATGAGCCGCTACGACGTGAAGAGCATCCTGGACAGCAGCGCGCTCCCCATTGGCAGCGCCGCCAAGCGCCTCAAGGAGGCCGAGGCCGCGGCGTCCGTGCAGCATGCCGGCGTGGTGAGCTACGATGTCGGCCGCATGGCCTCGCAGCTCGGCGACGGCGGCGCTCTGGCGGCGTACGGTGCGCACTACCACGCCGCCTGGCCGACCATCGCGTTCCAGCCGGGCGCCGCCGGCCTGTACCACCCGTACGCGCAGCCGCTGCGCGGGTGGTGCAAGCAGGAGCAGGACCACGCGGTGATCGCGGCTGCGCACAGCCTGCAGGAGCTCAACCACCTGAACCTGGGCGCCGGCGCGCACGACTTCTTCTCGGCGGGGCAGGCAGCCATGCACGGGCTCGGCAGCATCGACAATGCCTCACTCGAGCATAGCACTGGGTCCAACTCCGTCGTGTACAACGGGGTAGCGGACAGCAACGGTGGAGCAGTCGGCAGCGGCTACATGATGCCGATGAGCGCTGCCGCGGCGACCACGGCAGCAATGGTGAGCCATGAGCAGGTTCATGGACGGACGCAGGGGGACCATGACGAAGCCAAGCAGGCTGCGCAGATGGGGTACGAGAGCTACCTGGTGAACGCAGAGGCGGCCTACGGTGGCGGGAGGATGCCTTCGTGGACACCGGCCTCCGCGCCACCGGTGGCAGCGGCGGCGAGCAGCAACGACAACATGACGGGCGTTGGCCATGGCGGCGCGCAGCTCTTCAGTGTCTGGAACGACACTTAAGCTAGCGTACGCCAGCCAGGCATCGCGGTAAAACGTACACTGACATAAGTAACACTTTGGGTTCCTGATGGAGGTGGCCATTGAGTTGTTCTTTGTCATACGCTTAAGTTCTTTGTAGCTGGAAGGAAAGCTAAGGTTTCTTCTGAAGGGAGGGTGATGGTTGGTGAAGAGAGGTCCATGGTCGTTCCTCCATGATCAGATCTTCACTTGCTGCCATTTTGGGGTTCAGGTTCAGAAGATGGATACCAACTGGTAGTAGTATTAACCAAGTTATTAGATGGATAGAAATGGAGCTAGCAAAGCCTGCTTGTAAATTGGACGATGTGGTAGCTAGGGTGGATGACCTGACATGAGGTGATCTAAATTGTCTAGTGTTTCCATTCATATGATCAAACTAAGCAGGGAAATCAAGCAAAGTTCAAGTTATCATTTTCAGCTGTTGTTGGTCGTCCTGTGTGCTCTATTTGTTTTCAACTGTAAATGGGCTCAATCCTCTTTTCTTCCAGCAAGATAGTTCCGCCGGCCCAGTTTAAAGGCACCGTGCAGATTGGGCCCAACCTGTTCGCGTGCATTGGCGGCCATCGACGAAAGCAAATGCATTTCCTTCTTTTCAGCACCAAAATGAGCTTCCTGCTACCTCCAGAAGACCAGAAACCATTTTCTCTCCCTATGCTGTCATTACAAGTGACAAATCGAACTGTCAAAGGACGGATAAAAAATTATAAAATAGCATGCGAGTGAAACAAACCAACAGGTGAGCAACCATTTGTTGGTTAAACCTGCTCAACTCTTTGCATGGATATGGAGCAGGACGGATTTGTTAGCCTGAACCATCTGAGCTGAACCTGGGCAAGCGTCTTTTTGACTTGAGATTTGGTTGGCTGCTACCCTATCCTGTGGTTAGTGGGCTATGCCTGAGTAGTTGAAGCAACACGTGACACTGACCTTTTGCTGGATGAAAACGAGGACACAAGTGCTCGTGATCTCTAGTATAATCAGTTAATCACCTAGATGACTAACCAGCTGGATTTGATGAAAGGGCAGCTGCAAACGAAAGGGGAAATTTCAAAGGTCATTTTGCAGATTGACATGTCACATGTTCAGGTCCTGAAACTGCAGTCAGGTGTCCAGAAGGAATTTCACTCTGAGGAAAAGGGCAGCATAACGTAGCTGGCACATTGTATATGATTTCAAGAATAACTTCTATTCAACACCAGTACTACAAAAATTGCATAAAATGGAGAATCAGCTGCCGGAGGCATTGACGTTACAATTTTCTTTAAGACAATGATGTACCTTTCAGTCTTTCACACCTCAATCTAACCTGGCCAGAGCGAGAGGACTTGAACAATAGTGGGTTTGCTTAATTCAGATCATGTTTGTATTTTTGTGTATTACCTGCAGAGTAGTAAATAAATATGAGCATGATTATGCCATCTTAAAAGAGAAAATCGTAATCTGTAGTGTCTGGTATTCACAAAAGAAAAGAAAATACGGTATGTGCTCGTTTTGGAATCAAGTGAGATGAAGCAGAACAAACAATGTTGACCCCCTTTGCTCCATACCCTACCTGCTCCCTCTCCATCCCTCAAACCTTGGCCATTATAAATAGCCATCCATATCAAAGCCAAAACCATCCACATCCTCTCCTGCTCTCACTTGACAAAACACTATCTAGCCACGAAAATTAGCATGACAGGCCAGCCAAAGGGCCATCTACGGCTGGTCTTCACCATGTTGTTTGTCACTTTTGCAATGCATGGTGAGGGCGCAAGCAGCTTTGCACCACCTTCTCTTTCCATGTCACCAACATATGCCCCTGTTATTAAGGTGATAGGGAAGGTGTACTGCTATAGATGCTTCAACGAGGGACACCCAGAAGAATCCCATGGGAAGGAGCACCTGGAAGGTGAAAGTCTGCCATTACCTCTGTTCTTGTGATCTAATAATGTTAATGGAGTCCGCTTGAAAAATACCAACGTCCCTCTTTGCTCATAACTATATTCCTTAAACATCGGTTGCTGACTTTTTGCTATTATCCCTAACTAACATTGTTTCATACTTATTTGTTTGCAATGATCTGTTGCAGGAGCCATGGTCAAGGTCACTTGTCAGGCAAATGACCAAGCACTCGTGGCATTTGGTTATACCAGAAACAATGGCAAATACAGTGTGAGCCTTAAGGGCTTGCCAATTAGCAACAACAACTATGGGGCTGACTCGTGTAAGGTTGAGCTCCATGGAGCACCAGGAGGGTCAGACTGCAATGTGCCCATTGAGTTAAATTTGTCTGGTCTCAGTGTTTACTCCAAGTCAAGCCAGGAGGTGGTTTTCAAAGCGAACCAGATAATGGCATTTGCATCAAAGAAGAGCTATGAGTGCTCGAAACCTCACATGCCACCACCGACGCATCCCTACAATTCCCCGCCACTCCCTTCCCAGTATCCCTTGCCTCCAGCTAGCCACAAGTCCCCACCATTGCCTTATCAATATTCAGCACCTCCTTCTAACCAGTTCCCACCTCCAGCCTATCCGTACCCATCACCTCCGCAAAACTACTACATTTCGCCACCACCTTACCAACAGTCCATGCCTCCAAACAGCTACCAATCTCCACCACCTCTACAAGGCATCAATTCTCCAGTACCATCCCACAAGTATTTACCACCTCCATACTACTACAACTCTCCACCACCACAATACCAGTACAACTACGTACCTCCACCGCTAGCTCACCAGTATCCCCCACCTCTATACATCCACAACTCACCACTTCTACCATCTTCACCAGCAACTCCGTACCACTACAACTCTCCACCTCCATACCAGTATTCCCCACAATTACCTCCAAATGCTCCAAACCATCTACATCCAAAGGTCCCTCATACAAAGTCCCCACCAGCATCTCCACAGCCTCTTTACCAGCACAACTCTCCACCACCTCCAATTGAAACCCTACCGCCAACAATGCCACCTCTGCGCTCCTATCAATCCCCACCGCCAACGAATCAGCTATCTTAAGCATCAGGATTGGGGCTGTTTAAGTGTAAGTTCTCTTTTATGGTAAAATACACCATCAAACTTTACATACTATGATATTGAATACTGTATCTTAAAAAAATAAATCACAGTTTTGTGAAGCTCCGACGACCCAAGATGCTCTTATAAACCAAAATACAGAACTAAAGTTTGAACAAAGCAATCATATTCCCAAAGTGTAGTGACATGCCATGTTAACGACATGACTCCGCTCTTCTTTCAGGGCCAGATGTGAGCAGAATAAATGAAAGACCTGAATCCTATTTCGATCATCCAGAGGAATCATAGCTGGAGCCTGGAGGGTCCTGCTTCCATCTCAGTATTCTATAGTTGTTTATTGCATTGTCTAGAGTTATTGCAGTTTACATTTCATTGCCTATAGCTATTTCAGCAATGTAATCATAAGTTCGATGAGCTTTCCTAGTAGCTCTACCAATACAATATATGGTGTGTACTCCTTGCAGCTAAGAAAATGAGCCTTTTTGTTTCTGCCCTTGTAAAAGAAATGGAACAAATCAGAAACCACCCTGACAAACTTGTTCCCGAAAAACTCATTCCATTTTTGCTCCTCGGGTTATACTGTGGCATCTAAACGAGATCCAGAATCCAGAAGGGATAATGGGATATCTCCTCTCTACCAGAAGATAAAAGGGACAAAACATGAGCGAACTTAAAACTATATTTTAGCAGTAGTAACAAAAAGAGGTGGGCATCGACAACCGCTACGCACATAGGCAACATAAATCCTTGTAAACATTTCAGCACACAGCAATTGCAAGTTTTCGCACGGATCTGGCGGCATTTACGCTGTATTAGACGGACTAGTGGCTTAGCGAGTGGTTCCGAGAACTCACGAGAGGAATCTGGTGGAAGCGATGCGGCAGTCCATGGCGTGGTCCCCGCGTCGCCGGTTTCGCGGTCGGTGACGGCGATGCTCACGGTCTGCGCCTGCGCCTTCTTGGTCGGTCGGATTCGGAAACAAGCCCCGCGGCGGCGCCGCCGCGGGGATCTGCCCGGCGCAGAAGATCCCGACAGTTTGGATGGGCTTGGGCCATGCTGAACCGCGGCGTGTTGTTGGGCCGACCTTTTGGGCTAGGCCGTCACTGGACCAGTAACGTCTCAGTTCTCTCAGCAGCAGCGTTAAACCCTGAAAAAGAAGAATAAAAAGCTCTCTGCACTCGGATAGTAAAAACTTTTGACGATCAAAGCGTGCAGCGCAGCGGGCGTGGACATGATCGGTTGCACCGGCACCAAAAACATGTTCTCTGAAGAAAACATGTTCAGCTGCACCGGCACGAAAAACATGTTCTCTGAAGAAAACATTTCTATTGTTGAAGACGGCCACTTTTCACGTAAGAGCTGTGCCCTACCTGCAACAAGACATGAGCACATCGCATCGCATGAGTTTGGCTGAGAAGATTCCATGCGCATCCAAACTTTGCAATTATATATGGTAAAAAAGGGACTTGACTCATGAACTTCACATGAATTTCGTTCATAGAAGGCCAGGACATGTAAAAACCGTCATGCCATCGGTGAGTCTTGAACTCTTGCTAGAGCAAGTAGGCGAGCTACAGGCTCTGGCGCCTCTGGGTGCGTGCCCATCATTTTCCAGAGAACGACCAAAGTGACACAAAACAAAAGTATAAAAAAAGTGACAAAAAAAAGTGGCAAGCCGACGAGCCAAAATTGCCAGAAAACAAACAACGGGCCGTTTTTTGCGAGCCGATCATGAGCCTGCGGCTGGCGTTGCAGGAGGGCCAGGGCCCTGGAACTTTGATGCCAACGGAATATGAGTGACATATTCCCTGCACCTGCTGCTTCTGCTTGGAGAGACCTGCTCTAGGCTAGAATGGCACGCACATCCATGATCTCCAACTGCCATTCAGACACAAGCTCCTCCCTATCCCTTCTCTTTTGTTCTTTTCCCTCGCCTGATTGAATGCTATCCATACATCTCGAGTCCTTGATCCGCTGCTGACGGGAGCGACTGTCCCTGTCCAGCAACACCAAATGCTAACCCAAAAAGTGTTAACAAGCAGTATCATCACAACGGTAATGGTACAACTGTACAAGAGTACATCAACACCTTCAAGACTGTAGCCGGATTTGTAGTTCAGAGTGCAGTGCTCTGCGTTTGGTGCAGGTCGAGGGAGACGACGGCACCAAGCGGCTACCCACTCCACATGTACGGCGGGTCGCTACACGTGTTATTCAAAGCAGGAACAGGAAGCAAACTGCCCCCATCGTCGTCATCATTGTCTTGGTTAGGGTTTAGGGACCAACGACCACTAATAAATGCGGAATTTACCTCGAGATCCAAGTCCCACCAACTCCGATAATCCATATGCAGCCTGGCTCAGAGCAAGACGAAACTCCAAAAATGCAGCAGACTATGCCATCGCCTAATCTGCTCGAGTGTCCATGCTAATCACCAAGTTTTGTCTATCTTCAATTTTTAGAAAAGAACAAAAAAAAATTGAGGGAAGAATCTGCAATATAAAACGGGGTCGGAGGTCAGGAGCCGCAATAAACTGCAGTGCTAGTGTACTACCGGGAAACTTAACCCTGAAAGAGCAAATTACCAAAAGGGCCCTGCTCTCCTGGCGGCTCTCGAGTCTCGTCGTCAGTCCCTAAGGGGAAGGGAAAAAGGGGAGAGGCGAAGCAGGACGGGGAAGGAAGGGAGAGAACCCACAGCTCTCGCGGCTCGCGACGGCCAGTTCGCGCGGTGATCCGTCTTGCCCGGGGGTGTTCCCGCCGCGTTGCGGCGCGTGAGTCGCCGTTCTCGCCGCCGCGCGCCCGGTTTTCGCTTGATCCTCCGGCGGCTCGGCCTCTCTCTTTCTCGTTCCAGGTGGCCAGCCTTTAGTCTTATCGGTGAGTGCCGTTGATCTCGCCTCTTTCCATATCAAATTCGGTTGTGCGTAGCACCGGGTGGTGCGGTGCCTGGCCTGCTCTGCCCCGCAAGTAGAACGGTGGCGCCTTCCTTTTGAGTGTCTGTTCTGTATGATTGAATTATAGGGGAGGCCTCTGTTCCTCGATCAGTGCAACGGCTGTTTCGTGTGCGACTGCTCACTGAATAATTTGGTTTTAATAGGAGAATTTGGTTGGATCGCTTTGGTATTAGTACTAGTTTGTTCCAACTGAACTTTGTAATGTTATGTTGATTGCAGCGGCTGCAGCTTGGTTAAGTGCTCTGATCCATTGGGGCCCACCGTAATACATGGTGTCCAGTAATTAGGCTTGCTGGATCGATGATAACATAACTAACTAGTGTTCGGTTTTGGTGCGTGAGTGGCAACTTGCAAATTCAGAAGTGTCTGTTCTCTCAGGGAACTGTCCCAGTTTAGCTGAATAGAACGTTATTATGTCTGACATTGTTCGGCCATCTCTTTCCCCGTTTTACTCCTTACGTACAAATACAGTTGAGAGAAATAGTGATATATCTAATTTAGATGTTCATGAACATCCCATTTTTCATCCATTTGGATGCATTTTTCCATGTTACACGTTGTAATCTGAGGTCTCATTCATCAGCCAGCTGTATGTGGATGATACTGCATTGGGCAGACTGTTGGACAAGGTGGAAATGCTTGTTATTGGTCTCTGTTTGTTTTCGTATTCTTCTGCCCTACCTTCTTTGAGAATACCCAAAAGCTTTGTTTATCTGGTAAATAACATCATGTTTAAATTGTGAGAAATACCTTGTATTCTGGATCATCCATATCAAGTACATATTCCTCAAAATGAGTACCATCAGCGTTTTCTTTTCTGATTTAACAATTTTATTTTACTTTTGCAGAGCACATTTGGTTGTCCTCTCCTGGAGTGTACAATGGCGGCAGGAGCCACCTTAAACTGGGTTAAAACCCCATTTGACTTCCGGAGGTTTCATGACCTATCTAGTTTAAGGTCCTTCCACATCTCATTGCGAGTACTTCCTCTGAATAGCTTCGTTGTATTTTGAAACTAACAGCTGCAAAGATTTCTTGCAGTTTTCGATGCCGGAACCCTTTTGGATCAATTCAGCACTGCTGGTTGCCAACTGATCAGGACTCATCCCTAACCAAGGTTCGCGTGGCTGCTGATTATTCAGACTCAGTGCCAGATTCAAAGTACACGAGAGATCGGGGCTATCATCCTCTTGAAGAAGTTAAAGAACGTCCAAAGAAGAAGGACCTGCTAATGACAGATGTTGAAACGGCTAGAACAGTAGTAGAGGTAACTTGATGCAACTAAATTCTCCATTTAATATTGATTAAGGATACCCTGGTAGCAGAGTATAAGGCTCCTCAAACTAATCCAAATATATTCTGTAAAAGCTTACACAAATTCCTCCAGCTGTATAAAAAACCTAAATGATGGTCTTATATCTGTATGAGATATATTGCTGAGCATTGAGCCTAGGTAACGTTCCAATCTTCCATTGTCTAGGCCAATAGCAAGGGATTGCTTGTATTTCCTGCAAGGGTACATAATCAACCTCATGGACATGTCGCCTGGTCAGAGTTTCAATATGTTATTGATGACTATGGAGGTAATTCCTTAATGCATGCTAAAAAAAAGGTACAGCGGAGCTTTAGCGGTGCTCTTCTTGTGCAGCTAACCTGTTGGGAACTTATTTACAGACATATTCTTTGAAGTACCTGACAGCGAGAACCTCTTGGAGGATGATACTGCCAACAATCCTGTGGTAAGATGTTCTTCTATGTCGACCAGTGCAACACTAGTTAGAAACTAGATAATAATGATTGCTTTTCCTTGCTAATGGGTTTCTATCCTTGTAGATATGTATCATACTACCTTATTAGGGACAGCCAGACAAGTTTGTGTAGTTCATACATTATTTCTTAGGGCTCAAGTTGAGTACTCCTGAATGGGTAACCTTGTATCCATTGTGAATAAGGCAAAAATTTAAACTGCTCTTTTCCATACCAAAAGTAATAGGCATACACTCATAGCAGTCTAGAGTCTATCTACCTGTCATCATCATTCTTTTGCATGGTAGTTGTTCCTTCAAGGAATAATTTTGACGACCTAAGGTCATTATTTCCTTTTTTCTCTCTGTGTAATCGCAGATGCATTCTGTTGTTAGTAACATGATGTTAATGGGTTCAGTCGTAGAGTTTTTTCAGCTTGCAAGTTCAATTCTGCAGTCAACATGCCATTGTCTTTTTATAAACAGTGTTGCTTTGAAGTGGAAAAATGCTGTGAATCAGTGCTTTGATGGGTGATTTACTTGAAATGGCGTGTCGATTGCAGACAGTTTTAATTGGAATGGATGGACCCATTATTGGAGAAAGGAGTGTGGCGATTAGTGATTTTAGTGATTACATGGATGGTGAAAGTTTTATGGACGTTCCTGATGAGGACTACAGCAAGGTTTGCTAAGAAAATTCTTTTTCCTGCTCAGGCCGCTTTTCTTATTAGCAACAAGGCCTGTCCTGATTAGTGTTTCCCTTTTGAAATGTTACAGATTGACACTGAAATAACTGATATTCTTATAGAATGGGGGATGCCAGCAACAATGCATGCAATACATCCTATTTACTTTGCGAAATGTTTGACAAAGGTAAGACTAAGAGATGAACTGTCGTTGAAGAGTGCAGGCACCACAAACCAGCAGCCCTTGAAATAGTGAAAATGGCCAGCCTGACAAAGATGCTGTAGATTCGTCTAGTAATTTTGTGCTGTCATGAACAGTTGAAAGTGAACCATCTAGTAGAACAATGAGTAAGAGCCCAGGCCACTCAGTTTGGTACATATCAAGATCCGAAAAAAAGAAAGGCAAAAATAGCATATCAAGATGGTCTTGCATTAGTTTCAGAGTACTACTCTCTCAACTGGGAAAGAAAGTATCAATAAAACAAATGAAAGATCACAGCAGTTTGATGTCGTGCTCTGAGCCCCCCCCCCCCCCCCCCTCCTCCTCCTCCTCCTCCTCCTCCTCCCCCATCAATTAGTATTGGATAAAAGTTCTGCTAAAATGGAATATATTTAAAGAATATTGTGGCTTTTATAGACATGCCAACCTGAACTTCTTTTATATACTCTGAACTTTTATGTATCAGTTTGTTATAGAGTAAAAGCTTCACCAAAGCATGCCTCATAGCATAGATCACAAGAGCACAGCCTCAAATGTGTCACACATCAAATTGTTTTTTTCCCCCGAAACATCGCACATCAAATTACTAAAGTTGCTTAGAACTAGGCAATCACATTACCTGCTCTTTTACTATACAGGCTGTTCATGATAATCATGGGGAGAAGATGGATAGTCCATCAAATGGTGTCTCGATTGTAGGATATCTGAGACCTGCTTTTATAGAGGAAGAATCTTACTTGAGGACCTTGTTTCACGGTGAATGCAACAGTGATGGTTATTCATCTGACTGGAAAGGTACTTCCGTAACAAATTCAGATATGAAGAATCTTCTTTTCTTTTCTCAATATTATTCTTCAATCCAATGCCATTTGTGATGCAGTAAATGAAACAGATGAATACAACAGAGAAACTCGGCTAATTTCTGGAACCAATCGCCTAATTGGTAATTTAATCAGTTAAAAATCTTGCACCTCAGTTACCCAAGTTTTCCTTCAATATTTATTTGATTCACTCTAAGCAAATATTTAGATGATGATAAGTCAAGATTTCACTTCAGTGATGCCAGAACTAGCACTGATTCAATGATATACAAGCTAGAGATAATGACGATTGAGCTGTTTTCCATGTATGGCAAGCAGGTAATGTTGCTTCCGAATATCATATTACTGACTTTTCTCAGTACTGTGGCCATTATGTTTTCTTATATTCCATTGATTGCTACAGTTAATGATTGACCCACAAGATTTCCAAGATTCAGAACCAGATATTCTTGCAAATTCTGCCTCAGCAATTATAGAACGGATCAAAGAAAATAGTGATCAATGTGCACTGGCTCTGAGGTCACTCTGTCGCAGGAAAAAGAGCCTTGCTGTCGAGGTGTGTTTGTTGTCCTTGATGCCTTATTTTCATGTTCACAATCTGAAATGGTCGTTCTTATGCATGTATGCTATTCTTTTATGCATTTGTCCAAATTTATTATTTCATTGTGAAAAATAGCAACAGGTTGCAGGTCTTTTTCTTGTTTAGCTGCGGTCACTGAATACTTCTGCAATATCACTTTTTGTTCAGAAGCATATCATTTGCACTGTGATTATGATATTACATATTCATATGTTTATTAGGCATGATGTTGTTTCTCACTGCTGCAATGCTAATATTGAGAAGTTTTGTCTGCAATCTGATATGTTCTGCAGGAGGCAAGCTTGATTGGTGTTGACAGTCTTGGTATTGATGTAAGAGCCTTTTCTGGCTTGGAAGCTAGGACTGTTCGATTTTCATTCAATGCACAGGTTAGATATTAGGCTTAGAATTTTCAGATGACAGCGGCTCTTTAAATGAACTGAGAACAATCATTTGGAATATCTGGTTTCAGGCACTCTCTGAACGTTCAGCTGAAAAGAAGATCAGGCGAATGCTTTTCCCTCGTTATCAGCGTAAAAGCGTGAAAACCTCAACTGAAGATGAGTCTTAACCTCTCAGATGATTTTTCCTGAGAAAGAACCTATAAGCCTGGTCCATGGACAAGGGTGTCAATGGGAATCAACAAAAGATCTTTGATTTGATCATATGCGAGTTTACTAGGAGATAGCGCACAACCTGTCGACTATGAGAATGACCTAAAGCATCAGGGTACCTGATTGGGTTTTTGACTTCACCGGTGAAGGAATGTTGGCCATGTATGGTCCCTAACATGCCTCGAAGAATCGAGTTTGGTTTCTGACAAATAAGAAAACAAATAAGGCGGCAGTTCTTGTAAAAGATGCACTGCAATCTGATGCCGGCAGGAATCTGCAACTGAGTAGCTGACCAAGTTTTGTCAGCTATAAATTCCCAGTAATAACGAGCTGCAAGAAGAAAGGGCCGAGTAATAAGCTCTCTTTGGCCTGAGCCAGTTCTTTTTTTTTAATAAAAAAACCTATCTGCAATTCTAATCAGTTCTTTTTACACCAACTTGTAACTAACTTTGTTGTCATCTCTTTCATGCTTGAATAAATGTATCGCAACTGTGATTACGTGTCGTTGTTCACCTACAGAAATAGAAAAGAATGATGAAGTTTCGACTTTCAAGTGCCTTTTTCTTGGTTGAAGCCTGAAAGCTGTCAGTGGTTAGTGTACTCTTATATACTGTTTCCAAGCGTGCAGTTCTTCTTTTTTCCCCATGGAATTATGTAAATCTACAGAACAAAGAAACCCTACAAAGTGAGGTACATATGTGGACCCCATATGTTTTTGTTGCTGATAATACCTTTTTGCAAAGGTGCCCTTTTCTTCTGCTGCCGTTGCTCTTGCTCTGATAACTTGATAAGACAGTGACTGAGCTTAGGCGATAATGTTTTGCACGCTCGTGCTCGTAGTGGCCGTCGCCGTCCGACCACGAAACGGTGACGCTCCAGCGAACGCACGCACGGCCAATGCCCCGTCCACTCTCCTCGCTCGCCGGCACCCCTCTCCACGCCCGGATTGGCCCCGTCAAAGCTGAGGCGGAGTCCTTTGGCGCCATCCTAGACGGCGCCTCTTGTATGTGTAATGCCCACGAGGAACAGAGCAGAAAAGCAGATTCGCAGCCAGGAGAAAACGTACAGCGGCCGTGCTGCAGGCGACAGAGGCCGAACGGGAACCATCGGAAACCTGCTCTCCTCGTCGTTTCCTTGCGACCGTACGGCGAGCGACGGCGACGCGGCGCGGAAAAGAGGTGCCCGGATCATTCTTGGCCGCTCTCGTAACTTGCAAGCTACATGTAGGCATGCCGCGACGAGGAGAGCGCGCTGGATCGCGCGACGAGCCGTTGCTATGGCGGGGGTGGCAGGGCCACGCGGTCCCGTATTGCTTGCAAGCGATGCTACGATCATGACGAGTCGCCGTCGACGTCGAAAACTACGGCCACACGGATCATCAGCTGATCATTGTGGTGTTTGTGGAGAGCGGATGCACAGAGACGCGTTGTTTTCGATTCAGATACTGTGCTCGATTCGTGGTAAAAGATGTGTTAGGTACATGGTTCCGTGCAGTACTAGAATGAGCTGTACCACGGCCTCGCTTGGACCTGCAGTGTGTTGCGCGTTTAGCTGAAAATTAGATTGTCCTCCTACTCGTACGACCCAAAGGGATTAACATCCTCCTACAGTGCTGCTCTGAAAAACCGTTCAGACACATCTTTCTACAGGTACCAATTAATCACCTTTTTAAGCATTGCAGCTCGCTGGTTTAAATTCCTGCAGCAAATTTCGATGCCTAAGGACAGTAGGCCGGTTTAAAGTTTGGACCAGAGTGAGTGTATGATTTCTAGAAATCGATACAGGAAATCGATACTCTAAAGTTTGCACGGAGAGAGGGAGAAAAATTACTACATCGCTCGCGGCGTCTTGCATTTTCAGCTGCACATTGCTCGATCAGACAGAGTCATTCAGATTTCGCATGTGTAGGGGGTGTTTAGTTCAGCCCATTTTGCAAAATGGTGCAGCGTTGGGTTGCATGCGCAGAGAGAAAAAATGTATTGGGAAACACGTATTTTGCAAAATGAGTGAGGAAAGGGTGGAACTATACAGGGCCGTAGTGTACTCCACACAAGGATCGCACGATGGTCCCACCCCGGCCACTGCTACGTGGGTCCCGCAAAGTCGTAGTGGGAACGAGCAGGTGCCACTGCTACGTGGGTCCCGCAATCCTCCAACGGCTGGGCCGCGTGGCAGCAACCGCCTTTTATGTCCAGTGTCCTGTCTCTTCAAATACGAACAGCCGAACAGGACGGGTCCGCGGCGCCACCACTCCCACTCTCGCGGTCTCGCCGCACGCCCGCACTCACTCGGAGCATCCGATACTCGGTCAGTGCGGCGTAGTGCGTGATACGCGCCGTTGCGTTGGCGGCGCCAGCGACGGCGGCCATGCCGCTATCGTTGCCGTCTTCGGCCGCCGTGGTCGCGGCGCTGCCGCGGGCGCTCTCGCTATCCGCCGCGGCCGTCGCGGCGGCCACCACGTCCCTCCTCCTCATCTCCGCCGTAGTCTCCCGCTCCCACCACGTCGCCTCCTCCTCGGAGCCTCCGCTTCCTCCGTCCGCCAGCGCGTCCACAACCGCCACCCAAGCCCCGGCGCCCGCGCCTGACGCCGAGCACCACCACCCCCCGCCGCCCCCGCCCGTCCCCCCGTGCCCGCCCAACGCCACCCACCTCGTCCCCTGCCACGAGCCCCCCTCCGGCGAGCGCCACTGCCCTCCGCTCCCGCCGCCTCCTCCTCACCCGCCCAAGGACCCGCCGCCGCACCCCCCGCACCCTCCGCCGCCCCCGCCGCACTGCCGCGTCCCGCCGCCGCCCGGGTACCGCCCGCCCCCGCCGTGGCCCGTGCGGCGTGAGCGCGCGCGGTACCGGAACGTGGAGCTCCCGCTGCTGCCCGTGACCAAGGTTGCGGCTGGCCTGGACCCTTCCCGCGGTCGCGGGGAGTGGCTGGTGTTCAACAAGGACAAGGGGGTGCGGAATTACGTCGACCAGCTGGCGCGCGTGGTGCCGCTCCGGGGCGGCGTGGTGCGCACGGCGCTCGACATCGGCTGCGGGGTGAGTGCTTGCATTAGAGAACTTCCTATTTGCAATTGAGGCGCTCCACGTTTGTTTGAAGGGCGGATTGTTAGTTTGTTACTGCTTGATTACTATGCCTTCTCGATGTGATGTGATTGCGATGTTTCTCTGTTGTTCATGTGAGTCACTGACAGGTTGCGAGCTTTGGGGACTACTTGCTGAACTATGGGATACTGACCATGTCCATTGCTCCGAAGAATAGATATGGACCACAAGTGCAGCTTGCGTTGGAGCGTGGGCTTCCTGCGATGATCGGAGTGCTTGTTGCTCACAGGCTACCATATCCATCGAGGTCCTTCGACATGGTGCACTGTGCGGACTGCCTTGTTCCATGCACTGCTCATGGTAGGACATGCAAGATATCATGCTTGACAAAGCATACTTTCTGATGCATTGTTTGTTCACCCTGTCTAGTTTATTATTGCGCTTATCACTTATCGGCAATTTTCTTCAAAGCGAATCTCGTGTTGGTGAATGTTGACGTCAGTGAACACTGAACAGAACAGTTCCTAGTATGTCGATGTCAATATTTAAGTAAAGTTTTGTGGTGGGGTGCTCTTGTTCTCATTCACCTATAGCTGATTCCAGATGGGCTCTATATGCTGGAAATTGACCGCCTTCTCCAACCCGGTGGATATTGGGTTTTCTCTAGGCCACCTGTCAGCTGGAAATCTTCATACAATATTTCGAATCAAGTGACCAAAGACAACTGGGAGCAATTAGCCATGGATGATATGGCAAATAAGCTTCATTGGACGAAGCTATCTGAGGGAACAATTTCTGTTTGGAGAAAGCCTACTTGTCATCTACACTGTGACCAAGAAACACAGTTCTTAGGATCACCACCACTCTGTAGAGGAGAAGACCCAGATAGTGCTTGGTGAGGTTATCATTATCTCCTTGTCACTTTGCATTTCCAGCAAATTGCAATGAAATCGAAAATTTGCTTCGACTATCTGTTGCACTTAAAAACTTGAGGGGTTGAACATGCTCCGAGACTGAATCGAAATAGAATGCAAAAGGATTGCAATGACAGTTTGGCTGCATAAATTAACCTTTTTGTGGCTGCTAATGTGACACTGATAAAAAAAAGTAATAACCTTTTTTCCTTTTGTTTCTTCTAAGTTTTTCCTTGCAGCACGAACTTACTCTAAAATCATATCATCGCCTATATTCTGTTCTCAACTTCAGTGCTGTTGTAAAGTTTATTTAGTCAAATGTAGTACCCAGAATATTCCACTGGACAGTCAAAAGTACAGATAATACAAACTTAACGCGAGTACAATACTAGAATAAGGCACATCAGCTAAGAACATGAGTACAATACAGCAGAAGTGTATTCCAAGAAACTTGCTGCCAAACTGGGGAAAAACACTTTTGCCGAGCCATGGAATTATTCAATTATTAAATTCTTCCAACATGAAGATAAGTTTTGTTGTATTGCAGGTATGCGAATATTTCAAAGTGTATAACATGTCTTCCAAGAGCTGAACTTGTTAATGTCTGTGCTGGTGGTGCCATGGAAAAGTGGCCGAAAAGACTTGAGACAGTGCCACCAAGGATAGCAAGTGGGGAAATGAAGCGGTTGTCTATTCAGACATATAAGGACGACAGTTTGATCTGGGAGAAAAGGGTTAATTTCTATGTAACATATCTAAAATATTTATCTAATGGAACTTACAGAAATGTCATGGACATGAGTGCTGGTTTTGGTGGCTTTGCTGCTGCTATGTCCAAGTATCCTGTTTGGGTCATGAACGTCGTTCCAACTAATATAACAGACAATACTCTTGGTGTCATCTATGAGCGTGGACTGATTGGAACATACACAGACTGGTAAAATGAATGCCTCCTTTTCTTGAAATGATTCAGTACATCCAAATTATGCAGTAAGGTATAGGAAATAATCGAATAACTCAGCATCTTGATTTGTAAATATATTTTCAGGTGTGAGGCCTTCTCTACTTACCCACGGACATATGATCTGATACATGCTAATGGAATATTCAGTTCACATATTCACAAGTAAGTGACCCACTGACCCCTTATGATTTGCCATATTCAAGCCTCTGAAAGAGAACAATAAAGGCATAGAATGCTTTCACAAAGCACATGGACGATTATATTAGTACATAATAGTACCATGCAGTTAAATTGATTCTAGTTCAGTTCTCCCTCCTGACACTAAACTATTCTCAGATGTGGGATTATCGACATCCTGGTTGAGATGGACCGCATTCTCCGGCCAGGTGGCGCCGCTATAGTTCGGGACAGAGCTGATGTTGTTCTCAAAGTCAAGAAGGACGCTGACCGTCTACGATGGCATAGCCGGATTGTTGATACTGAAAATGGCCCCCTAGATCCTGAGAAGCTTCTCATCGTGGACAATTCCCTCCCACCCCCAGGGAGCTAAAGCGAGTACCAAGAACCAGGGTCAGCAAGCAGCTTCATGTTCATGACAAGACCTTATAGGTCTTCTCATGTTTCAGAAAAGTGGGCTGAGATCTCACTACCTGTACAGATGGAGAATATACAGACGACTAGGGTGTTACTACCTGTACATATGAAGGGTATAAGGCTTATTCTACAGTCAGAGATTCAGAAATACAGATCCACATATGACCAGTCCAATATATTTGAGCCACTGACTCCACTGGACGCCATTTCTTCGTTCCAATATGTAGTTTGATTTCTGAAGCTCTGACGACTAGTTGTGCAGCTGGAACCAGGCAATCTCGATTCTGTATAGCTGTATTGACTGTGTCTGTACATGTGTATGCTGTACATATCTTGTGAGCGGTGATGTACATGCGAGAGGAGTTAGACTATTCTGTTCCTTGAATTTGCCTTGGTTTGGTCGCTAAGCAATCTACAGGTTGCACTGCATCGAGTAGAAATGTAGGCGTTGATTGGCAGTTGCCGAATTTCACCTTGTCCTTGTGACTTTCCGAGTTCAGACTGGGGTATCAAACGGGCCTGCTTCTGTTTCTGTTTGATTGGGGGTGTTGTACAAGCAAAGTGAAGCGGCAGGTCGAGTATGGACATGATTTACTTACGGCATAATCATAATGGCGGTTATTATTGCCGCGTGGAGGTGGTCTTCTCGGCACCGAAAGTAGTGATGGGATTCGAGGGCAGGCTTGTTGCCCTCTTTCTTTCTGGGCAACGTGTAAGTTACCATGTTGACAGCGGTGCGATTACTGGTTGCTTAACTCGAGCAGTTTCCGTAACGCAACTTCGCTTACGTTCTTCGATTCAGTACTGTTTACAGCTGGCAGAATATGCAGTCTTCACACGTCAACTCAGAATGCTCTGCTGAAATTTCTCTCGTGGTCTCATAAAAAGGACACGACGAGATCCAGAGACAAACCAAGGTCCAATCTGAACCACGAACAAGCAAACCCACACAGGCCAGCAAACACCTCACATTTCGCAGAATCTTCTCTGACCACGACAGCTGAAAACACCCGTTCCGTTTCATTCAGTTAAAATTTGAAAACGGCATTCCCCAACCACCACCAGCATCGCGAGCAGAAAAAACCAACGAGCGGGATGCCAGGATCTGTCTGGTAGGGCCCACCTGCAGCCGTGCAACTGACGCGGAGGCCCCACCTGCGTGTGGGGCCCATACGACCGTTCCACTACGGCCGCTCCACCCGCTTCTTCGGCGCGTCCCCAAAACCGCGCAACAAAGTACAGCGCGATGTGCACTAGCCAAACGCGCACAAAATTAAGAAAACTCTTCGAAAAGGACAGGGGGAAAAAAAGGAAACGCGCTATAAAATGCGGCCACCGCCCCCCGCCTCCCACCTCTCTCGCATTCAGGCGAAGCCGACGACGAGCTCAGCAGCGCCGACCCGGCCGCAACGACTGCCCCCTCTTCCTCGAGGTACCCCGCCTCCTAACCCTTCCCAAGGCCCTCCGTGCCCAGAGCTTCTGCGGCCCCTCCGCCGGAATGCGGGCGATCGGACGGTGGAACCGCACGATTCGGCGGGAATTGCAGTGGGGCTGTAGGGGTGCTCTTCCGAATGTGATTAGGCGAGGGTTTTGGGGGAACTGCGCTTCGTTGGGGTAGTCAGTTTAGTCGTTCCGGTACCGTGGCTTGGATCGCGGTGTTGTTGTGTGTGCTTGGATTTTTTGTTGCGGTTGAGGTGACCGATCGTGCGGGGTCAGCGGGCTGTGTGTGATGAGGTCGTGGATGATGCAGGTCTGGTGGTGAGGTGCTGGCTGTAGAGGTTTATCTGAGGTGATTTTTGGGAATTTATATCTGAAGTTATTTTTGTGGACTGATTTTTTTTCATGTCTAAAATGGTTACGAGATTTTTACTTTTTAGTGCTACCGCATCTGGTGCTCTTTGTAGCGTGAATTTGGAATGTGTTAAGGTCAAGAGTATATCTGCAATTTCCCGTTGGGTTAACTATGTTCTCTCTCAGTACTTATTGGGTGTTAACATGCATATTTGTTCAGAGTGCTTGCACTGACAATGCGATAGTTCTCCTGATAAAATTATTTCTGATTTGCAGAATAGGTGTAAATTAGAATAAAAGACAGTGATGTGGCGTCGCTGGGTTTGCTGCAACTGCCGAGTGGATGAATCTGATCAGTGCGAAAATGGGCATTTCAAGGCCACAACCAATAATGTTGATGGTATGTTTATTTCAGTGTACTTACTGTTCTTACATTCCTAACTCACATGCCAGTCAAATGTGAACCGTGTATCTGCTGCTCTATGTAAAATTTACTTCTCAACTGTCTACAGAGAGTTTGATGTTATTTTATCCTTTTCTTCAGGGATGACAAAGGGGTTGAAAGATTCTGCTACTGGAAAAGTCGAGCCACACAATGCTGCCCCCCCTATCGATATTCCTGTTCTATCCTTGGACGAATTGATAGAAAAAACTGATGACTTCGGGTCAACAGCTTTGATAGGCGAAGGTTCTTATGGGAGAGTGTACTATGCCGTCCTTGATAATGGAACAAAACTGGCAGTGAAGAAACTTGATTCTACTGAGAATGAACCCACCAATGAATTCTTGACCCAGGTTGGGATTGTTGTTACTTATTAATGATGGGGTTTCTTTTTGGTTATTTCTTGGTGCCAATGTCATAATGTGCTGTTGGTTCCTAATTAGACAATGATGGTTGCTTTCTGATGCTAGGTTTCGTTGGTTTCAAGGCTGAAGCACGAAAACTTCGTGGATATGTTGGGTTACTGTACAGAGCGTAATCTTCGCATTGTAGCCTATGAATTCGCCACCATGGGTTCTCTGCATGATGTTCTGCATGGTAATTCTTCACATCCTCTATAACTTGTTAGATAACTCTTCTTATTTGAAAACTGTATCTACAACAGATAATCTGAAATTTATTTTTCTGAATTTGTATCAGGAAGAAAAGGAGTTCAAGGTGCTCAACCTGGCCCAGCGCTTGATTGGATGCAGCGAGTGAAAATTGCTGTTGATGCCGCGAAAGGGCTTGGATATCTGCATGAGAAAGTTCAGCCTTCTATTGTCCATAGGGATATTAGATCAAGTAACATCCTCTTATTTGAGGACTTCAAGGCAAAGATAGCAGACTTCAATCTCTCAAATCAGGCTCCAGATATGGCTGCCCGGTTGCATTCTACTCGTGTCCTGGGAACCTTTGGATATCATGCTCCAGAGTAAAAGTCCTTTGCTCAAAATAACTATATGTTTATGATATATATTATATTTGGATCACTGTTAATTTTTGTCATCCTTTCCTGCTCTGCATTTATACTGTTGTTGTCTGATCAATTTTCCAATAGATCAGAAAGATGGGTTATTTTTATAAATCATGGATGTTCTGTTGAAAAAGAAGCCGTATATGCCAAAAATCTGTGGCTTGTTATTTTTAGAGTTCATGTTAGTTTCATTTCTATAGATAATCTCATTTCTAAGTCATAAAGAAACATTATAGATCAATTGTGATCTTAATATTTCAACTCTCTGGCACATCACATGAATATTTTAACCCCTTTAGCAGTCCATTGGATAGCAAACCACTTTTTTTAGAAGTATATGAAGACCACCAAATTGTTAGTTCTCAACTTCTCATTTTCTTCATACTGTAGTTCTACCCTAGAAAGTTTACATGAAAACCATTTGCTTGATGTGATGCTGTTGTCTGATCAATCTACAAATTAACTTGTTTCATCTGCTTGATGTGATGCTGTTGTCTGATCAATCTACAAATTGACTTGTTTTGCATTACATCCTTTAATTGTAAAAACTTCTGCAGGTATGCAATGACTGGTCAGCTAACCCAGAAAAGCGATGTATATAGCTTTGGAGTAGTTCTCTTGGAGCTTTTGACAGGTAGAAAGCCGGTAGATCATACAATGCCTAGAGGGCAGCAGAGCCTGGTAACCTGGGTAATGCTCACTTGCTATCTTCTCATATTCATTTTTGTGGCATCTTATTTGTTAAAATGAGTTCTTGGGAAGAATAGTTTGTGCACATGTGTATAGTGATGGGGTTTCACAAAATTTCATTTAGTCCAGATGGTCCAAGCTAAACTATTTGTATAATAATGTGCTATTCATCAAGTAGATTATCATGTGTTATGTCAATCCCAAATATGGCACCGCTGTCATTTTTGGGGGTAACGATAAATGCCACGATGATTAACTTGAAATTCATGTGTCAAATACCTTAGAATTTCTCAAACTTCCAAAACGTGTCTGCATAACAACTGTAGTTATTCCAATGGAGTTTATCTGCTGTCTGTGGCTGGTTGCTATCTGAAAAAACCTATGAGCTCACAACTTGATGGAAATAGCACTTTGTATGATCTTAAAAGTCTGATCTGATGATAACATGGCACAACCCCATCCTAAATGCAGACATTATTTACACTAGTTCTCTGAGAATGCCTTTCTTTGGTTCTGCAGGCTACACCGAGATTAACTGAAGACAAGGTGAAGCAGTGTGTAGATCCTAGGTTAATGGGTGAATATCCAGCGAAAGGACTCGCTAAGGTCCCCATTACTCTCTCTGCATGTGCTCTGTGCGTATGATTGGAAAAACTAATACCCTATTTTCTGTTTCCGTATCTCCTCATACCATTGTTTTGCCCTAATGCAGCTTGCTGCTGTAGCAGCTTTGTGTGTGCAATACGAAGCTGAGTTCCGTCCAAATATGAGCATTGTGGTCAAGGCTTTATCTCCGCTGCTCGTAAGCAAGCAAACTCCACCTGCACCACCACCTGTGGTTGACAGTTGATGCATAGAATTAACCAAAGTAAGTTCTTTTTCCTTGAATATCTAGTCACATATATGGGCCAGGAAGTTATATTTGATTATTTGCGGTCGTGCAGAATGCTTGCAACTTATTTGGACAGATAATTCACTCTCTGCAATATTTGTTACTAGATTGCAAATATGATAGGCACAACAGCTTGGAGAATATACACAATGGATTTCATCTCTCCGATTTCAACAACTAACGGCATGGAGGACGTCTTTAGTACTGCAATGGCACGGGAGCATATGTGGCTATGCAACAATGTTCATATTCGTCTCTCAGGAAGCATGAACTCTGAAGCAAATCTGAATTTTAGCCGGCTATAGGAACCGAGTGCCTGTGTTTGGGCCCAAATATATAGATTTGAACGTGTACATGCCAAATTTACGAGTCTCAGGAATTCATTCATAAGGGCTTTGGTCTGTCATTTGACGTGGTCTCGTTGACATATTTTTGCTCAACGAGCTACATGTAATGTGGACTGAAAAATTGGTGCCCTAATTAATTTCCTAAAATTGTGGTATTATTTGCAAAGTTGTTCACGAGAGCAGATGGCGCCCCTTTGGGAAACAGTAGCGAAAATTATTGATTTCATTATTTGTCGTAAGAGCTAATGCTAGGTGACAATAAGTAACGAAGAAAACCATTTTGGTTCGACAACCGTTACTCCATTTAGAAAGACGTTTTTATTTTAGAAAAGTAAGACTATATATACCTCAACTGACATTTAGTAAATTATAATTATATTTTTCTTAAAAAAACTGTGCGACTAGATTTATATTAGCGTGTTATCATTTATTATTAGTCAAAGACTAGCTCTGATTTGTGTAAGGCACTACAATGACTTACCCACAAAGCCTATTGGAACCACCCAGCCTTTTGCCAGTAAAAAATCAGACACATCCGATAGATTAGTAAAAAAAAAAAATCAGCCGATAGTAACCTGTTAAAAGGTAAATCAGAAGACACATGCAAATCTCGGGTGTACTAAACGCGCTGTAACATCTCATGCAACTCGCACATAAAGGAAACGAACTACAATTTACATTGGTGCCGCAATGTAAAAAAAAAAACACTCGATGGAACCACTTGTGATGGTTGTATCAACTCTCAAGGAGAGGTAAAAGTACGGTAAAATAGGAGATTTTATTCCTCGAGATCCTACCACATTAGTTTTACCGCCACTAGGCTAAAGGTATCGCCTCATCCATCCTTTTCCTTTATATCCGAAAGCTCATCATTCTGCCGCGCAATATGCATGTTTGTATTCGCAAGTCCCACCAGCAGCGCAGCAATGTGGCTTTAGGGACAGGTCAAAAACCCACTAAGACTAAGGCAAGTCAGATGCCTGCTGCTCTCGTCAAGGAGACACTGTGCCTGTTGAAGAGATAAGAGAGTTTATAACTGTTATATGGAGGTGCAAGCTCATTAGAAAGTTTAAGCACATCTCTATATAGCAATATAAGAAATAGAATATGGAAACCAGAGAAAAAGAGGGCAACCTGTGCTGTAAAATCATACAGGAAGAAGCGGCTGCTTCTCATCAGATCCATGCCGGTGTTTAGCCTTCATGATGGATAGAAAGACCATTATTAGCTACGTAGCAGGGAAAAAAACTAGAAACTCTACGCAGCAGATGTTTACCTCACTTGCCACCGAATCAGTCACATTGGCGTAAACAGATTCCTTTACTCTGCTGAGCACCACAAAACGAAATATTCTTTTAACAAATTTGAAAGCCCACTAAATGCAATAACATTGAGCGGAGTTTCCGACAGTAGAAAACAAGAAATGTCCCCTGAATGTGAAATTGTAGATGACAGAATGGAACTTCAGTACTGTGCAAAACAGCCAACTAAGAAACAAGTACAGTTGGACAAACCTGTGATCATGAGCTTCAGCCATTTCCACTTTGCTGCTAGGCACTTCATCCTTAATTTGGTTAGAAAGATACTGAGAAATAATTGAATAGGTAAATTTTAGTAGTAGGAAAACTTGAACATTATTGAATCAATGCAAGGGGGAAAAGAAAGTTACCTGATGCATAGATATGATTACTATTGAAATTCCAAGAACAAAGTTTATCGTCAGAGTGTGTCCAAACAATACAGCCGAAGCTACTCCGGTGAAGATAGTTGCAATTGTCGATGAGTACTTCTTCAAAATTGTGTCTGCATCCATCATTGATTTGCTTAAAGATAACTACAAACTTGCAAAAACTAGTACATGCAGTAGTAACCAACATGCAGATGCCACTGATTTAGCCTACTCATGTGCACGTGCAATCTTTTTTTTTCCCCCTCGAACATGCAGGAGAGCTGTGTGCCTTTGTTAACAAGAACACAGTCAGACTACAACCCACACAAACCAACCAACAGAACACACAAACCAACCAACAGAACACAAACAGGCTGAACTGCCATAACCACGCGCCCAAAAAGGTTAATCTGACCAACCCATAATCTTTCAACTCCGAATAAATGTCCATATTCAACCTTTAGGCAAGGCTTTTGTAAGATATGCTAATGCCAGGTAATCTTTTATGACTACATGCAAAATGCATGCATGATAACAAGTTTTCAGATATACATTCCCCGCAAAAAGGAAAAAAAAAGTTTTCAGATATGCATATATGATATATAGTACCTTTTAAATAGCATATCAAAAAAGAACTAAGTTTTTTTTGTGCTAGTAATATACCTGCATACTTGAAGAAAAATGACGACAGTATGCCCTGTGCAGCATTGTTGCAGATAAGAAAGATTGTGGCCTTTGAATGTCCTTCCAGAATGTTAAAGCTACTGGGTCCTGAAAAAATGTACAGAATATCTTACAGCACCATCAAATCATACAAGAAAATTCTTTGGCAACAGTTTCAACTGAACTCTGATATTGAGTGGGTCACCAGTCTCTAAAAGAAAATCATAGAGTTTCTAATGCATGCAGTCCAACGGTGGTATCCCAGAAGAATAAGCGGATGAACATCTTGCCATGGAAGTGAAGATAAACAAAATGGGTTCACGCAGCTGAAGTTATTAGATATCTGAGAGTTGGAGTTGGATATGTTACGTTCTAGTACATATTTAAAGTACCAAGCTGACATAGAAGAACCACTAGTATTTAAAGAGCCTTGAGTAATTGACAGTGCTGCTCAGCACAACAAATAGTTAAAAACTATTACCTTACATTACGGTATGCAAAAAAAAAAATGTTGCATTCAAGTCGACATGCATTCTCAATAATTACCTTGGATGATTGCAGTGATTACAAGCCCAAGAAAATTGAATATTGCACCATAACCATACAGAAATAAGTTCTGCGGACATGAGATAAAATCTCAATCAAAAGGTAGTTTCACACAGATCATTGAAGCATTAGCAAGATTAGAATAGAATTCCATAGCAAGACAACCAACAAAATGCTGACAAACCTGAAGGTAAATACTGGTATCAAACTGGCTTTTAAGAGCCTTTTCATTGTAAACTGAAGCCAGTGCAGGAACTGTTACCTGATTGTAAATAAAGTTAGTACCAAATATCATACATAACTATTTAGTACTGCTCCTTACAATTTTTAATCTCAACTAATGACCAAAAAGGCAAATATGGCCTCTATGTGAAGCACATAAACTAGAAATTAGTCCAAGAGCCTATTGTTTCGCCCCCAAAGGACTAGTTCTAAATCCTTTAGTTGTACATGCTTAAGTTTTGAAGACAGGGAGAATGAATCTCAATCAGTTAGATTGAATAGACAATTGCTGGAACCAGTAAGTGCCAGACAGAAGGGCCCAATGATATGTAAAGAGGTGGAATAGTTGCAGAATTTATTATTGCTACGTGCAGATGCAACACTATGCTGCGGTCAATTGACTGCCAGAACACCATGCTTACGCCGTGTATGCAAGAAAAGAGCTGGCCAAGGAAATCTGGGTGTAAAGAAATTAAACTTATCCCAGTTATGAGAAAATCAGAACTTACAAAAAATAGTGTATATAGGTAGGCTCCAGCAGCAACAGGAAGACCTAGTGCACTAGAACCTTCGGGCAATGATTTCAGCTGATTAACAGATATTCCGATTAACAAAAGGGCAAGGGCCTCCCACTGTGAATATACAAAAGGTGTCAACTATGCAGTTTCTCGAAATTGCTAAAATATATTGCACTCCAAGACTAAACCCTATATCAGAAATACAAAATGTCAAATACCAAATGCGCCAATTGAAATTGCACAGCTTCAATAAAATTCTAGGCTTGGATCACTTCTTGAGTAGTGAATAATGGACACAGGAAAATAAAGAGCAAACTTGCCTGGATTGTGGAAAATCGCCTCCTCATTATTATCTTTAGAAGCATTGCGATTACCAGAACCTGCAAATGTCAGTATTCCATATAGCATGAATACATGTTCAGTGTCATGTGCGACCAAACACAGAACAGATGTTGAACACCAAGGATAAATGTATATCAGGGTGGTGGCAAATAGATCTTTCTAAAACAGACTGACCAAAAGGGAGTTTGCATGCCCAAGCACATGCATGGGCGAGTGAGAGTTGGTGTATGCTCTAACATATGCACATATTTGCAGGCATTCAAGTGCACAAATTACTAATAATCCTAACTTTTTTTGAAGAAAAGGCTAACATTAACCATAGTAGGGTACCTTGAGATTACTCAGCATTTTCACGCTTGCAGGATTAAAATATAACTGCCAAAATCAAAAGACAAATAGTTAGAGCAGATATACCCATTGTTTTAAAGGCGTCGCCTAGGCGTCCGGGCGGTCCTAGCTCGCCTTAGAAAACAGGCCGCCTAGTCCGCCTAGGCGATAAGGCGCTCCAAGATTTTGGAGGACGCCTTAACGCCTTTAAAACACTGGATATACCAGATCCATGTGAGGCTAATACAACTGTTAGAATCCACTACATTGGCTCATACAGATAGAAAAGGAAGGGGGAAACCAGAGTACACCAGGTTCTGACTCCTGGTGTGTAATTCTTTACCTGCATTATGAACTTCAAATAGTTGTTGATAGCATAGAGAAAAGCAGGAACTGCAAGAAGAACATTATTGCGAGCAGCCTGGCCAGTGAAGAAGGATTTGTTAACATGGCATATAAGATCACTAACTTCGCATAGTAATATTGTATAGCAAATGAAGGGAGACCTATGGCCTGCAGGAAATAGTAAATCATTCACTGTACAGTTTCTGCAGAAGTTTGCATGTGCTTTCTAGTAAGATGTGCTATAACTTATCAAAATGACAGCATACGGCCAGGTAGTTAGGGACTCAGAATCTCTTCAGAACCAGCACGCATTCCAGCATAGAATCAGGAAAGGAGTTGACCGGATGCAAATTATAAAACTGACAGAGTTTCAGACTTACAGGTCATATTACCTGCATAAATGTTGAAACTGTGAGAAGTGGCTTGTCACCCACCTTTAGACGTCGAGCCTGCAAACGACAAAAGCAACACAGTAAGACAGCAACAAAGACATCAGTTAAAGTAGAAGTCTACAATACTCAGCGCTGAAATGAAATGTGAGAAATTTATACATAACATTCTTGTGCTAGTTTAGTAGCATACTCATGTAACCATGTAACTGCGTAAACAAGGCATCTTAACACACACAAACTCACACACAACAAAAGAACACATTACCATTGTTATCACTTCAGTCGCATCAAACTGAACAATATGGATATGAAAATGATTTATGGAAAGCAAAGCGCTAAAATGGAATGATAGAGGATTTCACATACCTGGATGAATAGCATGATGATGGCAAAGATAATTTTTGTAATCTCTGTCAAGAAATTTACGCTGATCGGGCTAAATTTGAATTTCCCATCCACTTTTGACATGTATACTAATATAGGCTACAGAAAAATGAGATAGAACTTTGTTAAGCAACTTTAACATTTACAATGTAGAAAACAGAAGGTAAAATAAAACATGCTTAGTATGCAATATGATTTTGCAACAAATACTAGGGCAGAAGTGATCCATCTCAATACTCCCAACATATAGCACTTGTAATTTAGTGACGGGGTACCATATTTCAAAAAGATGGGGGCTGGAATGGATTCACTATTAACGATTAATATCATGTACTGATCATGATATTTAAATCCTCTCCTAGCAGTTGGCGAATACAATTAGACAACTGCTAATAGCAGTGCAAGGGCAGTAACCTGACCTTACAAATTTGCATGTGTATTCGACCAAATTTCAGAAAGGGAAACACTCTCTGACCACAACACCAGTCTGCACACTGCAGCATCCACAGTCTAGTACAAACGTTAGTTCAAGACCAGATCATAGGTCCTGAAGCTCCATTACAGCTTACGAGCTAACCAAATTCACCAGTCACGCTTTGTCCTTGCTACTTAATTCGCCTCCTCGTGCTGTAATCGCACCCGTCAACTACAGTTTAAAAATTCGTATGCAACACTTGGCGATTCGACACTGAGCGCACTGATCAAAACCGACCAAATGCAGAAGGAAAGCAGCTCTCACCTGGAGGCCGGCGAGGACACAGTCGCCGGAGACAAGGAGCATGTTGAGAGCGCGCTGCCGTGAAGACACGGTGCTCCGGTGGCTGTCGTATGCCTTGGACACTGCCGCCGGCACCGGCACCTTCGCGTGGCACACGCTGCATTCCACCTCCCCGTTCATCTCCGCCGCCACCACCGTCACAGGCTCGCCGAAACCCTCGGTTCCAATCAGCTGCGCCGAAACGGCAGGAAAATCAAGGGGAAATCAGCAAAAAGTCGCGGGAAAACCAGAAGCGAACCGGGACGAACCAGGAGAATGATGGGAACTCGGGAACCCTAGCCTCTGGTGCGCGCCCCCGCCATGCGAGCTCGCGGTGACCCAGGCAATCGCGATTCGAAGCTCCTCGAAGGCGCGGTGGGCGAGGCCGCGAGGGGGAGGAGGGCAATGCCGCAATGGGGAGCGGAGGAGGGGGAGCGGAAATATGTCAATATAATTAATTATTCCGACGGAATATGCCACGAGAATGAAAGAGGAGAGGGCTTTTCTGGAAGATCTCAGTTTCCGCAGAAGCCCTTGCCTTTTACAAACATTCACAAATTTATCAATGCATAAATGCACTATTTTTCTTGGTAAAGAAATAACCATAGTCATTTTAGTTTCCTAGATACATGGTTTTCTATGAATCTATATATAAATTGTCTAGATACATGATAAAAACGATGTATCTAGAAAACATAATGAAACATTTATAGAGGGCGTACATGTTAGCAAACTTGCACTTGCAGTGTTACTGTTGTATCTTTTACCCTCTGTGCTTTCTACTTTGAATAAGGCATGGAGCGCAATTCCTCAAATATGAGTGCATGTGTTCGAATTATGAAAGATGACTACCACTTGAGTGGAGAAAAACACCACATGTAGAAATATGCATTGTTTTTGCTTGTTTCAACAGACATACATTGGTACCAATGTTTTTTGGGGGGTTGCCATGTGAGGGTTTTTCTCAGGATTGCAATGCGTAGTCAATACACTTTAAAATATGGTAGATGTTAACCATAGTTGATTGTCAATGCTTTCAAGCTAGCATACAAACATTATGCCTCCGTGCTTTTTTAAACGCCCGTCCCTTTTACCTTAGCCATTTATAGGCTGTACACAAATACATACTGGAATTGTCCTTGTGTTGCAAGGTTTCTTCCTTATTGCTTTGATTCTTCAAGCCTTTCACGCTAGCAAGGTCTACAAAAACATGACTACTGAGACCTTAGTCACTGCATCCTCAAATAACACAGAAAATCCAGGGGCCAAACTGATAACTTGCCACGGCCGTTTCTGCTTGGGCACCGGCCACCTTCGTCACGCCGGAGGAGATCGCTGCTGACTTGCTGAGGATAGAGACGACAAAGTGGAGACCAGACCAGCCAGACAACGACTGGAAATTCCAGTAATACACCGACCCATTGCATATTTTCACGCAACCCATCCAGGTGTTCGAGAAGCACAGGGGCTCTGCCGGTATTCGACACGAGGCTGGTGTGGCCGTACAGAATTGGTTAGGGGGAAGATCACAGATCAGTTTGCAGGGCTGGACGCGCTCGATGGAGTCAAAGGATCCACATGGAAGCTTCGGAATTATTGGGAGCCGTGCGCGCGGCACGTGTGCTGCGTGTGCGGACCGGCACTCACCGACAGTTTTTTTCACCCTTCTTTTTTTTCGACTGTTTTTCATCGAGAAGAAAGCATATATTACAGACACAATATATCTTGATGTGGCCAAACAGAGCTTGACCAACATAAAAACACAAAGTATAAAAACAGAGAAAAAACTGAAAAAAAGCACAAGCAAACGAAACACTAGCCCAAGCAGCAACCAGCAAGAAAAGGTACACCTACCCAAATACGACCAAAGACGACTAAAACAGCTGGACCTGCAAAAAATACAGCGCCGTTAACATGACTGCCTAAAGCACAACAGAAGTGGCAAAGCATTCACCCTATAGCACAACCATGGTGGCAAAGCATCCGCCAAAGCAAACGGCGGCAAAGCATCTGCCAAGAAGAGGTGGCGAAGCATCCACCAATCCAGCACGACCAAAGCAGCAAAACATCCTCCAACACGAGCACGATCCACAGCGTCACAACGGCAAAGCATCCGTTGGACAAGCGACCAAGCGACGGCAAAGATCCGTCAGCGACTGAATCAGGCGGCAAAGCATCCGCTAGATTACAACGACCCAAGGAGCCGAGATGACGATGTGCAATTCAAAGCAGAGGCAGGTCCAGAAGAACATAGATACTTCCCGAGAGGCAGCAACTAGCGACAACAGCAACCTTGCAATGGCTTCCAACCACAACACCTCCAAGGAGGATAACGGCGCTAAAAGCGCCTGTTGCAGGACCTGCAAAGTCTAGGTTTTCACTTTGGAAGCACACATTGACAAGAGTTGGGGGAGGGAAACCATCCAGGGAAGATGTCACCAGGCGCCGCTGGCAGCGACCGACGCCATCAACGCGAAGGGTGGGCCCCCAAAGCAAGGGCTGCACGGATCCAGGCCGCCAAGAGGCGGATCCGGCCGCCCCAGCCCAGCACCCGCCGCCGGACGTGCCCCCGAGGCCGCAACGGCGACCAGGAAGAAGACCAGCGACCGGGGGCACCCCCGGCCAGGGTGAAGCGCCCCTGCCTAAGCAGAGACTAAATGTGTTACAAATATCAGTCCCAGGAGGCTGATACACATTTATTCAACAGATAGTTCAGAACCTTACAGCCCCCGAGGGCACCTGATACAAGTTAGGATAACCAAAAGGTTAACAACGATAATGAGCCAAGCTATGAACAGCTCGGGTTCAACAAAGGGATCAGAGCTACGCGGCAGCGAAGACATTTTGGGCGGGACCGAACTCCACAGGCAAAGTCGGGTGCGGGCACGACCACCTACTCTGCGTCCTCAACGACAAAGTTCGGGTCTTCTTCTGAAGCAACAAATACAAGGGTGAGTACAAAAGTACTCAGCAAGTCCAACCACACCCACGGAGGGGTTAACACAGAATTATGCACATGGTATATCAAGGAATAAGGCTAAGGTTCATTTGCAATAAAACCAGTTTTACACATGCAATAGTTCATCAAGAAAGATTTTAGCAAAGCAAGTTTTAGTACCAAACAACAAGTGGGGGTTGATCCACAAAGGATCCAAATTTTAACGCTACCGGATTTTCCATCCGCCGTAGCTTCCCCACACAAAGCCGGGCACATTTCCAAAACAACTCACTCCAACCCATCCCAAAACCTTTGGTATTGTGACCAAGCCATAACTCACCCATGACCACGGGCACGACTATTCGAATAGTTTGGAAACTCTGCAGAGGTGTACACTTTCACCACAAGTAGGGTACCGCAACACAGTCACCTTAGTGCCAGCGCGGATCCTATCGAAGCCATTACCCACCATAGCCACAACTGCATAGCCATCACGAGAACATAACCAAGGGGTTTATGACACAAAGTCGGCAACCATGTCACTAAGACTGCACTTGGTTTTCCCGCTGCACACCTGCCTCCAGACAACTAACAATCTGGCTAGTGGGGTTTAGACCAATCCCTTGCACCATACAAGAGTCGAGTGGTTGTACGAAATAAATTGGGTTAGGCAAGATGACACATCACCTCGGTTTAAAACCGGACAAAATGGATATCTCCCAACATGCTTAACCACAAAGGTACAAGCCTCCAAATGGTATTTCACAAAGAAACACACATCCATTTCATCCAATACTTTCTTTATTTTCAAAACCCAAAACCCATTTTCTTTGCTCAACACTCACACTTTTATTCTTTATAAAACAAGTATAGTCATGATTGATTGAGTAATTAAAACAAGTCCTAAGCATTCTAGCAGGGGTTATCAACCAAACAGAGCAAATCATATTTAGTGATAACTAGGTTGTCAAGGCATGATCACATCAATCAAAGGAGTGGCTATCCAACCGGGTTTTCCATAATAAAACACATGCAATTATCAAAGGCCAATAGGTTGTGTTTATAAAACTGGGATAAACATGCATCAAAGGATGGGATTGGACTTGCCGTCTGCAAAGCCTTCCGGGAGTTCCTGCTCGCGGTACAGGTCGTCGGCCTCGGGCTCGAGCTCGCGGTACTGCTCCTCCTCGATTAAATCGTCGTCTACGGCACACACAACAAAACACATAAAAAGAAAACAATCAAACCTTTACCGATGGCTCAGAACAGAAAATGTTTAAATAAAATAGAAAGGAGTGATATATTTGGGTGATTTGCGGATAGCTCGGCCGGAATAGATGAAAAAAAGACGTGTTCTAGCTTGGTGGAATTCTGAAGAAATTTGGCGCATAAAATGACGGGTTAAGGGAGGATTAGGACTTAAATGGGGGGGTTTAGGACCTCTTTATAATAATTATAAAGGGCCAGGGACCTTTCTGTAACTATTTTGGATAGTGGAGGGGCTGATTTGTAAATATAGAAAGTGGTTGGGGGGTTTGGTAAATACCAGGGACCTATTTGGAAATATAATAAAAAGGACAGGGGGTCTTCTGGGGTTTCTTTCTAAAGGAAAAGGATTCTTTTGAGAATAGAAGGAACTGCAGGGGGTTATCTGCAAAACCGGCCGGCTCCTTC
>CM014274.1:6084691-6111465 GCA_004135705.1 Alloteropsis semialata
TGAGAATGCAAAACTCGTCCAATTCAAGTGCTTTGAGTTTTTGCTTGGCTTCAAACTTGATCTAGGATATGTTTGGAATGTTTTGGGCTAGGTTTTGGTATGTGTGCATCTAACTCAAGCATAAGCCTAGCTTTGATCAAGCTACTAACTCATTGACCCCCTTAATAGTACGGTCTATCTAGAAAACTAGAAAACCTAACTAAACCAAGTGTCCTTCATCTCCTTGTGACACTCGGATCTAGAAAAGTCCTAAGCCTTCATGAGATATCCGATTTGCATCCAATTGAGGGGCCTCCTTTCATACTCTCCATGCGACTTAAACAAATATAGAATAAAACCTTCATAACACATGTTAGTCACATAGATGGTATTGTCATTTATCACCAAAACTCGCCATCTAAGATGGCCTAGCTTCAATCTCCCCCTTTTTGGTGATAGATGACAGCACACCCATTAGAGATATAGAATTAAGCGCAACGGGCTTGTGGTTTACCAAATCCACTCGCTCACATAAACGTAAGAACGAGAAATAGACGGGGAATGGGCGAGTGGTTTGCCAAGTCCACTAACCACAAGATTTGCATAAAGTAAATGCGATAAGTAAATGACAATAAGTAAACAAGCATTACTTAAGCAAACCACTCACAAGGTATATAGACATGTCAAAACACAAGCACGCTCAAGATCCAAATAACATGTCCATACACAGAAAACGCATAAAGAAGCAACACACTCCCTCCCAAGCTCCCCCTATCTCTAACCCTCCTATCTATCTCCCCCTTTGGCATCTAAGCACCACAAAGGACGTCCTCAAGGGTCCTGCGCTGGAGGCGTAGAGGCTGGAGGAGTCTCTGGACGACGAGGCAAAGTCGTGAACTGCTCGGTGTCGATGTCCTCGTCGGTATCGGAGTCGGAAGCAGTGCCGGCGGTCTCGGACTCGGCTGGAAGTGAAGTAGAAGCCGTCGGGAGTCCGGACGAAGTCGAAGCAGCGGGGTCCTGTGCAGCCATCAACTCCTGCTCGATCTGGGCGGTCACCGACTGAAGTGTAGAGTCGGGTGTCTCGAAAAGAGAAGCAGTGACCGGCTGGTCTGGAGCGGTGGAAACTGGGAGTGTCGGCTGAGGTGACGACTCAAAGAGAAGAAGCCCTGAACTGACTGGAGCCGTCAAAGATCCCAAAGGCCGCGGAGCGTGCTGGTGAGCAACTGAGAACTGGCTCGGGCTCTGGGGTACCTCCTGCTGCTGCTGCGGCTGCTGCTCTGGCACTGGAGTGAGAACTGGATGAGGGAAAGGCCCGGTCTGAATCAGCGGCGAGATCGGAAAGGTGGAGATCGGTGTAAACTGATACCCGCCAACTGAAGCTGGTAAAGGAGTAGAAGCTGTCGCCGGGGGCCTGAGCTCGGGCACCACTGGAGGTGGAAGTCCTGCGTGGTCGTACAGGGTGCCGATCGTCCCGTGCAGCCAGGTGAACATCAGTGCTGAGGTGTGCTGCTGCTGCTGAAGGGCTAGAGCGGTGGCCTGCTGCTGCTGGAGCATCATGTTCATCATCTCTGTCTGCCTGGCCACCTGACGAGCGAGCTCGTTCTGGAGGGCTAGCTGCTCCCTCCGGGACGACTCGTGCTGCTGGGCCTGCTGTCTCCTCAACTCGGCCTGCTGCTCCTCTAAGCGACGAGACTGCTCGAGCTGGGCTGCCTGAGTCGCCGCCAGTGACTGTAGAATAGCTGTGAGCTCTGTCGGCTGGGTCACTGCGGCCTCTGAGACAACCGGAGGCGGTGGAGGTGGTGGAGCTGAAGGTCCTGCCTCGGCGTCGTGAGCAAGAGGAGGAGGCGAGAGCGGTGGAAGCTCGAAGTCGCTGTCCTCAGAGCTGTCACTGGAGACCATGAAGTACTGCGGTAACTGAGCCTCTACCCGAGCTAAGGTACGGTCCTCCTCTGCTGCCTCTGCCCTCTGCTCTGGAGCCATCTGCTCGGTGGCCTGCCTCATGGCCCTACGGCCCCGGCGTCTGTCATCCGGCTTGGCCGGACCGTAGGTGGCGTAGCGAGAAGTCGTCGAGTCGTAGAGCTCTCTGAAGCGGGGTGGCCGGTAGGTCGAGAAGATCCGAGAGAGTATGTGACCGTAGACCATCCAGCGTCCAGCTGGCAACCCGTCTGCGATGACATCCTGAATCTCACAAATCAGGAAGTCGGCGATGTCGAACTGGGTCTTCGTGATCAACGCTGCCAGTAGCCACTGCTGAACAGACGAGACTGCCTCCCCGTAGCCTGCCCTCGGAAGTAGTGAGACACGAGTAGTGCGGAGAAGGGCGTAGGCCAACTGAGTCAGAGCATCTGGGACTCGAGGAGCTCCAGGGATCAGCGGGCGCTGAAAAAGCATCGCGACCTGCTCGTCGGTAGGGAAGACACCCCCAAGCTGACTGCAACATGGAGGAGTGGCACCAGGGTGAGCCTGCTCGTGAATCCTGTACTCAGACGGCTCCAACCCGAAGAAAGTCCTGATCTGCTGAGCTGTCAGTCTGTGCTTCTCCCCCTCAAACATGAAGATCATGTACTCGCGGTCCGGGGAGATCCACACAGTGGAGTAGAAGACTCGGATCCACTCCTCAATATAGCCATTGTGGCTCAGCAAGTCAATCAGTCCTGGCTGTGCCTCAAAGTACAGCCTGACGTCCTCCCCAGCTGCCTCCCGGATACGATCCACGTCAATCCAACAGTGCTCAAACAGACTGATGCGCCTCTTGTGATAGGACAGGTAGAAGCTGTGCTGAATGTATGTCCAGAAGCGCTGATCAACCCCGGGCTCTCTCACAGGAACGAACCAGTCAATGTCCTGAGAGAGCCGCATCCTCTTGATGTGGCCGGCTCTGACGTTGGTGAGATCCACCAAACGAAACTGAGCGACCTCTGGGTGCTCTCCTGGCTGAGGATCCTGTCTGTGCACCTCTGCTAGCTCCTCAAGCTGAGGACTCTGCCCTCGACGGCCGCGCTGGGTACCGCCACCTCGAGTCCGAGGACCCTGGCGAGTGGCGGGGCTCGGAGTAGTACGAGCGCGGCCGGAGCGTCGTGGCTGGTGCTCTGCTGGCTGCTCTGTCTCTGCCTGTGCTGACCCTGACCCTGCTCCCCCTGCCTGTGCTCCCCCTGCCTCTCCGGGCTCCCTGATCTGAAGAGGTCTCTGCTGGTGGGTGTCTGGGACTGCCAGGACTCTCTCAAGCTCGCGCTGCTCGCGAGTCTTCTTCTTCTTGGTGTTCTGGGGTGCAATCTCCTTTCCCTTTCTCTTCGTCATCTGTTGATAGAGATTTGAAAGAAAGATTTTAAGAGATGTTGAAAGATATGAGCCTATGCATGAACTCTAGAAGGATATGACAAGATTTGGCATAGATTGACCATATGAATAACTTCGCTAAGCAAATTAGGATGCACTAAGCATTGGCCACAATTTACATAGCAGAAAGTAATGCATATGGTGGAAAGACAGAAAATTGGCAGAGATTTGATCATAGAAACATAGATATGTCATTGATTGAACTAGAGATCATGAGGTTGCACATGAATTTGTAAGAATTTGGCATCTAAGGCACAAAATCATGGCATCTATTGGAGTCAACACTGACTGGGAGCACATTCATGGACACATTCATGAAATTGCATAAGAAATTGAAGGAATTGAGCAACAATTTCACAAAAACATGAATTCCATAGAGAAGCACCCTTGATTGGATTTGGATGGGAGGACCAAGTGCTTACCACTGCAGCAGTGCGAGAGAAGATCGAAGGGAGACCGAGCTGTGAAGGCACTCGTGCGCGGGGGTCACCTTCCCCTTCAAGTCCGGCAAAGGCTCGGCGGCGCACGGCACCGGAGATCCACAGACGGCGGCGGCGGCTCTAGGGCACGGGCGCTAGGGCACGGGCGCGCGGGCGATTTAGGGCTGGTGGAGCGGGCTGCGCGGTGGCAGGGCTGCGCGGCTGCGGGGCAGGGCGGTGAGAGCGCTGCGGCGGCTGGCGAGCGGCGGTGGGCGGCGGCACGGAGGAGAGCGGGGTCGGGCGAGAGACGACGGGCGGTTGGTCAAACGTGACAGAACGGAACGGATAGGTCAAACAAGCGAGCGGATATATAACAGGTGGGGCCGAAAGAATATACCACCGGCGTATGAAACGCCGAAGCCGGCGTACAAACGCCGTATATGTTATGCAGAGCCGATGTAAATCGGGCCAACCTGAGAACCGTACGCCGTATCATCCGCCGTGAGCGCCGTATCAAATGGCGTTAGAAGTAGATTTGGAAAACACGAACGCCGTACGAAACGCCGGTACTGTGTGATACCAGGGCGTATAATACGGCGACCTGGGTTTTGCAACCCAAACTTGAACAGCTTCATGCCACATAACGCCGTATGATACGCCCTGTGTATGCACAGTACTGTCGGGGGTAGACCCCCAGGGGTGCCCAGCAGGCAGATTGGCCCAACCAGTAAGGGGCGGCCCAATCCGAGTGCAACTGGATCGGTTTGTCAGACTGGGTGGCCCACCAGTCGGGAGGCCCACCAGTCGGACGAGCCGGATGGGCGCGACGACGCGCGCGGCAAGGAAGAAGACGGCGTATCCCGCAAGAAGCTCGGAGATCAAGATAAGCTAGCCGGAATTATAGGGAAAGATATCTGTAATCGTTATAGGATCGAATCCTTGTATTTCGGGTAGGTTACGATCTCTAGCCGACTTGTAACTCAAGGCAGCCGGACTATATAAGGCGCCTTGAGACCCCCCTCCAAAGCACGAAAACTACAACCTTTACAACCCTAGGACAGAACCCAACTACGGAGATCCTTCCAGGAACTTCATACACAGCAATACAATCGCCGCCAACACAGGACGTAGGGTGTTACGTCATCTCGACCACGGGAGCGCCCTGTGCAATCACGGGAATTCTATTCCCGACGCCGCATCATGAATACGACGCCACCTTGCCTGCCTCGCCTTTGGCATACCCGACAGAGAAGGAATCCTCCGGGACTCGAACCCTTCGCCAAGATATGTATCAATTGAATAACTTTGTCAATTCCGCGAGCTTTAAACAAGTTGCTAAAGTACTCGGGGAGCACACGCCTTAATCCGTGAAACCTCGGCTCTTCCGTACGCCTACCCTCCTACGCGTGCACGCGGCCCAGCTCCCTGCGCTATGGACTACGGCTATCGGGGACCAGGTGCATAAACGTAACAGGTCAACTGCCCGGAGAAATTAAAAGACTTAAAAGCAAGAAGCGGAGTTCGTTAATATTTATATCGCCGAATGCTTTCTCCTCGAATTTTTACTTTGTGGCAGGGTATTGGCGACTACTCGGCGTGCTCAGCCCTCACGCTCGGGGGCTGGCGCCGGGACGACTACTCGGCGTGCTCAGCCCTCACGCTCGGGGGCTGGCGCCGGGACAACCACTCGGCGTGCTCAGCCCTCACGCTCGGGGGCTGGCGCCGGGACGACCACTCGGCGTGTCTCGCAGGACCCCGCTGGCCCTCACGCTCGGGGGCTAGGCGCCGAAATTAACGCTGGATGATTTAGCCAGATGCTCCTTGACTAACCCTTGGACCGATTCCTTCGGAATCGCTTCAAGGCTCGGGGGCTACGGCCAACGGACGCACCTCGCGGCGCATCCGTTGATCATTCGGTGACCTCAGAAGAAGGCTACTAACCCTTGGACCGATTCCTACGGAATCGCTTCAAGGCTTGGGGGCTACGGCCAACGGACGCACCTCGCGGCGCATCCGTTGGAAGACGGCTCTTGTCTCTCCAGTATCACGCGGTTTCGCTTCCAACTGCAGCAGGCTCGACGCTCTTCAGACAGCACGACCTCGCCGACTTGTCTCTCAACCACGTACTACTCGGGGGCTTGTCGGGGGTAGACCCCCAGGGGTGCCCAGCAGGCGGATTGGCCCAACCAGTAAAGGGCGGCCCAATCCGAGTGCAACTGGATCGGTTTGTCAGACTGGCTGGCCCACCACCCGGGAGGTCCACCAGTCGGACGAGCCGGATGGGCGCGACGACGCGCGCGGCAAGGAAGAAGACGGCGTATCCCGCAAGAAGCTCGGAGATCAAGATAAGCTAGCCGGAATTATAGGGAAAGATATCTGTAATCGTTATAGGATCGGATCCTTGTATTTCGGGTAGGTTACGATCTCTAGCCGACTTGTAACTCAAGGCAGCCGGACTATATAAGGCGCCTTGAGACCCCCCTCCAAAGCACGAAAACTACAACCTTTACAACCCTAGGACAGAACCCAACTACGGAGATCCTTCCAGGAACTTCATACACAGCAATACAATCGCCGCCAACACAGGACGTAGGGTGTTACGTCATCTCGATGGCCCGAACCTGTTCAATCCTTGCGTCTTGTGTTACCATCGACTTCTGATCCTCGATCTGTCTCTCAACAAATCAACCACGTAGGCTACCCTGTGTGGACTGCCGGGTCCAAACATCTGACAGTTGGCGCGCCAGGTAGGGGTTGATCGACGAGATCAATCTGCAAGCTCGATGGCATCTTGTTACACCCGGCCCAATTTGGATATGGCCCAGTTGTGGCCCATGAGTGCAGGTGCACATGTTTAGTACCACATTGCTAGTTGAGCAAGGGTGGAACCAGCTTATAAGCCTTTGTCCTCCAGCCATAGCACCTTCGGGTTAACCCTTTTACACGAAGCGAGGACGAAAGTGTAAGCAGGGTGCTATGTGTAAGCGGGCGAGCCCCTACGGAAGGGCGGCGCTATGCGGTGTTGGAGGGCGGGGTGTTACAAGTGGTATCAGAGCCGACCCTCGCGGTTGCGCGTACGGACGCAGTGTGCAGGCATATGGCGCATGGCGCGTGTGGGCCCGGGATGGGACACACGGCATGGCATATGTCGGGCCCTGGACGTACGGTCGTGCGCTAAGAGGGGGCGGTCTGCTGGGACATTTGCCCAAGTGTGGGTGAGCTGGACCGATGAGGACGTCGGGTTCTTTGAGGGGGGGTGTATGTGACACCCGGCCCAATTTGGATATGGCCCAGTTGTGACCCATGAGTGCAGGTGCACATGTTTAGTACCACATTGCTAGTTGAGCAAGGGTGGAACCAGCTTATAAGCCTTTGTCCTCCAGCCATAGCACCTTCGGGTTAACCCTTTTACACGAAGCGAGGACGAAAGTGTAAGCAGGGTGCTATGTGTAAGCGGGCGAGCCCCTACGGAAGGGCGGCGCTATGCGGTGTTGGAGGGCGGGGTGTTACACATCTACTTCCGCCATCATCACGCCGGCTTCCATGAAGATTTCCATCGCTGAGGGGGCAATGTTCTTCTTCGGGTCCATGGTTTTCACCGCCGGGCCCGAGGGAGAGCTCTCCTTCACCCGTGACGCCACCCCGGAGGAGACAGCGCCGCGACTTGACGCTACGCCAGACGGGATCGTCACCATCACCGCTCCGTCGCCAGTCATCGCCAACAACTCGGCGACCGCGACGGCCGGCGTCGTTCTCCCGCCATCCGAGGGGAACACGCCTTCTCCTGTACTGCCGACTGCTTCGTCCACTCCGCCTCGGCCACGCAGGGCGCAGGAGATGCCCGAGGAGCGAAGGCTCCGATGGGCTGCACGCCAACGCCAGTTCGAGGCGGACATGGATCACGCCATCGCCTCCATCGGTGAATGCATTGAACTCACCGAGTCTGCTCGACGCAGCATCGCCTCGCCGACACGATTCCCGCTGGGGCTCAGGAACAGCGGGGTCGTCTACCAGCGAGCACTCGGCGAACGCGCGAACGCCGACTACTCTCCAGATGCGATCAGGGCGGTCGGTCCCATCGCGGCCGCCCAGATCGGATCTACTCCGGACGTTGCAGCGGCACCGCACCCCCATCCTCAGGATACGCCGACTCCACCTGAACCAACTCCGACTTTCCCGCGGGTGACACGTGTCCTCCCTCCGAATAAGAGGATCACGCCTGCCAAGCGGGAGATGTTTGTCTCCGACATATCCGCCGACGAACCAACGATCCAAGGCGAGGATCAAGCACACCGTGACGCCAGGATCGGGCGTAACGGTGAGAAGCAACGACGCCGCGACGCGCGGCGAGAACGCCGGAACCCCAGGGTCACGCGTAACCTCCAAGACGACTTCATCCAAGAAGTTGGCGGCGTGGGTGTTTACGCCTGCTTCCTCGTCCCGCCACTCCAAGTCGGCTAGCCGCCGAGAAGCCGATCGCGACGTGGTCGAGCAGCCGGATCTCCGCGAGCAACTCCGCAACCGCGATCTCCGGAGGAACCTCGACGACCGTCATCGGCGAAGGGATGAGGAAGAGCTCCGACGGCGCGCCGAGTACAACCGTGAACACGGCCCCCCAGGGCTGGATCGCGAAGCACGCCAACGCCGAGAGCTTGAGGTCGCTGAGGCCGCACGCCGCCGAGAGTTCGACCGCAAGTACAGGCCTCCACTCGGACAAGACAGGCCGCCCCGGGCTAACAGCCCGGACGACTACTCCGCCGACTTAGGACACGCGGACGCCGGGAACCTCAACGACTGCGACGGCTTCCCGGCATTCACGGCCCGAGTAAGATCAATTAGAATGCCTGCTAACTTCAAACCTACAGGCATAGAGAAATATGACGGGAAGGCGGACCCGACGCTGTGGCTCCGAACGTACAGCATCGCCATCCGCGCAGTGAACGGCGACCACGACTCCATGTGCGCCTACTTCCCCGTCGCCATGACCACGACTCCATGTGCACCTACTTCCCCGTCGCCATCACATATTCTGACACGCGGCCGAGGAAGAACCCGCCGACGCGCGCCTTCATCTCCTCCTTCCCCACGGTGCGGTTAGCAGCCCGAGTGGGATCATCTCGCCCCGAGTACTCGTAGCCCGGGTGCTTCCGCTCCTGGATGGGTTGGATCAGCCGCCTGCTGAAGTTGCAGGCGATGCCAATCGCCGTCAAGCCTTGATCCTTCAACTCCTTGATCATCACAAGGAGCTCGTCGACCTGATCCATCTCGGAGGCGTCAGGAAGCTCGTTCCAGCAATCCTTGACCTGTGGCCGCTCTCCGGTGTGGCAGGGGATCGCCGGCTCGTGGTTCCCGACGTAGAACCACTCGGCTTTCCATCCCTTGTTGGAGGTGTTGAGGGCGATGTCGAAGTAGTCGTCCTTCCGCCCTTGGCGCAGCATAAACCCAGCGCCTCCAACGACCACCATCTTCTCCTCCGACGGCTGAGGCTTCAGCCAGTACAGATACCTCCACAAGCTGAAGTGGGGGAGATCCCCAGATATGCCTCGCAGAGGTGGATGAAGACCGAGATCGCCATGATCGAGTTGGGGTTGAGGTTGATGGCCTCAATCCCGTAGAAGTGCAGCAACCCGCGGAAGAACGGCCCCGTGGGCAAGCCGAGTCCTGCCTCGAAGAAAGGCTTGAAAAGGACCAGCTCGCCGGAGTTCTCCGACGGGAACACCTCCCCTGCGCTCGGCCGCCATTCCGCCACGGCCTGAGGCGGCAGGACATTCCGCTCCACCATCTCCTCCAGTGCCTCCGTGGTCACCTTCCCCCGCGTCCAGGCGAGGACAGGGGAAGGGATCTTGTCGGACTTCGGGACGCCAGTAAGCTTCTTCTTCCCCGCCATGGATCTAACGGCAGGGGTCTTTGATCGCATCAGCGAGATTGCGCTCCCCGTGGTGGCTGAGATCGCGCAATGGATTCACGAGCAATGGGAGCTTTGGTGGCGGCGGGGTGAAGAGCGAAGAACGGGGAGAACAGATCTGGAAATGGGAAGATTACCCTCCGGGGTTAACCCTCGCCTTTTATAGCGCGCCTTGACGCCCGAAATTACCGCGAGATAACGCGATTAGCGGGGACGGGCGAAATGGTACAAAGAGCCGTTGGGCGCTTCACCTTCCGTTACACGCCAGGTGTCAACGGTAAAAAACGGCTCCAGAGCACTCGAGCAAGACAAAGCAGTCGGCGTGCCGCTAAGGCTCGAACAGCTCCCACGCTTGGGGGCTGGCGCCACGATCAAGCCAGTGTGCCTCTCGGGCTCGATTGGCCCCGAACCACTCGGGAGCCAACACTGCAAACCCAGTGGTGTGCCGCTAAGGCTCGAACAGCTCCCACGCTCGGGCTGGCGCCACGATCAAGCCAGTGTGCCTCTCGGGCTCGATTGGCCCCGAACCACTCGGGAGCCAACACTGCAAACCCAGTGGTGTGCCGCTAAGGCTCGAACAGCTCCCACGCTCGGGGGCTGGCGCCACGATCAAGCCAGTGTGCCTCTCGGGCTCGATTGGCTCCGAACCACTCGGAGGCCAACACTGCGGAAATGAAGGTGTACCGCTAAGGTTCGACCGGCACTCGGACTCGGGGGCTGGCGCCATATCAAAAGCAGCGTGCCGCTCGGGCTCGATCAGCCCCGAAACACTCGGGAACTGACGCTGCGAACAAATTGCAACAGACAATGGAATCCTTCTGCAGGAAATACAGTTACAACGGAGCCGGACTCACGCCGGTTACAAACATCAAACACGTCAGCCGCCAAGATGACGGCCTGGGGCACTCGTCCCTGCGCCTAGTGCTACATCCGGAGCAAGCGAGGTTCACATGAGCTCCTCGCAAGCTCTCTTGTAGCACCACTGCAGCCGTCGACGGGACAGCACCGGTGGAGGGTTGATGGCGGATGCCTTCGGCTATTCTTTGTTCTACAAAGCATTTCACCCCGCATGGCCCTCGTCACATGGGAATGCGGGGGTGAACGGGGCAGCATCTACACGCCGATCAACGCCTCAGAACCCTCGCAAGCACTCTTCTAGCACCATGCCAAGATGACTCCATGAACTTTGCCCGGTGGATGAACCCAGCAATAAGCCTCCGGCATATTGACTGCAAGGATCCTATATCTATTCGCTCTTGGGTAGCAGCTCAGGCTCCCCGACGGGTATTTATAGCCCCTGGTCGCCGAAGGACGGGAGATTTTCTCCACGATGACGTGCGCGGACTCCGCGCCACGCGTCTCTCCTCCGGCCTGAAATGCACAGGTCACCCTTATCTCCTTTGGCTCCGCTCGACCACGGGAGCGCCCTGTGCAATCACGGGAATTCTATTCCCGACGCCGCATCATGAATACGACGCCACCTTGCCTGCCTCGCCTTTGGCATACCCGACAGAGAAGGAATCCTCCGGGACTCGAACCCTTCGCCAAGATAAGTATCAATTGAATAACTTTGTCAATTCCGCGAGCTTTAAACAAGTTGCTAAAGTACTCGGGGAGCACACGCCTTAATCCGTGAAACCTCGGCTCTTCCGTACGCCTACGCTCCTACGCGTGCACGCGGCCCAGCTCCCTGCGCTATGGACTACGGCTATCGGGGACCAGGTGCATAAACGTAACAGGTCAACTGCCCGGAGAAATTAAAAGACTTAAAAGCAAGAAGCGGAGTTCGTTAATATTTATATCGCCGAATGCTTTCTCCTCGAATTTTTACTTTGTGGCAGGGTATTGGCGACTACTCGGCGTGCTCAGCCCTCACGCTCGGGGGCTGGCGCCGGGACGACTACTCGGCGTGCTCAGCCCTCACGCTCGGGGGCTGGCGCCGGGACAACCACTCGGCGTGCTCAGCCCTCACGCTCGGGGGCTGGCGCCGGGACGACCACTCGGCGTGTCTCGCAGGACCCCGCTGGCCCTCACGCTCGGGGGCTAGGCGCCGAAATTAACGCTGGATGATTTAGCCAGATGCTCCTTGACTAACCCTTGGACCGATTCCTTCGGAATCGCTTCAAGGCTCGGGGGCTACGGCCAACGGACGCACCTCGCGGCGCATCCGTTGATCATTCGGTGACCTCAGAAGAAGGCTACTAACCCTTGGACCGATTCCTACGGAATCGCTTCAAGGCTCGGGGGCTACGGCCAACGGACGCACCTCGCGGCGCATCCGTTGGAAGACGGCTCTTGTCTCTCCAGTATCACGCGGTTTCGCTTCCAACTGCAGCAGGCTCGACGCTCATCAGACAGCACGACCTCGCCGACTTGTCTCTCAACCACGTACTACTCGGGGGCTTGTCGGGGGTAGACCCCCAGGGGTGCCCAGCAGGCGGATTGGCCCAACCAGTAAAGGGCGGCCCAATCCGAGTGCAACTGGATCGGTTTGTCAGACTGGCTGGCCCACCACCCGGGAGGTCCACCAGTCGGACGAGCCGGATGGGCGCGACGGCGCGCGCGGCAAGGAAGAAGACGGCGTATCCCGCAAGAAGCTCGGAGATCAAGATAAGCTAGCCGGAATTATAGGGAAAGATATCTGTAATCGTTATAGGATCGCATCCTTGTATTTCGGGTAGGTTACGATCTCTAGCCGACTTGTAACTCAAGGCAGCCGGACTATATAAGGCGCCTTGAGACCCCCCTCCAGAGCACGAAAACTACAACCTTTACAACCCTAGGATAGAACCCAACTACGGAGATCCTTCCAGGAACTTCATACACAGCAATACAATCGCCGCCAACACAGGACGTATGGTGTTACGTCATCTCGACGGCCCGAACCTGTTCAATCCTTGCGTCTTGTGTTACCATCGACTTCTGATCCTCGATCTGTCCCTCAACAAATCAACCACGTAGGCTACCCTGTGTGGACTGCCGGGTCCAAACATCCGACAAGTACCGGCGTACCATACGCCGTTGCCTTCCTTCGGGATCCTGCAAGCGCCGTAGCCTTCTTTAATTATACGCCGTTGCCGGCGTTTCATACGCCGTTCACTGAGAATGCAAAACTCGTCCAATTCAAGTGCTTTGAGTTTTGGCTTGGCTTCAAACTTGATCTAGGATATGTTTGGAATGTTTTGGGCTAGGTTTTGGTATGTGTGCATCTAACTCAAGCATAAGCCTAGCTTTGATCAAGCTACTAACTCATTGACCCCCCTTAATAGTACGGTCTATCTAGAAAACTAGAAAACCTAACTAAACCAAGTGTCCTTCATCTCCTTGTGACACTCGGATCTAGAAAAGTCCTAAGCCTTCATGAGATATCCAATTTGCGTCCAATTGAGGGGCCTCCTTTCATACTCTCCATGCGACTTAAACAAATATAGAATAAAACCTTCATAACACATGTTAGTCACATAGATGGTATTGTCATTTATCACCAAAACTCGCCATCTAAGATGGCCTAGATGCTTCAGACAATTATTTGCATTACTATAATTTTTTCCGTGGTGCGCGAGACAAAATATGGGGCGTTATACATGGAAAACACTTGGGTTATGGAGCGAACTCCACATGGGTATTTTTCCTAGGGCACAGGAGACCTTGTGGAAAATTTTGGCACCAATCCGGATCTTTTTGGGGTGGACCTAGTTCAACGCAGAATTACTCGGGAAAGTCGCGCGGAAATTCAATTAAACTGGAAAAAGTACCAAACGAACTCCGGAAAATCCCAAACTTGGTGGTAGCTTCAATGAAGGCATTTGCAAGCCTAGGAAAAAGTTTGAGGCCAAAACTACAACTTGGACCCCACAATCCCTAAGAACCCTAGTGTAGAGACATGGTTCCATTAAAGGCTCCATATACCCTTGTGAAGCAAGTGCACTCCAAGTTTGTTGAAATGGCTTGAGATTTTTGTGGCAGTCATTTATAGCCAAAATATGATCCCACACCAGCCCCCACATTTTCCGGACAATTATTTGCATTATTATAATTTTTCCGTGGTGCGCGAGACAAAATATGGGGCGTTATACATGGAAAACACTTGGGTTATGGTGGTAGCTTCAATGAAGGCTCCACATGTATATTTTTATATTTATATAAGTTTTTTTATCATTTTGTACCTCAAAAACACTTAATAATGTTGATTTAATAATTTTATATAAGGCTTCAATGAAGGCTCCACAGTAGGGGCGGCTGTATCAGAAACCGCCCTTACTATTTGTTCTGTAAGGGCGGTTTATATCACCAGCCGCCCCTACTGTGGCCCTCTGGTATATATGGCAGCCGCGCGTCGAGGGCGAAATTTGGCTAAGTCGTTGGCGCGTTTTCTCCCTCGCGACGCCGTCAGGCTGCCAAAATTTCCCCCGGCCGCGCGCCTCCACCGTAGCTGCGCGCCGCCGTCGCCGTAGCTGCCCCCCTCGCCCTCGAGCGCGGTCGTCGAGCCCGCGGGGAGATCCGTTTCATCCCCGTCTTCCTCGACGCCTCGCCGGACCCGTCTAGACGCCGGTGGCCGCCTCGCCGGAACCCTAACTCCGCCGCGACGCCGCCGCCTCTGCGCGCCGTCGTCGCCTTGAGCTCGCCGCGGTTAGGGTTTGAGGCACCACCCCCCTGGCCCCATCTCCGACAACTCCTTCCTCCGCCCGCCGCCCCTCCACGCCGGACCTGGTACGTGATTAGTTGTTGTGACCTTTGTGATCTTGCATTGAGTTGTTGCTTCGAACCAACTGCTGGTTTCTAATCCAATAAGTGAGTGATCCATGGAGCTCTGAGGAGTCGAAGAGATGCAGTCATGAATAATGATGGGGTGAATGTGGTCCCTGAGGTAAAATCAAATAGGTTTTGGATTATTTTAGAAGTGAATCATGAGTAAATTTTGGGGCAATTGGAAAAGGAATTGATAAATGTTGTGACAATTGCAATAGGTGGTAGCTTTCTTGGGTCTCTATTTGTGCATACTGCACACTCCAACTAGAGTGGTAAACTCATGAGCTCTTCATTACTTCTAGGTTCCCTATGAACCTGCATGCATTTTTATCACATATGCCTAGAAAATATTCTGGTTTTCAGATCCAAAAGCAGCAGAATATGCAAAACGTGGCAGCTGACCAAATGTTGTTGATTTTCATATCTAGAAGCATACGAGGACAAGCTAACAAACGACTAGAAAAATTACTATGAATAGATGATAGTATTTCTGATTTGTTGATTATTGAATTAAAGTCCAACGGCTAGATGTTGCTACCACAAGGCCATACCATAATTCTATCTTTATATGCACAAATATATTGGCATGTGATCATTGCATCATACTACGTTATGGATATGGAAATCGTCATGTGCCTATGTGCATGTTTTAACCACTGCTGGACTGGCACTGTGCATTTTGACAGTAATAAACTTATGGTAACTTATTAGTGATTGTCTAAAGCAAAACATTAGGAGAAAATGCTGGATTATTTAGGGACTTTTATTGTAATTTTTTTTGAAAGTTAAGCAAGAATGCAGGATACATATGTTTTACAACTCAATTGCATAGGAAAGTACTCAATTAATCAATTTACTATATCCATAGGAAAGTACTCAATTAGTCAATGTACTGTCCATACTGTTGGTATCATGTTGTATCCCTCCCTTAATTACCCTAATTCCTCTCTTTTTGATGGCTTATTGGTCTCATTACCATTGGTCTGAACTAGCAGTGCCTTCTTTTGATTGTGCCTTTTTTATGGAACCATTTTGAATTATCTATGTGACTATAGTGCTGTGGAGTTCTTGTTTAACTTTAGTTGTTATAGATATCATCAATTGCCTTGGTGGCTGTCAAGTAGTCATGTCACTCAACAAGTTGAGATAGTATGGCTATACACTAGAGACAGCTGCATAACCAGTCATTTTTGTCACAGGAAGCTGCATAACCAGTCATTTTTCTTTCACTGTGATGTGATTTGGCTTGAACGCCATAGTTCATCAGCATTGCATTTTACCACTGGTGAATTTTGGATGAAAACTACTGCCAATGATGCTCTGTGAGTATTCTTTTGACTGAACAATGCCACTGCCAATGAAGGTTTTGAGGAATTAATTTTCAATTTTTAACTGAGCACTATGATGCCACTGCCTATGATGCTCTGTGATGCTGCCTGTGATCCTATGATTATTTTGATCTCTAGAACTCCAGTCCTTTTATATGTTGCAGTCCATGAGTGGTTGCAGTGCTATTTTACTGTAGGGAAAATGTTAGCATATCAGCAATTTGACAAATTATATCCCCAATCTGGCAGTGCTATTTTAGTTTCTGAATGTGAACTAGTTAATGTTGTGATCTACCTGATACCTGAATTGTGGAACTGAAGCCATGTTACTGACTTTTTATTCATTTGTGAACTTGTGCTGAGGCAGTGGCATGTGCAATGATGTGAACTTTTTATTCACTTGTGAACTTGTGCTGAGGCAGTGGCATGTGCTATGATGTGAATCTTTTTATGCTGAGGCAGCGGCGATGATGATGAGATGCCCCCATATATACTTGAGTGGCTAAACTAGGACGGCTTGTATACCATATATACAAGCAACCAGTTTAGACGCGATTTGATAAGAATTGGGCACTTCTGAGCCAAATATTTAAATGATGTTTTTTTTGCCTACTTTTATAGCAATATCTTTTTTTTCTAGGTATTGCTTTTTTATTACAGATATATATATATACCTTTGGTGAGTCGAAAGCGTGTAGGAGACCTCCTGGTGTATCTAAAATACCCTTTGTTTCTTCTGTTAGTACAAATCGCAAAATATCACCGACAAGAGAAGGTGCAACCCCAAGCCCTGAGCACGGGAAAACCTTTGAAGAGGGAGAACCACATGTCATGAGTCAGGAAGAGTTAGCCAAAGATATAGAAGGGTTGCTTAGTCAGAATTTGTTCGAAGATGAAGTAGAAGAGGGAAGACCAGGAGAAAAAGATGGTGATGACGACGACGACGAAGATGATGATGATGATGACGATGACGATGATGATGATGGGGGATATGTATCTCCCGATGATCCTCACCCATTTTTACCGAGGCATAGGCCAACGGAAGATGAGCTGGACAAGGATTTCGACCCTAATGACGAGGTAGAGACTAAGCCTTATGTAAGGAATGTTTGGTAACACTTTTATTGTGTTACAATAACTAACACTTTGGCCTCTTGTGTATATAGGCCACTCCTGAAACTCCTCCTCGTCCGAAAAGACAATGCCGACGTCCGCGACGTCTTGACGGAGAAGACACACCACAGGAACAAAGAGCAGAGGCAGCCGCCACAGAGTTGGACGTTGCCGCCTCTGCACCACAACCTCAGGCCACAAACTCGGAGCCAAAGCCAAAGAAGAAAGGGGGGTTAGAAAACCAAACCAATATCCTGAGCACAAGATATATGTGATAACAGAGGTGGGGCCACAAGGGGACATCCGTCAGCCAACTGAAGTAAGATCAAAATTTCGTAATGCAGTAGGCGCCCTTGTAAGAGATAAGGTGAACCCAGTTGTCAAATCATGGAAAACAGTATCAAAGGACACCAAAGTAAACCTGTGGGAGAAGTTAAAGAAAAATTTTATCTTTCCAGCCGATAACCAGGCAGCAGCGGAACGTGAAGCGTACAAGATGATGGGGGAGGCATTCCGACGATGGAAGTCGGATCTCAACACGAACTATATCCAAAAGGGCCTCACTCCCTTCCAGAAATATGGAAATATAACCATTGGTCAATGGGAGGACCTTGTGGCTCAAAAGACCTCAGATGAAGCAAAGCGCACCAGTGCCCTTAACACCGAGATAGCGAAGAGGAACCAACACCGCCCTCGTCTAGGCCCCGGTGGCTACTTTGCCAAGGAAGGGGTTTTCCAGAAGATCGATGAACAGGCCACCGCAGCCGGGCTTAAGGTGGAAAAATTGAATAAACGGTCAAGGAATTGGGTATTTGCAAGGAGTACCGAAAAGTCCGGTGCCAGCCTTAAGTTTGATAACCCCGAGACCGAACAGGTAGTATCATCGATGTTGAAATACGCTGAAGACAAGGAGCAGGGCTCATTCAAACCGTCCAGAGAGAGGGACGAGCTTAGCCTAGCCTTGGGAACCGCCGAGCACACAGGCCGCACCAGGGGGCTAGGAAAAAGGACAACCTGGAAGTATGGGTTCGAAGAGGACAGACCAATGTACAAGAAACATGGTAGGGACCGAGCGTCCGATCTTAAAAAGACAGTGAAGGCTCTGGTAGCTAAGGCTCTCGAGGAGCAAATACTGTCTACGGAGCCGCGGAGGATAGTGGAGCCGCCAGGGCAACTTGCAGTAGTCGAGAGCCCTCCAGAGGTCCCTAGCAGCCAAGGTTCCACTTCAGGAACAACCCCGGTCGATCGCATACGAGAACCAACTACCTGCAACTTGTTGGTTGTGATGGGAAGAACCGGGAGCTATACGCCAGAGGTCGCAAAGGGTGTGGCACATCCTCCTGGTGGCTTATGGCACATCNCTACCTGCAACTTGTTGGTTGTGATGGGAAGAACCGGGAGCTATACGCCAGAGGTCGCAAAGGGTGTGGCACATCCTCCTGGTGGCTTATGGCACAATCAAAAGGTCCATCCAGACTACACTAGGGTCGAGGTGCATAGCGTGGATCCCAAGTATGTGGATTACATGATAGACTACCCAACTCCCGAGGGAGTGAACCAACTTGGAGATACAGTGGGGCAGTTCATCCTCTGGCACAAAAGGGACATCGTGTTGACTGGTTATTCACCACCTCCGCCAGATCAACGTCTGGCCTCAGTTCTTGAACTTCAGGAAGGAGAAGTGTCACCGACCTGAGGCGGCAATGTGCTTGAGGAAGGAGAGATGCCACACTCTTCTCCGCATGTGGCTGATGAGGCACAAACTTCTTCGCCTCGCAAGGAGCCAATGCCTTGTGAAGAAGAAGTGCCTCCGAAAGAACTGCCTTGTGATGGCCAAGTGCCTCTTGATGACCAAGTGCCTCCAGGGCGACTACCTCCGGAGGAACTGCCTCGTGATGACCAAGTGCCTTTGGGGGAACTGCCTCGTGATGAACAAGGGCGTACAGGAGAAGTTGTTGCAGAAGAGGATATTTGGGAGGAGACAGAGCTTAGAAAAAAGTATCCAGTCAAAATAAGGCCATGCTATAGGGATGTTAAAGGCGCCAAGTCGACGACTCTGTGGTACTCCCATGAACAGTTCAGGCCTGAGAACCAAGTCAAAGAAGTACCAGCAGCGGTTGGGACGAGTAATCGCCGACCGGCAAAGAAGTATCCAAATGTTGACAATGTCAAATGGACAAAGAAAGTCCCCAAAGAATATCAAAGAGGCTGCTCCTTCCTACCAAACGCTATCATTCAAGACCTACCACTTGGAATGAAAAAGTTCCATGATTGGTACTTGCATGCTACAGTGCATAAAGGGATCGATTTCATATCAGCAACCTATCCTCCCGGTACATTCGGAGGCTTCGCGGGGACTATTGGTTGTGGCTTCAACGACATCCAGACAATGTATCACCTTGGATCTATGGACGCGAATCTAGTTGACATGTGGTGCCTGTAAGCCCTTTTCCCTCTTCATATTGTATGATTGCAATATTTCGATATTGTTGCAACTAATGCAAGCCGTGATTCGCAGGTACCAAGCTCACCTTGCAAAACAACTTCCAAGTGTGAAAGTTGGGTACATAGATCCTCAAGTAATATCACAGTCTCTGTTTATATATCCCAAGGGATGGGCACTGGATGGCAAAGAGTTAGCAGCTGGAAAGACCACTCAGGAAAAAGAGAAAATCCGGCAGAAGGCACTCAGGGAGGCGGCCATTGGTGTTGTGGCGACCATAGCCATGTGTTTCAAAAATCTCCAACATAACAAAACAATATGGCTACCATACCACTTTGGGTAAGTTCAACTATATACATAGTTTTTTTATAATACATATTATATGAAAATGAACTAATCGGTTTTCTATGATTGAATTCATGCAGTAACCATTGGATTGCTATAGCCGTTGATCTCAGTCACAGCATGGCGTGGGTCTGTGACTCAGCCGACTTCGACGTGGCGACATACAAAGACTTCATAGCGATTCTTAAGACGTATATCATACTATCCTGTTATATATTTATACATAACCTTCTAACCTCCACCTTTTGATACTAACAAGCTGCTTTTGCGAAATCGTTTCGAACAGGGCGTTCAGGCACTACGTTAAGGAACATAAAGGGATACACCACCCAGAGAGGAAGGATGCCCTTTGTGTCAAAACAAAAGTTTGTGTAAGTATGACCTACTATAATACTGCATTACGAAAATGCTGTTATATGAATTTGCTAATAACACATGTATATGTGATACACACAGTGTCCCAAGCAGAGGCCCGGAAGCGTACATTGTGGATATTATGTGTGTAGTCTGATTAGTAACACCAATATCTACCGGAGACACCCAGCCGATGTAAATGCTCAGCCCTCTATCTAAATGCACTCTCTCTCTAAATTTGCTCACAAACTTCATATGCTCACTATCTTTTTATATATATATATATGCTCATTTTGTAGTTTCCAGAAGAGGCACGTACAGGTAGGCATAGGGACCCTGTTGAAGATGACAAGCTCTTGGAAATCGTCGGCGATCTTTGTAATTTCATATTGGATGAAATTATAAGCAGCAGAGGCGCATTCCATGACCATGCATCCGAGTTGGCGAGAAATCCAAAGTTTCAACATCTTCGTGAGTGGGAAAGGCTAGGCTTGGGAAGGTGAACTTTGAGGAATTGTGAATTATTGAACTTGTGACTTTGTGTAATATTGAACTTTGAGACCTTGTGATTATATGTATGTGAATGATCATGTGAATTATTGGACTTTGAATTATATATATGTATGTGAATTATTGGACTTTGAGTTATGTGAATTATATATATTCTGTGGATTATATTATATTCTGTGGATTATATTATATATTTCTGATTTACTTTTTTTTTGGCTGGGAACAGAGAGTAGGGGCGGGTAAATAACCAGCCGCCCCTACAGATAACATTGCAGGGGCGGCTATGTCTCCAGCCGCCCTTAATATTTATGAGCAGCAAGGGCGGCTGGAAATGCGACCGCCCTTAATGTTTATTCGCAGTAAGGGCGGTTTTAACTAAAACCGCCCTTATTGATTTATCAGTAAGGGCGGCTGGTTTCCAGCCGCCCTTACAGTTCTTACCACTGTAAGAACGGTTGATTAAGGGCGGCTCGTAAAACCGCCCCTACAGAGGCTTACGAGCCGCCCCTACTGAAACTTTCTGTAGTGTGGCTTTGGCTTGGTTCGAACCATCATGTACATGTCGAGCTCGAGCCAGCTGTGGTTAGGTGCAACGATTGCAAGATAGGTGATTGATGGTGCACTACCACGATGATATATGTACACCACTATTACGGGCGATCAGTTGTGAGTTGTGGTCAGTCAGTGACGTGCAAGCCAAGAGGTTTCCCCAACGAGCATGCGGAATTATAACGACGGGCCGGCAGATTTATAATTATATTATATGTGTAGCAAGTACAGTGGCAGTTTGCTTATTAGATAAAATAAGAGCTTAGGATATATGGTTAGGACTAGTAGTGTTAGCTAGCCACTGCATCATTGAGGACAGGGTGTTCTGGAAAGGTGTAGCTGCATGGATGATGTAGCCGATAGATGTACTAGAGAAGATTAGAAATGGCCGCAAGGAAAGTCATCTAACTGGAAAGGAGACGCATGTAGGACAATCATACTTGAGAGCTGGAGACATATACTAAGGAAAAAAAATAATCCAAACATATATTTAAATAGAAAAAAGTTCACATATTCACAACGACACGAACCCGGCAGAGAAGGAAAAAATTTCATGAAAAAAGAAGACTAGGGAAAAAAGGAACCGGATGGGCCACTTTATGTAGATACTTTGGGATACCAGGGGTTCAACGCCAACAATTCGTAGCGTGTACTCTGCTTTAAAAAGGAAAAGCATCGCAACCTAATATTTTGGCCAACCTCTGCAATTCCTCTGTAAATTAGCTAGATCCTTTTTAAAGAAATGATAATGATAAACACTCTGGCGTTCAAGACCAATTAGAGAGCTTGACAGCTGGATTAATCAGAACATACTTTATTTTCAGTACGAGCAACAAACACATAATTTACAGCCTAGGATGCATATCGCCATGTCCAATACCAGGTAGACAGCCCGGCGCACCAAGGTATTACATTTTGTCTTATATAAAGGGCTCCAAGCAACCACGTCATTTACCCCCTTTATTACACACACAGAACATGTAACACGCACAACTGCTTAACACGAATTGCTAAACTAGACATGTGCCATGTATTCTAAAGAGCTCACGTCTCAGGATTTGCTATGACCCGCATCCAGTTCTATGTTCTGGAGCCTAAGCTTCCTCTCATTAGAAAGGAGTTTTGCGAACTTTGTGAGCATATCAGCATGGGTTAGAGTACGGCTATCTTTTGGCATTGGCTCAATGTGGTTGATCTTGAAATCATCCTTGCTTAGTGGCTTGCGCAGAAGGTTTTCTCCAATCTTAACAAGGTCTTGAAGATTCTTCTCCGTTGAGAGGTCGGCTGACACAGCAGCTATTGGTATGTTGTGGTCCTGCAAAACAACAGATGAACATATACTTCGACATCCGCTCACAGAACAAGAACTGGAGCAAATTTCTTGTAAATGCGTGAGCGTGATCTACCTGAATGCGCAGCAGTTGGTCTGAGCACCCGATTGCTTTGAAAAGGTCTGCAACATGACTATCAGTCATGTCTGAGCTAGCATGTAAGAACATGTGCAGCAAAGGCATGGTATGGTCCCGGCAAAGCCATCCAAAAATGCCCCATTTGGCAACATGGAATGCATCAAACTTGATGTCTTGCTCTGGATGACCTGTGCCTAATGATATTACCAGATACCTATGGTAATCCAAGGGCTTGGTTTCAGGGAATTCCTTGCTCTTCAGCTGGATCTGCTTTGTTATCTCGCCCATTGCCACCAGAGTCTATCAAATTAGAGTACAAGGTGGTCAGTTAGCATTTACATTCTTTTATGTCCATCTTGGCAAACAACGGTTGATGCATAGAGGCTATAGAGACCATAAGAAAAATGTATACTCCGCCCAAAAATTTACTAGTAATAAAAAAGTACAATTAAGTTAAATAAATTGAGCAAATAGGAACTTGTCAGGAAAATCCAACCACGAATTATAACACTGGTAACAACACCAAAGAATTTAACATACTGGATTGTTTGCAACGAGGCCACCATCAATAATGTCGAAGCTACGTGATGCACCAGTGTGATAATCCACAGTTTCAAAATAGTGTGCAGGGAGAACGGTTGGAGCTGCAGATGTGCCAATACACACATCAGCAAGACGAGCATCCATCAAGGTATTGGATCTTGCCTGCACCATGAAAAAAAAATTAGTTCACCCTATAGAATCTGTGAAGGCATCACATACTAAGTTTTTAGAAATTGAACCTTAAATGTGCTGAATATTGTTGGCTTTACACACTTAACATCATAAGTAGGAATCACAACATTTGTCAATGTTTCTTTCAATCTCATGTCACCAAGCAGACCATTGATTATTTTGTGCAGGTACTTGCCATTGTATTTCGGCCCAATGACCATCTTAATTATGTGTATGATCTTGAAGAACCAACCTAAAAATCCAGTCCTGCTTGTGATATCAGAAGAAGGAATAAGATAAAATACTTCCATATATTCCTCTCCAATAACAAATAAATATGTACAATTCGATTTAGCCCTGTTTGTTTCCCACCTAGATTATATAATCTAGCTTATGGACCAAGGATATTATGGTAAAAGGTCACCATGGACCACCAAATAAGCTGAAATAATCTACCCATAAGCTATTTACAAACATTTAAAAACCCTTCAAGAACCATATTAAAAGCAGCCTCTCAAACATACAAACCTGCATGGGAAGATGTGAGGACAATGCTTGAGATAAAATGGCACAATATCCTTGGCCTCATAGCATGGTTGCTTAGGATTGCTCAGTGATGGAGTTGCTAGCATAGCAGTAATAAGGCCACCTGTGCTTGTGCCAGCAATGACGTCAAAGTAGTTGGCTATGCGTGCATTGCTCCCATCAAGCTCCTAAAAGTGTAAAACATTACCAAAAAAACAAATCCCCAAACATGCATGTGTGCAGATAAAAAGATGCCGGTTACCAAACAGAAAATTTAAATTTCAGAGACCAAAGGCTAAAGATAGAGTCAACATTCAAACATAGCGATGACAATATTATTGATGATGTGATAAAAATTGCTATGCTATATTATTTAAAAGATAAAAGCAGGATCAACCTGAAGTTTGGACTCAAGGAATGCGAGGAGGGTAGCAGGGATGATACCCTTAACCCCACCACCATCAATACTCAAAACTGTGATCAGGTTTCCCTTGCTCGGTGGCAGGCATGTGGAATTATTTTCCATCACAGAGGTATAAACAAGTCTTGTAATTGACCACACTGTCTTCTCAGTTGTTCTTAAGAGCTACTTCTGAATTCTGATCTGAGAAAGGCTATTTTTATAGGCGTGGGAGGCAAAAAGATAATCCATGCTGAGCAAGCAATGGTTTTTGTCGCACAAGAAATGGTTGCATCTATTTTGCACTAAAAAAAGCTAAACTTCTGGCAAGCTTATCTCAGATGATTTCTGCATTGTTTCTTTAGAAGTATATTTACACTTCACGGATTGTTCATTTGTCCTGCACCTTTGAGATCCTGTTTTTTTCTACATTAGCTTTACTTCTAATAGAAATATATCATGTGAGAACAAACTTGGTTATCCCACAACAGTCTTGTTGGTACACAGCTGTGCAAGTAAACATTCACACCTTCTGTGAGCTACTATGTCCTTTATGCTTTAGATGTGCTACTTTATTGAGCTTTTAGTTCCTTTGATCTTGTCTTTACCTTGACTGAGCATTTGGAATGTAAAAGTCCTCCGAAAGTCATTGACTCACATTATTAAATAAACTCATACCCTGATGCTTGCACGTTAACCTAGAGCCCCCTATTGTCATATGATTCCAGTTGTCCATTTAGGATGTATGACAGAAACATAGGAACATGACTTGCACACATAACATAAAGGAAGCTCTGATTATAATTATTTGCAAGCGAAGATGCCAGGACTTGTCTAAAGCAATTTCAAATTTCAAGCTATTATGAAGAAGTTTCTGATGACGAGTGGAAGAAAAGAAACCCTTACCATTAACATTTAAATAATGTGCAATAAAGAAAGTCTAATCAAGATGCGTTAAAACTCCTAAAATTGAAGCTATCTTTGAAGTCATCAACTCGTAGAGGTTAAACAAATCATTAGTTGCTTACTCTAATATTATAGTACCTTCTGGCATAGCAGTGTGCCATTTTGGCATGGCATCAACTATCTAACCTATGAGAGTATTAGGCCATCAGCTACCAGAGAAACTAAAAATATTACAGATTTATTCAGACATTGATCCATTTCATCTTTCTTTTGTTTTTTGAGCATGATCCTTTTCATCTTTCTAGATCACCAGTTCACCACCACTACTAATTTGATAAAAAAACTCACAGAAATAGTCCAAATCCAGCAAAGCAAAAATATAACTGATGCGGTAATCCATACCATACAGATAGCCCATGGATGATTGCAAAGTGTCGATTTGATTGCCTTCTCCACCTTCTCCCATACTCCTAATTCTGGATCCCAAATTGACGCATAGCCTGGCCATCATACACTCTTCTGCCTTATCGCCTTTCAGCGTCGGCACAATTCAGCTCCAACCCTCATCACTCAGATTGCTAGGCTTCACGGCATTGTTAGATCCTGGAATCCGCTGCGGAAGCAGCCTTCCCTCGTGCGCTGGTCGGCGGTGCTTTCCCAATCGCGCCGAGATCCCCTTGTCGCCGCCCCACCATCTCTATAGGCATCAACGCCCTAACATAAAAAAAAGAACGCTGCAACGGATTAGCACATGTTCCTACAGCCTTCAGAGGAAAAAAGATTCACCGTAAATTCTCGGAGGTAGGGGATTAATGCCTCCAACGATCTCGGAGGTAGGGGATTAATGCCGATCGGCGAGTTCTCGGCTTTGAATGAAGACGGGAGCCCACTGGTAGTTCCATTTCCATCAGAAGTTCAGAACACCTGTTTGCAAAACAAAAAAGGGTTAAAGTTCAATGATTTTTCAAAACTGCTACGTTATCAGCAAAATTCCAATAGAAAAAACGCGAGCTCGGGTTAATCTCGAATCAAAATGGGGGAGCGAAAACGCAAATCACTCTTGTCTAGAGCAGGGTAGAAGCGATTGGGCCGGCCTGGGCCTTACGTGAAAAAGAAGGCCGGCCAAAGCCCAACTAGGCAACCGGCTACCGAATCTCCTCCCCCTTGGCCGTGCGTCCCGAGCCGTCATCGGCTTCTAGCCTTCTGAGATCTGAGACGGCGGCGGCGGACGGACGCCCAGGCCCCGGCAGAGCGCGAGCGTGCGAGCCGCGCAGGTGCGGCCAGCGGCCGTCGTGCGAGCGCCAGGCCGCCGTCGAGCTGCGTGCTGCGAAGTGCGGGCAGGCGCAGTCCAGGCAGCAACCACTTGCCACTAGGTATAAAAAAGCAACTTCCTGCCTGTAATTAGCATTTGTTTTGCTAATTGATACCGTTTTAGATTGTTAGCATTTGATTAAGGATTCAATGGAAGATTGATAGATTGCCATTTGTCAAGAACTCAACGTGAACACTATATTTCCAAGTTCAAGCAATACTAGGGGTACTCCAGCTCCACACACTGATCAGAGCACAAGTCAACCAAAGAAGCCAAGGACAAAGTTTCGTTCATTGGATATAATTAGTGATCCAGAAAATCACAAATTAATTGATGGTTTTCCACCTGAACTTAGAGATCGAGTACAGAGGGCATATGTTTTGAGAGGTCCAACTCAACCTATTAATCATACATTTCCACATAAACAGCAAAGTGGTAAAATGAGACATAATGAACTTATGTTGGTTTAGCACTCTGG
>CM014274.1:6111497-6125145 GCA_004135705.1 Alloteropsis semialata
CAGATTTTTTCCGATTAACAACCCTGCAGCCACGAGTTCATTTTCGTCCTCGCGGCACCAGGGAATCCCATTCCTTTCATCTAAGTCACAGCACCATCCATGACGGCGCCTGGCTCCTGCTCCGCAGCCACCACCGCTGTCCACCCTCCCGTCTGCCCTGCCAGCGCTGCAGGTATGTGATACTGCATTCTCCTCCCATCTTCCTCGTGTGAGCAGCTAATGCATCTTGGTCCACGCCCTCGAAATCTCTCCCTCATTTTTTGAGATTCAACTTTCGGGCAGGTGGATCTCATGGAATGGTGCGGCCACGGGTAGTGCTCTTCGGCGATTCAATCACCCAGCAGTCCTTTGCTCCTGGTGGCTGGGGCGCTGCACTCACTGACACCTACTCCCGCAAGGTATACTCAGTCCCTCACCTAATATTTGACTCTATAGGTTGTGTTGTTTAGTTTCCCTTCCATAATGGGGCTTAGCTGCATTGCTTCTTTGGTGAATTGTTAATTCGTATTACATCTCACTGTTAGGATGCTTGTGTAATTGCTTTATTTGTATAGTTATATATAGTGATTTTCTTTGTACCAGGTTGATGTAGTTGTCAGAGGCTATAGTGGATACAACACAAGATGGGCACTTTTCTTGATACATCATGTCTTCCCACTGGTAATACACTTCCATCCAGCTGTGTGGTCAATCTAGTATTCTGGCATACAGATTGATATGCTGCAAACCATCATATGTGCTGTAGGATGGCATTGCGCCACCTCTTGCAACCACTATATTCTTCGGAGCAAATGATGCGGCCCTTTTAGGAAGAACTAGTGAGCGACAGCATGTCCCAGTTTCAGAGTATAAAGAGAATCTCAAAAAGATTGTTAATCATTTGAAGGTAGTTTCTTTATGACCTTAAATAGTTAATGTTTTTATCATGGCTTTTATGATGGATACACTGGTAACATTTTTCTCTATTTACAGGATGAGTACATTTTTAATGGATCATGTGAAATGTCTGATATTCTATAGTTACGATACAGCATGCTTTGCGTCTATAAGCAAAAACATCGTGAACATGTATGATTTTCATGTTCTTATGAAGGACTGTGGGTTCTTGAACAAAATGTTTATGTTAAATGGGCGTAATTTAAGTTGGATAAATCATGATTGTCTAGTCAGGTGAAAGAAAAGTAAAGCTGCACATATCATCAAGCACTTCATGCCTAATATATTGTCTTTTTCCTGTTTAGACCCTTCTATTGAGATTTCAAACTTGAGGGAAACATTTTTGGTTTTTTCTGACTTTGAACATTTTTGGTTTTTTCTGACTTTGATCTCAGATCACTATGCCATATTGACACATAAACCATTGTAAAGTTAGTTTAAGTTAATCTCAAGTATAATCATTGAAAGATAAATGGACACCTTATCTTTTCCCCCCGAAATGAGTGAAATTTATTGAGTTGTCATTCTTTAAATTTGTGCAAACTAATGTTTAGTGTAACCTGAATGCAGGATTGTTCCAATTCCATGGTTATTGTGCTCATCACGCCGCCACCTATTGATGAAGAAGGAAGGGAACGATACGCACGGTTGGTACAGTGTCGCTTGTTGAACTCTTCATATGTTTGTCCTTGTAATTCTAGTTTGTGGCTGATGAAGAAAGAATTAATCAAAAGGCAAAGATATGATGGTGGTTATTTCTTTTGTGTGACTGGGAAATGATATGAATTGTTACTGTCAGGCTATCTATTTGCTTGTGGCACTTTTCTAGACTTCTTTTGAATTGACAAGTGAGCTATAGTCTATTACTCTATTTGTTTCTCCATCAGTTTCATTTGTATTTCTTGGTTACATGTTCTTGAATTTCAGTTAAGTTTTCTTTTCTTAATATACCCAAATAATTTCCCTCAGATAGAAGGGCACGGAAAGCAGTAATCCACATTCCTAAAATAGGTTTTACATTTGCTACTAATGTCAGTACTGTTAATGCCTTTTTATATCAAATTTCCCCTTTTGTTGGTGACTCATGTGTGTTTCATCTCTTGCGTATCCCAACTTACTTGGGACTAAAAGGCTATGTTGTTGTTGGACTTTCCTTATTTTGTCTCCATGTTGTAACCAAGACGATTCAATTTTGATGATTTTCTCCCCAAAGGTCACTGTATGGAGATAATGCAAGGAAGCTACCTGAAAGGACGAATGAAATGGCTGGTGTCTATGCTGGTCAATGCATTGAGCTAGCCAGAGAAATGCATATACCCTGTGTTAATATTTGGTCAAAGATGCAGGAAATTGAAGGATGGCAGACACTTTACCTAAGGTAATACTTACGTTATGAATTTATTTGTTTTTGTGTACGGCAGTTGTAACCGCTGTGTTTATATCTCAAGTACATTTGTGGTGTAGTCAATGTCTTAAGCAACAATTTATATTGTCAGAGTCATTTTCGGTAATTTGATGCACTATAAAATTCCAAAGATTAGACACTTTATTTGTATTATATTTAGTGCTGGAATGAAATGATGGATTTATTAATGGTGCATTGTTTCCATCAATTGTAAATGTAAGGTACTTTGTTTAGGTGGGATCTAGGTTCATGACATGGTGTTTTTCCTGCATGGTCGATCGATCTTGTTTCATTTGTTTTGTACTTCAGTTTCACACTGTTGCGAATATTGGCTTCACAGTGTGAGATAATCAGGGGGTTTAAAGATGTTATCTTGCAGTTATGGTGATGCATATATTTGTTGGGACTCCTATTATGAATATTGGCCAATAAATTTAAGAGGCTAATGACTTTGTATGTTTAGATCTGCCAAAGTAGTTTTTTCGTCAGCAGTGTAGACAAGCTTAATTGTTTAGTCTTGTAAAGCAGAAGAGATTTTCCTGAAACCCTATTTTTCTTTTACAACCTAATACATTGATAATGATTGGAAATGTTTCTGTATTAATGTCTCAGTGACGGCCTACATCTGACACCAGAAGGAAACGCCATTGTGTACAAGGAAGTAGTTGAAACATTGAGAAATGCTGGTCTAAAAGCAGAAGACATGCCGAACGACTTCCCTCATCACTCCAAAATAGATGCCAGTTGTCCAGAAAAGGCCTTCCAATGAAGTAATTTCAAGCTGTGTGATGTTTGGAGTTTGAACTGCAGGCTTCCTGCATTGAAGGTTATGGTTTCCTCGCAAAACCATGGACCCTTCTGGAAGATGCTGGGATTGTTGTTACTTATTTTTGGGTTTGAGAGATTTAAATCCATTAGTAAAGAAACATAGGAACACGACGTGCGCCGCATAACATAAAGGAAGTTCAGATTGTAATTGTTTGCAAGCAATGGGTGTCAGGACTTGTATAAAAGCATTTCAAGGCTGTAGCCATGATGAATTGGTTTGTGATGGAACTCATTGGCTTGTAGGTGAGATAGGCAAACAGTGTAGCATAGCAGTGGGGAACCTGGTCCCTAAGCTTCCCACATGTAGCAGGGGCCTATGCACTATGCTAGCCCCTGGCCCCTTTTTATGTAGCATAGCAGTGCGCCACACTGGCCGTAGCATGACATCAACTAGCTAGCCTATGAGTAACTGTTAGACCATCAGCGATCAGAGCTTACAGGTTTGAGGGTTCATAGTCATAGGTTTCTTCAGAAATCGGTCCCTGTCGTTTACCTCATCTGTCCTGTCACTCGCTACTCCGACCGACGCGGTCTCGTTCCCAACTCCAAATACAGGCGCTACTGCGCTGTGATTCCTCGAAATTTCAGTACCCCTGCATGCCTGAAAGTTCTCATTTTGACAACGACATTTTAGTTGCTGATTGACCATCGTCTCAAGAACGTACGATCCGTAAGGTCGCTGAACCGAAGTGAACCAAGCCAAGCAAAATGTGAATTTCGAGCCATATAGGATTACAAGTTTCAACGAAGATGGAAGATGCAAACAAACGGAAAGACAAGATTCACTATTACGCGTTCATTCTTCGACAACGCCACAGCAAGAATTTGAGTAAAAGATTATTCCATTCCATTCACGAGGCACAAATGAACAAATACTGTGTGATCCAGATAACCTATATATTTCCGTTTATTCTGAGCCACTAACTGTAGCAGAAATTTGTACAGCTTGTCGAGGAATGTAAATGTACACTTTGAAAGAATAAACTCAGAAAACAGGGAGGGTGCCAAGAGATGACTTGGAAAACTTGTAAACTCTCCTGTATACAGACATGGCAAGTGAAGCGTCAAGCTACCGTCCAGCCGCTTTCAGGAACTTGTCGAATGGGCTTGCAGGTGGCAGTCTGAACGAACAGTCAGATTCACTGGATGCTGAATCGCTGCGGCACATGCGCCCCTTCCTAGTCGATTGCAACTCAGGGTCAGATCGCAGGGATGACTGCACCAAATGACAAGTGATGAGAGTGATGTTAAGATCTGAACAGCATTTTTTTAATGGAAAAAAAACATATCTGAAATCATGATACATGTGAGGGCTAGATTTTGTAGATAAGATATACATGCCTCGTTGGTTTCAAGTCCATCCACCCCGGTTGAGCCATGGGAGTCAGCCCTCGAATGCTTGAAGCTCAAGAGAACAGACATCTTCTGTTGCTTTTCCATAACCAGGGCTTCACATTGGCTCTTCATTTGGTCATAAGGTACAGGGTTGGCAGAAATCGGAACGTTAGCAACTTGCCTTGCTGTCTCATGAACCTGCCATGGCAACCAGTTATGCATAGATAATGATGGGACTGCACATGTTCTAAAGCTAACAAGCAAGCAGGTGCAAAGGTTAGTAGAGATGGCACATACAGATTCTATTAGTTGGTTAACAGTTAGAACATCTGATGAAGCCATAGAACCAGATGTTTTCCTGTCAGATTGAGATCCACTGTGTTCGAAAATAATGTCGTCATCATCTAGCTCAGAAGGAACACCATCCTGAGGGCAGAAGGCAAGTAGACAAAAAGGAAAAGTTAGAATAGCAATATAGAATTATATCAGTATTAAGATTGCAATGCAAGATTGAGTATTTGTGAAGGATCAGTGTGCGACCTCATCAAAACAGTGATCATCCTTTTCAGCATACATCGAACAAGAGTGTGGTGTCTCCATGAATAGCGGAGCACCAAGAGGAAATGAATCATCCAAGGAAAACTCTTGTAGAAGTTGTTCTTCTATCCCGTTAAACTTCTGTAGGTCACCAGTAGAGATACTAAATTACCTATTATGTTCTTTGTTCTATACAAATAAATAAATAACAAACTAAATAAATCCATACACACCTCTGGTAAATTTTCAAACTTAGTCTTAAAATGAGACATCACGACTTTTATTAACTCCATATCATCCTTGTTTATGGCTGAAAGAAAGGCCTGTGCATTACTTTCATCTTCCTCAGAACCATAAACCATTTCACTGTTATAAGACTCTGTAGAGATATTAACAAGTTGGCAGTCATCCATCACGCAAAGATGAGGATCAACCTGCAAAATATTTTTTTAAAAGAAAAGAGTGAATGCAAGTTTAACATTATTACATTACATGTTGCAGTAAGTTGCATAGGAATACATAAGGTTACAAAGGCTAGAAAATACACATGTAACATTCACATGGTCGAAATCAACAAACCATTTCCTCTGGTGCTGCTGCTTTGACGAGAGGAATTATCTGGTGAAGATCAGCTATTTTTGCTGAAAAGATGAGCATTGCTGATGCCATTGTATACAAACACCTTCTATGAGATGGCTTCAAACCACCTTCATCACAGTGAAAAGAGTAAGAGAGGAAACCAAGCCATACACTTAACTGCAATAAATAAGACATTTGATACGGTAAAGCAAAATAAGAGAAACATTTATCTTTGGTGAAATCCTAGCAGGATACAAGCTCGCGAAACACTATTTATTTATGTAAAAGTGGAAAAGGGAACAAAGGAGGCAATGATGGTGGAGGAACTTACTTTCTTGGCTCAGAGACTTTCTCCTGAGAGAGAATGCTAACTGGAAACAGCGAACTAGTGCCACATCACTGGAGCTCTGCCATGAAAATACATCGGTCACACATGTGGTATACTACTTCAAGTCAGAAGAACATAATGATATCGCTGGACCCAATTAGCCTGGGAATCTAAAAGGCACTTTATGCTTTCTTGATAAGAACATTAGCATACATAAATTTTAAATGGGCACGAACAGTGAGAATCTTTCTCTTTCTCTGCTCTGTAATTATTTCAGGGCCTTCCTTCAGAACAAAACATCTAAGCTCACAAATCTTAGTAACATTTGTTTCATCTATTTAAAGCAAAATAATATAAAAAACTGTAACCTTGGCTATGGGATAACTATAGTAACATACACTGAACCTTGACTTACTTTTGATTTCGAACAAAATAAAGCAATGTTATAGGTATGTCCCATTGCTTCAAAATTCACAGGTGCGTTATCCTCCAGAGATACTTGACTCCAAATAGACGAAAGAAGAAGAACAATCTGGTGGTTGTTCAACTTCATGAACTTTAGGTTCTGCTTGGATGGAAGACAATAAGATGATAAATCAGTTGGACACATGCAATGCCAAAAAGAGAGAGCACAGTAGTAGACATATGCCAGCTGGATTTCATACTTCATCGTTAAATGCTGTAAGATGATGTTCATTCAGAGATGGGCTCCCTAGGTACTGCCTTGTATTTGGTTCTGTCTGTGTGTATCCATTCTCAGCACCAACTATAGCTTCTGATTTGTCGTTTTTATGCAAGGATTCTTGGATCTTGTTTTTGGTCCTCATTTCATTGATTACGGATTCAGTGGAGAAAGCTGAGAGAGCCAATAAATGTAAGGTCTGCAAATCATCGCCCTTCGCTGGGACAGGAAAGCTCATGGCTGACCATGGACACAGCAGTGAAGGTGCGACAATGGTGGATAGAACACGATGTGAACCGATCCTTGTCTTATTGTCTGGATGCAACATCGCTAAGAGAAGCTGGTGAAATAAAGCTTCAGGAAATGCCTGAGATATACATAAGCAATTTCCCATTATTATTTTAAAAGCAAAAAATACTTCTCATGCAATAGAGGGCATGGCAGGAACTTGCCTTCTGATGGTATGATGACTTGTAGACAGAAGCTGCTATTTGTGTTGTGCGATAAACAGATGAAATTGTTGATCTTGCAATGGTAGCAGTGTGAGAGAGATTCTCGAGCATTACCCCAACCATGTCAAGAATAGGGCTAACATCCCCAACCTATGAAGTGAAATGAACAGCTTTAGATCTCTATGATGAGAGCAAGGGATAGTTATTAGTAATAAGGAACCAAAACAATCTAATAACCTTTTCTGTCAATTGCACAAGGCAATCCTCCAAGGCCACATGGAGTGCACTGTTCCACTTGTCATCATCAGTGTGAGCATTAGACGCTTCAATAGCATAATGCATACATTTGCGCAAGTGCTTTATTAAGTCACTGATTGCACTTGCTATTGTCACCGATGCCTTCAACTTTGCATGCCTTGCAAGATTTGAAGCGACTTTTACAATGCTGATTTGCTTGGCAGGTTTCTTGGCAATAACCTTATGATCTATGTGCTTTATAGTGAAAGACAACAACAAATGGCCATGTTGCCCTGGGAACATGGGGGAGAACAGCAAGTCAACAGAGTATTCAGAGTATTTAATTTGGCTGCTGTTGAACAATAGCGATTGAAAGGCATAAAGATTTTTTTGTGGGGGAGGGGGGTTGACAGAAATTACATGGGTGGAAATTGCTGCACCTGATTTGTCCATCAGTTTCTGCATTTCTTGCAGAACAGAAAGGGCAATCCCATTTTCAGGAGACCAATAGTCATGGCTGTCAAAAAGGCGGAAAAGAGGATCAAGAATACGCCGCACTGTTGTTGCTTCCTTTGCAATATTAGCCATATTACGCAAGCAAACCCTTGCCCAATGTGCTGGATTTTCAGACGCGGACCTGATGACACATTAAGCCATTATAGCAATGAAAGATGCATAAGGATCTGGAAATGGGCTTGTTACACTGGCAGGAGAGCTCACATTGTATCAGATGCCACTTTGGCGCTATTTTGCCCAGAAACTGGTACCACAGCCAAGTTCCCATTAATGACCAAATCATCATCATCTTGAAGTCTGACAACCTCTTTAATTGAGAGAGTTTGATTAGCCTCATAACAGCTGATGATCACTGAGACAACCTGTGTTCGAGAATGAATACAGAATTTAGACAAAGTGCTCCTAGTCTCAGTAATGCTACTTTTTTGTTTCATGAAGTATTGTTTCTCAGCTGTTAAGAATAAGTAGTGTATATATATAATTTCAGAAGTCACTGATTTCTGATTATATCTCTTGCGTGTATCTGGTTATCCTATTTCTGATAGGAAATGAACCTGCTGATTCATATTCCAGATGATTGCACCAACCATATACAATGCGGACAAGAAAAATCAAGAACATCTGCCAGAAGTTCCAGCCATCTTGTAGCAATATAAAAGGCAATAAAAACTTACTTCATCAAGTTCAGTTAAAATATGGAAGTGACATGTACGAAACTAACTATGCACCTTGTGACAATATAAAGCAACACAGACTTACTCCATCTAGTTCCATTGAAATGTGAGAATGATCACCCATGTACTGGACCTGATTACAGGAGATGGCAGTCAGATTGTACACAAAACAAAAGGCTAAAATATTAAGAAAAACAAGGCATAAGTGGGTAAAACAAAGAAGACCATTTGTATGAGTGAATACAAACCACACTGCAAATGAAACAAAATAAAAGGCCATATTTTGTTTTTTTTTTACTCAACTTGATTGTGCTGAACTACATTGATGATATTTTTTGCTAAGGGAAAAAGAGAGAATCAGCAATGCAAGCAACCAGGAAAACTTAAAACTTGGAGACTAAGTGTAATATACAGGTTGGGCCTAAAAATCTTCAAGTTATATCAATGTAGTGGATTTGATACAATATATCTGCGAAGAACGGCTTATACTATTCATAGGAATAATTTAGTTAGAAACAACTGTTACCATAGAAGCAAGAGCCTGAAGTGCAGCAGATCGAAGACGGAGCCCTTTATCATCTTCTCTTAGCTCTTCACCAATTTTACAAAGTTTTGGTATGAGACCTTCCAAATTAAACATATGTGTGCTATCAACCTACAAACATATCTAATTAAGTTAAATTGATGGCAATATCTGTCAGCAGATACAAATCGTTGCAAGTTATGTGAACAACCTGGCCATTGAGAAAGTCAACAAGCATCAGACAACCCAAAACCTGTAGATCATCATGCGCTTTCTGATCAAGAAGAGCACGAATGGTGCTCAATGAGCTTGTGGCTAGCAATGGCCTGAATCAAGAATAACATGATAAGCACGAGAGCAAGGAATGATTATGGACGCCTCATTTGTAGAACAGAACCTTGACACATACCTGTGGTCCTTGCATGTGCAGAGAAGTTTTCTATAAATGCATGGCACAACTTTGGCCAAAGTGAAATTCTCATGCCTCAGGTCTTTATAGAATCTCTGCTCCAGATACTCTGTGATCTGCCCCAAAAAAGGTTCAAGTTTGACCATGAATCCTGGTTTCACCAAGCTCATTCATGCATTTCTTGACATATTAGCATCATAAGTACAGAACAAAAGCATCAGCTTTAAAATTCTCCATCAGGGTGATTATTCAGTTCAATTCAAAGCATCTTGTTCTTTTTTTATCATTTTGCTTGCACTATTGCATTTGATTTTCTCAATTTCCTTAAATTCAGTCTTAACTATTGGGGTGTACAATGACTGTGTGTCTCCATTCTATGAAAAAGGGAAAGGATGTTGAATGTGTCACCTTTGGTATGCGTGTTGGATTTCTCGAGACATAGTCACAGAGCTTCCCAATTCTTCTATCATTTGGTTCGCCATCCTATAACGCCAAAAGTCCAATTGTCAGCAAATTCAGTTGAGGAAATTAAATGTGATTAGAAACAACTGAAATCTAGAAGCAATGCAAACTTTGACGACGTACCGGTGGCAGCTGATAGATCTCTGAGATGATCTTCTTGTACCGCTTGACAGGCTGCCGGGAGCGTGCCCGCAGCGAGGGGCAGAAGTAGCAGAGGCTGCTGCAGGCAGGCAGCACCCGCCGCGACATCACCCCCATTTCCCTCCTGGTCTAGTTTCCGATCCCACCAACAAAAGAACGAGCTGAACAACGTCCTCTTCCTGAAACACTCGCGAGTCCTGATGCCTCGGTATACTCGTGGCCCTCAAAAATCCAAAATTTGGGTACAACTGGGCTCAAACAACAGAAACCAGCACTTCCAGCAGAGCTCCCACGGCAACCCCTCCCCTCTTGTGTTGTGCTACTCTTGTGACGGCACAGGGAACAGCTCTTCGATCCAATTGGGTCTCGAACAGCAGAGTTGAGCAGCGGCGATTTAATGACCAACCGCCTTCCACCTCCTATCGAAGCCAAATCCAAACCAAACCAGAAAAATTCCCCTCACGTCGGCTGTCTGACTTTGACCAAATCAGACTTCGACGCTAGATGAAGAAAACCAATTTCTTCAGCCAAATCCGAAGCGAGGAACCGGGACAAAAAAGAAGCGCGGCGACACCCGTCGCGCAAGCCGAATCGGTCGGGATCCTTGAAAGGCCGCCCGATCAGATCAAACTCCGGCGTTAGATCACGCAACTTCCTTAACGCGCCGACGCCCCCAGATCACGACCCGAACGAGAACGGAAGCGGCGGCGACACGAGCAATCCGCGCGATTAACACGGAGCGAGGACGGATCCACCCACCTGCAGGCCGGAGGCGACGCGATCGCCCCCCGCGCGCCGCCGTCTCAACTCAACTCAACTCAACTGAACTGAACTCAGACCCAACCCGCCGGACGCCGTGCCGGGCCGCCGCCGGTGGCTGCGCGGCGTGGAGCGGGGGTGGGGCGTGGGCGTGTGCGGCACTACGGCAGGGGTAGTTTAATGCGAGGCACCGCAACGGTCGCCTCACTCCGCTGTAAATTCCCCGGCTCGGCTGCTGGATGATACTACTCGTAGCCGGCGTGCGGCGCGATTGACGCAAGCGCGTGTGCGAGCTGGGAGGGCGGAGAATATTTTCCTTTCCGGGGGGCTTTTTGGGGAAGGAAAAAAAAGGCACGTTCCGCTGCCTCTTTCCTGGGCTTCTGACAGATCGGCCTCGTCGGCCGGGCGAGCTCAACGCTCAAGGCTGGCTGCCAGCTCGGGGCTCGTTGCCGTTCCGCTACAGGCGGAGAGACGGAGGGCAGAATCGGCATTTCGCCGCTCCGGTCGCCCGTGCTGTCCATTCTCCCGGGAGTCCCGATCGCTGGTGTCCCAAAAGCTGTGTCGTGCGATCCGAGCCCGGAGGCGCAGCAGAAGAGGTTGAGAAGGACAGCGGCGTCGAGAATGGAAAGGAATATGTCTCGCATTCCATACGGTTGAGCTGGTCTACCACCACCTGTCCACCTGTCCTTTCTTGTCGTACACAGGCCCCTACCAGTGGCGCTGGAGCTGGAGAGTGGAGACCGTGTCCTCGTCGTGGCGTGATTGCTTTGGGCCGGGCATTGTTGGGTGTTGCCGCGTTGGTGGTTGGTGATCGGCCAGCGAGCGCGTTTCTTGTTCATTATCCAAGAACTAGTAATATGATTAGCTGGATTCTCTTTTGCGAAACAAAGACTAAGTAGAGTACTGTATGACTAGCTAATCATTAGCTATTAGCTTCTCCATGTTTGCTAATGACGACAGCTGAAAAGATAGCTGCACTCTCAAGGCCCTCCTTGCTTTTTCTTTTATAGTTCCCTTAGGCCATCCTCAACCTTCCTAATAGGATGGTTTCCATAGCATTAATAAGAGTGCCATGTAAGCAATTTGGTGATGTGACAAGAGAGTTAATAAGGTGAGAGAAGAAATGGTTCCTCATGCAAGAAACCATGTCTACACAAAAACCAAGAAATGAAGAAAGGGGATAAGGTGAGAAAAGAGAGAGAAGAGAGGAGATTGGATTATAATTTATTTTGAAGAAACTATGTATTGAGAGTGTAGTTTCTATGGTAGTATCTATGTGACATGACAACTATAGAAACTACATGCTAGTGTCTTGGGTTGGGGATAGCTTTACTGGTTTGAAGGGTACATAAAGTTAGTGTCTTGAGTTGGGGATGGCTTTACTGGTTTGAAGGGTACATAAAGTTATAGCTCCATACTCGACAGCACTTGCCAAAGGCTCAAAGCTCTCGTGTCTTTTGATGATGCGTGCGCGGAGACAAGGACAGCAGTAGAAAGAGATGTTTCACGCGGCGCTGCAGGCTGCCGCCATACGCTTCCGCTAGCATCTCTTTGGACTCTCTGACTGTGAGAGTCTGATTCCGCTAGCTACGTGTGCTGCATGCAGAGGTGTTTAGTTCACCCCTTTTGCATTTATTTTGCAAAATGCATATTTTTCAATATATTTTTTCTCTCTGTGCACGCAACCCAATACATAAACACTATACATAACAACTGCATCTAAACACCCCTGCAGTAAAGCGATCAGATCATGTGGATCAATAAATATAACATAATTACCTCATCTTCTCGCCTCTGTATTCACAGATATTGTACGCACAATCCCACATATTAGTACAATTGTTTGGGAGCGCGGCTTCTTTGCCTGTCATAGCCCCCTAAAAAAATGTTGCATCACAGATCTGGCTTGTACCTTGGATAGTTGGATGCCAAGATATCGGGCAAATATGCCGGAGGAATCTTTGTCCTCACTCAATGGTGGCGCACGGTTTTTCCATTTTCCAAGTGGACGTACGTGGGCAAGTCAGCACATGTGTGTGTTGTTTGCTCCTAGCGTCCTAAAACAACCTGTGTAGTCTGTAGAGAGCGCACGTTCGGTGAACGAACAAGGCGGCATGTACGGCTGTACAGTACTGTACACAGGTGCGTGCAGGCATGAAAGGGAAGGTTATGGGGCCCACAACGTGCCGGGGTTTTGTTTCTTTGGGTGTGGGCGTTTTAATATGTTCAAGGAGATGATGGGCTCGACTCTCGGGCGCTCGGCTAAGCGCAAGATATAACGTTACAGCGTGCTGACGACTTGAGCAAACAACTGAAGAAGATTAATTACTTGGGCACGTCCATTCGTGTCTTATTGCTAGCTGTATGTAACAATATACCCGCCTACGCCTTGCAAATGTATACCTACAGGGCTCAATGGAGCGGATTGTTGCTAAGTAGTACGTATGAGAGTACGATTAATAAGGCTAATGACATCCGTGCATATATAACCTAAAATGTGAAGCCTATAAACAATGCGAGAACATATATACTTCATATGGGATTCGGCTGTGGTCTTCCTTAGTACACTATCAGATTCTTTTTGCACATATGTGCCCCCATCTGCTAGTTAGATAAACATCAAAATGCAGTGGAAGAAATCTTGAGAGTCCACACCATTTGTACCCGCATGAAAATGGAGTGGCAAAAAAAGAGGCGCCTGAAAACAAAAAGAAGAAAAAAAAAGAGAAGAATGAGGCAAGACCTAGCCAGGACCAGGAACGAACGGCCCGCAGCACTGGCGGCCCATTTTGAATCCGTGTCACAGGCCACGACCTCGCCTCGGCCCAAGAGCACGTCGAAAGCG